>JANRGV010000051.1:36115764-36183932 GCA_024734035.1 Alethe castanea | reverse complement strand
TGACTCTTCACTAACTGAAAAAAAAAGCAAACAAAAGAAAAAAGAAAAAAAAAAAATAAAAAAATCAGCCTTAGATTTGGGGAAGAAACAACAGCTCGTAATGAATTCAAGAGCAAACATTTGCTGGCTTTCATGGTCCAGTGGCTTAAGGCAGGAGACTTCACAAGATTTTCCATAACTAAATGGCAATGCCATTCCAGCACTGGGAAACTTTTCTACACATGCCAGTCAGCAAGAGCTGCAGACAGACACAGACCAGAAGCCAGCACAAGCTGCCAGCCTCAGTACAGACCTGGAACCACCATCAGGTTACTGCTGCTGGTATCTCCCTGCTCCCCCAGCTCCTACGGTTGGGAATAGCTACACTGAGACCTGGAGAGTGACAGGCATACCCCTCCTACAGTTAATCACAGAATCATAGAATGGTTTGCATTGAAAGCATTCTTAAACATTATCTAGTTCCAACTCCACTAGCCACAGAGAGAGACACCTCCCACCAGAGGACATTACTCAATGCCCCATCCAACCTGGCCTTGAACACTTTCAGGGACAGAGCACCCACTATTTCTCTGAAGAACCTGCTCCAGTGCCTTACCACTCTCAGAGTAAAGAATTTACTTGCAATATCTAATCTAAACCTGCCCTCTTTCAGTTTAAAGCCATTCTCCACTAAATGGCCTCATCAAGAGTCCCTCATCAGCTCTCTTTCAGCCTCCGTTTAGATACTGGAAGGCTGTTCTAAGGTCTCCCCAGAACCTTCTCTCTTTCAGGCTGAACAGCCACAGCTTGTACAGCTTGTCTTCATAAGAGAGTTGTCCCAGGCCCCACTTCATGTTCATGGTCCTCATCCTGACTCACTCCAACAAGTCCATGTCCTTCCTGTGCAGGGACCCCAGAGCTGATGCAGCACTGCAGGTGGGGTCTCACAGAGCAGAGCAGAGGGGCAGAATCCCCTCCCTCCCCTGCTGCCCATGCTGCTTTGGATGCAGCCCAGGATCCATCCCATACAGCAGCTCTGACAGGCAAATGCCTACATCAGGAGATACCTTTTCACTCCACTGTTGTGCTCAACTTCTGCTGCTTTTACCCTGCAGAGACCCAAAGTTTGATATTGCAGCCTTTCTGTGCTAACAGGCTTGGCATGGCAGGCAATAGATCCACAGTCTCCTGAGAGAGCAGTGAAGGACACTGCTGAAGAGTGTCACCACTGCCACCACCATATTGCAACCCAGCATCACCACAGAAACTCACAGAGACTTCAAACACAAGAGTCTTTGCTGTCAGGGGCAGCTGGCATACTCAGCCATACTTGGCCCTCACAAAGCTTCCCTAAATTTCATACCACTAACAGCCCTCTGCTTTGTGTGAAGAGAGGAAAATGGCAAAGACACAATTACTGTAACTCTCATGAATGTTTACCATTTTCCACCCTTCTATGACTCTCTCCTCCGAACATCCCCCAGCAAACTTAAAAAGAAAACAGTCATCAAGGTTGGACAAAGTTTTGGAAGCAATTACCTGCAAGCAAAATAAACACAAAAGTACTTCTGTCCTATACTTAATGCTCAAATGCCTAGTTGCTCCAGTCCAGCAGACCCAAGGTCCTTGAGGTGTTGTTAGCATGGGGGATAATGATCCAGCTCCCATGAAGCCATTCTGTTCATGGGTTACAGCCTCCAGCTCAGCATTCCTTTATTTTTCTATCCCCCCCTTAATAAAAAATTCCCCTGAGCACTGGAGAGCCCCAGTTTACCCCTCCACATGTGGATTTATCTCCTTTGACCCTTAGAAGTGCCCATGACAATGACTCTATACCATTTCAGTTTTCATTAGCTTTTCTCAGCCTAGACAGCTGCAACATAAACCAGCATCCAGCAGTACACTTGGGCCTGGGCTGGCAGGATCCACTGAGATACCCTGAGGCTTCCACTGTCTTGCCCTTCTTTGACATTTTTACAGTTCATCTTTGGAGCATCTGAGATGGTATCACACTGAAATGTGATTAAAAAAGAAGAACCATACAAAGTCAATGCCATGTGCATTAGGTAGATTAACAACTGGCAGGTTTGAAATGTAATTACAAGTAGGAAATTACCATCCAGGGTCAGAACCTCTAGGGAGGGTGATTCTTGGCATCATGCTGTGGAGCTGCACTTACCAGTGGTGGGGTGGGCAATGAGCAGTGCACATCATGTGCTCAGCTGGTCAAACAAGCTGCAGGCCAGGGTGGGCTCATGGACAATCTAATGCAGGTGTCTACAGACAGATCAAGTGTATCCCAGCCTAAAACAAACTGCTGGCTGTGCTGTCCTCAAAGGAAGGTCTGAGTGATGCTATGCACTGCAATGTTGAGATTTAGGTGAGATCAATCTTACCCAGGGCATGCTTCTGCTACTTTGTCTCTTTTTTTTTTATTTTTTTTTTTTTTTCTCCCAGACAGGGTTTATGGCAACATGCAGTGTCTGGAAGTAAAACTAGACAAATTAAGACTACAAATGAGGCTCAGCATTTTAAATATAAGGTCCATTAAGTAGAGCAAGTTGGCAAGGGCTGAGGTGGATTTGCCATCATTGAAAATGCTACAGTGCAAGTGGAAGCTTTTCTCAAAGTCATCCCTCTGTTTTAAGAGGAATCCATTCAGTGTAGCCCTAGGGTATCTGATGTCCAGCCCAGAGCTCAGACTGACAAATCCCAGTAACATTTGTTCCTTACTTCTCCCAGCCCTGCTGGAAATGAGCAATCAGGTAACCACTGAGATAACCACTGCCACTTCTGTCTTAATGCTGATATTACTCAGAGCCTTGCTTGCCACCCTCGAACTCCAACAATAAGAAGTCAAAGAACACATTGTGATTTGGATTTCTAAATCTAAACTGGGTCCTCCCTCAGCAGACTCTCTGCATCCTGGACCCCAAGAGGTCTGTTCAAAGATGAGGGAAGAAAGTCTCCTTCTCTCAGTGATGGTGCTGCACAACCTCCACCCACCCATCCTGCACTGAAAAATCAAGTTTCCATCTCTGGTGTGTTGGGAGCTGTTCCTAAGTCCTCCAGACACATGGGCTGAGGTGGGGCATAAGGCCAAGGCTATAACTGGTGGTGCGACGTCCGTGTGTGATGCTCCAGGGGGAAACCACCCACTGTGCCTGTGCAAGGGTCTGAGCTGTGACTGCCCTGGGTCACCTGAACTTGTTTCCAGGGGAGACACCGTAATTACACCACCATTGCTCAGTCGCAGCCATTACTTGACTGTCACATGCCTGACATGCTTCAGCAGCCGTTCTGCGGGGCCAGAGGGGCTCGATTCAATTCACTTCAGCTCTCTGTATTCCCAGCTGCCTTGCTGGTGCTGTGTCCAGGCACAAGAACCAGCACAGACAAGCAGGTTTCCTGCAGTGAGGATCATCAAGTCTGGCTCTCTAGAGAGACCCTGTGGCAGCCCCTGCTCAGTGCTTCAGCAAGCCCATAGTGAGCCTAATCAGTGGTAGGAAAAAGAGTTCAGGTTTTGGCAGCTCAGACACCATCAGACCCAGCTGTGTAGACAGGGCAGGTCCAAGTAAATACTTTGCACCAAATTCAGGCCAAATAAATTAGAAAGCTGTTTAGGTGATCCACAAAAAAAGTGCAGTTAAGAGTGAAGTGTGAATATTTAAACAACCCATTTCAACTAGACCAACTTAATTGTGCTTAATTATTGCTTTTCTTAATTTTACTCATGTTTAATTTTACTTGTCGCCCAACATGTACATATCAGATTAAGACATAATGTACATATTCTGCATCTTAGGACAGCGATCAAATCAGAGATGAGAGACAGGCTTGAGCACCTAGAGCATTCTGAGATTTGAGATTAATAAAGCTTATACTATTCTGGTAATGCACAGCAATGGAGAGAAAAAGGAGGAAAAAAAGAGGGTAAAAAAGAGGGTAAAAAAGAGGGGGAAAATGGGAAGACACGAGAGACCCTTTTGCACTTGTCCCTTCCCTTTTTGGGATTGTTTTTATTCTGCACACAGTGGATAGGCATGCCATTCACTTTGCTGAATTCTACAATCAAAAATATTTATATTGCTAATGAACAACAGTGAAAAATACCAAGGGTCAGCAAAGCTGAACTAGAAACTTGGAAAATGGTCAGATGAATCTTCCTTGTGATAAAGGCTCCTCTTGTATATTCTTTGTATGGTATGACACTAACCAATAGACAGTAATTTGGGACACTGATGTGAGGTGAAGGGGTGTAGGAATGACTGACCTTCTGATGTCCAAAGTGGAATATAATTATTTTATTTAATTGGAATTGCATTATTATTTTACTTTATTTTTACCACCACAACACAAGTTAATCAGTGACATCAAGATTGGAGACAGCCTGGGCTGCAGTGATAATGCACTAGCGGAGTTCACATCCTGAGGGATAAAGGTCAGGCAAAGAATAAAATCAGGACCCTGAATTTTAGGGAAAAAAAACTTCCAATCCTTCAAAGAGTTAGTCAATAGGACCCCTGTGGAAAACCGCCCTTATGGGCAAGGGAACAGAAGAGAGCTGAGAGATCTTAAAAGACATTTTTGATAGAGCATTAGAGCTCTCAATCCTCAAGTATAAGAAATCAGGAAAGGAAGGCAAGAGACCAGCATGGCTGAGTCAAGACCTGCTAGAGAAACTAAAGGGCAAGGAGGAAATGCAGGTAGTGAACAGGAACAGGTATCCTGGGAAGAGTATAGGGACACTGCTCAGCAGTGTAAAGACAGGGTGAGGAAGGCCAAGGAGCAGCTGTAGTAAAAAGAAAAGGGCTATTGGTTTTAAATCGGATGTGATTCAATTTGGATTAGATATAGGAGAGAAAATTTTTACAGTGAGGATGGTTCAATACTAGAATAGGTTGCTCAGAGAGGCAGGATAAAGACCACCTCAAAGACTTAAGATAGTGAGATTTATTTTCTCTGTTTTGATATAAACTTCCTAGAAAAGAAAAGCAACTTTGTGCTTTGGTTTCCCGTTGAAAGATTATGGGGATATTCCACTCTGTGTGAATACAGAGGGAGGATGTATTGTCTCAGAAGAGATTTACTGCCACAGCAGCACCCCATGGGCAAATGCCAGCCATCCCTGCTCAAAGGTGTGCTTTGAGCACTTCCCATTTGATAAAAGCTGTTTCCAAATGTCTCTCTTCTACTAAGCATCTGTGTGTATTCTCAGATAAACACTTCTGCATCATCGTTTGATTTTTTCCCTCTATTTCCCTAACCTGCAAACCCACAGGCCAAACTCACAAGAAGATTTAGGCAGTCTAGATAGCTTAAAAAGTGGATGAATGCTGACAGACCAGAACTGCCCATTGTCTTTCTTCTTACAGCTATTGATTGATTTGAGGTAAGAAAGGGGCTTTTTGTACTGTGCCTCTGTAGAAAAAAATAAAAGGCAAAAAGAAACCACTAACATGCAAAGGCAGATTTGACCAGGTTCTACTTCAGATGCTGAAAAATCCTTTTTCATCTTATACAATGTTTTTACACACTAAGACCTCACAACAAATGTTTTTCTCGCTCCCAGAAGGCCAGAATAAGCTAAGCCAGGATGACTAACCTCATGTGAAAGAGGGGCCAGCAGAATGTTACCTGTTTTTTGACTACTCCTGGGCCAGGTGGTTTGGAAGTCTGCAGCTCTCTCCTGCTCTCTGCCAGCTTTTTTCACTCTGCCAGTGAGCTGCTTGCCAGCTCACTGCATCATCAACCAAAAACAGTGGTGAGCAGCCTCTGCAGCCCATCTGACCAGGCAGATGCAATGCCCTGCTGCCGCTGATAACATTTCTTTGCTGAGTTTTCTCCTATGGTCTCATGTAGGATCAAATTGCCTCTAAAGGGCCATCTCAGGTCTGTTATCTCTTCCAATGTTTAACTCTGGTGGTTTTTATCTTTTCTTCAGCAAAAGACAAGGTCAAGCATTTTATCATTTCCAAAAAAGACATCAATACAAAAGGGTGAGAAAAAAAAGAGCAAACCCTCTGTATAAAGCACTTCAGTGTACTCATGCAGCATATTAGAGAGTAAAAGGAGCTTTCTGGCTCCTATGTGGCTGTTGTTGCAATCGTTAATGTGGTTTTGTTCCATTATTAATGGCACCAGAAAGAGAAATCAGGCTCTCCAGACAAACTTGAGAGACTGGTGTTTCATATTTGGCAATGAGAAAAAAGGAAAAAAAACCAAAAGCTATAAAATAATGGAAATAAGCAAAGGGAAGGGGAAGGAATACTTAAAATACTAAGCATGTAGCAGTAAAATCTGCAGATGCCTACAGCAGGGTAGGAATGGTAAACTAAATCTTTTACAGACCTTGTAAGTCATTCCCAGAGCCTGGTAGTTTAAGACCACTTTGTAATTAAACAAAGACAACCTAATTTTTTACAGTGCCTATTATATTACTTGATATGTTTATGTTTCCTAGAACTGCTGACTGACAAGCAGAGAAAAATAAAACCAGAAGAGAAGCATTAATGGATGAAAAACCTACAACCTGGAGTGGCATATCATTAGGCTTATCTGAATGTGGTTGGACAGTATTTTAATAAAAAAACTTTGTTAGGAAAATACATCATGAATGTGCCAAGGTAAATTAGGAATAACACTCCAATCTGGCTTTTCTGTAAAGTTACCCTGAGTTAGGCACCAAATCCTGTAGAAGAGCCAGGCAGGGTGCATCCCTTCACTCACACCTGGCAGAAACTGTTCCCCTGCTGAAGTTTGCATCAATGCCCAAGCACCAAAGCCCAGGATGTCCACAGCATCCTCTTCAAACTCCAGCCCAACAGCAGGTGGTATCTGCTGAAGCTCATCCCCCATTGCCTTTGGGGTGCTGGGAGGCAGGCAGATGCTGGGGGGACTCAGAGGGGTCAGGCATCAAGGTTAAATTCAGTTAGATTCATTGCTAATCAATAATCCAGCCATCATCAGTACAAGAGGAAATGACTTCAGGTTATGCCAGAGGACCTTACTAAAAATTGCTTCTCTGAAAGGATTGTCAACCACTTGAACAAGCTGCACAGGGAAGTGGTGGAGTCACCATCCTGGAGGTATTTAAGAGACATGTAGATGTGGTTCTTATGGGCATGGTTTAGTGGTGGACTTGGCAGGGCTGGGTTAATGGTTAACTTGATGGTCTATTCCAACTGAAGTGATCCTGTGATTCCTTGAAGCCAAGTGATTCTTGCTGCAGTCACTTGTTGATGGGGCTGCACCCCATGGTCTCCAGCACCAGCCCCTACAGGGCAGCCCATATGGCCACACTTCTGCACAGGCTGCAGGCAAGAAGACTGCCCTGAAAATTGCCCCTGCCCTCTTCTGCTCCCCTGCCCTCCCAAGGGGCCCCCACCCTGCCCAGCTGTCACCCAGCACTGCTGTTTCACACCCCAATGCATTTCTGCTGAAGAGAAACCTCCTCCCTTGCAGAGGGGATGTTTGCAGCACAGAGAGAAAGCATTCCTTCCAAGGGGTTCTCAGGGAGAGAGGAACCAGCCATCTTTCAAATAAATACGGTTTAAATATGGTTTAAATGCTTTCTTAATGCTGAGCACTTTGTGATATGTATTTCTTGAGGTGCAGTTTATATTTTAAAAAAACCCAGCCTCGAGGTGTTTTATAATTTTTTCCTTTTAAAAGAAGGAATTTAGAAGTTCTTTGCTGTTAATTGTTGATGCCGAACACAAACACAGGACTTCTTTTTATCACAGGACTGAACATGTGACCTACGGGAGCCAAAACTGCCAAAATTTGAGAGGAGCTTCAAGCCTGTATTTCAATTGCATTACAACATCTGTCTTCCAATAGAGTGCTTTTACTCAATGGAACCAGTTCGATACATTTAAAATATGCAGGGTTAAACTAATTTTAGATGAGAATATAGCTCGTGAGTTGTGCTGCCAAAATAGTTGACTGGGCCACAAGCTCAAAAATAATTTAAATAAAGGCTGAAAGAGATGAAAAAGGAAAATTGCATGAAGTCACATCACCATGAGACCTTCTTTAATGGTCTGAGGAATAAAACTGCCATAAAGTGATGGGATCAGGAAGAAACTTTGTCTGACAGAATCTCTCCCAGGGGAAGCACTACACACTTTTTCATGCAGCTACATTTTCAGCAGGGACACCCAGGCACAACGTTGGCCTGGCGCAGCAGAGGGGATTTGGCAAAGCACAGGAGCAGCTCAGACAGACGAGGTGGAAGGGAAGCTCTTCATGGCCTGCCTCTGCAGACCGAGTGCAAACACACTTCCAGGCACCCCCAGCACCATGGCAGGCTGCAAAACCTACGTGGGATCAAACACTTGGGCAGCACGTCCTCACTGACCTCCTTCCCTGCCCCTTCATCTGAGTACCACCACTGAAGCTTCAGGAGATGCACCAGAAGTCAGTGAAGCTGGAGGTTTTTTTGCGCCTGAACAAAATCTGGGCCGTGGAGTCCATGAAGATTGCGCTGTCTCTTGTCAAGGCCTGACCTAAGTCCTAGAAGGCCCCCCTGAGATGTGCATGAAAGAATCTGTAATGCCATATAGAGCACGGCAGCACATGATAGCAACATACTTTTGTTGAAAAGCCCCAGCAGGAGTGGGGCTGAGCCCTGCACAAGCCTCAATCCTGCTCAGGCCCCACTCAGAGCTGTGCCTCAGCTCTCCAGACCACCTTGGGACTCACCTGCTCTCCTCACAGCCAGCCAGTACATAAGGAAACCTTTATTCCATTAATGATTCCATTATTCCATACATTATTCCATGCAGTGCAGGTGGCTTGGGCAGATTGCAGCTGTCCCTTCTCACCTGGGTGGTTGCCCTTTCCTCCCATTCACCCTAAGGAGCCTGTGCTGACCAGCACGCTGAAATGTCTCTCTTTAATCCACAACTCTACTAAAAAAAACTTCAGGAGAGGGAAATGCAAGAAAGAGAATGGAAAATCTGCCAAAAGGCTGATCTGGTGTGTAACTCTTTCCCTGGTCAGAGGGTCAAGTCTCCTGAGGTGTATATGGCTTCTGGTAGCCATGCACAAGGATGCCTCTGACCAAGGATGAATTTTCAGGATTGGGACACTCTCATGTTTTCTTACCACGTTTCCCACTACCTTGCACTGTCCGGTGCTTCTGAAAGAAGCACAAGGATTGCTGGGGACCTCCTCTGGACGACAGCAGAAGGGAGAGAGGAGCACCTAGTGCGTGTGCCGGGTACAGGTGGATGCGAACCGGGTTCGCTTCCTAGCGTGGTCATCTGAGATGATCTCCGGGGACACAGACATGCTGCTCTCCAGCCCTCCCCCCATCCCCGTCTCACCTGCAGCATCACCAGACTTCTTGGAGCAAAAAAAAGCCAGTTTTTAACACCTTCAAGTGAAATTTCCCTTGCGGCTGCCCAATCACAGTTAAAAGCAGCCTCCTCGGCCAGGTGTCCCGATGCTGCTCCCGGCTGCAGGCTCCGGCCGGGCAGCGGCAGGGCCGGGCAGGGCGCTCATTTCCCGGCTGGGCGATGGCGGGCAGCGCCTTCCCTTCCGCAGCCAATTGCATCTCCGGCCGGGCTCGGAGACCGCGGGTGTGCGGCGGGGGAGCGCCGGGGCCGCGGCGGGGGGAGCTGGGCGCAGCGGCGGGCGCGGGAGGAAGAGGAGGGAGGGAGGAAGAGGAGCGGGGCAGAGGCCTGGGGCGGGCAGCCCCCGGGGTCGGGCCGGCCCGGGCACTTCCATGCGAGCCCTGGGGCATCGGCTTCCCGCTGATGAGACCGCTGCAGGGCTGTCGCGGCCGGGGCGTCGTCGTGGGCACCGTCACCCTCTGCCTGGCCGCCGGGTGGGCTCTGCAGAGTAAGTGTCCGACCCCGTCCCTGCCTGCCCCGCTGCCTCCCCCGGCCCTTCCCTGCTCTCCTCGCCGCGATGGCCGGGCTCAGCCCCAGCGCCCGCCGACCCCCGCCCCGGCCAGCGCTCTGCCCAGCCCGTCCGCAGCGGGGAGCGGCTGGGGGTGGGATGGGCACGGGACATGCCGAGACTCGGGCTGGCATCGCTGCTCTCGGAGGGCTGGGCATGGTCAGGGGACGCTCGTCCCTGCTCCTGCTGCTCGGAGGGAGCGGGGAAGCCCAGCGGGACCAGCGGGGGAGCCCAGCGGGACCAGCGGGACCAGCTCCCGGCAGGGGCGGCCCCAGCAGCCGCCCTCCCCGCGCTGCTCCTCCGAGGGGACAAGGCGTGGAGGGAGAAACAACCCCGGCTAGTCAGGGTGTCGTGTCACGCTGGGAAGGTGGGTTCCAAGGCAGCAGCGCACAGGGGGTGAGTGGGGATGGGGCAGAGCCGTCCGCTCCTCTTCCAGAGTTCTGAAGGAAGGAGGGTGCTGCCAGCCCACCCTCGCTGGGGACCGGGGTGCCAGTGCCGCCGCGGAGTTCGGCTTGGTCACGGCACCCCACCGACAGAGGTGACGCACAAGCAGGACACCAAAGCGTGGAGAAACAGTCCGCAGGGTTTCAGAGGCCCCTTTTAGAGCTGGCCCCCCAGTTTAGAGCTCCTGCGTGGGCCCCCTTGCTGCCAGCATTTATCTTTCCCACCACTGCCCAGCAGGCTGCACGCCCAGCTGCGCTGCCGCGGCCGGGTCTGCACGCAGAGCCGCACTCCACACTTCCACTCTTGGCCACGCAGACACTCTGGTTCTGGCAAACCCAGGGAGCTCTGAGCGACCCCTGCACCCTCTTCTCCTGGGTGTGTTTTACTGGGTGAGAAGGGGCTGGTTTTGCCAGCAGCAGAGCGCAGTCACCTTGCGTGGGGCGCTGCGTGTGGGTGTGATGTTTGCTCTCCAGCCTGGTGCAGCTCTGTTGGGTTAGACCAGTTCAGGTGATCTAGGCACGCTGCCTACTAAAAATAGTTTTGAATGGTTAGATACTGCACTGTGTTTTTTAGCTTTGCATGCCAGATAGGGGCAGAACATGCTTGCAAATCATTTAATGGAAAGATTTAAATTC
Source organism: Alethe castanea (assembly GCA_024734035.1). Lineage (NCBI taxonomy): Eukaryota > Metazoa > Chordata > Aves > Passeriformes > Muscicapidae > Alethe > Alethe castanea. The sequence continues at coordinate 36,172,965 of JANRGV010000051.1, read as the reverse complement.
TCTCTCTTTTTTTTTTTTTTTTTTTTTAACATTTACCTTGCAATCACATATTCAAAACAAAGCCTCTATAAAAACATGGAAGGGTCACTGAGGGGAGACACTCAGCTCCTGTCTGGTCAGAAACAGTGGGAAAGGCCTTTAAATAAACACATGGACCAGAAAACAATTGGAACAATTTGCAGTGATTACCAGAAGTTCCCGGCTGTTCTGTTTCTGTAGCTGGCACAAACCTCGTTTTCACAGCTCTGGTTAGTCTCTCTTGCACACAGGCTGAACAGCAGACCACAGCTCAGCTGAGGATGCACTGAGCTGCCTGGAAAGCATGATGTTCCTGCAGAGGGACTGGGCAGCATGAGTACGACAATGAAAGGGGGAGCCCAGGAGTGTTATCTTGGAAAAATCCTATTTGGTATTGTAGATGAGAGCCTGGGAATTGAACTGGCTTCTTGAGCTCCCTTACCTTACCCTGACCAGGAGAGTTAGTGAATTCTGCTACAGATCCCAAATACAGTGAAATCAGGCTGTAATTCACCCATCTCTTCCATTTGTTGTGGCTGCGGAGTTTTGGCCATAGAGGGCTCCTATTTTAAGATTTTAAAAACATATACTTTTTCCCTTGGAGATTTTTTTCTTTGCCTTTCTTAACCATTCTTATCCCTGAAGATTCTGCAGAACCTTCAGGATCATCTCCAGGTGTCCTGCTTTGCACTTATGCAGTGTAGCTGAGGGTCTCATTCTCACTCCCCTACTGGGTTACAGACATTTACAGGTCAGCATTTCTTTTTCATTTTGCTCTTGCAGTCAGGCTGTTGCCACAGTAAAGGAGTAGAGCAGGTGAGCTGCTCCAAGCCAAACCAGGAAAAGGCATTCAGCCTTACTCTATGCTTTATCTGCCTTTTGTCTACCTTGATTTTTGTGGGTAGGTAAAAGGATTTCAGTCTTTAGCCAAGGGTCTCAAACAAGCCAATAATAAAAAGGACAGATGTACGCCAGTTAAAACTCCAGTGTTGGTGTTCATCCAAATCTGCATGCAGAAACACCAAATGCAAGCAGAAATTATTGCAGTTACACATTAAACTAAGCTGTTGGTTCAGTTTCACATGAACAGCTCTGTAATCACATCAGGAGGAAGTAGTTGAAAATTAAATATTCTTTTATATGCATTTTTTTGCCCAGATATCATCAGGAACATGAAGTCCCTGGCTTTTCATGAAACTGCACCTTTGGTTACATGATTTATTTGCACTGGCTTATTAACTGGCTGCCCTTAAGAAGATGATATTTCTAATGTTGATTACATATCCTGAAAACACAACAAAGTCCTTGCCAAGACTTCACATACTTATGTCTGCTACAGTTCTTGCTTTTGGGTTATGGTAGATAACGAATATGATAGACTACCTTGGGCATGGCAACTAAACTTTCCATGTAAATGCAGGATTTGTAAAGAGAGACAGTTACTGATGAACAAAAGAAAATTGCTCAGTTTTCAGAAAATGTTATGCTTATCCGAAGTCCCTTTCTATGTGGGTGTTAAAACATTGAAACACATGCAATTATGTGTCCTCTATGGTGAAAACATTTTTACTATCACAAATTATAAATGTGTATTTAGTCTTCAAGTATGTATGTTACTTTTATAAAAAGCAGAAAGAAAAAGGTATTGAAAAGCACAATCTATCCTGTCTTAAAACAGATCACTGATAGGTAGGATGAATCACCAGGATCCGGAGTCCCAATATGCCCTGGACAGTTGGTGCAGCATCACTCCAGGCTCATCACTCTCCTTTGCCTTTCAGCTCCCGGAGGAGTATCCTTAGTTGTCCCACAACCCAACATCAATGCAACAGTGGCACAAAACATCCTCCTTTCAGTTGAATACTCTTGCCAAGGCGTGGCCACCATTGAGTGGAAGCATGTGTCAAGCTGGGGCACCACCAGCATTGTTGAGTGGAGAAGTGGGAATTATGTCAACATATCCACAGTGTACAAGGACAGAGTGACTACTTTTGAAAATGGCTCTATACAGCTTCGGAATGTGGGCATGAGAGATGCCGGCTACTATTTTGTCACTGTAACGGAGGAGCATGGAACCAATGCCTATGGCACCATCGTAGTCAATGTTTACGGTACAAACTAGACAAGACTTCTTGGCTTTACCCTGTGTTTAAGCATCAATCTACTTGTAATCAATTTTATAATATTATTTCTTTTCCATTTTCCCTACAGAGATTATCTATGAAGATTTGCATTTTGTAGCAGTTCTCTTCGCATTTCTCGCTGCAGTATCTGCCGTTCTAATCTGCTTCATGTGGCTGTGTAATAAATCTCTGCATCTATTTCAGAAGAAGACAACACACAAACTAACAGGTATTTCTCTAAAACTGTAGTCAGGGTATAGGGTCTTCAAGCTTGAAATTTGAGCCTAAAATTTGTACCATAAAGGTGCTGTACAGAGCCACTGAGCAACAAGACTGAAGGGCTCAGATTAGTTATTCTGTTCTAACTGCTTGGTAGCTGAGGCAACTGAATATTAGGTGTTTACTTGAAGAAAAAATCCACAGGACATCTACCTTATATGTTTCACATTAGAAATAATAAAATACTTCCCAACATCGCTGATTGCAAAACTTGAGGAGAAAAGGCCAGAGCTGCAATAACCCTCCATCAAAGGGCAGGAGACAAAGTCCAAGAGCATCAGCAACTCTCTGAGTTCACATCAGCAGGGTGTATCCTTGGGGAAAATATTCAAATGACCCCCTTGGGAGTGGACCCCACCTCAGTTCAATCCTCAGTGGAGGATTGCATCTCCTCCTCTCAAACCCCCTCTTCATCTGTTCACCTTTGATCCAGTTGCAGACTCCAACAAACACTGAGTAATATCAAAACCTGACACTGAAGACAACAATCATGCAAAGCAAATCAAGGGAACACAAGGGCTACACTGAAGGGACATATTAGAGAAGAAATTTCCAAGCCACCGCCAGGGATATTTGGCCTAGGCAGAAAGACAAGATGCACATTACAGGCCTGGGACCATGCTCTTAGGCACATCTCTGAAGTGGGAGGTTTCCTTTACCACTTCAAAATATTTCAGATGTTTACCTCCCTTCTTTTTAAGTGCAGATCCACTCGTGGTTTTTTGCCCTCTAGGTAAAAGGTCTGTATTTCTTCTATAGTAAGTGTTACATTACAACAAGCAGCCTAGCTATCAGTATTTTACTAGACCAGCACAGACACCCAAGCATCCTAAGACTCACGGCCCAGACTTCGTGTCAACTCTGCAAAACCTAATAGAAGAAGAAATTAACTTGGTTTGAGCTGTCTCTTCCTATCTGTTGCTCACCTACAGTTCTTAAGGGCTGCTGCTGTTTCCATGGTGCACACACCACTCACAAGCTTCTGTAGCTACTGAAAATTTTCCTATCATGCCAGAAAATACAGGATTTTGTTTAGATAAAGTCGCTTCCTCCAGCTGAAGCAAATCTTCCCACAGGGCTGAATTGAATAGATATGTTCATGTAACATATAGCAAAGTTCAGGAAAGCACAGTACCAGAAACTTTTGTGATCTCCCAGGAAATTGTCCAAAGCAGAGACCTAATTTCTGCCCCAGTTGTATCTCAGAAGAGCTGTCCTTTCAGAAGTCATGAAGAGAGATATAAGAACGGGCCCTATGGACTTAAGTTTTCTTAGTGCCTTTAGCCTTGTACTGGAAGAAAACGTTGTCACTTTAAAGATTGTGAGAACCTCTTTATACAGTTAAATATTTCGAAAAGATATATTTAAAAGCTAATTTTAGGTGAGCAAGCTTGAGCTAATATTAAAAAGTTAAAAATGTCTCAGCACAGTTGATTTTGGAATGTTGGCCTTCCAATCCATTTGCCAATCAATAACAATATCCTTTTATTTACAGCAAGTACAACAGAAGAGATTGAACTGGAAACCATTGAGTGTTAGTCAAGGACTGTATCATAATAAAAATAACAATTCTACCTCAAGAGAAAGTATTGTCCAAGAAAGCAAGAACAAACCTAGAAGGTAAAATGTTTGTGACTACTGCAGAAACATCCTGACTTGCAAAGAAATTCAATCAGCAATGTCTGATGAAGCTGTTTTGACCTGTAAAGTTTTCAGTTCTGCTAGTCAAGGTCAGAGTAAAAAAGAGTATGCTTTCATGCTGAGCATGAACACATTTTTGTGGTTAGCTAATAAAATCTACAGCCTCTACCACTCTTAAAAACAACCAACCTACCAACCAAGCCTCTAAAATCAACATAAAGGAAATTATCATGGTCTTGAAGGACACCTGCATTTTGGATACAGCAAGTCTCCTATTACAGACAGAGTGGTCATTAGCATCCATCAACATAATAAATTAAATATCTAATTACAGTATTACATTAAAAAATTAATTGCAAGCATTGAATCCTGTTTGTTGCACCTATGCTGCTACTTTTGGGTGTAAGGAACTTCCTGAAGCTCTGAAGACAAACTGCAATTTTTCATGAGACAAAACTAACTTTGAAAGAACACTTAGCTGGTCAAAGTTCTCCCACTTGTGTTTCTAATTGTTTACACTGCCCCAGGATGGATGTTAACACACATTTTATGACATTACCAGAGCAGGTGGTTGTACAAGGAACAGTGCAGTCAGGCACTAAAGATGACACTGTCTATAAAGCTTAGAGGGGTCAGATAAAATACTGACACACAACACCAGTGGGGTGGCAAAGTACTAAACAGTTTTGTTGTGAAAGATGTCAAGTCCTTTGCAAACTTAGCCTAGTGATGAACAATCTATCAGAGAAGTTAAAACAGCATTACTTTGAAATATAGTATTTACAAATACAGTTTAAAATTGCTCTTGTCGAAAAGCCACCTTTGCTTTCCCTATGTCGTAAGAAAACATGAAGTGACCCAACTAATGTTTTCTTGAATCCGCATATTGCACGTATTGCAATTCTCCACCTGAGATCTGTTGGGTGGAATAGCATTTCTGTTTGTCAGTGAGAGAGCAGTTAACTGACCTAGTTCCAAATTATTCTGTTTTGCTTTTGTAATGAGAATTTTGCAGTGTGAAATAAACTTTGAACTTGGAAGACACCATGGACTAGTCTATGCCTGTAGATTGCCACATGGCTGTTTGAGTCAAACTGCTGCTATTACCTTTCTCACACTTCATCTCACTTGGTTGCAAAAACTTTTTACAGGACAGGCTGACAGAGCTTTCCCTCTGGTCAGGGACTGGGATGCTCAAGTGCAGAGGTACTACAGGCTCCATTTGGAAAAACGTTCAGGGAATTTCTCACCAAGTCCATAGTGATGCAGGTAGGTGCCAAACAAGCCAAAGCACCCTGTGCACAATACCTTTAAGCCATCCCATACTGAGCCAGCCATTTGTAGTACAAAGGGCCTCTCTCCCAGTCATAAACTGGGGTACCAGATTCTGCTGTTTGCTCCTTCCCACATCTAGAATTGCTCAAAAAAGGTGAGAAATGAAATAAATATCAGATACAGCACAGACAAGTAACAGTTTATTCCAATTCGCTGCTTTAAACATTTATTGCCCATCTTTTTGTGTCTTTGAGTGAAATAAGCTTTGACAACAGGGAAACCCTAAGTGCATCTATTTCAATCACCAAACTTGAATTACTTGGTAAAGCATGCTTATAAAATATGGAAAACATTGTTAGGGGCTCTTTTTGAGCCCTAAGTCTTAGATTTTAATGCAAAAAAGCATTAAAGCACTTTGAATGTGAAGCTAGGTATTAGGCTGAGCTGAATATTTAGCAGGTGCTCTGCCAGACTTAGAAAGTACAAGAAGTGCAGCTTACACATAAAATCACTATTATCCGCTAACACTGACCTGAACACTGCAATTGCCAGAGGAAGTCAGGAAACATATCCAGACATGAATAACCATTCCAGTGCATTGCTGTGATTGCAGGTCACACGCATATTTAAACCACAATGTTTGAAAGCTGGGATGAAAGTAGGAAATGAACACTTACAATTCTTCAGTTTAAAATGAACTACAACAAAAGAAGTTTACAACTAGCACAGTGCTCTACCTCTTCCAGGTTGGCTGAAGTCACTGGAACTTCAGGCACCCATCCTTGGCTATTGAACCTGGTGCCAACCTCAATTCTAGGCAGTAATATCCTGCATGAACAGCAGGGACTCAAACAGTATTCATCGAGAACACCAGCCTGTATATAGCTTTCCTTATAGACAATACCTCACCCAAAAATTTTACCCACAATTTAACATGCTTACTCTACACAAGTAACATTACTTTAAAAATGCTCACATTTTCCTGAAAATTATGTTTGTCAATATGCATTATTAATCTCAATATTTGAGGTACAGAACATGAGGCTAAACTGTAGCAGTTTCTTGCTACCCTGAAGCACCTAAAGTCTTATGGAAGGCTGTTACAGTAGAAATTAAGAAACTAATAGCTGTTCTTACTATACTTGTAAACTCCCTGCAGAACAGCAGCAAATTTAATATTTACAGCATTGCAGATGATCAAAGGAATTAAGGCATTTTACTTTATAACTTGAATTAAAGAGATGTCCAAGTTCACCAGATTGCTTTGGCAATCAATTCAAAAGGTCTTAATCACTCACTATTGTCATAATTTCATCTTCAAAGATGCAGTACCAAGTTTCAAGACTGTCTCTCTGTTAGATGTCTAATGAGTCTGTTTCCCATTAAAATTAGTACACCCTGTGTATTCAACAGGAAAACACAGACTCTCTAGTTCTCTAATAATTCTTTTTTTGTTTGTTTTTTTCCAGCTAGACCTAGAAGTCTTGACAAATGCTTCCATGCAAACATGCCGAACTTGCCCTCCTGCAACACAGGAGGTGTCCTTCTTTTCAGGAGAGAAGTCCTGCAACCATGAGATTGTAATAGCTCCACAGTGATCTGATTACTTGGTAATGAAGAACTTACTTGATGAAAAGGCTATTGCTACATGCAGACCTATCAATTTAGGTTAAGAACAATCAAGTGTAAAGACATTTTCAAGTTTCATAGACTCATCTTCTAATTATTAATAAGAGAGTTGTTGTGTTGGCAGGAGTCAGAACAGCCTCATCTATTTGGATGCACGAACAAATGACCAGGCTGTTGGCTGAACTGTTCACCAGGGAACAACCCCCTCCCTCTGCCTGTAATCATACAGTGTCTGCTGGCACAGCAATACAGGACCTGGCATCAGGGGGGTTACATTAAGCTCAGCCTTGTTTCAACATCAGGAGACCATTTTCAGCTAGGGCTTTTAATTTTCATCAGTTGTCTCGGGTAACACACGGGCACCTGATAGGAAAACTTTCTCTCTCTTAGTTCAATCACACAGAAGCAAGTGCTTCCAGGAACTGAAACAAGATGCCCCGTGCTGGCCAACACCAATGTAAGTATGAGAACTCCTTTGGATACATGCTGTGCAGCAGCTTGCTGCTCATTCTCCTACAATTATGCTTTATACTTGAGAATACAACAAAATAACAACTGTCACTATGGAAGTGTGATCAATTCAAACGTTTATGTGCAAGAAGTTCATATATATACATATAGACAGATATAAGACAATATGGGCATGACCATTGACACAGACAGGTTGTAAAGACCCTTAGCACCTAAGTACCAAACAAAATGAAAGTTTTGTTGAACACCATACTCTAAGTTTCAAGAAGGCTACAATTACAGCCAAAACTATACAAAACGTGACTTTTTAAAAGAACTCAAAAGAGCTGATGTTCAGGAACATATTATTATTTCCCTGGATGATAACCATGGAGTATACAGGACAAAGACACAGATGTGCCAAGTGTGGAGGTTTACTGCATGAGAGTTACCTCCTCCTATCCAGTCACTAAGTCACAAGTCACCCGCAAACTCAAACTGTCAGAACTTTGCAAGCCAAGTAAAACCCTTTCCTCTATATTCTTGCAAAAAACAAGGTCGAAAAACAAGCAAAGTAGCTGACATCACATAGGCTACCAGAGAGGAAAGACTTTTGCCACAGGCAGTGACTTTGCAATACTCTCAAGTTAAACTGCCAAGCAAACATATTTCTCAAAAATAGAGGTCACCCAGAATCCCCATCAATGTACAAACAAATTCCAACTCAAGAATGCTTCAACTCAAGGACTACCAAATTTAATTTTATAAACAAAAAATACATTAATTACTCATCTATGTCACTCTGGACACAGCAATTTTCAAAGATACAGCTGAAAGGAACTTTTACAAAAAATTGTATGTATTGATATGCCACTGAAAAAGGTTTCATTACAAATACCAAAATTGCTATTTCTGTACAGGAAATAAATTTAATTTTGCTTTCTTGTACTGGCCCATAGCTCCCATTTCCCTTTGCTGCACTGGCAGTTATCATTGCACAGAGACACCTCAAAGCCCTCAGAGAGAGTCTGATGCTTCACTAGCAGGGAGTTAGGGCAGCCATGAGGAGTTCCATTTTATAGACAAAGTTACGCCCTTCCATTTTATTCCACTGCACTTCCTTGAAGGGCCCCCGGAGATGATTCCACTTGCTGTCCTGCAGGACATCACCCTTGGGGAGATCCTTGCACTGACTCCGTGGAAACTGAACCATGACTTTGCTGCCGCTTTCCGGACCGTTGCGTACTGTGGTGAAAGGAGACTTCAGTGAGCATTTTTACACTTATGAATTCCTCATACTAAATATTCTTCCTGGTGCATTCTATACTTTACTTCTACTCAATTCCAAACATGCTGAAAGCAAACAAGGGAAATTCCCTTCCTCTCTTTTTCAAAGCTTTTTCTCCGGATTTTCTTTCATCTCCCACTTCTCTATGATTTTGTTGCCTTAGCACTGCATGTTCTTGGTTAGATCAAGAGAAGAAACTTTTAATAAACCCCAAAATGTACACCTTAGAAATGCATTTCTTTTTCCCCTTGATGCCAAGAAGAGCAAATTCTCATTCTTTCTGCTTATTCTTTCCTCGGATGTATTCCCCACTATTCTGTTGCAAAATGTATTGTTTCTAGTAGATTTATCTCAAATAGACAGGATCTAAGTCACTAGGCAGTTACTTTTAATCACAGAATTCTGCAAGACTGGTGGAGGGGTGGTGGTGCCTCGTTGGCTTGGATGAGTTTCTGTATTTTCATGTTGGGGAGTGATGTGTCTTGGCTTTTTAAATTAACTGTCAGAGTGGTACCACCTAGCTTTTCCCTCATCTACCAAGTTAACCTCCTATAAAGAGACAACTACCAGGCTGATTGAACATAATTCTCTTTCATAAATTGATGCCAACTACTCCCCATCACCACATTTTCCATAGTATTTTTGGAAAATTCTTCTGAGACTATTTTTTTCCTCCTCATCTTCCCAGTAATTGGAATCAGGCTGATCAGACTGTAGTCCTCCACATTTTCCTTCTTGAATATAGGACATAACATTTGCCTTCTTCCAGTCCTCACAAGCCCGTCCTGAGCCTGGCCTTTTAGAGATGATCAAGACTGGCTTTGCAGTGACATCAATCAACTCCCTTGGCAGTCAGGGATATATATCCCACCTCGTCTCAAAAATTTATGTAAGTTTGTTCAAAGGTTTTCTAACCTGAGGTTTTTCTAACCTCAGTAGTCTTCCACTACTGAGGCTCAATCTTTACTCCAAAAATCCCCATGGGTCTCACAGATCCATCTGAAGGCCAGTCTAAAGACCAAAGTAAAGAAGGTACTGAGTACCTTGGCCTCCTCCATGTCCTGTGCCACCAGGTATTCTCTCTATTTAACAGCAGTCCCTCTTTTTCCCTACTCTTTCCCTTGCTGACTTATCTGCTGAGGCTCTTCTTGCTGCCTTGTATATCCCTTATCAGATTCCTATTCTATCCTTAGCTTTCCTATCCTTACCAATGCATGCTTGGATAGTCTCTCTATATCCCTCCAGGTCAACTGCTTATAATCTCTTGGAGCTTCCTTCCTGTCCTGAGTTCAGTCATGAGCTCTTTGTTCATATAAACAGGACTCCTGTCACCTTTGCACAACTTCCTAAACATTAGGAATGATCATTCTTGAGCTTGAAAGAGGTGACTCTTGAAAACAATTATGAAACAGCACTCCTGGACCCCACTTCTTTCCATCCCATAGGATCATATCCCATAGGAGTCTTTCAAAAAGATCCTTAAAGAGACCAAACCATGTTCTTCCTAAGTTTGGAGTTGTGATCCTGTTGTTTATCCCTTTCTTTCAGGATCCTGATGGTTTTTTGTCATCTCTTTTTTCTATGCTAATAACAACATACATATATATATATTTTTTTATATTATATAAACAAATATTTATATAATATCAAAAAATAGATTTAAATAATGTATTTATATATTACATATTATAGAATATATATATAATTTTCCATAGTAACTATGAGAAATAATTTCAAGCCTGTGTAGATTAAATCAGGTTTATCATAAGCGGCTTCTTGGGCAAGGTGTTGATTCTATTTAGATCTTAATTCCATACACAAAAGAAATAGTCACTTAACTTTCAAAGCATAGTATCAATTTATACTAAAATATTGTACAAACACTCTCAGAAAGATTTGACTTCTATTTGCAAGAGGAAACAGTACCTGAAATGGCATAGTCTCCATTTGGTGATGCTACAGTTATTGCTGATGCATTGCCAATGCTCTCCACTGGCCCCAGACCAACGTGATTACTGAAACTCAGCACATGCCATCCCATAACTTTTGCAAGCTGCTGAACTGCATGTACTTGGTGCTGTGACATCTGAAACAACAAGAGGTTTGTCTTCTGTTCAATATTTGCAGACCACAGAAAGAATTGTTTATGGGGTTTAGCAAGACTGTTTTCTGTACAATAGTTAGTTATAAAAGTGACTTTAAGTTCTCTACTTTCAGAGGAACTTTTTTATCTTAATTTAGACTAGTTCCTCTGAAGACAGAGAAGACCGCTCTACTATGCAGTTAAGTGAATTTTTCATAGGTATATGTGCTTAGCCATTTTATTTAAGTATTGCTTTCAATTTAAGAAAATCTTTTTAGGTCTCAAAAAATTAATTTGTAAACAATCCTGTCCTTCAGGAGAAACAAGACTTCTGCTGTAAAATATATAAAAATATGAGGAAGTATTAGCAGAGAAAATTATGAAAAAAAAGTTGAAGTTCTCACACAGATGATTACCTCCATTAATGCTCAAGTGTAAGCACTGAGCTCTAATAGCTTAGGAGTTTAAATGCTATTGTTTTCCTGTATCATGACTTAACTCTTGTAATAAGGAAGTATCCAACACTGTTCAGCAGTTCTCTGTGAACAAGTCTGACAACACTTGACCAAAAAGACACGACCTCAGCAGAATCTGTTTGGACTTGTTTTCTGTGTCATGGAGTTTTACATAACTGCAACAGGCTAACCACTGTTATTAAAGACCTGTATTTTGACTAGTGGGGAGATTGTTACTTCTGAATAAAACCAGCAGATTGTTCTAAGCAATTAAGAAAACAGTTCATTCAAGTACCAGCTGATTTAGTAACGACACATGCAAAGTGAGCATTAACAGACAATGTTGAAATGACAGTAATTGTGGGTTCATTAAGAACTTGGCTACAGTAAGTTTCATATATAGAATACCTTATTGTCTGCTATGATTACCACTGACTTGTTTCTCCCATAATGAGCAGTATAAAGAAATGCATTTTAAAAGGGAGGGAAAAATTATCATGACTACTGACCCTAGTAAAAAAGGGCAATATATTTTAGTAACAGTTGCTAAAGACTCTACACAAACATAATGAAAATTCAGTCACCCAGCTTCCCATCGTCACTATCTGAATTTGAACGTTCGAGTATTTTCTACACAGATAAAAGTGAGATTCTAACTTCTTCTGTATCCCAAACAGCATGAGAAAGGGAAGAATAACATACGTGAGTCTACCTGAGATAAAAGGAAATCCTGCAGTTCTTGCTCTTGATGGGACAATGTAATAACTCTTCCATCTCTATGCACAACTCTGATTTGTTCAACTCCAATGTTCAGCTGTAGTTGAATGGATCTTTGAAGACAAGATCCATATTTATTCAAAAAGCATTAAAACACTTAAGAAAACACAAAACTAACACTGAATCCCACCCAGCCATTGACAAGAATTCCTAAGATAGATGGTGCAAAGCCTACAGAATGTGACAGCAACTCGAAACATTCCAGTTTCATCAGTCACCATAGCAGCTCCCTCGATATGGCAGGTGACATATTCTGTGGCATGCTCCCAGACCTGGCCTACCATTTGTTCAGGTCAAGCAAGGCTCACAGCTCCCTGCCTGCCCCTGTGCCCACGTTTCCTTCCAGCTGTGCGGAGGAAAATGGTGTGTTCTACGCTACAGACAAGACCCGGGCAGCTTATGTACTCTGGAATCAAGACTGGAAATGCACCAATGACTGCAGGTTGCCCCACACTGTGGTCACGGCCAGAGAGCACTGCTCCAAATGGAAAAAAACACTGTGGATGCATTAATGAATTCACTAATGGTCAATCTGCAGGCATTTATTTGCATGAAATCTCAAATTTTGGCAACAACATGCATAATTACTACACGAATTACATGAGTTCCACGTTTCAGTACCTAGGCAACAAAGCTAGGACTGAGCACTGATGAGCTTTCCAGCACATCATATGATACTTTGTATTCAGTCATCTCTACCCAATGTAAATTCCACCCCTAAGTGTCCATCTCATCTTAAATTTCTTCTTTGAAGAGAAACTGTACTATTTAAAGATGTACTAAATATCTTCATTAAAAGGTAAAGAGGGTGAAGTTTTCTTAAGGTGACTCAAGTACAGTCAAGTCAGAAAAACACACACAAATAATGAACTCCTACTTGTCTGTCTGAAGAGAATCTAAACCTTTAAAGCACAATGTGAATGCACACTGCCTTTGCTTCATGCTTCCACAACTAAAAGGACACGCATTCTGATACTTACTTGCATATCTGCTCATATCCTTGAGAAGTTATTAGAACTTTAACACTGGACTCATAAACATCGTTGATATTGGACCAGTGAGCCTGAATCTGAGGATCCTCAATACGACTTGCCAGACTGTCAATGGTTCGAGCAGTTCTAGAAGATAAAGCCGTATTCCACATATAATAATCCAGGCAGTTTGTGCTGCTATCTTGCTTACAGGAAGCAAGGAGGTTATTAGATTTAACAGAAGCATGTGGATCAAAATTCTATTTCAGCACTGTTCAGGTGCTAATGAAATACACTTGTTTATTCTGTACATTTCTCATACATTCTGCAGCAGTATTGAAATGGTATTACTCAGTATCAGCTACTGCACTGCAAAGAATACTAAAAAAGGATTTTGTTTGAGATAAGTAGGGACAATTATCAGCAGCTTATGTTGCAACTGTCACAGAGATCTCAAAGACATCTGGTATTTTCTTTTTACTAGCTGAATGTTGTTTGCTCATATTTTTTCATAATTTTTGGTTCTTAGTACTTACAAAAAAAAGACTATAATTAACCGCGAAAGAAACAGCAGTTAGTTTTAAGAACATTTAAAACAGATAAATTGAATTCTACATAATGGCATGTGTTTCTGTAACAGGAGTATCTCGTGACCCACCTTCGTCTCAAAAAGATATGCTTTGCCTGTTTTATGATCTTTTCCAGAAGTCCTTCATTCGACTGTAAAGAACTGATTTCATTTTTATCAAAAGCCTGAGGTCCTGCAAGTCTCATTCTCTTATGGCCAAAAGGTGCACTAGCTGGATGTGGCATCACTGTCGAGCTCAGGGTTTGCTTATGACACTGCAAAAACCAACAGATGTTATAAAAGGAAGGGACCAAATAATGTATCTGCAAGAAATACCATGTATACTACAGTATGTTGCTTCACATCAGGTTTTTTGAGTGTACATACTTCCAAAAAGTGTAACTTTTTAACTTTATCAAGCTGACAGCACTTTAAAGACAGTTTTTCATACTTTTCTTCCCCCATTTATACATATCTTTGAAACCTTATAGAAAGTAATAAAAAAATAATTACTAGCTAACAAAAATTTGGTAGTAGCTCCTACTAATAAGTCTTCTTTATATATATGTATGGAAACAGAAAGAATGGTCACTTAAAAATAAAGGAAGCATTTTAGATGAAAAAAATTGAAGTAAAAAGTTTTAGCAACATGTCCAAAGTAAAGAAAGGAAATCCACAGGAAAGGTGGGCACTAAGCCAAAGTTTCATGAACCCTAAATCAGTGTTTGAAACACTGGACTGTTCCACATGACTGCATGACTTGTAGAGCCATTCTCTGAGGAGGTGAACAGTCTGGAACATGGTTTCAATTCTACTTAGAGATGCAAACTGTGCTTCTTTCCTGACGAGACACAACTTCAACCTCATACCCCAGGTTCTTCTGCTATATTATACAATAATCTAAAATGCTGAAGCAGAGAAATGGACCTTAAAATAAACAAAACTATCATGGCAATCAATTGTTCCTTCAGGAGGGTATGGCCTGGCCAGATGCTCACTGACAATGCTTGGTAAGCACTACCAGACACAACAAAAAATGGCAGAACTGATGAACTCTACAGGAAAATCTTTGCATGGCTTTTCTGAAGTGAGCAGCCAGGTCTGAGGTTAAGTAAAGAACTAGCATTCCATGAAAGCATTAACTGGATCTCCCAAACCACCCACACCCATGGAAACCAAGCAGTAGACTGCCTTCCACAAACGGATGGAGAAGGACTGGCCTCTAGTGGCACTCGGCTGTTATACCAGTGCCACACACTAGGCAGAAGGCTGAACAAAAGCACAAAAACTCTTCAGTACTTCAGCCATAGATACAGTACCTCTCTGATAAGTTGATGCAAATTGTGTTCCAAAACATAGAGATGATCCTCTGGATTCTGTTTTTCAGAAGCAGCCTTTTGTGACTTTTTATCATTGGAAGAGTGACACAGAGAAATAGACAACTGCAAACCTGTACAAAGCAGATGGAAACAAAGTGAGCACTGACAATTTTCAAGGTTGCTACTGAGTACTGCTTTCCTTCATGTTTTATACTCAGTAGTTTAACAACAGGTATTCACTGTATCAGAGAAAAATTACAGAATGATGGTAGAGAGCACAGCACCAAAGGCAAATAAAACTTGATATTCACTGAAGCGTTGACAGGCCAACTGTGAACTCACCAGGTGCATCTAACTATGACTCATGTAAAAAGAAAAGTCCCCAGGATCCCATTCCTTTCTCAAAGGAGTGATTAACCGTCACACACATTTTAAGCAGAAATACATTCTTTGCATGATACAATCAGTTGTGTACCCCTTGTAAGAACATTCACCACTGACTCTGAGCCACTTTTATGCTGTTTAATTGTCCTCGCTCAAAAGAGCATTTGCTTTTGTTCTTCTGAGGACCCATAAACTCAAGTTTTGAATTGCTTTTTACATGTAATCCAGGAGCAATGACGAATGCACAGCTCCAAACTGCCACATGCACATGGTATTTCAGCTGACAGTTTTAAGTGCTGCTGACAAAGAACATAACATAACAAAGGAAAACAGGTATATTAGAAACTACTGTGCATTAGTTGAAATTCTGTTTTTCAAAACCTTTGAAAATCAAGGAGTTTGCTTTTTCTTTTGTAAGGACAGGAGCATTAAAAAGGTGACATCAATCAGCATTTAAGCAAGTAATTGTAGGTTAAGAGTTTTAAAAAGCTTCCTACCTGGGAAAGGCTGGGAGATTATCTGATTTTTCACTACGATGTGAGGAATCTGTGATTTAATTTGAACAGCTTCTCGTGACAGCTGGGCAAAAATTTCTTTACACAGAAGAACATTCTGTGCAGTCTCCAACTTTGTCTGCCAGTGTGCAGAACCTGAAAAGTATAAATCAATATTTGCAGGAGGGAAGAGCAAAAAGAAGCCACCTTTTTGTTCAGATGCCAGATACTATGCAGTAGCCAGATGTGATCACTAAGATAAAGCAGTCAGTACCTTATACCCAAACTGAGTACTAGCAGAATTTCATCTCAACTAAGTAGGAACTTTAAAGTAAAACTAAAACTAATTTTGATTCAATTTTACATGTATGTATACCGTGAAGTGCAACACCTTTATGGAACAGGGTATCACACTCCCAGGCCTTTTATGAACTCTCCTTATGAACTTTTGCTCCTTAACTTGTCATTTATTTTCAATGATACTTCTGGCTTTATTAAATTCAATCTATGGTGAACTACCCAATAACGTTCAGTGCATGTATGTGCTTTCACAGGGTTTATAGGCCCAAAATTCTTGGGAGATTCTGGGGTGAATAAGCACACAAGCTGTATAATGTACCCTAAATATCATATGAAACGCCTCATAGTACAGCACTCTGTCTATGTTCAGGACAGCACCAGCATCTGTATCACAGACAATTGTGAAATAAAATCCCGCCAGTTTACTTTTAACTTTAACGAGTAAAGGATGGCTTTTTAATCCAAAAGTTCACAACTTCACATACTGGCACATATTAAATGAATCCATGTACTATCTGCCAGGTGAGCTGTTGGTAATTAACACACAGACCACCAGCACAGTTTCAGATCCAGATAAAACACATGAGCAACAGACACCAATGATGCAAGAGTGCAGTGATGCACTCTTAACTCTGCATTTTGGGCAGAGTTAAGAGTGAACAATTATTAGTTCAGCCGAATTAATGGGATGTAACTGACTGAAACACAACACCTTGGCTTAATTTCAATTATGGGCTCAAACTTTTAATGTCTAACAAAAGGGGCTCCAGAATGCTCAAAATACAACCTAATAATTTTGTTTCAGAACTGAATAAATACATATGAAAAACTGAAGGAGCATGCTTCAAAAGCATGATTTCCAAAGCCCAAGCAGCATCCACACAGAAAATTTCAGTTTAAATAAGGGAAATCTTATTCACTCTTCTTCCCAGATATATACTGAATTTTTCAATCAATCATATGCAAACTCATTCTTTGAGAACATATTCGTAGAACAACATATAAGCTATACCTGGTTTTGATTTTGGCAAGGGTCTTTTAAAGAGATTGACTGTCCCGAGGTCACCAATGTCTGGCGCTTGTTTTTGAATAGAAACCTAGGCAAGAGAGAACAGTGTTTAGTGCTTGTTGCAAGCATACAAATCTGAAACAAAACTCCACTAGGTTATTAAGGCTTCTCTGACAAACCTTGATGTATGCCGATCCCTCTAAATCACTTGGAATTTGAACATCCAAAGGACAGTAATCCTCAGGTATCTTTTTATCCAGATCAATGTCAGTGTTCTTTATCACCTCAAATGTGCCATGATGAAGAAAAAGGGAGCCTGAGTAAAGAAGGACAAAGACATACACATTAAATATTAAGCACCTTCTGCAAATGAAAAAGCTCCTATCTCTGTTTTGAAACAATATGTATTTCTGAGTCTCCGAATCTTCAGAGCTGCACTTGGCTCAAATTTCTTAATGACTTCTTAAAAAACCCCAAGTAAATAAGAAAGCTCATGCCACTGTATCAGCATCTATATATTCCACTTGCAATGTGTAATATTTTACAGTAAGTTAACACAGAGTATTTAATAATCCTGGGGGGAAGCCAAGAGTTTTTCAAAACCGAGTCATCACATGCAAGGAAGGAGGAAAAAAAGATATCTGATTAAAAAAGACAAAAAAGTAAATTTGTGAAGTTTTGCAAGCAGGTAGTTAAAGGTACAACGCCGTTATTAATTTAAAGGAATTCTGATGATATTTGGCTAGAAGTCTTAAAACTATGACCATGTTCTGACTGAACAAAATAACTTTATTGCCAGTCATTCATGAACTGATAAAAGCAGATACCCACACTGTCCTAGCTGCACACCTTTTTCATCCAGGGCACAGTTCACCTAGCTCAGGGTAAATCATCTAAAAGAGATACACAGCCTGGGGTACGTGTACAGCTTTTTCATGAACATAACTAAATTCATCCTTCCCCTCCCTCATCAATGACAACAGGAACCCAATACACCCAGTTCTGATGCCTGCTTTGTACCTACATCTTAAGTTCTGTGTGATTTTGTGTACACTTTGTCACTCCATAATGGCATCTAGAACCCTGGGCTGGTAACCCCCTTGAAATGTAATCCATGAATTAAGGCATATTCTCAGCACAATTTCTCAACTGCAGGAATAACAGGTATAATAATCTACCTTCAATGTCACTCTTTAGTCACGTGGTTTAGTTTTACCTGGTGTGAATTCTGAGGAGCAGGGAGTTAGACATCATAAGCCTTTTGGGTCCCTTCTGAACTGAGAACTTCTGGGATTTTCTAAACTTTGATTTTAAAAAAAACATAATGCACTCTTCACTTTTTTTTTAAGTGCTTTACACAGCAAACATAGATAAAAGCCAAGGATTTACAAAGTCTGCCTGTCAAGTGATCAACTACACTGCAAATGCAATATTATTTTTCTGAACAAATTCTTAGTAAAACACTACACAGCCTTTAAAATCACTTTCTGGATTGAAGATGGCAATATATTTTCCTTGACACTAAAACGAGAGTTCTCCCTTTATAAACCTAAATATAATAAATTCACATTGAAATTATTTATTACGAGATATTCCATTTCTTTTTCCAGTTACAAAAAGACAATTCCATAAAATATCCATTCTTGTGAAAAAGATCCTGCTGTTTACCTGCACTTCTGTAGCTCAGATCACCAAGAATTTTATCTCCCACTTTTCTCAGCTTCCAGTGTTGTCTCAGCCTTAGCAGTTCAGAGTTGAAGTCTCTTTGTCGCTTATTTTCCTGATTTTCAGCAACTGATTTGGATAATCTTTCAGCACCTTTCAAGAGGATCTGAGCTGCTCCAGCTAATGACTTCTTTTTTGAAATCAGCTGTAGAAACTGAGGATTCTAGTACCAACAAAAACAACAAGTTACTTGCACTTTAATTCACAAATGATTATTCATTATTATTAATAATAATAATTTTAATTATTATTTATTTAGTAGTAGTAGCAGAAACTGAAGGTGATTGATAAGTTGTTTTTGCTGGATGTCCAGTAAGTTATTCAGAATTACTTTCATACCAGCATTATACAGTTGTAAGTAGCATTTTGACTTAGAGGTTCAGCAAAAAGGCTTCTGAAATTGGCCTCAACTCCCATTCCCAGCCTTATTCTGACCCTCCAAGCACTGCACTAGCACATCAACAGGAATATTTTGATAAATTTTGTACTGATCACATGTGAAAAAAAATCCATTGGAATAAAATCTTTAGCATCAAGCCACACAAAGTGCTCAACTGGTACAACATACTTGTTTTGGAGGAAGGGGATCCTGCCCGACTGGATCTAGAGTCATGAACTTTTTATCCTTCACGATGCTAAGAACGTCATACAAAACACACATCTCAGTCAAGGCACTTCTTAAGTTGTTCCTCACTGAATCCCAAGGCCAGAGGGATGGCTGAAACTTTACCAACCCTAAAAACAAAGCAAAGCAAGGAAAAACAAAGGAGCTTAAAAAGGTGCGGTGTAAGGCTCATTTCTGAACCACAGAGAGACCATAACGACACGAAATACAACACGGCATCATATCTGCTGCTGTCCTTTCCCACCACAGTTTACTGGGGCCCGGTTACGAATATTCTGACCTGCCCACCACGGGAGCCCCTGGGGGAAGGAAGGCAGCCCAGGCCCAACCACCCGCGGAGCTGCAGGCCGGCACCGCCACAGCCCGGCGGGCCTGCGCCAGCTGCATCCCGCCGGGAGAGCCGCGGCTGCCGGCCCTGCTCACCTTCCTCATCCTCCGGCTCGCCCGCCTCGGCCCAGGGCCGGCCCGCCGAGCCCGGCTCGTCCTCCTCGGAGCCGGAGCCCTGGCTGAAGTCGATGCGCTGCGCCAGGCGCGCCAGGTTCTGGGACATGGAGAGCGGCTGGAGGTAGGTCTCGCTGCCATCCAGCCCCACCTCCTGCACCTGCTTCTCGCACGCCGACTCGATGCTGATGCGCACGGCCGGCACGCCCGCCATCTTGGAGCGACCCCCGCCCGCACTCGGCAGGGGGCGGGCCAGCGCCGGCGGGCCCGGGAGGGGGCGGGGCCAGCGCCGGGCGGGCTCGGCTGTTTCCGGAGGCGCTCGCGAAGGAGCGCGACCAGTGCCGGGAGTGTTCGGCCATTTTCGGAGAGCTCGGAGAGGGGAGGGGCTAGCACCGAGTGGGCTCGGCCATTTCCGGAGGCGCTCGTGAGGGAGTGGGATCAGTGCCGGGCGGGCTCGGCCATTGTCGGAGAGCTCGGAAAGGGGCAGGGCCAGTGCCGAGTGGGCTCGGCTGCCTCCGGAGGCGCTCGCGAGGGGGCGGGGCCAGCGAGGTGAGGGGAGGGTGCTGAGCACACAAGCTTAGAGCTGCTGCTGTTTTCTACTATGGCCTTATTTTTGACCAAAAGTTGGTTTCATGTCCCGTTGTAAACATAATTTCACTTCTGGTTCCCCAACGGCAGCTGTGGCCACGCAGGAAGCTCAACCAAACAAAAGGAAAACATGCAATAACATTGCCATTAAATTACCATTTGAATTCGGTCATAACTCCAATGAGAAGCGTGCTCCGTGTTCTGCCCTTTGACACAATTAAGAAGGCGGCAGCTTACTGTTCTCATATTTATTTTTAAATCTGGTGAGTGTGCACAATTGAAAACATCACAAAAATCAGCATGCGTACTCGCGGAGGACGAAATGGCCCGCGGGGCTCAGTCTCTCCCCACGAGGTGCGTCTCCTGGGGCCTGTCGATGCGGAAGAGCAGCTCGGCGGGCTGGAAGTAGCCCAGGTACTGCACGCTGTCCGGGCTGGTGTCCTGGTGGTAGTGCCCTCCTTCCCCGTGGTGGCTGAAACAGTGCGTGTGCTCCACACGCAGGTCGAAGCCCTGGCACCAGACAGAGGCCCGTCAGCAATGCGTTCATGGGAACAGCATTTGAAAGTCACAGGACAGTCTGTCCTAATGTGTATTTCCACACATCTCCAAATGTTAAGCAGTGAAAACTTGCAAGACGCTTGTGAAACCAGTTAGTCAAAACAACTTAGTAACATTGAAAGCCCCCAGCTTTTGGTGTTAATCTGAGATCTCCTTTTAAACCTTTTTTTCCCCCCACCTTTCTTTCCACTGAGATGAAATAATGCAGTCACACCAAGGAACCCCTACTGGAAATCAAACTCTGTTGCACTGAATTTTCACAGGCCCATGTAATCGAGGGATTGTCTCTGCTCCAATTCTGAGAGCTAGCTTAGATTTATATGGGAAGAACAGTGAATAAAATAGCAATGAACATCCTAAACCATGAGATCAACATCACCAGTTTTATGTATCATAGAATGGGCTGGGTTCAAAGGGACCTTCACAGATCATCTCTTCTAACCAACCTGTCACAGGCTGGGACATCTTCCATTCAACCAGCTTGCTCAAAGCCCCATCTAACCTGGCCTTGAAGACTTCCAGGGATGGGGCCTCCACATCTTCCCTGGGCAACCTGTTCCACTGTCTGTCTAAAAAAATTTTTCTACATGTCCAATTTAAATCCGTTCTCTTTTAATTTAAAATCTTTGCCTATTCTTTTGACACTACATGTCCTGGTAAGAAGTTTCTCTCCATCTTTCCTGAAAGCCTCCTTTAAGTACTGGAAGGCTGCAATAAGGTCTTTCCAGAGCCTTTTCTTCTCCAGGCTAAACAAGGTCAGCTCCCAGTCTCTCTTCATAGGAAGAGGTACTCCAGCCCTTTGCTCATTTTCATGGCCCTCCTTGGGCCCTTCTCTAACAGGTCAACATCTCTCTTGGCACCCCAAATCTACATGCAGCACTCCAGGTGGGGTTTCACGAGGGAAAGAATCACCTTGCTTGACCTGGTCACACCTACTTTGACATAGCTCAGGACAGCATTATTTTCTGGGCTGCAAGGGGATACTGATGAATAGTGCTATGGCATTGGAATGCCATCATCTACTGGTCTCTTTGTAGTGACACTCAGGCATTTCCAAAACCACAGGCCTAGCCAGGTGCTGTTGAGTTTGCAGGGGATGCAGACAGGAGAAAGCCAGACACATCCACCACACAAGTTGCATTGGTTCTGAGCAGAGCAGCTGCCAATGGCTGCTTTCAAAGGATGCATCACTGGATTATGGGAAGATACACAAAGTTTAGCCTTAGGCCAAAGGCTGTCACATAATAACACAATAAAATCACACCCTTCAATATATTTAAGTCTACAATATGTCCCACTTACCTCTGCAAAAAACGTTTTTATATTACTTACGACTGCATTGTTATTTATAAAGTAGTAATTTTCATCTATGGTTTTCTGGTTACTTTTAAACTAATAGTTTTCGTAATTATGAACACCTTAATGGTTTTTGAAATCAGATTGATTATTATCCTGAATTATTTGCTGTTGAATTTGTTGCCTATGAAAGATGCTGTGTAAGTTTCCAGCATGAGGCTTTGCAGGCTCCAATTTACATCAGCAACAGGACACATGCTTCATGCCTTTTGACACAGCATTAGCAGAGGGAGTTCTTATGAAAGCGAACTACATAAACACAAGGCTGAACCACCTTCCATGCTCTTGGCATTTCTCCCAGTGTGGCCAGCAATGAATGTAAACTGTACTGTTGGGTTTGGGATGCAAGCACTTGCCCACATGCAGCTGGAACAGAAGTTATGAACAACCACTAGGTTTCAGAACAGATTGATCTATCCTCAATTCAAACAATTCACAGAAACGAGAAGCTTCTCAATCACTGCTCCAGCTCTGGAAGAGTCGAACACAATATATATACACACTCCCATTCTTGAAAGGAAAATCATATCCAAGACAAACTTCATTACAGGTCTCAATCTGTACTTAGAAATGAGAAAAAGAGACTCACCGGATCTCTGGAAACTATTACTGGCTGACAAATCAGTGGAGCCTTCATTTCAAAGAATTTGAGCCAGTTATTCACATCCTCATCAGTATTCAGGGGACAGGCGGAAAACTCTGGAGGCTAAAGCGAAAATAAAAGCTTTTCAAGTAAAAGAAAGACATTTGTATCAGGATACTTTTTCTCTAGAAACTTTGTTCCCCACCATCCCCCCCCCACTATTCTGTTCACTTTCTTTCTTGAAAAAAGCTTACCACTGTCCATCACTGTTTCTGCCAGAAACAGAACAACCAGAATATTGCATCTTTCAATCCACAGGTAGTGGGAAAACTACTGAAGTGAGGATGCTCCTCCTCCTGGTACATTTTAGAAGCTCAGTTATTTTTTAGAAGTTTACTGCTTCTTATAAGTATCATCTGAGTTCACGTATTTAATTTTAATTCGTTTTGCAATAGTTCTCTAGTTCTTTAGCTGCACACAGATTTCAAAAGATGATGGCATCAATGCCAACTAAAACAGAATTGCCAGTTTTGGAATATTGATTTTGTAATGTCAACTCCTTACTTTAATACAGTGCTCATCCTAATAGTTTATGCATACATTTGAAAATACAAACAAAGTGAAGGAACTAAGATTTACACCTTGATTTATACTTCTATTTTCAGGAGGACAAAGAAAGTTACGTGCATTGAGAACAACGTACCATAATGTGAATCTTTGCTTTCCCCTTCTGAATGATAAACGTGCCACCCATCCCAACTGGCTTTTCTCCATAGTGTTTCTCTAAAGTTTGTCTCAGACAGGACACAAAGTTAAGCTCCCCGGTTCTTCCATTGGCTTTCACTTCAATGACCTGGAAGATAAAGGCAGTTTGTCTCTGCTGTCTCCTGCTGCAATAGTCTGGAAAGGTCTGTGAAAGCTGTTCTGAAATTCTCCCAAGCTGATAACCCAAGATCACTTTTGAAAATATAAGCTTCCATGCAAGTGCTGCTGCACTTGCATCTTTCCAGTATGTGACCAATCCACTTTTCCTTGGCTCTGTTCAATGCTAGCTTTGCCTGCAAAGGGAGCTGGGCAGCAAGAGATTTACCCATACGTGAAACAGTGACTTGAGCAACTCCTTTCTGTCCACCAGCTGGCTTCTACTCTGTCAGAAAGAAACACTGGGTAACAGAGAAGACTGCTCTGTTTCCATCACGTGTCAGGTTTTTGACTGTTCTGCCAGCACCTCTTAGTGCTGGCTGTGTCAGGAGAAGCACTTGTGCAAGAAACTAAGCGTCGACGCCTCATTTACACAAGTACATTGCACCATTACTTTAAGTCCCTGCTTTTGCGTGTTTCTCTTGTGGAATTACTACTTTACTATTATCACAGAACACTGATAGAAGAACTATGAGTTTCCATTCAGTCACAAAGCACCACAAAGTCACCTTAGATGGAGGTACGTACCTTACCAGGTTGGCCCTCGCTGGCATAAAGGTTGGCCAGCAGTCCAAACTCACAATCTGTGTATTTACTGCTGTACTTCTCAAGCAGGCACCCTTTATCTGCAGGATTTATCTGAGCAACATAGCTCCCATTTACAGCTGGCTTTTTTTCACTCTTAGTTTGAACAATAGGGATAAGCTGGGAAAAAGAACATATAAGAATAAGTCAATAAGAACATGTAAGAATCAGCCAAAATAACTGAACTCACATAAATGTGATTTAAGCTTTAGACCATGATGCCAAGAAAAAATCCACTTCATCACACAGCTCTGTCTCTCAGAAGGTCTGTACTGGTAAGAAAAATGCACTAATATTGTAATATAATTGAAAGGTCCAGAAAACAGGTCTACTTTTTCTGAACAATTAAACTTAATGTTATATAAAGATGAATGGTAGTGTTAAAAAAATACAAAACAAAAAAAATGAGAAAGAAGAAAATATCTATAGTCTGCATCCAAGTATTGGAACTATGTACTACTCTCTCAGTGTACAGTAACAACCACTGTTATAGTGGCCCAAATTTAATGCTCATATGGACTATCTCATCTGCCAATAAATCCTTCAAAAGGAGACCACAAGACCAAAGGTTTATGCCTGAAAAAAATGTGATCAACCAAAGTCTCCATAGGCAATAGTTTTTGTCTCCTACCCCTCCTGTAGTTTATAATTTTCTATGTGATATCTTTAAAATTTGCAACGGTGAAACAAAGTCATCCAAGAGGGCAAAAGACAGAGAGTATTTCAAAGACCTTTACCAGTAAGCTTGAGAAGCATTTCTAAATTTTAGAATTAAAGCCTCTTTGTCAATCAGTTCCAAGAAACAAAACCCATGTTTCTTGCATGCTTGAAGGTAATCACGTGCTTCCTGAAGAATAACAAGTTAAAAATTAATCTTTAGTATCTCAGGAGTAGGCACCTCAGTGGATGCCCCTCATCTCAATTCCTTCTAATGTGTTTTGCGTGTTTGTGGTGTGAAAGTGTTTATTAAATACATTGTTGTAAATGGGGAATACCCAGCATGATACTGCTCTACTGTTATGATAGTTCCTTGATAGTTCATTGAGAACCATCACACTTATATACTGACCTCAGCATTTATTCCAAGAACTTTGGATGAAACAGCTCCAGCTCCAAGAATGAAGGCTCCAGGCAGCTCTATGTCCTTTGCAACTTTATTTAGATCATAAACCTGCAAAAGAAAAACAATACTTTCATCCCTGGAAGTGTCCAGTGCTAGGCTGGATGGGGCCTTGCTGGATGAAGCAACCTGACCTAGTGGGTGGCATCCCTGCTTACCACAGGAGGGGTTGAAACTAGATTATCTCTAAGGTCTCTTCCAACCCAAACCTTTCTATGATTTTGGTGTGGTGCTCTGATCTGCAATTGTCATTCTGTTCACTGTAGTCCTGGAAGTATTTAATTCACAACACCCACCCTCATTAAAATTTTGATAATTAGGCTGAACATGGCTTCTGAACACAACATAACATTTAGTAATAACAAATATGATAGATGTCTATTTGTTTGCTAAAAGATAGATTCTACCTATATGTTTCCTGTTCATTTTATTCAAAGACAAAATTATTGTTCTTAGTAGATTTGTGACATACAACACACATCACAGTCTCATTAAACACTGAAAAGTGTCTTTCACAAGTGTAGAATTCCAGTATCTAGATCCTAGTATCTCTTAGTCTTTAGCTTTGTTTATTGGTTTTCTTTTGACAAATGTATTAAACCCCACAGCTATGGGGAAAACTCACTTTTTCTTTCTGTGCAATAGGTATGAGGTAAGGAACACCTCCCACATCTGCTATCCTAGGCTTTCCGCAGATTCCTGGAAAAATGCAGCCAGTTAGCTTGGTAAAACCTTTATTCCCAATAATCTTCAATAAGCACACATTCTAACCCACCAAAAAACTGGTTCCTCAAATTTCTCAAACCCTTGAGAACACTATTTCCCTAGCCTGCTTAGATAAAGTGTTGAGCTATTAAGAAGTCCACGCCCTAAATTATTCACAGTAGGATTTAATGCTGCACAACATGTTGCAAAATAACATTCTCTAAGCACAAAAAAAAAATTGTCAGAGTGGACAACACCTTCCATTTTCCAGTTCTCCAGTAACACCCTCACCACACAGTACAGACCTCTGCTGGGACTCCACTTGCAAAATTTTAGCAAAACTGAAAGCTATCTCAGGACAATTCATCCCACTTAGTTGGATATGTATTTTAAGAAGGGATGAATAAACTCCTGGAGGTGTTTCTTTCACATTGATGCCAGAGGGAACTTAGATGAGTAGCACAGATTACATGTCTGTGTTCCAGACAGCTAGTGCCAAAGAAGATGAATCCCATTCAGAATAAGACAATTTCACTTCACTGACATACATGAATGCCAGGAATTTAAAAATTAATGGAAGCACAACTCCTTAGGTTCAGATAGTGATTGGCATGGTTCTAAAAAATTTCTCCATCTGAAAGATAACAACTTAATTTCAAAACCTTTCCAGTACACTAAGTAAAGCTTATGAAATAAGTAGGTATGCAATGATAGGTTATGAAAAAAAAATTAGGACAAGTACTTAGTAATGACTTGTCCCTGTTCATACATCAACTAGGAAGCAAATCCAGAAATAAAATGTAGCTCTCCTCTCATGTATATACTTTACCTGAAAAACATTTTAAGCTCTCACAACATCTTCAGAGGATCAAAACTAAGCAGGATTGTGCAGAAAGAACTGGAAAAGTCTTAGTGGAAAACAAGAATGCTCGGTTACCTTTAGCAGGAAAATTGAAGGGTTCCTTAGTCAGATCAGGGCAGTCTACAACAGAGACTTGAGCATCAGCAAAGTTCTCTTTAAGTCCTTTCTGCAAAACTATAATAAAGAATAATGGCAAAATTATTGACAATGAAAAATTACCAAGAGTCTGACAAATTTCTAACAACCATAAGCATATCTGTTTGGGCTTTATTTCTGCAAGACACATTACTTATGCTTATCCTAAGTAACTCCATTGATTTAAATGCCTGCAGGCACTTGTTACATTATTCTGAGCTTCAGAGAGGAGCAAAAGTTTGTTAAGATAATTCTTTGCCACATAAATTAAATTTAAGAATTTAATTTTTTAAAAAAACATTTTCATTGAAATACATTGACTGCTCTAAGTAGCACTAGGGGCAGCACAATGTGAAGTAACATGGGTAAGCTTCAATCAGATTCAGCAGTGGGTTTGTTTCAAAGAGCAGACAATTACGATCACGGTCAAATATGATGCAAGAGCAAAGGAGGAAGCAAGATTCAGCTGAAGCAACAATCAGTTCTTTACATACATTAACCAGACAGTTTGCAGTTGATTATAATCTCAAACTGTCTCTGGCTGTCTGGAAATTTCCACCACCAAGGGATACTGCCTAACATGTTTATGGTCTTGCAGAGATTTTCAGGGAAGTGCCACTGTCACAGCAAGACAGATAATGAATGGTGTGGGTGATAATGAACCAAACCTAAATTTTTTTATTTGCTTTTTATTGATGTTTTTTAGGCTCAGAAGTTACAAAGTCACTCAAACAACAGAGAGGTTTGGAAGAATGCATTGTTTGGAAACAACTTCCAAACCTTTAGTGTGGGATTGTCTTCACATACACTGCTTCAAATACTATGTTGAAAGGTCCAGGTTCTTTCATGCCTGGGGGTCTGCTTTGACAGATGTCTCAAACTAAAGAACAGAACATCCAGTCTGTGATCTCAAATCAGGCAGTTCCTTATTTACATGGAAGACTTTCCTGTGCCTTTTTTTCCTCTTGTTAGGCTTTCAGCCATACCTTACTTGTTGAGATCAGATTTACCAAGCTGTTGACCAAAAGGGTCACTCGCTTGGCACGTTTCTAATACATTTAAGTCTCTTCTGGCAAGTGGACAAGGAGAGTAGAAGGGCACTCCTCAAATTATACCCACAATCTGAACAGCAACACAATTCCCAGCTTACAGGAGATCCTCAAGTCAGACAGGGAAAAAAAGGAAAATTCTGCTTTGTGATGAAATTTTTCTGATACTCTTTCAAACTGTTCTACTGCAAGTACGTGGTGTTCTCTTCAGAGCTTACAGGTCTACAGCAGCCCTGGCCTACTGCCCCAGCGTGACTGGGTGAGAAAAGAACTGAGAACCACCCAGGGCACTGCTGGCACCACAAGTTCTCAATACACAGAAATGTCAAACTGACACAGATTCAGGAAAGTGGCAAACTGAACTTGAGGATCAATCTGAAAGACAAAAATCCTTCAGTGTATCTTCTGCAGAGGAGAGACTGCCAGAAGGAATAATGTCTTCCTACTAGGGCAAGAAAAGAAGCTCATGAGCAACTGGGCTGAACCCAGAAGTCCCTTCCAACCTCAAACATTTTGTTATTCCAAGCACATTTCGAGAAGGCTTTAGAAATAAGTAAACTAAAGATGTTTCCTGCAGCCCTGTTCTAAGGCAATACCAAAGGAAGAGCCAACTAGGTTCAAGCAAGAGGGTCTGCCATGCTACATTGCATTTTGTCAGCTATGTTTTGAGCAGTCCTGAAAAAGAAAGAAATGCTAGAGGATAGAGAAGGACAGATGATTCTGTATCTGTAAAGAGGTTTCGTGTGTAGTCGTCAAACTTTCATGACCTGCACACAGATCTGCATATTCAGCAGTTTTAAAGAGATTGAGAGCCTGTGTGTATAAATATCTTGGGGGCTTGGTGGAGAAGTCATTGTTTGCTCTAAGAAAATCATCACATATAGAGAAGTAGTGCTGTGCTTTACCTCTCAGTGTGCTAAAAGCAGGAATTCTGCATGTACTAGCTGTAGAAATACTTTGAGCTTTAAGGCAAGTTTGAAGAGTACATTACAAGTTTGTATAAAGTCACACGTTGCATTACTTACCCCCAGCAAGCTCCTCCAGACTTGGGACATGAAAAGCAAACCTTTCGACTTTGGCCATTTCCTAATCAGTGCTGATTTCTTCAGGTAAGAAGTTATAGTACAGCACACTGCAGAGTGATTGGTCTGCCAACAAAGATAATAGTTTAACAATTTAAACATGCTCCTTTCAACATGTTAATTATTTCTCAATTTCACTCAAGAATACATAGAAAAAATAGAACTGCAGTTCTGCCATTACAGGAGGGACTGACAGCTTCAATAGTAATGTTAAATTTCTTATGCACTTTGGAAGATGTGTCTGTCAGCCCTGTAGGTGGCTCAGAGCATTACACATATTAGTCCTCAAGCTGACAGCCAGGTGTAGGGAAAACACATCCTATGCTGAATGCAGTTCAAGGGATCAGGAGATTTAGGTGTCTTTTTGTAAGCCTGGAGTCACAAGAAAGTTTTGAAAGAAACCTGAGCTTTTCTGAGCACATCAGCTGCCTCCTAAGGTCTTCCCAACCTTAATGTTTACTTTTCCAGCAGTGGCTATGGTGGACTTTCAACCCCAGCTGTGACATAGTCTCCAATTATTCTGGGCATGTGTTTCCCCTTCCAGAGAGGAGCAGGCTAGCAGCAAAATAGAAATCAATAGCAGGAAGTTCTGCAGTATGAAGCTTTGCATGGGTATAGAGCCTGTAACAAAAAGTTTTGAACATGAGTTTAAGAACCTCTTCACAAATGAGCTGTACTTCAGTCAGCCTTGCAAAGCCAGCTAGAAGGGCAAGCCACCAGCTCAGGGCAGAAACAGCTGATTGTACACTACCTAAAAGTCAGCTGCAGCAATCATTAACTCTTTAGGCACATACTTGATGCACACAGCAATAAAAAATAAAATGGGCCCCATTTACCTAGATCTTAGGTGTTGAAAGAAAAAGCCAAAATCCTAACTACATTCCTAGACCTGACTGCGTCTTAGTTAGGAAGGACTACAGTGTGGGACAGCTGCTTATGTATAGTTGTAGCTTCTGTTTTTAAAACATCCTAGCTTTTATGACTGTCAAAAAATGTAACTGTCCTTACACCATCAGCCGCTTGAATCTGCATAAAGGAAAAAAAAGCCCAAACAAACAGTGTAAAAAAAAAGAAATAAGAAGAGTGGGGAGATGGTAGCAGTCACTTAACTGAAATCTTTGAGCTCAATGCTCAGCCACCCCAAATTTCTGCTGTAGCAAGCAGTAGAGAAAGGAAGAAAGACTGCAACCTATGTATAGTAATTCTCATCTTAGTTGGTCTTATCTATCTCTGCAGTTGACTTTGTCCCTCCTCTGGCTCTGGAGGAGAAAGTAGCAGGCTGGATTTGGTGCCTCTGGTAGAAGCCTAATGTCAGGTGGAGTGAATCATATCCCAAGACTTTTAGTGTGCACCAAGAAAGGGAGTAATTAGCCATAGGCAGAAAGTGAGAACATGGCTTCGGCAGCATGGTTTGAGATGATCCTCACCCCCTCAAGAACCTTTTGCCTCAAATCCAGAAGGAGGCTGTGCCAGCACTCAACACGTTGTCCTGAAACAGTCTGAGAAGACAAACTAGAACTGCTGTTGTGCAAAAGGCAGAGGCAAGACTTGTACACGTTCAAATAAGTTGGCTCCCCACAATCAAGAAAGGAGGGAAAGACTGTGGAAAAATTTGATGTACCATAATAAACCAAATCTGATTGGTAGACAGTAGTTCTTATAAGGAAAGACAGAAAAGAGTAACCTGTGGCCCACCACTGCAGATATTCACAGGGGAGTGAATTGTGTGGGGTAGGACAGAGAGGACCTGAGACAATAGCACACAAGTAAGATCCACCACGGAGGGGTGCAGTGACACTGAATTGCTATAGAAGACTTCCAAAGAAAGAACACAAATGCTAAAGGAATGATAAAATCATTACAGATGTGGGATGGTGCAACTAGAATGGAGGCAACAAGTATGTAAAAACCTAAAAGTCTACTTTTGAAGTGGGAAGAAAACATCAGAGAAAGTAGCGAGGTGCCAGGAGGACACAGATGAAATGTGAACCATTAGATTAATTATGTGTATGGGGTGTCTATTATCAAAACTTGAATTGAAATTAACTAAGGGGGTTAAAGCCATAAAGGAGAGGTTATAGGCAGGCTAGAAATGAGTCGAGGAGGGGGGTGGTGGGGGAAGAAATATCAGTGGAAAAAAATTGAAGACGGCAGTTGTGAGAGAGAAATTTAGCGATGACACCAAGAAGAGCAGGACATCCACAGATGCAGAAGCGTATTTCTCGCCTGGGGCGGTGCGAGGAAATCCCGTACGGGGCAGAGGAAGGCTGCGGGGCAGCAGAAGCGACTGCTTGAGCGGCTGGGATTTGGGGAAGGGACGGGTCACGGCAGGGTGTTAACAGGCGTGCTAGGCGAGGCTGGGGTCCAGAGGGACAGAGAGCATCCCGGCAAGCAAAGGCAGCGACGAGTGCTGGAGCGAGGGAGCGCTAAAGCCGGCAGCACGCTCGGCACGGCTGCGAGGGGAAGAACGGGCTGTTCAGGATGGAGCAGCCAGCTCGGAGGAGCCTGGGCAGCGCGGGGAAGCAGCACAGCAGGAACGGGAGCCTCTCACCGGGCGGGAAGCCGAGGGAAGCCGGGACCTGCCCGATCTCTGCCACGCACCGACCGCCGCTATCGCCCGACCGCACGTACCTGCCCTGCTGACTGGGACTGGCACAGCAAGGCAGGACGCTCGGCTCCGCTCGGCTCCGCTCGGCTCCGCTCGGCTCCGCTCGGCTCCGCTCGGCTCCGCTCGGCTCCGCTCGGCTCCGCTCCGCCCCATGCCACTCCCAGCATGGCACCGCCTCCTTCCCGTCGGCCCGCGCGCCTCTCGCGAGCTCCGGGCGCTATTTAAGGTGCGGAGCCGCCATTAGGCGCCCTTTCGGCGAGGCAGCGGGAGCCGTAGGTGGGTGTGTTGGGGTGGGCGGATCCGCCGCCATCTGCGCTGCCGCGGCCCGGGAGGGAGGGACTCGAGGCTGGAGGGACAGTTCGGGCGGTGTGGAGTCGCGCCCCGAGGTCTGGGGCGTGTGGCGGCGGTCGGTGAGGGGAGCGCCCGGCTCATGGTGACTTGGTGCGTGTCCGCGCTCGAAAGGCCTTCCCATGCCGCCGGCCCCAGCGCGCTGCCGGCAGCCAGGCCTGGCGAGGGGTCGAGCGGTGTGCCTGGCGCCTTTGGCAGGTTTTTCAGCAAGTTTAGATGGTTGTTTTTCTTGCCTGAGGGATCTGCGTGCTGTGCCAGCGATTCGGGCCGGAGCTGCCTTAGAGGCCGTGAAGGATGCTGAGTTGCGACGTGTGACTACTAGGCAGAGTCTGTGCGGTCCGAGGGGCATTGCTGCCGCTGTCCTGGCTCAGGAGTTGGTTGGTTTTGTTTCTGTGTTTGTTAGGCCGTGGGTGAACAAGTGTTAGCAGTGTGCCCGCACAGGCATAGTGAAGCTGGCACATCGGTGTCTTTCTAGGTGTGAGGGGAGCAGAATGGAACACAGTACTGGAGCTGTGGCCTCGCCAGCGCTGAGTACAGGGGGGCAATCCCTGCCCTGGTCCTGCTGGCCACACCATTGCTGAACCAGGCCAGGATGCCTTTGGCTTTCTTGGCCAGCTGGGCACACCCTGGATCATGTCCAGCCACTGCTGACCAGCACCCCAGGGCCTTTTCTGCTGTGACCCAAGGGCAGGACCCAGCACTTTGCCTTGTTGAATGAACCTCTCTCAGTTTGCTTTAGTCCATCAGTACAGCCTATGCAGACACCTCTGCAGAGATGAGCATTCCTACCCACCTTGGTGTAATCTGCAAACTGAATGAGGGTACCTTAATCTTCTTTCTGAGGTAGTCAGTGAGGACATTAAACTGATCTGGTCTCAGCACTGATCCCTGGGGAACATCACTTAAGACCAGCTACCGGCTGGCTGTAAGTCCATTCAGCATCACTCTCAAGGCCCAGCCATCCATCCAGTTTTTCATGCAATGAACAGTGCACCCATCCAAGCCATCAACAGCCATTTCTTCAGGAGAGTGCTGCAAGAAATGGTGTCCAAAGCTTCAATGAAGTGCAGACAGACAACATCCACAGCCTTTACCTCATCTGCAAAGTGGGTCACGTGGTCATAGAAGGAGATCAGTTGGGTTGGACATGCCTTTCCTAAATTCATGCTGGCTGGGCCTGATCCTTTGGTTGAAATGCATGTGCCCTCAGGATGATCTACTGCAGCATATGTGAGGTCATTGGATGAGTTCTGCTATAGTGTCTTCAGATGCTGAACTGTGTGTAATTACATTTGAAATATTAATGGGTATGATAATAAGTTTGTAAAACACTAAAAAGTACAGTAAAAATACAAAGATACAGATGTATAGGGCTAGTACTTAAGGCTATTACAGAGGTTCCTTTTGTGTATGTTCCACTTCTTTTGTATAGACTTGGCCACTGAAGAGCTGAATCTTGCAGATTCAAGTGAGACCTAACATTTTAGTTCTGGGGCTGGTCTCTGATAATTGATAACCAGTGAACAAATGGGTGATGAATTGTTAAGAGCAGGAGGTTTAGGTATCTTACAACTCATAAAAGAACAAAGGGAAGATGGCATTGCTTCTCATGATGGCACTTGGATTAATTTAAAGGTTTTGAATCACAGCGAAGTATTTATGTATGATTTAAAACTACAATATTCTTACATGTATAAGAAGCCATTGGCTACTTATATGTGTGCTTGCTTGGAGGAAAACTTAACCCTAGTAGGGAGAGTGTTAAAATCAGAATCAATCTCAGTTAAGTCTCTGAACAATCTATTAAACCACTGAGGTTTGCCTTCCTTTGGGCAGGAGCTAAACTAAAAAATTTTCTGCCCTCAATTATGCTGTGAATATCTTTAGGTAAGTGGCTGTGACTTAAATGTTAGTATGAAGAATATAATTGGTCATGGTTCATAAGAAAATCTCTAGTTTGCCCAAGATTGTTCTTGTAAGTTTACCGTGTGATCGTGAGTGGAGTAGAGGAAAGGTTGTTACCTGATAAATGTAAAATTTTGTTTAGTTTCTTGTATTCTTGTTGCTTTTTAGGGCAAACTGAAACATGACTGATACAGATGAACTCCAGGCTTCTGGCTCTGATTACCCTGATGCCCAAGAGCTGATCAGCCATCAGCAGAAGGAGCCATCTGAGGTGTATTCCTGGCAAAGAAATACAGGAACAGAGTGTTCATGGTCAAGGCAGAAGGCAGCTGTTCCTGGGGAGTCTTCAGATCATCGTAACAGCATGTGTAAATCATCAGCAGCTTCAGCTGAGGTTTTACTGATTAGCAGTGATTCAGAAATGTGAGTTTTTATCTCTAGTTCAGAATTCATCCTGTGGAAAACCTGTGTAATGTATCATAAAAGTGTACCTTCTTTTGAAAGTAAATACTTTTTTTCTTCTTCAGTGATGTCTCTGCTGCTCCTGAGTGCTCCATTGCTTCAAAGCAGAAAAGATCTCAATCTTCAAGGCTGCAAGTTGGATCTGTTACAGGAGTACCTGACAATGAAAGTTCCTCAAATTCTTCTTTGTCTCCCCAAAGTCCAGGGAAATCATTGGAACTTCCGAAGCAGCAGAAGTCAAAACTCAATTTAAAGGCCATTTTTGCCTATCACTTCAGGGGAAGGAAGTTCAAAGCAGCCGCACACCGAAAATTCAAAATTCACACACGGAAGAGCAAGAGGAAGAAAAAGTATGAGAGCACACAGATGCCCACAGGGAGGCCCCCACTGACAGCTTCACCTCAGGAGCAAAAGAGGAGGCTTCTAGACAGAGGTTTTCAATTCCCTTTTGTTGAAAAACATTATGGGGAGAAACATATTCCCTTAAAGATGGTTCTTGGCTATGAGGTAAGTCCTCTGTTTTGTGGGATAAATATCGTCTTAGTCTAAAAATAGTGAATTGAAATGGGCTATGTTGTGCTTCTACTAGAATAAAACAATGAAACAGGTTTTACTTCTGTTTAACAGGACACTTAATGTTGTAGATGTAATACCTTTTAAAGCAAATAGTAAGACTATATTGTGTTGATACGATGTTACAATTCAGCTAATAATGTATATAAATGCTTTATAGTGGTATTTTTAAGGTCTTACCTGAGTATTTTTTTTTCTACAGCAAGCAGCTGCAAAGGGATATTTCAAGTATATTGAAGTGCTTAAATATGAAGACCATCTTAAAAAAGCTTTAAAAGCCCTTCAGGCCAGTGATGACTTAGAAAAAGAATGTGTGGTGTTTCGGAAACACAAATACTTAGATGATGAAGGCTCCATTTCCCCTATTCGGGAGACAGAGTAAGTTCATCTTTGATTGTTCTTTTGTGCTTAACTAATGTATAAATATCTGTGTATCAAGTTCAGTTGTTCTCCCATCCTGTAGACCTATGAAGGCATTGCTTCTTTTGTGAGCAAAGTGCTCTGTCACTTGGGATTCTGTGTTTGTAGGTGTGACTTAAAAGTTCTCACAGAAAGAAGTATTTTTAGTTTGATCTGAAGACTGATAATTGTTGATAGAAATTAAAGTATTTCCTGAAATTCTGTGTTCTAAAACAAAGACTAAAGGATAATTTTTAATACCTTTTTACATTGTTAAAAACCAAAGTGTCATCTTTGGTCTTCAGGGTCAAGCGATTATCTTAGTGCAATAAAAATACCAGTAAATCAGCAAGAATACTTGCTCTCGTAAACACACTTGTAACCTTTAGAAAGCTTAAAAGACAGTGTGAAGGTACAATGCCGCATTTCAGCTACTGTTCACTTAAGGGTTTGAAACTTCACGTTTTAAGGTGCTATAAAATTACAATTGGATCTATTTTTTTTATTTCAGTGATGCTGAGGACAGCTTAAATTCTGATACTCAGGAACAGTTTGATGCCAGAGTAGTGGTAAGTAAGCACTCCTTAACTTTAGAAACACTCTAGCCTTTCTGTCCTGAAGTTAAAGAATTAGTAGATAATGTCTTCAGTATTTAGTTCTTGAGCTTAGATGCAGAGTTAGCTGTGACCTCTTTGTATCCTGATCATTTAGTGCAGGAGGAGGTTGATAGTCCACACTCTTCAGCGTAATGCTGAAATGTATAGGAATACAGCAGTTCTCTGTAGAGTTCTTAGAATCTGAAAATTTGCTACTAAAATCTTAAATAAGTATCTCAAAACTAGACTTGTGACTACTTCTGTTTTCCATTTTCTTAGGAGAACAGCTCTTTTATTCTAAGCAGCACAATTCCTAGTAAAAAAAAGTCAAAGCCAGGAAGAAAACATGCAGAACCACTGGAAGTGATTGAAATAGTGGATGAAGAAGATGGTGCTGGAGAGAACTCGGTGCCTCTGCAAGGCTCAGCTCAGTGAGCAGCAGACGGACAAAAGAGGTGGCAGTGGTCATTCTTCAGATACCTCTTTAATGGGCCTGTTTGGTTTAAAACATCAGTCTGGAGTCAGTGTTGAGCTCTCCACTAAGCTGCCTAGGCACATTTGACTTACTGTAAGTATACTGGACTTGTGTCTGAGACAATTAAAAAAAAAGCAACTTGTCCTCCTGCTAAGCTTCCAAGTGTCTTCTTTGCTATTCTCTATCAAGAGTACAATATTCCTGGTTCAATGGCTGATGATCTTTGTGAAATTCTGGCTTCTGCAACTTGACTTCTGTTACCAATGGGTCATAGAATTTACATAATTAAAAATGAAAAGACAAGTTCCAAATATTGTAACAGAACAACAGCACAGGATAGAAAAGTATGTGTACGTAGAAAAGCAAGCATGCATCTATATTCTCAAGTTAAAAGGGCAGTTTAGATGCCTTTCTTTCATAGCTGACTTCTTTGTGGATGGTGCTTGAGGGATTGTTTTTCTGTCTTAGAGGTAGAGGTTTGAAATACTTTTTAAGTTAAAGGGTTGAAGACAGAATTGAAGCTTAATGCAAGTTAAGTTCCATAAAAATGCAGAAGTGGTTGGTCAACTTTGACAAAAGTCTGTTGCAGAATTTGTTTAATGCATTTGAATGATAATAAAATCCAATTTTGTATGATTGAGGTTGTCTATTCCACATGGAACAACTTCTTAGAAAACTAATTCTCTGCTCCTTAACCTAATACAATAATTTGAAGTTGTAAGTTAATTGTAAAAGATAACTAGCAGTATAGTGAATTTTGGGTTAAAAAATATTTCCCTCTTGCCCTCCTCTGTCCAAAATGGCTTCTGATGTGAACATGACTTAGCAGAAGCTAAAAGCTCTTTATTAGCAGTACTTACCAGGCATTGCCCCAACTGCAAATACCTTTCTCAAAGGTGTTTTAGTCAACAGGAAACATGGCTAATGGTTAGAAGTGGTCTGCAGCAGTTTTGGTAGCTGAAGTAATAAATGTTTAAAATGTTCACTTAAGAGTCAAAAAGATTTAAAAATGAGTTACCTCACAGCCGCACTCACGTGCTCTTCACCAGATTGCTGTCAGCAGCTGACTGACAGCTGTTCAGCACATAAAAGTAATCTGTGCTGAACGACCGTGTTGTCAGAAAAAGGCTTTGTCTGCTGGTTAAATTTCCTTCTTATGCAACTGACAGTCTGAGGAGATTGCAGTAGGTGCTCAATATTGAGAGCAAGTCAGGCTGTGTTATTTAGATGCTTGAATTAAGGTCCCAAGCCTTTGCAAAGAAAGTTTTCCAAATGCAGTTTGATAGCTCTAGGACTGCAAAAATTATCTTCAGCATTTAAAGATCACAACTAAAACTGGTCCAGAATTAATGGCTAAATGTAACTCTTCTAGGTGTCTCCCTGAGAAATACTCAATGGCTTGAAAGACTCATGCTCAATCCAGGAGTGGGGTTCTTGCTTGGTAGGGCATAGTGAGGAGTATGTGGAATCCTGCTCATGCTGCAGGTCATGTGATGAATTTGGCTGTTCAACTGCTGACTGACTCAGAAATGAACTAAATTTCAATTCTGATTAGAACTGGATAAATATACATGAAAATCAAGCTTATAGCTGTTAAATTGATTGTTGAATGAAATCTAGCTTTGACTTCAGGAATCTTCAGTTATTTGATTGTATATGACAGTTCTTACCACTTTGCTTTTCTTTCCCTTCTAGTTTATGTTGCTTTTGGAAGATGAAATACCTCATGGTTTTTTTGCAGCACAAGGTAAGCTGTTACTTGGGTTTCAGTTTTGTTTCCTTCAGGTAGCTTTTTTTGCATTATTTCACAAAAAATTTTGAAAAAGGGCTCCACAGTTAAAATAAATACATTACAGTGCTCCACAGCTAAGTAGCTTGTGTGTGTGAAGCTTCCAAGGTATTAGTTCAGTGCTACATACCTTTTATTAGTCTGATTAAAATTAGAGCCTGTAGTCTCTCTTTAAACAAAAACTTGAGTTCTTGGATACTTCAGAGTGCAGTTTTTTTTAGAAAACAGAAGTTTTAACTGATGTCAAATACTGCAGGGCAACTTTATCTGATTTGGTTTGGACAACACTGCCAGGAATTTTCTCTGCTGAAGATGTTGAGGAGCTACTTTCCCCTCACTGTCTTTGTGGTGTCTCACCCACACTTTCTGTACGAGGGTGTATCATACCAGCTGCAGCTTCTGGTGGCTTCCCTGTGGTAAAATTCCATGTTAATTCATACCCATTGCAAGCAAGAAGAGGAGGGACAGCAGGGAGCAGCTGCTTAAGTCTTGCATGTGGCTGTGAAAGCATATTATTGTAGGATGTTGCCAAGTTTGCATGGTTTGGGACAGTGTAGGAAATGGCATGGAAGAAAGTACCTTGTAAAAATACAGCATAGGGAAAACCCTTTGAGATGGGAAACACTGAGCTCTGAGGGTGGGCAAGTGGAACCTTACAAGAACATTCTTGAGTAAGAGGATAGGAGCAGATATCTCCCTTGGCCGTTGCTGTAGGTAGAGAACTGCACTGGGAAGCACGTCAGGCTGGCACAGTGTAAGTTGTCCTGAGGAGCGTATGTGATTCTGAACTCCTCACCACAATTACCTTGGTCCAAGCTACCTGTCTAGAACTGGAAAGCGTGGTCACTGTCAGCTGCTTCTACTGCTAACAGTAAGTATATATAGTCACTTGGGAAGTACCTTCAAATGCTGTTTGTAAAATAGTAAAGAAATGTGTTCGGTCTGTTCCAGCACTTGATCAGGTATTGTCTTTTGCTGTAGACAAAAACCTGGAACCTAGTGCTTAGAAAAAACCCTTCTTTTGCAACCCACAGCTGATGAATGTATTAGTTGTGTTACTTATATGAAGGGACAATATTTGCATGGCCTCAAATAGCATTCATTCATTCCAATACTGGTCAATCTAGAGTTCAGTGTTCTAAATTTTCAGAACTGTAGTTTGGTTGTATCTTTTCTTTGCAGATGAACACACACTGCATCAGCAGCAGTTGTAATTTCTTGGGGATCTCTTGAATTCTTACAGCTGCTTGCTGAACTGATTCACAAAGCCATTGCTTCAGTGGACATCTGTGCAACATGGTAGCAAAAGAGGTGAGTTTTGTGTTTCTTCTGAGCTTCAGCATAAGACTATTGGATTTCTTCAGCCTAGTGCTATTCCCACAGCAGGTAATCAGAATCATTTGTGCACTGTATGGTATCTGCACCCAGCAGTGTCTTCCTGATTGGGTGTTCAAAAAGCAGTGCTACAGTATTTCAACAGCTGGCATCGTTGGTTTTCATGCAGATGTGCTTGTTAAACTTGGTATTTCTGTTGAAACAAGTAAATTTAGTGTTTTTTAGTGGGAAGCTTTTAAAATACAACATTAAAAACTGTTAAACTGCTATGGGATAAAAGTATAGTTAAACTAATGATGTTCCAAAATATTTTTTTTTTATTAAAGGGGCATTCCTGTGATGGGTAGAACAGATTGGAAAGCCTCTACTCAGGTGTAAGTATTGAGGAAACAGTTGGGTTTTTTCTGAGTTGGAGGTAGTTGTATAAAGACAAAAGCTCAATTCTTAACAAGTAGATTGCCTTTTGACAAGAAAAAAAACCAGTATTCTATTTTGAAACACAAATTCAGGTTCCAGATGGGCACTAGAGACAGGTTTCATTCAAAGTTACCTGGCTGGGCTTAAAAACCAGGCTATTCAAAAGACATTTTGGAGTTTTTATGCCTCGTTCTTCAGCAACTAGACACAACCTGCTGTGTGTCTGACTTGGAAAACGTGGCTAGAAGAGTAACAGGTTCTGCTTTCCTCGCTGTAAACTTAATTGCAGTGGTGACAATGAGACCTGTAACAAGTTCATTTAGGGACAATTCTGCAAACATACTTAAAAATGCACCTACTATGAAATAAAGGGTAAACTTAAGTTAATGTGCTTCAATTCTGCATCCTGTGTACAAAAAGAAGTAGAATTAGCAGGTAGAGGAAAAATACTTGCAGTGCTGAATTCTTGGAGGTGGTTTATTAAAAATGTATTTTTAAGGTGTCTTGAAATGGTCTCTTTCATGCTTTCTTTGTGAGGTAACTCCCCTAGTTTTACCTTCTGTGCCATAGTGCTTGAGTTTCTTCAACTGCAGAGTGACCTAATTGTAGATAAAATACTTTGTTGTGTCATCAGCCTTCAGCCAGTGTAACTGGACTACTGTCTGCCTGGCTTCATACTGAGATAAAAGCATGCAAGTCTTGATGTACTGCTAAAATACTGAGGAAACCTGAAAGTATTACTTACATACAACAATTTATTTTAGGAAGTGCATCTGAAGTCCAGTCTGAAGTAGCATCTTGGTAAGTTTGTGTGACTTTTTTTTTACCCTTGCCTGTTTCAGGTCAGCCACCTGTCTTTAACTTGGTGAGCTGGTTATACTGCTTCTCCTTTCTTACTGAGAAAATGCAGTGTTGTTTCAGAAAGTATGAGAGCTTATCTTCCCGAAACTTGAGAAACCTGTGAAAAAGTTGTGATGATTGGCAAAATGTTCAACTGCTCTGAAGAGAGTGAGTGAAAAGAGCCTTTCTGAACAAATCTACTCAGTACTGTTGTAGATTCTGCTGATTCTGCATGCACATCCATGCTGGTTTGTAACATTATTTGTTTTTTTTCCTGGTGGCAGGTACTCAGAGAAAGTGAAGGAAGAAATGTAGGATGCCATTTCAGAGAAGTCTGAAGCTGCTCTGAGGGTTAGTATGACATCTGAAGTTCTGCCTGTACCTTAATGACTGAGGGGCTGTGGTTGGCAGTAGGCCAGAAGTCTCTCAGACCAAGCTTACTAATTTGTGAAGGTTTCAGGGACTGTTTTCAGCATTACACTACTATATCTTAATGGATCATTCATTCTGTTAAGGGAAGAATTTACTGTAACTTAAGTTTGCCCAAAGAATGTTCAGGTAAATTCCTCACTCAAAAATGAGGTGAACAGGTTAACTGCTTAAACTGACAGTTTTGTGTTGACCAGTAGTAAATTTCCTACACTTAGTAGGAAATTTATAGGGAGGATTCTGGAGAGTTCTGTAGTGAGTTCCCTTTGATATTTGCTTCTCAGGTAACTTGTAATTGAAAACTTGGTAATATGAAGGAGGTGCTAGTGTATAATTTACCCTCTTCCTTCCCCAAAAAGTCTTGAAACAACATAAAGTGACACTTAGTGGGATCTGTACCAGATAACTTTCCAGTCTGCTTGATTTTTATTTGTCTCTTATGTTAATTTGTAGTACCAGAAGTGTTGAGGTCTATCCCGATAGGATCTTTTCTGTAGGTTCATGTCGTTGGAAACGCCTCACAGAATAAACTTGTGGTTTGGCTTTACCCACTTAACTACCTGTTAGCTCTGTGGGATAAAACTGCAAGACAAATCTTAGAGTTAAATCCCAGGAATGCGGGGATGCGCCCAGTGTTCTCCATTAGGTGTACTGGAACATGCTTGGAATACAAAACAAGTGATGCAAGTAAAAAAGCTTGGTTGGAGTCAAAAGTCACTGTTCTGGGACCTCAGGTGCAACTGACATTCTGAATTTCATGGGCTGAACTTAGTCTTTGGACCAGGTTTTTGTGTAGGCACCTGACTTATAACACAGTCTTCTTGTTGCTTGTTTTCTGGATGGCTTGAAACAGTCTGTTCCCCTTTTAATCATGCAGGAGTGATTATTTTTTCTTGTTTCAGCAGCTGTAGGTAAGAAGAGACAGCACTGTGATGTCTGTTATGAAGTAACTTCATAAACTTGATGCATTTGTGTTTTGTATCGAGAAATGCTCCACAGTTTCATACTGAGCGGCAATTTTGAATTATTTCTTCAGGTATGGGGTTTAATGAGTTAGTGTGTCTGAGCAGCTCAGCCAGTTAACTGCTAAACTGTTAAAATCCCTGGATTCTGTTCAATAGAATGAAGAGTAAAAGTAGCAAAATACTATGGAAAAAGTATAAATCTCCACACAGGAGAATTCTGAAGCTGCTGTTCATGTTAGTCTGCTGCCCCTCTCAGCTGCATGGCACTGTTGTGAAGAGTACCTCTTACTCCCTGACACCCACTGGGGCCATCAGGAAGCTCAAATGTAAAGTGAGCTGTTGTTTGAAGGTGTTGCAGTACCTGCACCCAGCATCCTTCTGTAGGATGTTCAAAAAGCAGCACTACACCAGTGCAGCATTTTGCATCCTTGGTTTTCATTCTGCTGTGTCTGTTAAGCCTAGTATTTTTGGTCTTTAACCTCTTCAGGGATTTCAGTGTACTTTCTATTTTCATGTAACAAATGAAAATAGAGGTGTTCATTTGTCTTCATTTTGATTATCTCTCTGAAGACTGGCTACTGGCCTCTGGAACTCAGAGGTGCTTTCAATTCTTTGTTACAGGTGCTTGAGGATACAGAACAAAGTGAACTGGCCTGAGTTTAAAAAATGGAGGCAACCTATTTGACAGGTAAGTACTCAGTTACTAGTTCCATATTCTTCCACAGTTGCTGTATTAGCTTTGTATGACTGTAAGTATGGGAACTACTAAACAGTTGTAGAACTAAGTGTAGAAATGGTTGTGCAGTACCAGAGATTACTGGGTAGTGATCACTGCAGATCTTTGCAGTACCTGAGCAGATCATTCATCTGTGGGTCATTCTTGTGTGTGTATACATACTTTAAATTGCTGCCAGTTTTGCTGCCATTTGTAGTACTGGTGTCTCAATTAGACTGCTGTTGGTTGTGAGGAATTCTCAGTGCTTGGAGCTTGTGCCATACTTCAGGTTTGTTCACAGCTTGGGTTATATTTTGGCACTGACTGGTCCTTCACTGGAAGAGATGGGCAGTTGCGTTGAGTCCCATGAGAGGAGTATCTGGTCATTACCAAGGCTGCTGGGATGTTCAGTTTCTGGTGAGCTGTGG
This sequence comes from Alethe castanea, assembly GCA_024734035.1. Taxonomy (NCBI): domain Eukaryota; kingdom Metazoa; phylum Chordata; class Aves; order Passeriformes; family Muscicapidae; genus Alethe; species Alethe castanea. Next base: position 36,129,283 of record JANRGV010000051.1, on the reverse strand, counting down.
ACATGACCATAAAGCAAATCCACCAGACTCATGTGTTGTCTGTCACATGATGTGGCAGCAAGTCTGCTGGGAATAAAGCTTTAACATAGGTCAAGGACACAATACTCTTTTCTGCTGTTAAGAGCAAGTTCCTGCTGAGGTGTAGGGATGTATCCTTGGGCACATTGAACACTTAAACTACACGGGAACAAAAGTTCCAGTTGGGAGTTTTGTGGATTGGATTCTAGAGCTCCTGCTGTGAGGATGGTTCTTTGGAACAGAAGGCTGTTCCATGCAGTTTACACCCAGGGTGCCTTTCCCCCTGTACTAATCAAACCCATCTCTTTACCTAGGGTCTGCTGCCAAGTTGCTGCATGTCAGAGGGATGAGAAATGCCTCGTGGAAACTGCCAAAGTGAGAGTGAAGGTAAGGGCACTTACCAAAAAGGCTGATCACTGTAAAGAAATTGAAGGTCACTTCAAAGAGGGTTTGCATGGCTGAAAAACCAGCAGCTCTTAACGCGGTGACCGCATATTGAAATCCTCTTCAGGATGCCGTGGACACTCCATGTGTTCTGTGGTCTATTTCTGAGGAGATAACACCTTGTGTCGTTAGGCCTCCTGGGCTGAAAAAGGGCCTCATCCTGCTGCCTTTGGGGTTTTTTTGATGCTGATGTAGAGGAGAGGCTGCTCAGTTCCATCCTGAAGCAAGAACTTGCAGCATGGGACATTAGGGAACAGAGTTGCTTCAGCTGTGGTTTGAGCAATCTTGCAGCCCAGTTGCTGCTTGTGTGTCCAGAGAAGGGCAGTGGAACTGGGGAAGGGTCTGGAGCCTGTCTGATGAGGAGCATCTGGGGGTGTTTAGCCTGAAAAAAAGAAGGCACGGTGGGGGGGGGATTTTCTGGTTTGTACAATCACCTGAAAGGAACTTGTATTGAGGTGGGAGTTGGTCTGCCCATCTACAAGCAGGAGGATGAGAGGGGATGACCTCAAGTTTTGCCAGGAGAGGTTTAGACTAGATATTAAGACAAGTTGCTTTTATTTGGATTGAAAGTGCTAATAGATATTTTTCCTCTCTTAGATCCTGGTGATGGTGCTACAAGCCTGCTGCAAAGAACTGCACAGCTGTTACAAATAAAGAACCTTCCCTAGAATGTATTGCAGTTTTTTGGAATTAAACACTCATTGTAACTTGTTACTGCTTTGTACACTGTAGTAGCACGTGTTGTGACTCATCTCTTGCCTTCCTCAGAGCTGTGCTGAAGGTGCCTGTTCAGTGTTAGAGAAGACCCAGCTAAACAGAGTGCAGAGGTGACTGGAAGTGGCTTTATGAGGTTTTTTCCCTCACTTCCCTGTCACTGAACTGTACCAAAGCCCGGGACAGGTCTGTGAAGAGGCTCAGTGTTGGAGTTCAGCCTGGAGCAGAGAAGGCTCCAGAGATCTTTATAGAGCCTTAAGCACTGCAGGGGGATTGGACCAGAGGACCTTTAGAGGTTTCTTCACCACCCCCAACTACTCCATGATCTGCTGTGGTGCACTTTAACCAAAATCAGAATTAATGAAAAGCCCTTGGTACTGCACCTGTTAATAACAAAGTTTACAGCAAAAGTCGAGCTTTGAAGTTGTCCAGATGATGTGCTTAGCTCAGAAAACAGGGATAGAAAGCCTCTGTTTTTGGAAGAAGTAACACTTAAGATTTTTAATTCTCCCATTCAAGTGCTTCTTTAAGTACCTTGTAATTGCAGGAGACCATAATTGTAATCTTAAATCGCATAGTGCAAAGTACCGATTAAAAACTCCAGCTTTACAGAAGAAATGTTCTGTACCCAAGGATTCAAATAACCTTAAACTTTTATTTGAAAATTTTTATACATATTCATTACAAAACTTAGTATCTCTGTAAAATATTAACATGTAAGAAAGGCCTTTCAGGCCAGTAACTCAGTCTGAGACAAACAATGAAGAAAGAAGCACAGTCCATCTGCTGCAGTGGTGAGCTCTGAACAGGGGACTACAGGGGGTTTGGGGTACTCAGTGTTCCTACAGCTTGAAGCTGAGGATTCCTAAATAGCTTCACAATTCACCATTTAGGCTGCACCACTCAGTGGCCTGGATTGTGCCAATCCCCCCCTGTGTCCTTGTTGCTCAGTCTTTGCCTGTCATGGTGCTTTCCGAGTCTTCTTGGCCCGCAGTTTTTCCAGCATTTTCTGCAAATACAAACCATGAGTAAAGTACTGAAGCTGAAGTGACTCCCCTAAAGCCAGCATGCCTGGTACTGTGCCTGTAACCAGGACATCAGGAATGGGCAGTGCAGTCGGGACAGCAGTGAGTGCTATTCCAGAGGCCACAGGTAACAGGGCAGGGGGGAAGGTGTGCTTATTTGTCATTTCTGCCAATGATGGGATCTGTAAAGCAATGTAAGGAGCAGCAACTCATTCTACCACAAAGCAGGTGAGGTAAGAATTGGACCTAGATCCCCTATCACAGCCTGTCAGGATTATCAAGCATTTCCTTCTCTTCAGTTGTGGGGAGTGGTCAAGTCCAGGGTTCTTGTTCAACCCTGTTCCACAGCAACTGCCATCAAAGCCCCAACAAGATTCTTGCACCTTTCAAGTTTGGGCATGTCCAGAATCTTACCCTACACAGAGTAGCCAAAGCAGCCCAAAAAACACCAAACCTACAATGTTGCCTTAAAATGGAAATTTGGTCTAACAAAAGGCTAATTTAGACTAACAAAAAGGCTGCCATGCCATTCTTTTGCCAGACTTTCCAGCAGCTGGAGCCTTCTTGCTCAAGCTCAGGTCAGAAAAACTCAGCCTGAAGCAGGCATGCTTTTTCGAGAAAATATGAGCTCAGTTGTTGACAAATTCTCACACGGGATGTATCAATGGCATCACTTTTTACATCCAGACTGGTTTGAGGGTCTCCATTTCAGCTCCCATCACACCGCACCTCAATTACTCTGATTGGAATCATGACACCAAGGGACAAGAGGACACTGTAGCAAACTATTACCTTTTGAAACTCTTTAGCCTTTTCTCTGTTTTTAGCATAAGTTTCTTGCCTTGTTTTTTCTTCCCTTCTGATTTTTACTTCTGCAAGCTGATTATAAAGTCTGTGAAAACAAAAAAAAAGTGGGCAGAAAGGAAGTGGCAAAAATGGAGTAGGTTAACAAGTTTAAGGGTTTGCCTTGGCTCAGTTGTTAGCAATTGGGAAAATTTCACTGCACTTTCCAGTAATCCGGAATCTCAGACTGAGCAGCAGCTTTCACAAAACACAGATGAATTCTGGGTTTTTTGGAGTTGCTTTTTATAAAACTCCCACTTGTGTTCTTTCATTACCTGGATGTACGCTGGTGCATTTCAATTTCTCCAGCCTTCTTCTCTTGAGAAGATACTTTCACTTCTCCTATTTTTTTCAACTGATTGGCAAGTGCACCATTTTTTCCTAAGGGAAAAAAAGAAGCCAAACCTATCTTAAATTTAAATCTCCAGTTCAGCTAACTCAAAAGCATGAGAGATTTCCAAAGATTTTTAAATGACACGACATAACCCAAAACAAGCTACCAGAATGGAAGCAATAGAGCTGAGATCCTGAGTTAAAACTAATCCTCCCAGTCTCACTCTTGAGGCTGCTGCCTGTGCTTTAGGCCATCCATGGCTCTCCAGAGCTGACCTCCAAGTCCCCAGGACCAGAGACTAGAGATGCACCAGTTTGCTAAACATGGCTCTTCTGTGATGAGCAGCTGTTGCTTGCAGAGGCACCTTACAATGATAAAGGTGGGCTGATTGTGAAATATGAAGAGCCCTTGTAAGGGCCTTTACAACACTGAAGAGGCAGCCAGACAGTGGGGGAAAACAAAGCTCACAGATTCCCTGAGAAAACAAATTAAAGAACATCTCAGTCTGCAACAGCAAACGTGGCAAATACAAAATCTATTCTTCGATATAAAACAGCAATTAAAGGGATGCCTAATACTGTGTTTTGCCCCCAGATAAACATACCAGAGAGAAGACTAGACTCCTTCTGTTTGCTTCTTAGATTCTTAGACTTTCCTCCTTGAAGCTTTCTTGCTCCCAGCTTCTCATTTTCTCTCTCCTTATTTTTTATTGCTTCTACTCTTTTCTGAGACTCCTGGATGAAATTCTGCTTTCTTTTTAAGAAAGATTTTTGTAAACTTCCGGGTGTAGCTTCAAATTCCAGCAGCATCACTGTGAAAGAGAAGGAGAAGTCTCCACGTTTCTCACTTAGCAATGAGCAATAAATCATGCATTTCAAGGTACTTCTCCTAAAATGCTGAGCTTGAGCACTGTCGTAAATGGCATGAGGAGAATGGCTTTGAATGAGGCATCTTGCAGAACCAGCAGCAGTTCAGACCTATGGTATTCAGTAATGGTCAGCAGGTCTGCCCAGACAAATGCTGTGAGAAATACTGCGTCAAAAGCATCTGGATGCATCAAAATATACTGAAGACCCGACAAATCCCTAACAAAATTAAGTTCTGTGAATTCCTGACCTTCACATTATTGCAGCTCATCTTGGACAAAAAAAGTCAGTATTTTACTACTGTTCCAGACTATCATCAGAACAGAAAAAAAAGAAAAGGATAATTCTTTGGCTATAGGACTTGGGGGACTAAGAGAAAATCAGAAATAAACAAAGGTACATAAACTATGACAACAAATCAGAAAAAGACAGATTTTTTCAAAATTAAGTCATTACAACACCAAACAAGTGTAGTGTAGAGATTGTGAAGTTTCATCAGAGAGAACCTGGCCCAGGAAGAGACAAGTCAATGTGACACACTAATCCTTGGTCAAAGGTGCTACAGAGCAAGCCTGAACAGCAGGTGCACTTGCCTAAGTGAAAGCAGCTCTAAGTTTTCCAAATGAGAGGTGTATTTTGTTGATGATTTTAATATACTAAAAATTGTTTCAGCTTCAGTGAAGTACCACATAATTACCTGCAGTTTGATGTAATGGACTGTGACTCTCGTTGGAACTCTGGGCTTTGGGAGAACTGTCAGGCCTTGTGAATGCTGAATAATCTGCATCTGGCCCTAGTGGTAAAAATTCTCTCTCCTGTTTCAAAAGGATCAGTGATTGGATTGAAAATGCTTAAAATATACACAACAAATTTGAGTGAAGCAGTACTACTATACCACAGCATAGACCCAATGCAAAGGAAAGACATGCTTTTGCCTTTATGCCTGATGCAAATAAAAATCAGAAATAGATCTTAGTAATAGATATGAAAAAGCTGTTTTCTAAAAACATTTTAAAACTTAAAACAAAAACAAACAAAAAACCCTCAAAAAACCTAAAAACATCCATTAAAGACTTTTTGCCCACCAGATTTCAATTGCATGTTCTCAATACATGTCTGCAAATCCAATTTCTTTTCCTTTCCTCCTGCTCTCTCCAGTTCTCCCCATCACTCTCTTCCTGCTCTGTCTTTTCCCCCCTTTTCCCAGAGGCAAGTGACACCCACTGTAGCAGTACAGTCTCCAGCTGCCAACCTCCACCTCACCCATGTATCAACTACTTGATAAAAACCCATCCTTAGACACTTTTAGGAATTCTCTAGATGCCTCTTGCAATTAGTGCATGATTTAATATAAAAGATTTATCTAACAGACACAGATTACTTGGTTCTACATCAGTACTTCAGCACCCATGTAGCACAAGGTGAGGGGCTTCTCCTTTTTTCCCTGTTTAGTTTGTAGTTTTCATTTTATCCCACATGCTCCTTTCATTCAGTTTAACTAAGATACAATTCAGTCTTGCAAACACCAGCAAGATGGTTTTGTTTTTTTGCAGCAAGTCTTCCCAAACTCTATCTAGATTAATATGACAAGGTAGTAATTCTAAGGAATATCCCAAATTTAGGATCTATGAGATCTGTCTGGAAAACACAGCATCAAACCAAGATGATCCAAAGCAATTACAAATCTTGGAGAACCCAACGATCTCTTGTTTTGCAACAGTGGATGAACTGCTGCAGAGGGGCCTCTCTCTCAAAGTTCAAAACAGAATCACATTAGACAATGCTCACCTCAGCAAAAACATTACATTCAGACTGATCCACACATGCTGAGTGTTCCATTGCATCCTCCTTAATTTTCTCTTGGTTAGGATGTCCAATGTCTGATTCTACAATACTGATGTCATTGGAGCTTATCAGAGTGAGCTCAGGTTCTTCCATAATACCACGCCCTGACTCAGTCTCCTAGAAAATAAATTAATCAAGACATCAGTAAGGAAAATAGTAAAAACCCAGTATTTTCAGCAATAGCAACAACTGTTGTCAGAAAAAGGAAACTCATTTAACATACAGAAGAAAGAAAACCTGCTCCAAGCAGTAAATGAAATACAGAAAGAACATTTGTATATCAGAATTCAAAAAACTGAAACAAATAACCCGAAGCAACTAACAACTACAAATACTCCCGCTCTCCACAAGTCTAAATTACTTAGTTCTAGGGCAAACTTTTTTTAAAGCTACATCAAAGCTATTTCTTTACGTTTGCTTATGCTTTGGTTAATTTATTTACCTTCTTCAGGCTTCTAAATGGAGCCAGGGGCTTTTCAGTGAGGCACTCATGCCGTGTAACCCAGCTGCATGAGCTCTGGCACTTGGTGCTAAGAGAAGGAGATGCAGTAGGGATGCCACAGCTCCTCCAACCATCGTGGGAACTCAGCTCATTTAAACTACTGCTAATCATCTCAGTGCTATGATCTGGAAGGAGGAGTAGGGCAAAACTCCAGGAAACAGGAACTAGAATTGCAAAATCAACATTTGCCAAGCTTTCAGATATCGAGGGTCTAAAATAACTTTGTGAAACAACAAAATCCTGCTTTTGGAAATCTGTTCTACTCACCCAGACTGGAATATGACAAGAGCTTCTGGGCACAGGATGAGAATGTTTTTCGTGTCTTTGGAATAAAGAACTGTTCTGTTGTACAACAGTGTGCAAACGGATGTCTGAGTCTTGCAAATTAGTTTCTCTGAGAACTCTGAGAGATTCTTGTCCTTCTGGAAAGCTTTGATCTGGCTCCTTTATATCTGCATTGCACTGAGAATGCAGTTCCAGAGCTTTATTTACTTCATCTACATGAACTGATTTTTCAGGAAGCTTCACATGGTTCTTCTTATCAAATGCCTCCAAAGGTAATTTTTCAGAAGACATAGTCTCTTTTACTAACTGCTGAGGGGAAGTTTGATCCACTGTAACAGGTGAGGGATCTAGCTGATAAAATGATTTTTGCTCTTCCAGGTGAATCAGACTTTCATTCCGCAGATTTTCCACTGAACACTGGAGACTAATACATCCCATACTTCTTGACAGCTCTTCATATCCACTTGCAGGTGAAATACAGTTCTCATTGTCTCTGTTTGTAATTCCAGGGGTTTGTTCAAAAGGTCTCTGTGTCACAGTGTTAATATCCCCTGGCTGATCAGCACTCCGACAGTCATCACTCAGAGTAGGGTCTAATTGCAGTGGTTGAAAAGATTCTTCAGATCCTGTTTCAAAAATTGTCAGAAGTCAAACTTTTTGCTAACAAAACAGAATTTCCACTTTAAGTCTCTCTATAAGAAGATTTTTCAGTAATGTATAACAAGAAGTCTAGTAAATAGGAAGAAAAGCAGTTCTTTAAACAAAACGTAAGTTTCCTCTAACATAATACCATTAACACTACAGAAAATTAATCCATCACTGTACACAAAATTTAAAAAAAACAACACTTCCTGCTGCATATGTTTAGGGATGGACTTTGTGATGGTGCTGACATAACTACACTGGAAATCAGAACATTTTACAGCTTATACTCTGTAAATGGAAGCCCTCCAAGTCTCTTTTGGGCCTGCAACAAATTCTCTAAACCAGAAAGAAAATGATTCAAAACACCATTACCTGGGCAGAAAATCTTCGAAGTAGAAAGCAACATTCAAGCTGGAACAGAGACCACTGTTCCTACAAGGTACAGTATTGCACCCTAAATTATCTTGCTTTATCTGAGCATAGAAGTCATGATACCATTTTTCCCCAGAAGAAGCTGGGCAGAGAGAGTGACTGAGTATCAACATTAATTATTGGGGAAGCATTTCAGCAGAACAGCATCTGCCAAACAGGTAACAGTGTTGTTTAAATTACTTTTTTTTTGTCCTAAGTTTGATGAAATCGATTGCACAGACCGATTGTGCATTGTGCTATCACCAGGCTTTTTATACACATGGAAAGTGCCACAGAAACCTTTAACGGTTTCCTTTAGACTTTTTTTGCATTCTTTGATACACAGAAAAGATCTAGTTTTATATGTAAAAATAATACTTTCCGCTGATAAATAGCTGCTCATGGGGAGGGAAGAATTACACTGCAACATCAGTCATCAACAACAGAAAATTCTCTGGATGATGCACTTGCATATCCGTCTTCCTTGAACAATCTGAAATAGCTTTTACTTGCTTAGCCTGTTGCTTATGCTATTTTCCCCCTCCTTTTAAACCACAACAATAATTGGTTTGAGATTATAAAAAACACTTAAGAGATGGGAAGATTTTGCAGTTAAAAAACAAAGATTGTGTCTATTAGCAATTTAGAAATAGAATGGTTTGAATTTAAGATGAAGCTTCCTAAATCTTATTTGATGTGACTACAACCACATCTTGAAGTGTCAACCTCTTCTAGCATTTTTTATTACTTTGCAAGTCACAAATGTAACTAACCAATAACATTTACATTATAACTACACCTATTACTTAGATTAGTGGTAATTATTGCCACATTTCCTGATCAGCTTTTTGCTGGAGCATCATGAAACACTGAAACACCTGATTCTTGCTCCAGAAATATTTAGATTGCTACTAGCTGCATTTGGAATTTTTAGAATTTAGAATTACATGAAATATCAACTTAATTTAAATTCAACTGCAAAACATTAAAAAATATTTTTCCTGCTATAAGCTGCAGTTAAGTTAATCATAAACTTCTAATTAATTATAACACTGTAGCTCAAAAGTTGCTGTCTTATCCTCCACTTTATTTTGTAGAGAGATAAGGCAGTTCTGTAATCAAACCGAGTATCACAGTGTGCAGTATATTGCTGTGACTTAACAGTGGGAAAGGAAAATGGAATTTTTCCTGAAGAACACAATGTATGTAAAAGACAAATGAGTAAGTTCAGAGAGACTAACACATCAACAAAAGTATAATCAATTTTTGGAACCTCCTTATCTTACTCAAACTTACAAAGTAATGGATATATATTAACAAGTATTTGAAAAAGCACAGCTTCAGCCACAGTTGATACTTCTTTGCTACCCAAATCACTGCAGAAGGAATAAGTAACATAGTATCCATTACAGTGACTTGAACACAGGCTCTGCTTTTGTATCACAGTCATAACTGCTGAAGAAAGGAACTTAGAAAATTTAGAAGTTCTACCATTTAAGATGGTGGAGGTGACCGTGAAGTTAAGCAGAGTAAGACATTTCAAAGCAGGGCTGAGAGCAGCGAGATCTGTCCCCATTTCAACACTGCAAACCCACTCTACGGGCTGGTATTTATATACTGGCACAAAGCTGATTTTGAAAGGATTGATCTGACTACACTGAACATACCTGGAGTAACATTTTCTCTAGTAGACCCTTCTTCTGATGTAATGTTTTGCCCATTTTTTTCAAGACTAGAAGGCAGACTGCTTCTTTGTCCATTCAGACCAGGGTTTTCCCCTTCTAGAAATGTAGACATGTCTGGACTTTCTGTTGAAAATTCTGAAGTCTAGTGGCATTAAAAAAAAATTGATTTAAGATTAATTTTCTCAGAAATATGAAGGATAAAAAGAAAAAAAGTAGCTTCGATTCCTGGGTCACATTTCTGCTACAATCACCAATCTATGCATATAAAAATACTGCTGTGTTTTTTCTAAATAATATAGGGATTATCCATTCACATCTTACAGAAATCTTCAGCCAAAGCACTTCCTCTTCCAGAGTTTTTTCTGCAGTACCTTGCCAAATTCTCGATTGTGTTGGGAAATTCTGTATTCAGAACAGGATGATGATGTTGATGATGTATCAAAGTCAACACTTGGTTCCAAAGGCTGAAAGAGCTGGTGACGGACGTTTCGAAAAGGTCTCTTCATTTCAGGAAAACAGAATTCAGCTGCTAGAGCTATAAGAAAAGAGATTATTTAAAAAACAAACATCACCTACGTCCCCAAAACCAACCCCCCATAAAAATAAAAACAAACAAACAAACAAACAAACAACAAAAAAACCAAAACCCCCAAACAATGGACATATCACAAGTTGTTTCTATATAAAGTCGATAGAATCCTGGAGGTATACAAATACCAGCTGTAAAAACAAAACCTTTACACCATCCAATTCTTTGACACAATGCAGATATAAAAAGCATTAAGGAAGTGTTACCCTGGTTCAATTTTATTATTGTTTAAATGAAAAGGTGAAGTCCATATGTTCTCTGTTCAGCTCTTGCGAGGCTGCATCAGAAGTAGTGTGGGTTTCTCAGCACAAAAGTCACAATGGAACAAGACCAATGAAGAGCCAGAAGGATGATTAGAGGATGATGCAGCACATGATGTTCAAATAGCAGCTAAAAAACTGAGTTTGCTCAATCTTACAGGAAGAACTAGGGGTGTGAGGGAAGTGGTTCAAAAAATGTCTGCTGTCCACTACCCGTTAAGAGACAGCACAGGGAATCCTAGAATGGTCTGGGTTGGAAGGGACCCTAAAGAGCATCTAGTTCCAAACCCCTTACAATGGGACACCTTCCACCTGACCAGTTACTCAAACCCCATCCAACCTGGCCTTGAACACTTTCAGAGATGGGGCATCCATAACATCTCTGGGCAACCTATGCCAGTGTCTCAATACCCTCACTATGATGGATTTCTTCCTAGTACTAAATCTAAATTTGTCTTCTGCCAGTTAAAAGAAAATGCCGTCTCCTCGAACATCCAAGAAGAGGAGAGAAAAAAAAAAAAAAGGAAACAATTAAGTTATTAAAATGTTGCTTGAAGGTACAGAATCTTTGTCTGGCCAAGCCCTTAACCAACCTAGTCTAATATGGCCCTGCTGTGAGCAGAAAGGAGAATTTGGGCTACATAACTAGAAGGTCCTTCCAGGTCTAGATTAATCTATAATTGTATCATTTGAGGTTTTCAAACATTCCAGGAGGAAGTGATTTGAATTAAATATTTATGATAGCTAATAATGATGTGCCTAATCTTCATGAATTGCTACATTTTTATAGAAAGCTTAAAACCCCCATCAGCCAGTCAATCAAGAGTTCCACAAACTATGTCACCCCCTGTGAACAATGAAGTGTTACATAGTATTTCTCTACCTTCCAGAAGTGAAAGCTGTGCATAAACAAGTGACAAAAATGGCACAGGTAGCAAGCAGCCCAGCCACAGTGCCAGAAACTGCACAGAACTCATAGAGACCTGGTCAGTCAATTTTTTTTTTCTGCACTAGATAATGCTTTGTGAACACATATCTAACACCAAGCTGCAAGAACATCAACGTATTGAATTCCTGCATGTAGAATCCTTATTGACTTTAAAATGTAAGTTGAATACAAATAATACGCAGACCAACACCTAACACTGAGCAAGCTCCTCATTCTGTATGATCAGAGAGCAGCACAAAAATGCTATAAAATAATGAATACCTTGGAAATGTGTATTGTCCTCTGAGTAAGAGTTCAAGTTCCCAGTAGGTCTCCCCAAGATCTGCTGTATCTGGTTTTCTTTATGAAAGTACATCTCTCCTCCAGACAACTGACTTTCAGATGCTCCAGACAAATTCTCTTGCCTCTGCCGCAAGGTAAAAGGAAGTGAGGAGTTCCAGGGGTGGCTTCCCGTTTCTCTCAGAATTCCATCTTCTCTACTATCAGAAGACAATCCTGAAATAATAAGTTAGATGTTCACAGTTTTGCCTACAAACCACTTACATTACATCGTTTGAAAAGACAGTGCTTAGCATCCTGAAATATTCATAAAGAGTTCTGGGGTTTTGTTTCTTTAATTGTCTCCTGTCAACGCTCCTACAAACCTTACCACACATTTTCACAAATGCAAGTTGCTAATATCTAATTAGGGAGCACTCCGTCTTAGCACTTTTACAGAATGTAGACTTAGGAAATACTGAAATGATAAAATCAGAAAAGAATCAATACTGCTATTTTATGCTAACTAGCACATCTTTACCTCCTACTGCATATAAACATGTCAATCCTTTCATGTGATCTTGAATATCTTTATGACACCCCACAATGGTTTAATTCGTGCTCAAACAGAAATTGCTTATACCAACACTAGATATCCAAGGGATCAAGACAACCAAAATCATGTTCCTAAACAGTACATCAACTCCTCTTTATCCATAAGCTTACAGAAGAATTGCACAAAGCTACCAGAAAAGGTCATTACTAAGCACTGAGTGTATAGTGAAGACACACCTAGGCTTGAAAAATTTATTTAGTCAAATAACAAAACTTCTGGTATTTTTCTTTCACAACTGAAAAAGCACAGAGAAGAAAAACTACACGAAAATTACCTTAGAAATAGCTTTAGCTCTCTTACATCAATAAAACACAGATGTGTCACTTGAGTTATAAAGTTTATTACTCAAAATAACATCTGTTTGAAACATTAGAGTTAAAATGAGCCACTGAAATCTCAGGCTATAAAAACTATAATCTTAAAAATTTGATTTATAAACATGGAATAACACATATATATGTGTTTTTTAAGAAATCAGATGCATTCCAGAGTAACGTAATATTAAGCCTCAAAATAAGTTAATCCAAAGGTCACTATCTAATCAATTTCAAACTCACTTCTATGTTCTCAAGTAATAATGTCAGGAGCACGTACGTGTTTATTACAAATTGTTTTTTATTTTACAAAAAATTAACAACATCAAGAGGCAGACTACAGACAAAAAATAGTAAGAACATATTTCCCAGAAAACTATTGAAAGTTAATATGGCATTCAAATTAAATTTTCACAAATAAGTCATTAAGAATTACTGTGGTGACAAGCAGATACTGGAACAAGACAATCATAGCTCTGCAATAATCCATGATACATATTGATTAGGAAACTTTTATCAGTGTATCATTTGAAGATAACTTTTAAAACAAAAATTGCCACTTGAAAGCTGCTAATGTTACAGTTGCATAACAAAACTCAAAATATCCTTTGCCAAAGATGTATAATAATATTAAATTATTATAAAAGTAAAAAATCATGAGCAGATAAAAAAACATTCTGATTATTTTCAAATCTGTAAGGTGTATAAATTAACCTTCAGTGAAATTTGACATAAGCTTATTTCAGAATTTTGTTCAGTGAGTTAGACCCATTCTGCCATAAAATTAAACCACCATTTTCCTTTTGCAGAAACAACAAAACCTGAACACTCACCAGTGTCAACAGGGCTTGCTTTCAACATTTCACTGGTTGAAAAGCTGCCAGTAGAAATTGTTGAAGTTACATCACAGGGTATT
>JANRGV010000051.1:36070614-36115754 GCA_024734035.1 Alethe castanea | reverse complement strand
AAAGCCTCTGAACCTGGTACTTCCTAGGATAAAGTAACACACCTATTACCATGTATTCACATGTTCACAAGTAAAGCTTCAAACCCACACATTTTATTCTGAGCTCAGTTCAAGTGTAGGAGCCTTCATGTTTTGCACAATCAGGCAAATATAGATTCATCCTTGCTCAGTACAACACATTCACACCCCATGTCCCAGGCACATCACTCCCCAACAGCCCCCTCCCCTCTCTCTCATACACACACACTCACTCACTCTCATATAAAGCTTCTCAGAACTGCATACAAATCATGACACCTGGAAGATTCTTCTGGTGGTCAGATTTGGCTATTTCTCATCACAGACCCACTTCAGTAGAATTGTGGATCTCAGAGGGACATATATGCAAAACATTAAAAACTCAGGAACTTTACAAGTACTTCCAATATTGAGCTTTTTGCATACAGGAGACTTAAAATTGAATTCTATGAAATTAAACTACAATATACAAAAATCTTCTAAAACATGATCTTCTTTAATTTTAAGGTAAGCTCTACAAAGTCACGAAGCAGATAATGAGGGTTCTTGTACTTCATAATTTTGAAGACTTAGATATGAACAGCTCTTCTCAAACTCTGACTTAAAATGTGCCCTAAGAAAATAAAAAGTCTTGAAAATCCTTCTGCTACATTTTTCATTAAATACCACTTTTTATATATACATATATATGTATTTAACATACACAAGTAAAACATTTACATCCTAAGGTACTTTCACATATCCATGTAATACACAGCATCTTTTTAATACTGTTTTTATCTGCTACCAAAATGATGCAATCTTTGAGGGAGAGAAAGGAGGGAGATTGGTGCTGGTTTTGGCAAGGCTTTTAACACTCTCACAGTATTCTATGATCCCAGTTTGGATGGATGAACCTGGATGGATGGACAGTAAGAAGGGTAAAAACCTGGCTGGATAATCAGGCTCAGAAGTCAGTGACTGAAGGGTTACACACTCTTGGGAGGTAAGGAACAGGTACACAGGGCTCTCTCTGTCCTTGGCAATGACCCAGAGGAGGCGACATCACATCTTATCAAATTTGCAGATACATTAAGGCAGGAGAAGATCTCATGCACTGAACAGCAGTACATGTATCCAGAAGGACCTCTGAGCCTGCCTCTACAGGAATGGTATGAAATTCAGCAAGGGCAGAGTCCAGCACCTGGGAAGGAAGAAGCACCAGTCCAGCTGGGCCTGCCTGGGGAGCAGCACTGCAAAAAATGAGTCTCAGCAAGCTGAGTGTAAGCCCATGATGTGCTCTGACAGAGCAGCAACAGCATCCCATGCTGTATGAACAGGAACAGAGCCAGCAGATGCATCACAGTGGTTACCTCTTTACTTAGTGCTTGTTTTACTGCTGCATCTAGAATAGTGCACCCACTCTTAGCCACCCAATATGAGAAAGATTACATCACACAATAAAGAGTGAGTTATATAATTATTTCAATATGACCAACCGTATTATCAAGCCTGAATGATGGTCCAGAACTTGTTCTAAGTCTCTCTCCTCTTTCAGCAGTGGCAACTGGTGAATCTTGAGTCACTTGAGAATCCTGGGACTGGGCTAAACACAAAAGTAACAGAAGCAATAAGGAACAAAAAGCCACTTTTGAGTTCACAGTGAGCAACGCACAGCAGAGGGCAGTAACACTCCACTGCTGTTGGCCTCACTCTTTGGGCATTGATCCTGCCCATCTATAACCACTTTTCTCTCACCTACACAACAGTTCTTGCTCTACCATACCAACAATTTCATCAACCTGCGGTCCTTGACATGCCTTCCTAAAATTTCTACCTACCCTGACTGCTCTCCACAGAGCAGGCAGGAAGAGCTTGAAATTAATGTTTTGGCTTAGCAGAATGAACGTGGCTTTGCCAGTGTTACCGCAATCATTTCACTGGAGCAGGGGGAATGTGATCACAAAGAAAATCAGATGTTCCAAGTGAATCAGGGAAACCAGAAACACTGAATTGCTTAACTACAGCAGGACTACTATCATGGAACTGAGTCACTTTTGCCATAATGCTCTTACACATAAAAGTAAGATCAGTATCTGTGCAAAAACCCCCACCACGGCAGCAACCAAAAATGCAATTTCTGCATTCAGTGCTGATAAGCACATTCAAAATTTGACAATTCTATGATCATAAATTAATTGTCACAAACAAATACATATTCTTATTTCCAGTATAGTTTTCAAGAAAGAAGTGCTAAGTATGAAACTGAAAGGAAACCAAGCGAAGTAGGTATGTTTTCTCCCAATTCTAAAAAGGCTGCTAATGACAGACATTTCAAATCCCCAGCTTTTTAAAGACTTTCTGCTTAGGCATATCTAACTTTTTCTGAATCCCAACACTACTTTGTACTTTGTACAGGCTGAAACTCAGTTTCTTACCAGATGGCAAACTCTGGTTGTTCTAATTCATACTATAAAACAAAAGATGTTTTCTCTGTAAAGCAACAGCAATGATGACTGATACAATATGATAATAATAAAAATTGTGTTCACAATAAATATGAAATGTTTTGAAATTTATTTCAGGGAGAGGAAAAAAACCCCAAGATTTCTTATAGCCACTATTACCCAGCAGACATGTAGGATAAAGTACAAAACATGACAAGAAATACATCTAAAACACATTTATTTAGAGACCAAGTACTCTGCTAAACTCTGCTCCTCTTCCTTGGAGCAGGATACAGGAGACAAGAGGATCTTGAAAATGAGTATGGCCTTCAAGAAATTTCTTGAAGAAGCATGAAAACTGCAATCATCCAATCAATTGCTATTTAAATAGCTTCATAGGAAAAAAATGCATAGTACAAAAGATTGCTGAACCTAAAGTAATAACAAGAAGCAGTGTCTAGAAATGGCTGTCAGACGTTCAGAAACTAGAAATAACTATTTCTTTTAAAATTTGATAAAAAAGTAAATGCTGGAACAAGCTACCACGTAATTCTCCATTCCCTAATACCTTTCCAGCAACATTAGAGATACTTTTCTAAAATAAATTATTTTATTTTCTGTAGAATATCACCATGACAGGCAGTAATTCACGATACACTAGAGATGAGATTCAAGCAGTTAACAATCTCTTGTATATAAATTCGATGGACAGCTATGTTACAAATGTTTCATTACTGAACTGTAATAACCTGTATTGTTCTTGTGTTTTTAATACCAGGGATGAACAGTATCAATTTCATGCTATACAACAAATTATTTAATTAAAAATCCATGCTCATATATCCCATGACTTTATTATATTAATATCCTTTAAAATCCTGTATTTGGTGATTCATAAAGGAGGGCTTTTCAGTCTTCTCTACCTCCTCTAAAATAACAGTGCAAGGTTCTTGTTCCCCACACCATCCTGACATCGACATGGGACTTCCATGTTTTAACTTCCTGGCCACCACAATGTCATGAAGAATTTATGTTTAAAAGCTGAATCTGTAATATCCCAAATACTTTTTTTTTCTCCCAAGAGAAATGTCAGTAAAATAGCAACAATTATTTTAGGGTGCAATTTGAAAGACAAATGACCAAAAATTCAACCACTCAGTGAAGACAATATAAAACCAGGGATTAGTCCAAATCCAGCCATGTAGATAAACAAACAAACAAACAAACAAAAGCTAATGGAAATGGAAAAGACAGTCTGTTGAAATGCTGAGTTATGGACAACTATTTGTGATTACTAAAAATAAATTTAAATCTTAGGTTAGCTTGGATCACAAAAAGAAAGTCCTGCTTGGAACAACATCCCTGTACAGAGTAGCAACACATGAAGATAATCACATCTGGAACATTGCTCAAGGGAACCACTGCAGATGAATACCGAGAGACAAGCCTGTTGACATGTCCTGAAGGAGAACTGTGGAAGAGGTGCATATATCAAACCCAGTCACTAGATCCAGGCTGACTTCCTAAGGAAATCAGGTTCATGCCATCAAACTGCCTGTCTCACCTGCAGGGTTACTCTGCAATTCCCTATTAGCAGTTTGAATTCTATTAGCCCATTCTAACTAAACAGGATTGGAAAGAACTTTAAGCGTCCAAAGTTCCCAACTCATCCTGTCAATGCACCAGTGGCATGTAAAAGAGCAGCTCAGATTTTAGACTTACTGGTGGCACCCAATGCAACATCACTTCAGCAGTTACCTGTCCTCTGGCTGCAACCAGATCAATTTGTGCAGCACTTGCAACCACTCAATACTGAGCACAGGGATACAACTCCCCCAACCACAAGCAGTCCTTAAGACCCATTTTACAGATGTGGCTGCCTCTAAATTTGAGAGGCAAACTATATAAGCAAGTAATTACAGACTTTTTAAAAAATTGTCTGTTACCCAAGGTAACTCTCCTATCATAGGAAACTCACCTTTGTTGATGAAGCATCTGCATGTAAAATACATTTACCAACTTTCTCTTTTCAGCTTTTATGTCTGATTTGAAAAAGCATGTGAGCAGTGACTAAGAATTTGAACATATCCAGTGGTTCTGTGATCATGAAAGCAGTACAACTCGTAAGTTGTAAAGACTTACATGGTTTGTAAAGACTTATATGGTTTGTAAAGACAAACCACCAAGAGCATAACTTCAAAAAACGAGGTCAAGAATCACACAAAGCACTAATTTGCTCTTACCTGTAGAGATACAATTACATCTTGAAAACATGAGAAAAATGCAAACTTGTTTTGGTAAGAATCAAGTAGTAAAAAACTTTAAAAAACAAATTAAATAAAAAATCATAACCAACAACCTAAAATGAACCTTAAATTTTCCCTTCAGACACTTTGTATTTAAAGTGCAAGGGACCGTAGATTTTCTTGCTGAAATACCACACTAGTTACTGAAAGTAACAGAGAAAGTAACAGAGAGCCTCACAGCCTACATGTTACTGGCTCTTCTCGTTGCTGATCTGCTCAAGAGAGCAATCCTCTTAAATACATAATCACAGAAAGCTTTGGGTTTTTTTTTCTTTTAATATAGATGCTCACATAAAGTTTTCTAATCCTCTTACATAAACTATTGCATTGTTCATATGCAATAGTCCATAATGTTAAAAGACACTACACCAAGATATTTTCTATTAATTTGGTGACAGCTGCTCCAGCAGTGGTTCTACAGTTTACTCAGAAAAATACAAGTCTTTTCTTCAAATATTGTTAAAAGACAAAATGTTTTCATGATAATTGAAGTTCAAAGATAGATATACTTCAAAAGGGGCATTCTGAGAAATAAAGAAACAGCTGAAGGAAAATGAGCTTATACGTACTTATTCAAAACAACTCCAACTCCAAGTAAATCCGATTGAATTGGAAATGATGTCTCAGTCCAAACTAAATGAAAAATTAAAGCTTAGGGAGAAATTTCTAGCAAAACCCAGGAGATGTATACTACATAGTTGTATTGCTTGTAACAATGGGCATATGAAAGCTGCCAAGTTTCTGAGAATTCCACTGCAGCTCCAAAAATATTTTAGAAGGATACTGAAAACTGTACTGGACCATGCAACACTGCATTCTTGTAATAAGCTTCAAATTGCTTTAGTGAATATTTTACAAACTAGTCATCTTTGTTCTTTTATAAAGCCAGTCAAGTTACCCATAACATGTTTAGTAGGTTTCAATGTCCCTGTAAAAAAATTATTTTGAACATTCACAAAACCTTCCAACAAAAAACCTTTTCTTGAAAACCAAAACAATTGTTTTATTTTATGGAATCAGAATAACTCTGCCACCTATGAAGACGGCCTATCCTCAAAGGTGTTCTTGTTCAATAAAAGCTCTTCACAGACAAGAATAGAGCGAAAGTAGTCCTTATAATATTGCGCTGTTGTTCCTTTTGACATATTCAGTGGAACATGTGAAAAGCCTATGATGGCTACTAGAAAAGGTCAAAGCAGAATGGACCTCTCTTGAATACTGACTGTGCACAGCCAGTATTCAAGAGAGACTTTTCCTAGTTGGAGAGCTGTCACAGCCATTTGAAAATCCCAGGTGTCTGGCTCAATTCCAGCATTGTGTTAGTCTCACGAGCTTAGACTCAAGGCTAATGAACTGTGAGCGGATAGTCATAACTTCCTAATTAAATAGAAATTGCACATACAAAATAATTACGTGACACTAAACAAGGCAATAGGACACAAGGAAATGGAAGGAAGCTGCATTAGGGCAAGCTCAGATTGGACATTAGGAAAAGGTTTTTCACTGAGAGGGTGGTCAGTCATTGAGACACATTCCCCAAGGAGATGATCATAGCACTAAGGCCATCAGAGTTCAAGGAGCAACTGAGCAATGGTTTAGGTTTAAGGTAATTCTGGGAGAAGCACAGAGTTGGACTTGATGATCTTCAAAGGTCTTTAAATTTGAAATATTCTACAATTCTCAATTTTCATGTCTGGCACACCTAAGACAAGATTCTTTCGAAGTTTTTTTTTGAGCTGATAGTGACCTCGGCCTTCTATTTTTTGTTTCAACCATATATTTAAGAAATTTCTTACATGCACGAATCTTTCAGTCTACATCAACACATTAACTCTCCAGAGGTCCTTTTAAGTACTGATTTCCTTTGTATCAATACAAGATTCACTGGGTACTGATTCAGGAATGCCACTGGTCTGCCCAAAACAGGTTCCCAACTGAAACACCTGCAAACCTTTACAATTCTAAAGGTTACAGATGAAAAGCACATGCCCTGGACAAGAAACTGTTGGCCAGCAGTGAAGTGTACTGCAGTGTGGACTTGTTACCAGAATGGTAATGGACCACAAAAACCCAAAAGATAAAAAATCACTAATTTTGAAATAAATGCTTATTGAAACACCCTTTTTTACACTCAAAATTTAATAGCATTAAATAGCACTGCATGTTCTTTAACAAGTCAGGTCACAGTCTACAAATAAACAGCAGCAAAATCAGCAATGCTGAATGGCTGAATGGTGTTCTTGAAGGGACAGGATTTCCTCACCTGAATCATATGAAGTTTCAGCAGACATCTTTAGCAATTCTTGTAATAATCTCCCTGATGGGTTAGTTTGCTTTAGACTTTCATTGGAGGCTTTTCCTTCATAGTTTGTTATGCCCAAAGGAAAGGTGCCTTCATGAAGAGCATGACTGTGACGTTTCACACATACAAACTCCCCAGATGTTGAAAGCGGAAAAGTTTCTCCGGTACCATCATCTGTTTTATCTGAATTTAAAACATTTGTAAACAGCTTAGGTATAAAAAGGAAGTTTTGCACTTCATGAGGAACATTAAGATGCACATTCTATTCTACAGAAATAAACTGCTGAATTTGTAGGGTCTCCATTCTAATGAATTCAGCCATATCACCTCAGTCTATGCATTATACAGGCTGAAAGATTATACAGATCATGGACTTCTCAAAAACTAATTCCTAACTCCACCAAAGTATTTCTTGAGAAAAAAAAAACCTCACAAATTTTTTCACACAGCAAATCCAAGAAAACTTGCAGTAACTTCTCCAGATCCAGAGGTAATACAACTTTTTGGTTTAAAGATTTCTTTCTCTACCAGCCAGCTCACAAAACAGCCCTTTTTGGCCATCCAATCCAATAAAAATCTCAAGTTTTTACTAACTACCATGACCAATGGTTTGATAGTATCAGATTAAATCACCTGTGGATCATAATAGTATTATACAGTTAAGTGTAAGTTACTAAGGCAAGTGCTTTCAAGAACATAAATATGTTCTTCCATCAAAACCTTCCCCAACAGAACTTCCTATCTAATCAAGATATCAAATTGATCCAACAAGAATTGTTCTGCATAAATTGATGCTGACTGCCATTAATTACTTTAATTGAAGGATGTCCCACATCAGCTGTTTTATTATTTTGCAATGAATGCCAGCCTGATGGGCCTATAATTACATTGTTCTGCTGAGCCTTTTTAAGAACACAACATAAAAAACTTTGTAAAATATGCATTACATTTTAGATGTGAAGAGACATTGAAAAAAATTTAAATATTTACCTTTAGAAAACACGAGTTTGTTGTACCTGTTAAATAATGTGCCTTATAGATAATTGCAAAGCATTGCCTGCAGACTGTGACAAACATATTTATAACATTTTTATTGCTCTCCAAATTTTTTTGCAACTAGTGTTTTTTAACAAGGAAAAAAACAACCTAAAAAGATGGTCTAAATGTTTCTGTAGAAGCTTGGTACCAACACCTTACTTGAAAGATTTCACAGACACCTTCTTGGTGTGATCAAAAGGTAAACCTTTAAACAAAATCTACCAACTTCACTTTAGTTACTATACAACTGCCTATTAACACAGATGCTGTCCAAATGAATAAACAACTGAGAACTCAGGTCATGGAGTAACTGCATTTTCTTTTCCTGGTGAAATTTTGTTTAAATTCTGTTTTTCTAGACAATCACAGAATAAACTTTTCTGAACTACACCTTTGCTAGTATATAAGTTATGCATAAAGAAAAGCAGCCGTATCAGCTATTATTTCCTAATAATCTCAAAGATTTTCAGAAAAGATTATATTCCTCCAATCTACTACTTGTAACAGCACTTATTGTATATTTTATACATTACCTGCCAAAGAGAGGCTGCAACTCTTCGGTGTGTCTACCTCTGGTATAATACTAAGTTCATGTTGCTGCAAACCAAGTCCTAACTTGACTTTTGTCACTGGTGGTTTGGAAGATCTCCATTTCTGTTCTCTACAGAGAACTCTCTCAGATTGTTCTGTAAAACAAAGTTTAGTATGTTGCAATAATACATGTATACACACACACACACATCCCCCCTCAAATTAATGTGGCGAGATAGAACTCCATCTCAGCTGTAAAACAATTAAAATTATAATGAAAAATAACAGCCTTACCAGTTTGCTCAACTGGACCAATGCACCGTGAAATTGTTTCACTTCCATGAAATTTATTCTTGACACAATTCTCTTGCTGGTGGTTTTCTGAGATTTGGAAGAAGTCAGTTCTCTTCATCCCAACAGGCTTTTGTTCCTCTGTCATTTCTTCATCTGGGCACATATGTCTCACCTTAGAAGGGACAAAGCAGTTTTAGGTAAGATTATATTCATACTCATTTATCAAAAGAGCATTTTCTCTTGTGTGTATTCCATGCAGGATAATATTGAGCACATGGAGAAAGTAGTTCAATTATGCAGGATACCAGACAGATCTGCTTAGCTCACAAAAACATTTGGACATGGAGGTATTTTACTTAGCTCTACAAACCTAGTGTGCTAAAACACAGTTAGTTACATTTTCAAGGCCTTTGTGAGATTAGATCAGAGTACTCATAATTTTTAATAGGAACAATTCCCTAAAAGCCTGGTTTTAGTTTTTCAGCGCCCAGATTCAAGAATTTTAGCTTCTTGGAGACTGCAAAATCAAAAGACAGGAACTACAGGGAACAGTTATTCATCTAAGATGGCTTCTGTTAAAAAAAACACAGGAGAGGCAAAAGGAGGCTCTTTAGAAGCTCAAAAATAAAGCTTGGATTTTTTTCTGTTACTGAGAAACAAGCAAACTACAGCTCAAGACTGCAGCTGCCAAACCAATTTCCTAGTGGGTTTCTGAGGAAAATACACATAAAGACAAGCTTTAAAAATGAACTACTCAAGATGCTTTATGATATCCTTTCAGGTATTATTTAAATATTTTTAATACAGGAGCTGTTTTACACACAGAGGTGCATTTATAGATTTGAAGACAACTCTACTTACAGGTATTTCAGGCAACATAAGAATTTCAACAGACATTATGTTCAGAGATGAAGCACAGACCTTCACAGTATTTCTGTTAGACTTAACAAAAGAACTTTACAGAGGAAAAGTACTGATTACAAATCACAAGTCCTAATTAAAATTTTCATTATTGTAAATCACCTAAACTATTAACACTCCATGAGGTACACTGTAGCATTGACTTGTAAGTTTGATCACCTACTAGGTGATTAGCCATGTAAAGTGTTTATAAAGCTTACCTGCTTGTTTAGAAATTCTTTCAAAGCCACTTGCTGTCTCTGCATCTGTTCCTTCAATCTATCTTGCTTCTGTAAAAGTAGATTTTCTTGTATTCTCTGTTTAGAAAGAAGAGCTTCTCTTTGTGCATCTAGCTGCTCTTGCAATTCTTTCAAATACTTTTGCTGAGCTTGGATGCTTTCTGATGAGGCCAACACCCTGTCCCTTAAACTCAGTATACCAGAATAATTTAACAAAGGTGCATCTCCTGCTTTTGATGTCAAGAATTCCTCAACATCCTGGGCTTTAGATTCTTCATGTGCTAGAATCATGGGTTCAGAGAGATTGAGGAGTAGATCAGGGCTTGTTTTGCTGCTGCTCTCTATAGATCCCTGCTGATAGGCTAAATGATCCGCTGAGGCTGATCTCTTTGTTGGTGGCATGAGGGATGTCATAAATGGATGCTGTTCTCCAGTTTCTGTCTTGGTTTGATAGTTAGATATCTTCTGAGATAATTTAGAGTCTACTGTTTCTGAAGACTCAGAGGAACTTTCTGCAGGCAACACATATCTAACGTGTTGTTGGCCTGCTTCTGGTTGTGTTCTTACTTCTTTCCTGACTGACCCTGATGGTAAATGGGATTTGAATGGTTCTCGGATGTGATTATTGGCAGTTTCAAACATTCCCACTTGTTCCTGTGAAGAATTGTCACAGGACAAGTGAAACCCGTCATGCTTCAATTCTGATGCTTCTGAAAACTTCACTGATTTCCCAGCACAAATAAAATGCACTGGCTCTTCCTGTTCCTGTGAAGATGGTTTTTCCAACGTACTCAATGTTCCTGAAAACATAGGTAATGACCATGCATATTCTTGGGCACGAACTTGCTCCGATGACTGGTACTGTCTTGGCTGTGGTCCTTGCATCTGTAGGAGTGGCTCTGAGACAGGCTCTAAATTAATGGATTTTGTTTCCCTTGTGCTCAGAGGTATTTCAGAAGTAGACAAGTACTTTTGCTTCAGTGTATTCTGATACTCCTGTAGATTCTTTCTAGCTTCTTCAATGATTTGTTTGTGCAACCTGAACAGAGCGAAAACATGAATCTTTTCAGAGCAGTGCAAAAAGAAACATCAATTTCAATAATCAAGGCAATTCAAATTACTTTGAACAGCATTCCATAAAAACACTTTACATTCCATAAAGACACTTACCTCTTTTGCTGCAGAAGGCGTTGTTGAAAATCACGTATCATCTGTCTATGACTGTCTTCTCTTGGACTCCTGGTTTCTGATGCATTTCCAGTCTAATCAAAATAAAATAATTTTAATTGCACATATAGAACTAACTCGCAGAAAACTATTATGGCAGCAATCTCAAGGTGTATGTTCTTCCGCCCAAGCTTACAGAAGCCGCTGGGTACCACCATGTTTGAAGTCTGTGAGATTTCAGCCTGAGGCAATGAAGCTAAAGGAGTTTCTAGAACAGATGGCCCACAGCTACAGCCTCTCTCTGCACACACCATCAAAGTCAATGGTGCTTACAGCAGCTCAGCCTAAAGAGGTAAATACACCCTGCAAGCTCAGGGAGCAATGAGCCAATGTAGCTGCACTTCCAAGGCAATCAGGCTCTCAAAAGAGTACTGGTTGTGCAAATGAAGCAAGATTTTATATACAAAAAAGATTTCTTTCCTTCAACATCCTCCATAAATTCCTCTTCTTTAAGCAGCTGTTTGAGATTTAAACAGAGGCAGATTTTTGTGTCTTTTTTATCCCACTATGGTTCCTTTTTTCCTTCTTGAAAAAGGTTATGTCTACACGCACAATCATTATGTGACTATAATCAGACTTTCTAACAGGCATTATAAACAGATGTGCTGACCCTTGGCCTATAGAGAGACAATACAACAGCAAAAGTCACAATCATAAAATCACAGAATATCTGAGTTGAAAGGGACCCACAACATCACCCAAGTCCAGTTTCTGGCTCTGTGCAAGACCATTCCCAAGAGTCACAGCATGTACCTCACAGCATTGTCCAAAAACTTTCTGAATTCAGAGAAGCTTGGTGCTGTGACCACTTCTCTCGGAGCTGTTCCAGTGCCCAACCATCCTCTTGGTTAGAAATCTTTTTTCATAGTACCCAACCTAAATCTCCCCTGACAGAGACTCTTGCCACTCCTTCGGGTCCAGTGATACAATGTGAAATAGAAGCACATATGTGAGGAAAGGAAGCTTTCATACACACAAATTTCTAATTCCCAGTCTAAGAAATAAAAATTGTCTTAATTGATATAGTTTAAATAGATATAGTAAATGGTACTCTTTATTTTTATTATAATAGTAAATAAAAACCTACACACAATTTTCTGTAATTCTTTACCTCATGTTCCATTTGGTTCTGCTGATCTGTGGATGGGAGACTGTGGCTTTGCACCAGCTGACCTTGCTCTTCCTCTTCTTTTTTTTTCTTAGCCTGTTCCAAACAGGTTTGCATTTGGATCTTCAGATAATCAGCCTCCAGAAGAGCTTTCTCTTCCTCAATTTTTTTAATCAAGGCTAGCTGCTCCTGTTTCTGTTTCTCTATTTCCTCATTCTATCAAAAGGAAAAATAAGGGAGAATCTCTAGAACTGAATGACAACAATACCAGTCTACTCACACACACCATCACACACAAATGTGCTCCAAATTACAGAAGAAATTCTATTGCTTGTGACAGGTATTTCCAAATTGCAAAGGCTTTAAAAGTAGTTCCAAAGTTTACAAGAATAACTTTGTTTTACTGGCTCAATACTTCTAACAATCCCTGAATCCATTCATTATTGCATTATCATCTGTTCTCAAATGAATAATATGCATAAAATCAGAATCCATTCAAGATATGTTACCATTTTCCAAAGATTGCAAAAGTCCTTTTCTTAAACTTACTTGAAAAATCTATTTTGCATTTTACTCAGTTTTTCAGAGTTCAACACATCTAAACATTAATTCAAGCTTTACAAAAGCTTCTGAAATAGCTAATGTATAACCATTTTGAGAGCAGTCCATAAACCTCTGAAGTAGTCTGTTTATTTTTATTTTCTTTCCATATACCTGTCAGCTACAATTCACTTAGATCCACACTTAGCAACAGCACATGTGCTTTGAGAATAGAAGCAAAGAAAAATTTCAAAGTACTGGTGAAGATGAAGTGGACAACACCCTTTCATAACAGTCTGAATGGGGATGTCAGGAAAAGCAACTCGAGAAAATGCTGGACCTGAGAACAGTTAATGTGAACATTGAACTACGTATACCTGGCCAGGTGCAAAGTGGGAGGAAACGAAGGTTAAAGAAAGTAGCCACACTTTCATAAAGGATCTGCTGCTTGTTTGGATTTTTTAAAATATTAATATTTTGTCAAATTTTTGTTTCCTTAATTTCTGAAATTAAACTCTGAAGGCTGCATGTAGACCCAAATTTCTTTTTTTTTTTTTTTAAAATTGGTAAACCACCACATAACAGCTGATAGGTCTCTAGGGATACAACAAAAATTAAAATACAATGAAACACAATACACAATAGATATAATGAAATAATGCACAAAGTTATTATTTTCTAAATGTAATAAACATAGCATTCCCAGAGACACAAAAAACTTTCTGCATTTGCTTCCTACATAACCTTCCTAGACAACTGAAAAAAAAATTACTCAAGGTTTGTATGCTTTTCCTGTCACTCTAAACACAACTCCATAGACTTTCCTACATTATTACACAGGATTAATAAAGTTTACAGAGTTGTGTATTGCTGACTATACTCTCCCTTTATAAAACAAAGGTATTAATGTACAACTGGGATTCTCATTTAACCATGACTACCCTTGTCTACAGCACTTGTTAGATTTGAAGAAACTGGGGGTTTCCACTCTATTCTAAATTCCAGCTACAGCTTCATCATTTTTGAGAAGTATAGAAAATGTTACAGTAAAAGTTTAAATGTTAAAAGCGTCTATAGTTGCTGTATAATCTGAAACATTTTTAAATTTTCCATAAATCTTTTTTTTTACACCACAATTGAGATAAGAATAAATACAAACACACTTACCTGCTTCTGTCTCTCCTCTTCTATTCTAATTTTAGCTGCCTCTTCCATTCTGATTTTAGCTCCTTGGTCTTGAGGATGGATTAGAACTGACTTTTCATCTGCAACTGTATTTTCCAACATTTTCATAGGGTCTAAAATATACATGTTATTTAGCTGTAATTGCAGTTAGAGTGAGCCTTCGATCTTCCTTACATCTTGTTTTACAGTTTCCCAATCTCTCAACAAAATGCATAAGCTAGTCTTGAAAAGATCTAGTCCTACTACTCTGCCTGTCTCCATAAGCTACAAGATCAGTTTTTTATATTATTTAAGTCTTTAATAGCCCTTTATTGTGTGCCTTTCTTGAATACATAGTAACGTTCCAGCTTCAATGGGACTGAAAATTACTTCTAATATTACCTGGAAGCCCAAGAGCAAGATCATCCTGAAGAATCAAAAGCCACACATTAACCTCTTGGAACAAAGAGGGTCTAAAACTGGCAGTACTAGGAAACGATCTAACATTTGGCTATTGTCCAAAAAGCAAGTCTCAATCCTGTACTGTTAGCTTCAAATAGCAGCACATTTTCCCCAAGGCAAGCTTTCCCTCACGCTGCACTCTCCAATCCCCTGGCAGCACGTTGGCATAGCCATGTACATGATGGAACTAAAATCACTTTATCTTGCTAAAAAAAACAAGCACCCTATGAAAGTAAATAACCCAAAAGCAAAAAACCCAAACAACCAAAACACATGCCACAACTTGATCACTTTAAGACTTCAGAAATCCCACTCCACATATAGGATCACCACTCCATACACAAGATCACCAGTTCAGCATTAGCCTAACTAGAAGGGCACTAAGGACAGACATGGGAAGTAACCCCAAGATGATTTGGCTATCAAACAAATTGCAAATGTCTAATCACTATTAATTCCAATTACAAAAATGTTTTTCAGAAGGGTGCCTAAAAGCAGAAAAAAACTCCACTTATGCTTATGATTGTCTTGGGCATTTATAGTTGTGAATCTCCAAAGAAAGCAGCTTTTCCAGTTCAACAGGTACAGAACTTCAATGCTGACTTCTGCACTGAGAATTCTATCTCTGGAAGCAAGCACCTATTGAAGTACAGCAACTCCAAGTGTGACAACAATTTGAGTGAGATTTGAAAGACAGAATGGTATTTTGGACATCTGTTTTCTTCAAGATCTTAAAGGACAAGTTGACAATGGACAAACCTCTCCTATTTGTGGTTTCAACAAATCCACAGTGGGCAAAGACAGGAAACTGCACTTTCATTCAACATGACAAAGCATTTAACACCAAAAGTTCATTAAACAGTTTTGTCACAGTAACAGCCCCGCCCCCCTCCGTGCAAGTCTTTTTGCTCCTACACAACAAACTTTGATGCAAGTATGTATTGTGTACCTTTGGCTTCAGACACTGTATTTTTCTGCTGCTCCTTGTTAAGTTCTAAATCACATAATGGTCTCCTTTCACTAGGAATTGTGCCTGATTCAATAGTTTCAAATTCACTTTGACGCTCTTTCCCACTTTTTGATATCCACTCGTCTTTTTGGCTTCTAATTTTGTTCAACAATTTCTTTAAGGCAAGTTTTGATCGAGGTTGGCAAGTTTTTCCTTCTTCATGCCCTACAAAGAATATATACTGTTAAGAGTTTTGTGTAATGAATATCTTCATATCATAAAAAACCCTCTATTTTTCAATTGCTTACAGAGTTGGGAAAATAGCTTAGGCATATTTTTAAAATCTTAGCAAAATTTTCTCTTACCTGCAAGAGAGAAGCAGTAATTTGCCTCTGCAAGCTATAAAAGAAGGACTAAACTGGATGCAGTATTTTATAGTCAAACTGTAGCAGAAATATGCAGTGCTATCCCCACACCCGCCCCCTGTTTTCTATCAGCACTGGCACCACAAAGCACAACAGGCCAAACACCAGACTGTGCCACCCAAGGGATGCAGAAGTGCTTGGCCAAGCAGCAAAGATCACTGAGACACTGCTGGCTCACATCACATGACCCTGGACATGCCACAAGCAAACAGGACACTCATGCATCCATTCCAGCCTACTCACAATGTGCAGCAGCTCAACCACAAACCTGAACACAAAGGATGCATAATAAGCAGACCGTAAAGCTTCAACTTTGAAATATCTCAAAATGGAAAATATTTAAGTTCACACGTCAGCATCAGTCCATAATTTATACTAATTACACAGGAATAATTATGGCGACTAACAGTGTTGTTCTTAAAACTGAAAATGATTCTCAGCATACTAATGAACTGAAGCATATCAGAAAAAGAAGTCACATTTTCATTTTTAAACTCAACATCATTAGGGTATTATCATCTATGCTAAACATAAACCAAATTATACTGAATTATGTTACACACATTAAGAAGTTTTACTACTTAAGGCATTTTACTTATTACTAAAATTTATTTGATATACTAGACTAATCTTTCCTAATATAAAATGAAAAGGTTTAAGTTAAATATGAAGTTTAGAAGTTTTACTTTCTGGTTCACCAGGGACCTCCTCTTCTATCACACGCTCTGATTCTTGTTGAGTATCACAAGGAAGCTCTGGTTGAGTGTCACAAGCAGATTCATGCTCCAAAGAGATATCAAGATCATTATCTTGAGCTCTGTCAGAAGGGGCTGGCAAAGGTTGGGGCTCAAACTGCAAAATCAGGTCTCCTTTCATGTCTAATTAAAAGAGCACAATGAAATAAAATGACCATTTGGAATACAAATCAAACAACACTGCAAGACTACACTTACTCACAAATGCCCAGGAAATTAAAATATTAATAGGTTATTTCACAATAGATTTATCCAACCTTTTTTTTCCCCATCAAAATACAAGATTCAAAATTGTTTAGATCAATAGTCATCTATTAATTCAGAATCTCCACAGCAGTTTCTGCTACAATATGCTACATTTTCCAAATACAAGTTGATGTGATGAAAGGCTCAGTTTTACACGAGCAGCTCACAAGAAAAATTACACATGATCCCAGTAACTTCATCGGGGGAAAGACACACCCTGACCTGGCTGTTCACAAGGCTGCCACAGGAGAGCAATTGCACAGCCCAGGTGTGAAATCCCAGAAGACAGCACAACAGGAATTTTTCTATGATCACTGACTGAGGGGGTTACTGCCTTCAAGGGATGTGGGACACAGGGGAAGAATACCTCGGAATTCTATGCTTGTTACGTTTACTTAGGGGAGGAACCCAAGGCGGGAAAAGAAAACGATCAAGTTAGTCAGAAGCAGAACAATTATGAGATAAATTTGTAAAAATGGTGAAATAAAATGAGATAGTCAGTACACTTATCTGGCCATGCACTATGCCTGACAGTCTGTTCTGTCTTCTCACAAAATTCCAGTTGTGGCTGTTTTCTTATGCGAGGAACTCTGAGTTTTGTATGCATGTGTGTGCACAGATATGTAAGGGCCAGCAACTGGAATGGGGATCAGAAGTCACAGGTGCACCTGTGTCTAGAGCACTGCCTACTGCAGAAGCCACCATGAGTACATTTAAGTGGGTATGAATATCAACATGCAGTGGCTAGCAAATCACAAGCCAGACTAGCCAGCAAGAATGGTAAGAGGCTTAGGAGTTACGCATCAGGCTGCTGTAAGACTGGGCTGGGTATTGCAGAGGCCAGGGGACCTACAAGTTGTTTAGTAGAGGGATCAGGAGATCTAAGTATTCAAGCCAGCTACAGAGGAGAGGAAGGGATCCTAAGAAACCTGCCAGCACATGTGTGCGCATCTCCAAGACTACAAGAGGATCTAGGGTCAGCTACTGGGTAGACTGAGTATATAGGTCAGTTCCCACAGGAATCCAAAACATGTGCACGTCTGTGTATACACTCACATGCCCAGCTGGATCTGTGCAGCAACAACTGGAGTGGAGCAACAGATCTTGGGGTTCACATGCCCAGCAGCCAGCAACTGGGAAGACTAAAGATCAAGGGCCAGCTGCCAGGTAAGAGCAAGTGTCTAAAGCTATTCACCAAGTGATCCACAGCACATATTTGAGCACATGCACATTTGAGTGCATATATGAGAGGTTAACTCCAAGGCTCCAGTCTCCAGCATGAATCACTGGGTAGACCGGGTGTCTAAGACCTGAGGAAGGTCTGTAGCGTAGCAGATAGAGACCTGGGATACAGGGGAACAACTCCTGGATAGACTGCTGTCTTAGTGTCTAAGACCAATTGCTGGAGGGATCCATACCATACTACAGACATATATCCCACTAAAAGGCCTTCATCTTGATCACCCAGAGCAGAAGGAGATCATTTGTGCTGTTTGTAGTATATGTGAGTGCTGTGTTTTCCCTGTTGGCCTGCACAGCCAGCTATATGGATGTGCCCTGGAAGGCTGTTTGTGTGTGCCAACTATGAATACACACAGGGCCTCACTACTGGCTGGACCTAGCAAGAGGCAGCTGCAGCAGCCTCTCCTTTACCGGGTACCAGATTCAGCAAAGATTCAGATTCAACCTCCAACAAAGAACTCACTCCTGTCCTCACTGTACATTTCTTCAAATGCACACTCCAGTTCTCTCTGCCGCTCTTCTTTTATTTCCATGCGTTTGTATGGTGGCACTGAAAGCTGAGGTGGCATCTGTGCAACAAACTGTCTCCTGCGCATCCGATCCTGAGCATGCATTTGCTCCAGTTCTTCCAGGAGCCTTTCCCTGTCCTTCAAGAATAAAGAAGGGATAACATAAACCTTCAGTGTTCACATTCAGACAGCCATGAATCAAGACTGATACAAAATGTTTCCATTCAGTTACCATGATGTTTGCTTAATGTTCAAAGTTAATGTTATTCTAGGGAGAAAGTGCTTCCTTAGGAGAAGGCTGTATCAGCCCTTTACACACAGAAGTCATCAATACTACCTAGAAGATCTGATGCTGAATAAAGGATCAGACTCTACACCTGTAGGCCAGCTTTCCTCAAGATAATTAAACTTTCTGTTTTATAAGGCAAGTGAGAACTTCTTTTGTCAAAGGACTTTTGTTAGCATATAATTCAGCAGTTGCTACTTTGTAAGATAGAAACTAAATACTCTTTGGCACACTGAGTATATGTGAGAGCTATTAAAAAAAAAAAAAAAGTTTGTTGGGGTTTTTTTTCCGTTAATTTCAGGAGCACCAGTAATATTTCCAGAAATCTCCATTTTTGTTTGGTTACTCATTCAGGGCCAATAATATCCCAGCTGATAAAAAGCAAGCTTTTCTTTTTCTAGCCAACACAAATACTTCTGAAGCTATCAGACAACAAAAAAATTTTGTGTGTAGATCTCACTACAAAGACTTTTCTCAGTAGTTCAATTTTTATTTCTTAAAGGAAACTATTTTAACATTTCCAGACCTGCATGCTAACAGAATGTCAGTCTTTAAATAAAAACCTTGAAAAGTTTTCAAAAAATAAAAAACACGTTACCTTCTAAGTAATAATTTTTTCCCTTAGGTACAAAATCACCAACTCCAACTAAAGCTAACGTGGAAAAGCAGAATCCATTACTTATGAAAAAAGCTTTGCTTGACTATTACCTATTGGTTAATAGCTGGTCAAACATTCAGATAACAAAAATTAAGAGGATGTTCTTTCATTCTCACTCCTTCCAGATGCCAAAACAAGCAAACAGATTTTGCCTTTTTTGTTTTTCAAGGACATTCTGCAAACTTTATTTAGACCATCAATTTCCCTCCCATAAATGTAATTCCTTTATTAATCACCTACCTACAAACTTACTTAACAGTGGTTGTTCTGACATTAAAAACAGGCCTAACTACTTTGCCTACCTTGGCCAATTGGATCTTCTTCAAGGCATGACTTCCTCTAACATGTGCCTTTTCAAGCTGCTTTCTTCTCTCCCTCTCTGCCTCCCTGTGTAGTTCCTCCAAACGTCTCCCTTCTTCTTCAGCAGCTAAATGAGCATCTGGCTGGCAGTCAATCAACAGTTTAGTCCATGAAATTCTTTGATAGTTTAAAGCATATGTAACAATAAATAAATGAATAATTCTGCAGCAAAAGCACTTAAAAAAAGACACACAATGCCATATGAATATCCTTGAATGTTCATGTTGCATGCAGGACCAAAATAATTTTTTACCTTTGAAAAAAAAATCATAGTTACGTATTTTGTAAGTTTAGATGGCAAAGTGTTTTAGTTTCAAGCTGTACCAGGGACAATCATTTATATTATTTATTTGTTATCAGAATGGTTATTTTTCCTACAACACATGGTAAAATGAACGATATGGTCAACATTACAGATTGAGTACTTCTATCCTCAGTTTTATTTTAAACAAGGGAAAAAAAACATCTCTGAAATATCTTTGATATCATTTGGGAAACCAGAAACAACCTGCAACTTTCAAAGAAGAAAAATCTTACTAACATAAAAATAAAAATACACTTAGGAAAAAAAAAGTCATTCCAAACAAGCAAGGCGAATACAAGGCAAATCTGGGAGTACATTGCTAAAAAGAGGGGAAGAGAGAAAAGCAGGACAACTGCAGCTATCAAATCAGTATAAGCCACAAGACTTCCAGTTTGGGTGTCTGAACATTATACCAGCCTTGTTATCTCACCTTCTCATGAAAGCCTGTTCACAAGTGTCACCCCAGGACAACAAGGAACTGCCAGGTGCAATTCCATAAGTGACTGAGCACCTAAACAGGCCTTACAAACCTGACCATCTGATATTCTCTCTAGTAAGTAGTGTAATAGCTGCTTTATACAAGTTCACATCCTTAAAAACGTTCTAGAAAATCCAACAGCTGCTATCCAGACAATGTATGCAATGTAAAGAAACATATATGTAAGACTGTAGCACAAACTCTTGGAGTTAATCACCTGCTCTCCATCCACTGCTCTGTCCACCAAAGCTTCAGCAATATGGTAACGTGTAACAGAAAAGTTGCCAGCACCACAGGACTTCATGGCAATGATCTTTCTCACTTCAAAACTCTAGGAAGAAAAGTACAACTGCAACTGTATCACAGAACAGTATCGCCACCAAAGCAACTAAACAGAAGTGATCTGTATAGTTAAATTATTATTAAAAGAAACCCACCCCACCAAATTCTGTCCTAAAAATATTGCTTAAAACCTTAAATACACATAATAATTAATAAATCACATCAGCAGAAGGCAGATCTAGAGGGCTTTAATAACTGAGAGTATCTAACAGCCCTAGGCAAACCTCTGCACAGAAATTGATCATCACCATGTTCCAAAAGCACTAATTTCAAAGCACTTGAGTTTAATGCATTAATACAAATCCCACTTACAACAACTGTCACATTCACCTCAGAGCAGGGCAACCACAGACCCACAATATAATTATACCCAACAGCAAAGCAACACTTGTCAAGTATAGACTTGCTTCAGGAAACTCAGTGCCATTATGTCAAATTTATTAGTTGACCAGAGAAAAGAGTGTTTTCTGTAACTTCACTGAAAAGTATCTATTCATAGAATGCCAAGTTGCTGTGTTTTTTTAGTTTTGGGTACACTAACACATTTCAACTCTCAGACCGTTGGCTTAGCCTCATGTTTTCAGTGACAAAGTAGAGAGGTTAGGTAACTCAATATGCTGTAGGATCTGTCTTTATACTCAACATCTCCTCCATTAATTTTCTCTCCGCTTCCCCTCTCTTTTTTCTCCGAAAAAGGTGTCCTTATCCACATTAAATAAATCAGAAAGATTCACAGTTTGAGTAGTCTAAAATTAACATGACCATAAAGAAATGCACACACACAAAGAGCAACATTAAATCTCAGGAACATCTTAAATTTATCTCTGCATAAGAAGAGGCATACAAAATTTCAGTATTGACTATCACTATTTTATGAAGACTGTAGAAAGTAAAGTCTTTAAATGAAAATCAAAGAATCATAGAATCATTTATATTGGAAAAAACCTTAATCAAGTCCAGCCATTAACTCAGCACAGCCAAATCCACCACCAAACCAGGTTCCTGAGTGCCACAACTCACATCTTTTAGATACCTTCAGGAATGGTGACTCCACCACTTCCCCAGGAAGCCCTTTCCAGTGCTTGACAAGCCAGTGAAAATTTTTTTCCTAATATCCAGTCTAAACTTCCCCTGGTACAACTTGAGGCTATTTCCTCTTGTCCTATCACCTGTTACCTGGGTGAAGAGACCCACCCTCGCCTGGTTACAGTCTCCTTTCAGGCAACTGTAGAGAGTGATAAGGTTCCCCCTGAACTTCCCTTTCTCCAGGCTGAACATCCACAGCTTCCTCAGCCACTCCTCGCCAGCTTTCTGCACCAGACACATTGCCCTTCTCTGGACATGCTCCAGCCACTCAATGTCTTTCTTGTCATAAGGGACCCAAAACTAGTAAAACTACTTTTATCCTTACCAACAGAACTTCAGTAACTTATTTTATGATCCTTAAACGATATTATTGCATGTTACTCTAGTAGGCAAAAAAACAAACTGCTAAACTTCTTAATCAATAAAAATCATAGTAATTGTAACAGATCAACATTAACCAAAACACTTGCAGATACTGATTATAGCTATGGAAACAGACAAATCCCAGGTCTAAACCTCATTAGCCAGATTACCAGTGCTTGCCCTGCACATTTCAGAATGTTTACATGAGATGTTTACAGTTAAAGTACAATACAAGAGATGATTACAATTAAACATTTCTTCTGAATTATTTTTTAAAAATTTAAAATTAACAAACCAATAACAAATAATTATTATTACATGTAATCAAGCAAACCTGCAGAATTTTATTCAAAAGCTGCAAAGATGTGAGAATTATGTTGGAGGCTGAAATTTTCCAATTAATGCCAAAAGCAATTTAGGCTGAAAAAAATACCATAGTTCCATCATTGTTTTGTAATTCTTCCCTCCTTTTTTTTTCATTCCTTC
This sequence comes from Alethe castanea, assembly GCA_024734035.1. NCBI lineage: Eukaryota > Metazoa > Chordata > Aves > Passeriformes > Muscicapidae > Alethe > Alethe castanea. The sequence continues at coordinate 36,092,710 of JANRGV010000051.1, read as the reverse complement.
AAAAAGCAAGTAATTCTATACTAAAATCTGGCAAAACTGGAGCAGCAAAGTGCCATGAAATGGGACAAAAAACCCAATAAAAAGCCATGACCCCAACTCTACAAATGCTATGAATACTCAAGCAGAGTATAGTAACACTTCTTATGGTTTATTTTTATTCCATAAAAATATGAAAGATTGCGTAAGAAAAAGTAAGTTTACTTGAACTCTGGGACACTTTTCAATAAAATGGTGTTAACAGTTTAAGTTCAATTAAGTAACTTTTCATTCGGTCTAACTAAATATGGTCTCAACTCCTAAAATCCATAATTCTGAGAACCAAAATGGGTTATGACATTAGAGTAAAAATACTTCTTTTCCAACTGGGTAAAATAAGAATAATAGGAGTATCTTTAGGGAATGTTTCTTACATTCTAAGTAATCAAGCCATGAACAACAGTGCCCTAGCTCCTTTTTATGAAATTACAGTCAATTGTTACTGCAACAAAGCATCAGATTATGATTATAGTTATAGTTAATAAGCTCCTTATGCAAACTGAATAAAAAAAACCACACAGACTTATTCAGATGACCCTGTAATTTGCTGTAATTCACAGGATTTAAAGTTAAACGATTTAAATTCAATGTCTTTTGAGTAACACACTTGCAGGAAAAAGCCCTACATTTACCTTCCCCCAACTGACAGTCAATATCTTTTTTTCTCTCTCTCTTGAAGCAGAAACAGGAATAAAAATCTCTCAATCTTTCAATTACTTAACATTTTCCCCCATGAAGTACATGGCACCTGATAACTCTTTGAAGAAAATAACTTTATTCTTAGCCCTGTGCCCTCCCAGCCATGGGTCTACAACAAAAGGATTAAAATCTATACAGATATGAAAACTAGAAAAAAGGCTTAAAGTCAGGTAGTCTTTAAATGGAACAAATTGACATGCTGTGCTCTACTGAAACATAGCGATCTCCTTTCTCAACAAAAACTCAACATGTCTGCAAAGTTACTGATTCAATCTGCCATTATCACAACATGACCTTCATAACAGAAACAAAACCCACGTACTGTAGAAAATCCAGATGTTTGCAAACTCTGCTAAAACCAGTTATAAATCATATTTGTTGAAAAGGCAAGTAAAGGACATTTGGTAATGGATGGAAATGCATTAATTTTTGGAAAGGAACAATACTTAAATAGAGCACTGACATATCATCCAACACAATTGTACGTGCAATTCTGGTTTCACCAGAACCTGGAGAAACATGGAAACAAAGCCTTCTTGCTTCCCCTGGTGACAAAATACTAGAGAATGAGGAGAAAATTCTGCATTTATAAAATAGAAAGGAAGATGCATTTTTGGTGTTGCTAAACAGAAAGTATTAAATAAAGGTATTACATATTAAGTACTGTGTCATTTTAGTTGCTATGGAGGTTAACTGCAGTGACTATCTATGGGGAAGGGTCAAATAAAATTTGATGCAAGACACATTGTAAACTGCAAAAGTTACTACAAAGTAAAGCCACAGCATCTCATGCTTTCCCAACAATGCCAAACTGAGCACCAGAAGCACCTGAAACCCAGGAAATAAAGTCAAAGTTTGGACTGATACAGACTTCGCCTGCTCAACACCAGACACACCAGGAACACACCCTGTGGCACAACATAGATGGGAACAGCAGCGTGAAAGGGTGTGTGAATTTACCTGAACTCTACCAGACAGGATCATATTCCAGATATACTAAACTTCAGTACTGCATATACTTCACCAGAAATAACCCCAGATTTTACAACTTAGAACACTTGTTTTAATCTTCATTCATATTCAGGTTACACAACATGAAAATCCTTGGGTAGTCAATGAGAAGATCGAGAGAGAAACTTGTACTAATGAAAGGCCATGGGTACTCCTTCTAATCACTCTTAAAACTGTGAGGGTCAAACCTTACTCAGTTTTCCCACATACAACACCAAACCACTATCATCCCGAGCTCTAACCTGTACATAACATGCTGGGATGTAGCTGGGAAAAGTTTTGAAAGCATCACTGGCTCTGAATGGGGCTAGCATACCTCAACCCTTTATTTTATTGTCAGTAGTTTGAACATCCCTGAACCCAAAGGTCTAAAAGGGCACAACATCACATGAGGCAACTTAAACTCTGCATTCATGAAGTTCTATTAGTTAACTCCAAAGTACAAATGCATGTAATGTTCTTCCTGAAGTTCAGATCTGCAATTCTACAGGAAATTCTACACATATGCACCGGCTCTATGAAAACAAAGCAGCATGAATGGGCTACAAAGCCACACCTCAAAAGGCTGCAGCCTCCCCAACAGACTTGTCTGATAGTTTCTTATCAAAATTAAAGAGCTTCCCCTTTATTTAGCACTCTCTACAAGAAAAAAACTGAAAGGAGAGAAACACCCCAACAAAGCTGCCTCACAGCTAAAAAGACAGAATTGTCTGTCTTTATTACAGAACTAAACAAAATGCTATTAACTGCATCAGTATGACAGAAGGCTGAGGCAGCATGTAATGTATGTTGCAAAGTCTCATACCACTGGGGCAACTAAATGAAAATGAGATATGATGACAGTTTAAAAATACACATTAACTACAAAAATAAGAGTCCGATTACAAGAAATAAAATTCACATAAAACGAAAGATCAGTAAAGTACCAAAGCTTAGTAGCAAGAAATCTGCTAATATATAATTAATTCATTCTCTTTGTTTTTGCTGAACTTCTCTCCTCATAGTATGCAAGTAACAACTCTGGATGTCCTGTTGCAGAGTCAGACCAATATATATGGTACTCCTGAAATTGTGATCACTGTTGTATCACGGATACATACCTCAAAAGGATGTGGTGGAGGAGGTGGCAGGCTTGCAACTTTGGCTGCTCTTTGTCTTTCCACTTCCAGAGCACGCTTACGTGCATCTGTTCGTCTTGGGGGACAAAAACAAACCAAACCACAAAAGAGAAGAGAGAAGGAAAATTATTCAAGCAACAGTGACAGAACAGTGCAAAAGAAAAGGTAAACCTAAAATCAGATTCCTAAGTACCTGCACTGAATCTCAGGCCATAGGGATGGGGAAACATATCAAAAAGAAACAGAACTTAAGCTGGAAGGCATCATCAAAAATTACCTTCTTCAAGTTATGCAAAAACGTTAATATATAAAAGCATCCCAAAAGCAACACAAAATCTCTGCTTTTGACTTAAAAAAGAAAGTATTTCTGGAAAATATGCTCACGAGGATACAGACCATTTCCCATGCCAGCTCAAGTTGGGTCCAACCTGCTTAATAAAAAAAACTCTGAGAAGGAAGACCATGACAAATGCACTAGCCCCTTTTCCAGGTAGTTAACTTTCCATCAGGAACTGGCCTGACAACATTTCATTTTATATGTCACTGAACTCCTGGAGAGTCTGTAAGGCCAGCTTGAATATCTGACATTCTTGTCTTGGTTTTAAAGCTACAGTTTTTAATCAAAAGCCACAAGCTTTGTACATGAGCATTAATTCTCTAACCCATAAAATTTCAAGATTGAAAAAGCTCCAAGCAAGAAGCATCAACATTTTTGGCTTTCAACTTGTGGCACTGTAAAGTTTATTCTTAATAAAACAAAATAACTATTGCATACCTGGCTTGCTCAAGAAGTACTTTTTCTTTCTGGTGCTTCTGCTCTATCAGAGCTTTTCTATGTCTCGTCTCTGCTCTTTGTTTCCTTTCCTCTGCTTGCTTTGCCAGAGCTTCTAAGTCAGGTTCCTTAACATTGAAATATTGTAATCACTTAATACAGAATTTTATTCACATCTATTCACATACTATCAGTATGATATTCCAAATTACATACCGCTGGTAAGAAGAACAAGCTCAAAACTACCTTCTATTGCATTTAGGTAAAAAAACTCTAATAACTTTCCCTTCTCTGCCATCTTTATTTTCTTCTTCTCCACCAAGAATAGCAGTGAACCTGCCGCATTGCTCAGCCAATTTAACCAAATATTGATGCAGCAATCTTAGCTTCATCAGTTTGCATCAGTTTGATGAAAAGGGTAATTAAACACCCTGTTAATTTAAATTTAGTTATTTAAACACCTTGTAGCAAATGCAGACTAAACTTTGTCGAAAAAGCATGTTACTACCCTTCAGTCATCAACAGAAACATTTATTATTAGTTCTCTGTTCCTATAACACTGGTTCCACATTTTTTTGCTAACTCATCCATCCTAGCATTGGAAAGGACTTTATAAAGAAGTTGATTCAAGGAAACTGATATATGGAAAAGCATAATGCTATTTTACTTGGGTTTCAAGATTCTGACTAATTCAGGAAGTAAGCTACTAAGCTACTTTGTGAAGTCCATGTAAAAAATCTATGGCTGATTTCTATAAAGCTGATTCAGAGTCAAACCTAAAGAAAAAAAATCTACCCAGCAATCTCAACCATCTCTCAAGCAGAGCCGACACAACTTACAGGATTTTAAACAAAGTTTATAGGTGCAGAATTAAAAAGTGATACTGCTTGTTTGCAGTCCAGGCAAAGGCCTCTGAAGACCTTACCAAGGCTGTCCACGTTACTGGAGCACAGAAGGGAAAAAAAATATTACGTGTGTTTTTTTAACCATAGAAAAGATGCATGGTGGAGAAAAAAATTACTGTATTACTGGCATAATTGAGATACTGAATCATTATGTACCATTTAGTCAAGTACAAACGTACATGATCATACAAGCTGATACAAACAAAGTAACTTTAAGGTCTGCCCAGCAAAAGTCCATGGACAACAGATCCACAGACTATCTTATAGAAAGATATCTGCAAAAAAGTACATAACCATTTCTAAAAAGTTTCCATTCTTAAAAAGTTGCCTATTTAGCTATCAGGACTTCAAAATCAGGAATGACAAAGGAAAAACCAACCAACCAGCTATTTTGGTATTCCTAAAACATCAAAATTGGGTCTGACAATATAAGCTGATATTGGCTGGGACAGAATTATTTTCTTCACAGTGACTGATACAAATGAGGCTGTGCTTTGGATTTGTGCTGAGCACAGGGTTGATAATATGGAAATGTTTTTGTTATCGCTGAGCAGGGCGCACACAGAGCTAAGGCCTTTTCTGCTTTTTGTGCTGCCACACTGGTGAGGAAGTTAGGAGTGGCTGGGAGAGACACAGCCAAAACAGGTGACCCTAACTGCCCAAAGAGATATTCCAGACCATAAGGCATCAGGCTCAGTACATAAAGTGGGGGAAATAAAGAAGAAGAGGGCAATGTTTGGAGTGATGGTGTTTGTCTTCTCCAAGTAATCACTGCACATGATGAGGCCCTGCAGTCCTGGAGATGGCTGAACACCTCCCTGCCCATGGGAAGTAGTGATTTAATTCCTTGTTTTGCTTTTCTCTGTGCATGGCTTTTGCTTTCCCTATTAAACTGCATGAGTTTTCTGGCTTTTACCCTTCTGATTCTCTCTCTGGTCCCACTGGTGAGGGAGTGAGCAAGCAGCTGCCTGGTGCTTGGCTGCTGGCTGGGGTGAAACCATGACACCATAATATTAAGTTCACCTACGTTCTCCTTGGCCTGTCGGTGACCCTCCCCAATTGCTCTTAAGCTTGATAGATACAGTTCTTCCAGGGCTTTCATCTTCTCATCCTGTGCCTTCTGCCATTCAGCTCTCAGTGCCTCCTCTAACTGATGCAGTTGTTCTTCTCTCTTCTGCTTTACCTTCTGCCTTATCTGGTAGGAGATATACTTCTGCTGCTCTCTGACCTGTAGAAATAGCATTTACGTTTGACAGCAATTCAAGAAAAGCACAATACTTTTTGCAGCAAGACTTTCCACAACATAGTCTACCCTCCTTCCATCTTTCTATCTCATCTACTATTCCATTCACAATCTGTCCAGAAAATACTTTCAAGTTGCTGTTACCTTTTTCAAAAATTAATATATTAAATAACAAATTTAATCTTAATTAACACTTTACTTAAAGTACAAAAAATTACATACAAGTGACAAACTGCAAAAACTGCTTGAAATATCCTTCCCTCCAAAAATACAACACAATAATTTATGAACAGCTCCTATTACAATTCAATATGGTTTAAAAAAAAAAAATCAACAACTATACCAAAAACTTAGGCAACGTAATTTATTATTTTCCACTTTGTATCTTAGGCTTTTTTTTTTTTTCCACAGAAAAGGTTGTCAAGCACTGGAACAAGCTGCCCAGGGAAGTGGTTGAGTCACCATCCCTTGAAGAGTTCCAAAGACATGTAGATGTGGCACTTAGGGACATAGTTTAATGGTTGACTTGGCAGTGCTGGATTAATAGTTGGACGTGATGATGTCAAGGGTCTTTTTCAACATAAAAAATGTCACCATTCTATAATACTATTACCTTAAAATTTAGCTTACAGGAAATAATCTTTTCAGTTATTTTTCTTAAATTATTTGTTACATCATCAAATTAAATACATCACATGGAAAAATACAGGCATACCTGCTGTAACCTTAGTTTTCGTCTTCTTTCATATTCTTCTTTCAGAAACATGGCTTCTTCATTAGGACTAAGCCTAAAGGTCCCAGCTGTTGCAAGCTTCCTCTTCATCTTTGGACACGCTTTTTTGGAAACTTCTATGAGAACAATGCAAAGAAAAAGAGACATTGTGCATAAATGACACTGGCGAAACAGTTAAAAAACAGGATAAAGTTTCTGCCATAATGTTGCCAACTCTATCATGGCATCTGTGTGTGAGAGCTATAACTGCTCACTTCTGTCCCAACTGGAGGCTGGACTTGGTGATCTCAGAAGTCTTTTCCAACCTTAATGACTCTTAACTGTAATGAACAGCATTGGCTCTGTCTTTGTGACAAAAGAGACAAAAAGATAATGCTTTTGAACTACTTTGAGCTACATACCAAACACTGCAATACTATCACACTCAGAGTCTACGCTGTGGACCAGCCTCGAACATTTGCAAAGCAAAGAGTGAGCACCATTTCGCTCCTGGGAAGATTTAAAAACAAACCCACAGACTACTGAAAAGCACACCCCACAGTAAAGCAGGCTGATCACTCAGGTGATTTGTACTGAAATATTCTCATAACTGGTAGAGAAGAGGTAAGACACAACAGCAAATCTGCTGATGTTTTTGGCTGCATTCCAAGGTTTTCTGCCCCACAGCCTCTGAAACTGTAGCAACAGCCTGGGTATCAAGCATTTCACTGGAAAGCTGAAACTGCTCCCTAACGATTTTTTAATTCAAGTTTTCCTAAGAAGATAAATTTCAAACAATGTTTCCCTTGAGATTTTACTGTGAAACAAGAATCTTCTGGTTCTACAGACAGCTTCCCATTTTCCTTGTAATTACGATTTTCATATCCACAAAAAAAAAAACCCAAAAAACACTTCTTCCATCTGATATGTGGCCTAGTCTAAAATTCCCCTCTTCCTAAATCAAGCAAGATTTTTACTGGATCTTTACATACATATAACCCTGGAAATATTTGCATGAAACAAGCAAAGACTTTCAAAACCCACTGTTTAATTCTAAAAAAACTAGTGAGCAAGTCATATGGCACTGACACTTTAACTTAAATGTCACACCTGGAAACAATTATTTTCAGCATCATATAGACTGATTTCGGTATATTTAGAGACACAGTATCATAGATAAAATAGCAAGACTGTAAAGAAATCAGGTGAGGTATAAAGCCGAAGATCCATAAAATACTTTTGGTAAAGAGTTATTCAAGCAATGAATCCCAAGCTCTTTAAAGCATGAAGACGGACAGTAGCATCCTGGTTCCTACCAGCTCTCCCTTAGTCACCCGATGAGGTACAGAAGTTTATCACGGCACAAAATTAAGTAGCAAATTACTACATTCTCTTTCATACACACACACACTCCTAAAGAGAGGAAAAAATGTAGAGGATGACCAATGCAAAGCCTGGGTCCAAAGGATAAGAGCAAAGGCAGAGATTGCAAACGCCGCGCTCGCCCGGGCTCAGCCGCAGCACGACGGGGATGGTGCGGGGCGGAGAGGGCCCCGGTACGCCGGGCCGCTCCCGCCAGGCACCGGGAGCCCCGCCGGGGCCGCACCTGGATCCGCCCGAGCCGGGGAGAGACAGCGGGGGAGGGGAAAGCGGGGAAGGGAAGAAGCGGGGAGATGGAAGGAAGAGGAGAGCAGAGCCGCCCCCTCACGCACCCGCCGCCGCCGCCGCCTGGCCCCTCTCGCTGGCCGTGACCAACGGCCGCCGCTCCCGCCACGTGACCCCGCGCCCCCAACGAGCCGCCAATGGCGCATGCGCCAGCGCCCGCCGCTGCCGCCGAGCCCCGCCCCCGTCCTGCGATGGCCAATCGGAGCTCGGGGCGGCTGCGGTGGCGCGCGCGCCCGATATAAATGCGGCGCCGCGGCTGAAGAAGGCTTTCACACCGCCAAGGCGCAGTCAGGGTTTCCTTTGTGCCAGTCAGCCCCTTCCCCATGAGCGATCTAAGCGAGAACAGCGCCTTGCTCGCCTAGCGCGGCACTCTCAGCGCGCACCTGCAGGGCTCGTCACCACGGCTCCCTCACAGCACCGCACCAGGAGCCCGCACTCGGCGTTTCCAAGTGCTCGATGGGAGGGACACTCGCCGAGCTTGAAATGCTGAGAGAGCAGAACGAAACTGAATCCTGCTAGTTCTGCCTCACTGGTGTTACTTCTGTGCGCTTCCTTGCTCTTTTTGTTTGCATTGTGTCAGTAGGAGTATCACAGAATCATGAAGTGTTTTGGCGTGGAAGGAGGACCTCAAAGATGATTTTGTTCCAACCCCATTCAGGCCATGGCAGTGCCCCTGCAGCTGTAGTGCTGCTCTGCCCATCTTCTGGGCTTGCACATGGCTTCTACAAGGGGCACACCTGCGCTGCCGCCTCAACCTTCTAGCTAAACCTTTCCTTATAAACCTAATTTTTCACTAACGTCTGCCCCTCGTAAGTCTGATGCAATGCTTGCTTCTTTCCTGGTAGCATTTAGTGACAGCACAAGGGGCAGTAATGGATTTAAACAAAAAGAGAACAGGTTTAGATTAAACATTAGGAGGAAGTACTTCACTGTGAGGGTGGTGAGGCACTGGCACAGGTTGCCCAGAGAAGTTGTGGCTGCCCCATCCCTGGAAGCTGGATCCCCCAAAACGAGGTTGAGTGGGGTTTTGAGGAGCCTGGTCTAGTGGGAGGTGTCCCTACCCGTTGCACGGGCTGGAGCCAGAAGATCTTCAAGGTCCCATCCAGTCCAAACCATTCTATGATTCTTCTTCACGCTTCAGCTTTCTGAGAGGAACCATTTATCATGTGTGTAAGATTTGCAGCAGTTGGGATTTGAAAGTGGAGACGTCAGACATCCTTGATTTGTGAGGAATGCAAATGTTATTTGTACAGAGGGAAACAATCCTGCCACACATACAGATGAGGCGAGAGAGAGGCGGTGTTAGTCTGCTGCTTTGCGTGGAGCACATTCCAAGGGTCTAAGCTGCTGCTACAAAAAAGGAAGAAATATTTGTGACTTAGATCAGGCACAAAGGAGATAATCAATTGTCTTGTGCTGAAACTTGAGCTCAAAATATAGCTAATTTTGGGGACAGTTTCTTATAGGAAAAGGAAAAGAAAAATTTATACTAGGAGCTAGCTGTCATAGTAAGCCACCATATTGTGCCCTACTGAAACCAGGAGGGCTGAGATTACTCAGTAAAACTTACTGGTTTGGTGCATGCAGATGCATGGCTGCACCAGAATTAGACTAAAAAAACACAGAATTGCAAAAGAAAAGAAATCAGCATAGAGAGAAGAGGTAACATGGCAGTTTTATGGGCTTTCTTCCCTGCCTTCTACATTTCACTGCTGAACTGCCTTCTTGCTCACAGACTTGCTTTCTGACAAGTGCCTGCAACTTGCTGCAAACTACTGACTGGAATAGCTGGTACCAAGCTAGTTTGTACATTAGATACACAGCTGTTTCACAGTATGCATATTGAATAAATTAGACTCGAGAAGTGCACTTCCAAATTCACTTTCTAATCTCCTTATCGGATTTTTTGTCCTTCAGCATTTTCATTATGGCAGTGCTCTCCTCAATAATATCACCTGTAAATAGCTTTATCCTGCAGGTCAACAGGTGAAAAAAAAAAGTCAAGACAGTCTATTAGGAGAGTAATTGAGATTATGGATTTTAGAATCCTCTGCTTATAAAATGTGAAAGAGGTCAAATATATGCTCCTTGATTATACTGTTGAATAAAAGGGATATTATGAAACCTGCATGTGTTGGGTAAGAATTTTGTCTCAAGGGTGTTTTCTGTCATTGTCTTGCAGAATTTTTTGTGCTACTGCTTAATTTACATACAAATACTGAAAACCAGGAATTTTAATACTGGAAGGTTTTCTACTTTTTACTACACATATTTGAATGATGGTATTACAGACGTGCATTAATTCCTTCCCCTGTGAAGTAGATGGCGTTTCTTTCATAAAAGGTGAATAGTGATGCAGCAGTACTGGCGCATTTAGACAGGGATATATAACACTGGAGGTACTGAGCTTCATTTATTGGTCACACTCCTCTTGGGGAAAAGGAATTACACTTGCAGGAGTTCTCTACAAAGTCCCAAGATAGCCGGTGGAAAATTTGAATTTCTTTTCAGGAATAGAATTTTCATGCATAAAAAATGTCACAGAGTGAATCTATGTAAAAACACCGATTTGAAAGAAATCATTTTAATTTAATCCATTTGAGGTTGAAGAGGGGTTGCATGACTGTGAACGCCACTGGTGAGTTGGCCTGCAGTGCACAGTCAGGAGCTCAAATCACAGTACAGGCCTTGTGCTCTTCCCAAAAATGTCTTTTGAGAGCAGAATGTTTGTTCTCCCCTTTCAGAGAGGAGGTTTATTCCATCAGTAGATGAACCATTGCAAGAGACTTTGGCACAGGCACCTTGCCTTGGTGTGCTCTGTGGGGCCATTTGGTCTGAATATGAGACCCACGAGGCTGGACCTTTGTGTGGCCTGAGAGAAAATATTCCCTGTCTCTCAGGCAGGTTGAGCAGACCAGCATAAGCAACCTATATCTTTTACTACCACACAGGAACACTTGCTCCTTTCCTCATCAGAAATTCTTCACTGTCCACTCATGTCTCTCAGTTGCACAAGGGAAAGATGACTTTGTTGGCTTTTCTTCTTCTTTCTGCATCTTTAGCAGGGCAGCCCCAGTTTTAAAGGTTTTCTGGGGGCTCGTAATGGAACAGTACAAACACCTGACAGCTCACCCTTGCACAGGACTTGGCACCCTGCACGAATTAAGAATTCTCCTTGAAAAACCCTGAAGGAAGAGCTTTAAAAAACCTGTCATATTCAGACGCGAAATCCCCCTGCGCTGAGTCCTCTAACACATCATTATATATTACTGCAGTTTTCTGTTCCTAGTCTCCTTGCTGATAACTGAAGTAGCAGAATGAAATGAGAATTTATCTCAGTCTGAACTGGCCTTTCCCTGCATTCAGTATTCCTCAGTGTCACATCCCACAATGTCATATAGTCTTAAAAGTTCCCCTATGGTTCATTTTGGTTTGATGTGTGATTACTTCTCCCATGCTGCTCTCTTTTAGCACCTGACACCTGATGTCTAATTATCATGACTGCCAGGAACTGACAGGATGTGGTTTTACAAATGTTTGTAATCCTCCAGTTCATACATTTTCAAAACTGCAAAGTGCTTTTGTTAAGTAGTTTGCAATAAGCACATTCATGTGTAAGCTTTGCAAAAAGACATGGAGTTTCCTAAGAAGGAAGAAGGGCTGATCTTTATTTTTTGAGGCTGACTAATCTACCATGGTCAGCCTGTGCAAGCACAGCCTAAGCACAGCCTATAATAGTTTCTGCCTGAGACTGATTTGGAGATAAATTTTCTTGACAGATGTGGAAGAATAGCTTTTGTTATTATATTCCGTGTCATGTAATAGAAAGCTGCAAAGCTACACTTCTCAGTACCAAAGCAACTGTATCAAGAGCTGTGCCTGTATAAATGCTCAAGGTGCAGATTATGTAAAAAAAATATGCTACAGTTTAAAAAACTAAAGGAAAAAAGAAGTAAAATACGAGGCATAAAAGACTATGGAGCTGGCAAAAGGATAATTATGTGCAATTAAATAAAATGTGTACCCTAAAATTACTGTTCTGGAAGGAAATGTCTGTAAACCAGATGTAGTTTTGGACATACGTGGTGTTGTCTTATAGACAAAATAAAAGGCATGCTGTCCTATGACATTGATCCAGAAGCTCTTATTAGGAAATCAGGCTCATTCTCTGTTACAAATGCTCCTGGGATTTCACCCAGCATCCTTAGCCCAGCTTAATCATTTGGGTCTCTGGAAAACAACTAGCCTTGGGGCGGTAAGAGCAAACTTACCATTCATGCATGAACCACCATGCTGCCTAAGGTCATTTTAAAATGGGCTCTCAAACAAATGAGCTCTCCCAAAGCTTGAAGCCAACATAACTGAGCTGGATTCAAGTTTTTACAGACAAAAAGCAGTCTTGTGTACCTGTTCAACATCCTCGCAATCAACTTACCTAGTTACTCAGTGATGCCAACATGTGTAGACATCTACAATGCAAACTTGGTGTATGCACATTCATTTGCTAAAATTCTTGTAACCTGCATTCAGCCTTCTAAAATATATGGGAACCATACACAGAATTTTGTCCAGTTCTTAAAATATGCATAGTAACTATGTGCACTAATAGGCCAATTATGCTCAGTCCAGTGAGTTTACAGCTGGTCCTTGCCAGCTTTTCTCAACTACTGTTCCATATCTCATTTGGCTAACCTTCCTGAGTTTCTTCTTCTAATATCTACTTCTATTCAATTTCAGAAACTCTATTGAACATTCCTTTCTTTATTGCAGGTAGTTTCAAGCAGAAACCTGGATTTTCTGACATTTTCTTTAAATAACAGATTCTATTCCAGCAAGATCTCTTAAATGGCTTAATTTTTCACATTGTAGGGAAAGCCCTCCTTATGTGATGAAAAATGTATTTTTAGTTTAGTCTTGTATTAGTAGTAAGCATTGTATTTTCAGCACATAGTAAAGGTGAAAGGAGAAAACCAGGTTTTTTTTCTAATTTCAACATGATTACTTTTTCTCCAACCTAATTTCACTTACTCTGTATTGTTTGCCCCCTCCATTTGATGGCTTATGTTTATTACATTTTATACAGGAGGCATGGGAGCTTTCACAAGCTTCAGTTTCTCTCAGATGAGCATCCAAATGCTGTGCCACAAACAAAAAAAAGGAATGCAAAGACATCCTGAAGAATAGCTTAAGGCTTTAAGTCTACAAGTCTCCAAAGAAGAGGTTTAATTAAGGTTCTGGATAAAACCAAAAAGAATGAAATTGTCAGGACCTGCCAATATATTGACCAATTCAAGCATAGAATCTCAGAATCCTTTTTGGGGTCTTAATAGTCATTTATATATAAAGCAATTAAAAGTGGGTGTTATATATTCCCTTTGCTTAATGCTGACTTCTGCTATCTCTCTGGCAACTCTCCTGTACAGAGGGTGACATACAGGATGTGATATAAGATGCAGGTCTCCTCTTGGGAAAGTACATGTCATTATTCTTGGATAGCTGTTATAACATCTTAATCTTGTTTATGAAATACCAGTAAAAGCATTCACAGGGTAAAAGAGTGGATCCTGGTTTGATCAAGACCTTCATGCTGTAAATCAAAGAGACTGTATGATCACACAGACTTGTGATATACCAGATTACACTTCTACTGCCGATTAACTTTGATGTTTTCTTTAGTAGAGAGAAACTGATTATATAGATGAAGTCATTAAAAGGCTTTATGGATGAAATATGTTTCAAAGAGAACCTAATAAAAGGAATGGGTAGTGAAGAAAAATTTACAAGAAGTAAGAATGAATTTGCAGCAACAGAAGAAATTTGGAAAAGCTGAAGAGTGAACAAATGAGTACAGAAAAAAGCAGTGAACATGCAGTAGTGATATACTGGTTCTTTCTGCTCCCATTTTATTCTTTTTAACAGAACTCAATCTCTCTAAAGACCTAAGGACATTTTCTGTCTTGATTTTGCTAAATATTATAGAAAACAAGGCAGGTTGAAAGAACAATGGGTCTTTAGTGATTGCAAAGAATTAAACTTAGAGTCAATTCTGAGGAAAACAAATGTGTAAGGAAGCTATCTATGATTTAGATGCAAGTTTGGTAAACTGGAGTCTTGGCTTCTGTTTTCTACAAGATAAGAGATTTTTGTGCTGGCTTAGGCGTTTTGGGATAGATCTGATGAATAGAACTAAATCCCAGAATCGTGATCCTGAAAAGCCTTGCTAAGCTACTAAAGTCTAGAAGCTGTTAACATTTTTCAATCCTAAAGATCCATGAGCTTCTAGATTTGCTGATCATTATATGCCCAAGCTCTTCTGATGTTGACAGGACTGAAAGCCTCAGAATCTAAATTTGAGCAAGATTCAGGAATTGTGGTTTTTTAATATATATAGATATATATACATCAGCATCTAGTGTACTCAAAAGGACTTGTTTTATTTTTCATGTGGATTCCAATATTTAGCAGATGTTTTAGGCTAAAGATACATATTCTGAAAACCATACACCTACAGATCTGAGAGGGGGAATTCAAGATATATTCCTTTTCTCAGTATTTCCTATAAGGCAGCTGGACAGCTGCAACTTTGACTTTATATGGTTCCCTAATGGTGTGCTCACATCTTTAGATCATACCTTGAGGTTCCAGCAAAGCCCAAGTGATATACCCACCAGTATGAAGCTACATCAGCCCTAAAATTGGAGGCATCTGTTGAATTTGACCCTTTGTTTCAGATATTAAAGTAATACTGATGTCAGTAAAGGGGACAGCAGCAGTAACAGAGACAGACATAGGCAGCAGTATCTTTTGCCCCAGTAATGTCCTTGGTAGAGCAAAACCACGTTTCTTTCCCCACTGGTCCAATAAAATTGCCTCAATCTGCTTCTTTGGGTGATCAATGCTCATCTGGAATTTTATCACTGTCATTTTTAGAGGATAATTTAACTGTTTAACATTTATAGAGGCAAGGTAATAACCTTAGATTTACATAGAGTTAATTTCTTTCTTTGTGGGTGGGTTCTGTGGGATGTGAGCAATTAAGTTTCTGTGGGAGGATACAGGAAACATGATTAATGGATCAAAGAAAGACCATCTAAGGGAAATGGGTATAATACCAAGGGACATAATGCTCTATTTCATAACACTTATGCAAATATGCCAAATGTTGGAGAATTCAATTAATATTTGACAAATGGATTCCCTGCAATGCAGAGTAAACACATACTGGGGAAACAATGAAGCTTTATTGCACATTATCTGTTAACTTCCTCTCAGACAGACTGGGTTGCCTGGTCAGGCATCTCATTCCAGCGCAGGTGGCAGGGAAGAGCCAGGCACAAATCAGTGAAAGACACTGAGGTTGTTTGGATGAAAAGGACTGACCAAGGCTGAGTTCTTTGCATGTGTGGCTAATCAGCTCTTGTCGATGTGCTTAGGTCTGCAGCTCAGTCCTCTGCCAAAAGTCAAATTTTATTCCATGGAAATGAACACTGGTTTAAGAGTGAAGGAGACAGAATTAGACAATGATTATGTTTTTGATTTTATTTCTATAAAAACAATAGCAACTGGAAAAACAATAATGAAGTATTGGACTGGGACTCAAAAAAGCTGAGCTTCAGTGACCAGTATAAAATTAGGTTAATACTAATGCTATATAAAGGCAATGAATCCTTCAGCTAGCATAGTGATTGGGAGATGCAAAAATATCTAGATTTACTGAAAACATAAGTTTCTTGTTTGCTTGCTAGCTTCCATACTGCATATGGTATTTTAATATCTATTCTAAAATACTTGTTTCCTCTGCTAAAGATTTAATATGAGCTTTTGTTCTGAGAAATCATGATCCACAGAGTGAAGGCATTTGACAAGTATATTGAAACATACTGTTCATTCCAGACCAGACAGACTGGGTACTGAGCTAACAAAATGTGACAAGAGTTACAGAGGTAAAGTTTTAAGTATGAAACTCAAGTTTGTCCTTTGGTTGCAACTGCCCTATAGCTAGTGTCATACTTTGCAGCCAGGAGCAATTCTAGGGATATCCCTTCAGTGCCTTGAGACAAGAACTTGGGAAGAACACAAGAAATTCACCTCCAAAATCCCAATGTTCCACAGAAGACCTACTCTTGGAGATGGCATGCCCCTATTTGACTTAGAAGCTCTCTCAACACTTCAAATGAGACTTCTGTGTATTGCTCTTTTCTGTGAAAGTAGGTGCTTGCTTGCTGAAAACAGAAGTCCACCATGATGCAACCAGAAATGGCTGAGCTATAAACTTAAATATATATCACATAAGGACTGTATTTTTTTCAGTGTAAAGAATGACAGCCAAGATACCCTTTACAGAAGTGATGCTGCTTTTGCTGCTTCAGTGCTGTTGCTTAGTGGTCAAAGCAGTTACCCAGGGCAGTGGAGATTTTAGGTTAATCCTTAGCCTGAAATGCCCTGTCTCAAGCTAGAAAAGTCTCTATGGGCACATCCTGTGCCAAAGGGGCTGCTGTGCATCCAGGAATGAGACAGGAAAGAAAGCAGTGCCAGAGAGAAAGGGGAGGGGACCTGGAAATCAGGCAAAGATTGAATTCTCTGCTGTGCTCTGAGTGATCATTACATTTTACATTAGGCAATCATGAGATGAACTTCCAAAGCTAACAAATGAGTCGAGTTTAGGTTAGGTTTGTCCTTCAGCCATTCCATTCACGTGGAAAGAATGAGCCATGCTCAGTTAGGCCATTGCAGCAGGGGAAAGGCTCTGTGCAGTGTGTCCTGAGCAGAAAGAAGCTCTGAGGTTCAGGAGCAGGGGACTGACTGCTCACACACCTGTTATCCTGAGCGTCTCATCCTGGCCAGCCACTAAGCCCTTGTGTGGCATTCTGGGCTACCCTGCACAGTGTCTAATTATCTTCTCTGGGAATACGGAGCTGACATGCATAATTTAGTTATTTGGGTTCTCCTGCTGAGCCCAGACTGCGTGATGCATAAATAGGCTCTCTGGATCTCATCCTCACATTATTTAGTTGTGCGTTTTCCCTTTGCTTTTGACTGTAGGGGAGGTTATTAGCCCTATTTTCTACTTGCAAGACGTGTTCATTTATTTTGATTCACTATGGTCAAGTTACAAAATCTTAAAAATATCTTAATCTCGTCCACTAAGCCATCTGTTTAAATCAGAGATAATAAATTTTAATAAAAATCTATGTTTCCCCAAGTTTATTATTTCTTTTAACATGCAATTTTGCTGTGATCTTTGAGTTATTGCTTCTAATAGATGACTTCCCTGCTGTCAGGGCTGATTCCGTCTCAAAGTGTATTAATTTTAGTTAAATGTATCTTGGCAGACATCCACCACTGGAATCAGTGCTGAACACCACAGAGTATTCTTCTAATTGGACATAAAACTCAGAGATTTTTTTCGTATGGTTCTTTGGTATACGGTGTGTGCAATTAGGCGTAATGAGCTCATTTTGAGGACAAGTTGGCCAAACCAGTGCTATTGCTAATTTATAGAGGCTACAGAAAAAGTTACTTGATTATTTTATTTTCTAAATTAAAACTTTATAGGAAATATTGCTGCCGCTTTTCCTTTTAGCATGTGAATATACAAAAACCTAATTTTGCAAATAAAATGTTTTCTTAGTGTGTGATTTCCAATGATTGTTGCAGAATTTTTGGTTTTTCCTTGTGTTTTGGCAACAAAAGAAAGCCTAGCATGTTCTTGTGTCATGCTAATAAACCCAAGCTGTGTATCATGATGAGGAACCAGTAGCAGCATAGCTCTCATGGCACAAAAGGAACAAGCCAGCTTGAAATTCTGTGTCAACACTTGGCAACTTGTGTCCAAAGGCACTCTAACTACACTGCCAGCTCAAGAGATCCATGTAGAAATATTATTGGTTAATACAGAACTGATTAACAATGTTTTTCTCTGGAAATACTATCTCACAGGACACAGTCATATGGCTAAGACAGAAGGAAGCTTTAGCCATTACTGTCTGTTTTCACCAGTCCTTTCAGACTGAACAGAAAGGTGAGCTGGTCTATGCTGGAAAGCTGTGTCCTACAGACCTGGTTCAAGAGACCACAGCTGAACCCCTGGAAAGATTAGAGCATGAGAGCTGCTCAATCAGTCCCCTCATCATTGCAGCACAGTAAAGTGGATAACAAAAGGAGGCTGGCAGGTTGTTAGTTGAAGATGCAGTGCAATACATTGGTGTTAACACACTGTTGAGAAGAGTAGCACCTGAAAAAATCCAGGAGATCCCAATACTTGAGTTGGTCATTCATAAAGAGAAGCTCTTTGAAGATATTTTATGTGGTATCCTTCTGTCCTCTACCTTTAATCTAATGTCAGTGGATAGTTGATGGGAACTGGTAGGCCAAGTTCTCTTTCCATATGAGAAAGCGGGCATGGGAGTAACTCTGTGGGATGCCTGCTGCTGGAAATGCAGCCCCCACTCTAGCCCTTTTCTTCTCTGCACACAGCTGCATGGCTTCCTCACACCTCCTGTTTCGTTCAGGCAAGGCACTTGCCCCAGGCCCATCCCCTTCCACATCTGTAAAATGAGAATAATGCACTCATTTTTCAAAAATACATTGAGAGTTACCAGCATGGACCTCAGAACAGGGGTGGAAATTATTGCTATTGCAGTTTTACATGCTTCTACTTGCTTCGTGACAGTGTCCCATGAGTGCTTCATAAATTGCTAGTTCTGAGTTACTAAGAATTACAGTCATGTTTCTGTTTGCATTGGATAGACATATACCAGAGCTTTCATGCCTGGCATCCTTGCTGCTTCTAATAAAGACACTTCTCATTTATATACAGAAATAATGAGACAGAAAAATGTCAAAAGGATTGCCTGAAAGCCACAGATCACTTCTGGCAGTAATTATTTTTCTGTCCACCATTTTGTCTGTGTATATTTTATTCTCACTCAATCTATATATAACAACAAATTAGTTAGCAGAATCAAAGCTGCTGATTTTAAACTTACAGTGCTGTCTTTGGACTGGTACACAAGCAAGCTGGATAGTGTAGGACATACGCACATGCTACGCTTGGTAATCTTTTGGAGTTAATTTATTTACATGCATCTGGTGGCTTTCCTAATAGAATGTATCAGTCTTCCCTCCCAAATGAAAGAGATAATGGGAAAATTGTTTGAGATATTGTAATGAAAGCCAATATATCTTTAGCAGAGTGGGTTAAGCATGAGTACCTTGTGTATTGTTTCTTTCACCTGTAAAGTACAAATTTTGCACTAACAATTAATTAGCATTTTACAGAATCAACATTAACTAAATATCCTTGACATATTCCCCAAGAGAGGATAATGTCATTAACCTCTTTTACAGATGAGGAAACAATATTGGATTAGCACTGTAACTCCATTGACTTCTGTGGAGTTGTTCCAGATTTACACCAGTAGAAATAACACTAACTTTAGTCTTTGATATAATAAATCATTTGTTCATGGTTATCTAGTCACAAAGATGCACATTCAGGATGAGAAACCGAAAACATTCATGTTTCCTTTGCTGCCATAGTAGGATTTTCTACTGATAAAGCATCTATAAACCTTTATCTAGGATATTTTTTAAAAAAACAAAACAACACACCACCACAGAATCTTACATTTTTTTTCCTACTTATGTCTAGAAACATTTGTTGTGTCTAGAAAGGTCTGTATCCTGTGAAAATAAATGAACAACAATATTGTTTTTATAAACTTGTACTTCCCCAGAAATGTGAATGTTTTTTCTTAGTAAATTTAACAACAGAAAAGAATGATGGGCTTCCAAAGACTGCCAATGAGCAAAGAATATAAGTTAAAGGTCTTTTTATATGTAAATACTTCATTACATTTGGAGGGATTTCTTATTTTCTCTCTCTCTCGCTCTTAATTTTGTTTTTTTTTAATTGAAAGCAAAAGAACAATGGGACATCAGTTACTTCAATTTACTTATGAATATCCAGAATTCACCTTCACCTTCCAGAGTGCCAGTGCTACCTGTCAGCATTTGAGGTCTGGAGTAACGTGAGAGTCTGCTGACTTCTCTAGACAGAAGGCTCTTGTCCTAGTTTGGGAAATTACAAGTCTACACTGTTTCTGATAAAATTGAAACTTTTTTCGCAACACATGTGTTTGCTCCAAGTAATGGTGGCAACGGCATTATTTCTGAAACAGCATAAGTTAAAAATGCTTAAAAATACAACTTTCATGTCTCCAGTTAAATTATTCCTAATGTGTTAATTATAAAAATGCTCAGCTCTCATTTATGATGGACTTGCTGCAAGTGTGAGAACTAGAGCTGAAATTCAGCCTTACACAGAGGACCATTAGCAAGCTTCTTCCCTAAGTCCCATTCAGAACAAGGTAAATGTCCCACTCATTGATGTCCTTTCCTGGATTGGCCCTTATGCACTGGCCAGTGTCACCTCACCACAGCTCAGTGGTACCCTGAGAATTCAAACATCTCTTGAAACCAGGTTAGGAGGTAATTGTACCCAAATTTTGAGTATTCCAGATGACACAGAATCACAGCAAAGGCTGTCCCAATCTCCTACACATCACCATTTATGCAGAATTCTTTTCACAGCAAAAGACAACTGGGAGCTTGGAACAGTTTTAGGACAAAGTAGTTCTCCCAGCTCAGAAACCAGAATTTTCACATCCTCTCTCTTCAGAAAGTCTCATGGCTGCCACACTCTTCCACAGATTTTCTTTTCAAACAGAGCAAACAAGGACTGCTCCAACTCCTTCTGTATTCAATGGGAACAATTCAGGTTGACTTCAGTCAGATTGGTTCAGGCCCTTAATCTCCCTGAATCTACTGGAACTTGAACAAGCACCAAGCACTGGTACTACCAGAGAAAAGACGGATGACATAAAGATATTTCCAAACAGGAGAGATTTACAGGACAGTTGGAATTACAGCACATTTATTTTCTTTAAAGTTAATGAGTGGCACAATACAATAATAGTTGTATCTTATGCTTTTCATAAAGATCTCAAGGCATTTCATAATCAATTAACAGCTCAAGCACGTCATCATGACAGAACATTTTGCAATAAACCATTAGGAATTAATGTAGAGTGAGCTTTCCATCATCACTAAACAAACCACTACACAGCTAGGATCCATGCCAAGCAGGCTTTGAATTTTTTAATGAACATTATACACATTCCCTGCAAGCAGAGGATAAGTCCCTGTGCCAGCACGTTCTATTTGCTTCCTCCCCACCACCTGCAAATTTTTTATGTTTAACCATTTCTCTGTACTTTGGTGAGATTAATAAAATCCAGTCCTCTGTGCTGCATTACCTTCAATTCAGATATTTAGGATAAGATGGATCACAGTAAATGCAATATGGAGGATTTACACTCCTGGATTGAAAATCAGTCCCTACAGCAATTTCATGTATTTCTGAAACATTCCTTAACAAATCCGTGGGTAAAAATTCCAAACAAGCTTATGCTGCCTCCTCTCAAGTCTTGCTACTCCTATTTTTTCTGTTTAAAATTCTGGACATATCCCTACCTCCTCAGATTAAACACAGTGAAGAGGGAGACAGCACCTATGCAGATTTTTCCAAGCTGTTGTCAGACCTAGAAATAAAGGGCCAGCCCTCACAGGTATTTTAGGGCAGCAGTTACACGACTAGGCTCCTTATATTGCAGAGATAATGTCCGGATCTGAAATTCAAGCTTGCACCTAAGCAGCTCCCTCGCCTGGCAATAGCAGGCTATTCCTTCTCCACCTGAAGTACTCCCACTAATCTGCCCAGCAACAGTTTGTCCCTTCCTATCTGCAGCAGCAGTCTTGTGTAAGCATCGTGCTCTGAGATCAGCTGCAGCAATTTATGGTGTGATTTACAAAAGGAAAAAAAAAAAAAAAAAAAAAATAAGCTGCTTCTTCAAAGATTAGACTCTTTAGACA
>JANRGV010000051.1:36003058-36059375 GCA_024734035.1 Alethe castanea | reverse complement strand
GCCGGTAATGTTTGGGGCGGGGGGGGGCGGGGGGGGAGCGGGAGCCGGCCGGGATCGGCGGCGGGGAGCCGGCGGCCGCGCTGCCGGGGCTGGGTGGCAGCCCCCGGGAAGCTCCGCTGAGAGGCTGGCGAGGAGAATAACTGCTCCAAAGACTCGCACAAGACTTTCGGGGTGTTGCTGCCTTTTCTTTTATTTTCTTATTTTTTTTATTCTACTTGATTCCGATCGCCAGGCGCGAGTACAGTTGTGCCGGGAAACGATCGAGACCTGTATTTAAGCAGGCTGTTGGGGGAAAAAGAAATCTCAGGAAAGCATTAAAGGTGACCTGAGAAAGAAAGAAAACAATCTGTTGTGAATGTGAAAACGTGGGGTTTGTCTGTTTTTTAAAGTACCGTGCCTTTATTTGTGCGTGTTTTTTCCCTGTGATGAGCTGTCATGAGTTCGGTGCATAGTTTCGTGGTTCTTCTTTTTGTTGGTTACCTTAATTTTTTTTTTTTTTTTGCTGTGTTTCTAAACTGATTTTAGTTCCAACTCTTTCTCTTATTTTCTCGACTGTTTTAAATGTTCTTTTGTCAGAATGATTTCTATTCCGTTGTCCCTATCCTGCCTGAAATTTGTATGATATTTTTATCGGTCTGTGGGGTGGTGCCACCCTCGGTCGAACCTCTGGGGGTGTCCGTGTTTCTCTCAGTTTTGAAAATTTGATTGTCAGTTATTTTTAGCTTCGTTCAGAATTTCCTCCTTGAAATGAACTAGAAGTCTTACAGGAATTCCCCGATGCCCTGTTGAAAAAAGTGAAATTAGTTTCTCGTTGGTACATTTTTAATAACTTTTTGCTCTCCCTTGCTCTCTTAGTTGGCTTTTAGTGGCCTATTTATAACATACAGACTTCCTAAGATGCAGCTAAGAAGAAAACTGTTCTCAACCTTTGTTGATTTCACTGATTTTTGTCAGATAAACTAACTGCTCCTTTCACAGCAATTTTAGCTGCTGGTTTCCCTCATGCTTTGTGGGAAACTAGAAGGGACATCTACCAACAGGAAATTCAGTGAAGCTATCAAATACTGCCCAATATTTTGGGAGAACTAAGAAGTACCTGTTTCTTTAGTGCATTTTCCTCTGTTTTGCTCCTCGAGAGGGTTTTGGCAGAGCTGTTGGCCACCAGTGCAGGGCAGCAGAGAAGAGCATGGACAGCACTGGCAGACTTGCCAAGATAAAGACAAGTGATTTGCAGAGCTGGGCAGCTTCAGATGCTGCCAGGGTAGGCACTGGAAAGCTCTCCTAGGGTGTCCTGAGCACACATTACACCTCTTTGGGATATGATTGGTGTTCACAGTTCAATGGGACTGGTTTGTATGAGACATCAAATAATCAGTAGTGACTGCATGCCCACACCTCCTGTCTGTGGAGCACCACCTGAGCTTTCCCACCCCAGAGCGTGGGGTGGACGTGGGCCTGTGTGAGGTGACAACCCTCAGTAATGCTCCCTAGCTGATCACTGGCTCATTGCTGCTTGTTTGGAGGGGCGTGTGGGTACAGTAGCAGCGAGAGAGTGGACTGTGTGCTCACTGGTCACTGCTAGATCTGTATGCTAGCAAAATAATGTCAATATTTTTAAAAATCTAATAATACTTTTCTATGCATTAAATAAGCACAGAATTGCTTTGGCATGTATATACATATATGTATATAAGGTACGTGTGCTGATTAGGTGATATGACCTATCTTATTGGATGGTAGATTTCTTTGATGATGGCAGTGTGTAATGTAATGCAGTTTCCTTGTTCGTTTTCACATATTTCCTTCTCCATCGTCTTTCTCCCTGTCCTGTTACTTGAAAGACCAGCAAGGCTTGTCCCAGTGGTGGTGTTCCACCAAGAAGCAGTGGTGAGGAGAAGCTGAATGAACTCCTCCATGAAGTGGCAGGAGATGGGTCCCGATTCAGCAGGCAGCGCTGCTCTCATGGGGACTGTGCTCAGTCCCCAAATTGATTTTTTGCAGTGCTATCAGGGTTTGAGGGAAGTAACCACAAATTCTCTGGGCTGAGTTGGGCTGAGCTTTGCTTTTACTGTGCTTCAGCTGCTCCCAGAGCCATCTGAGCCCTTTGAGAATGGATCTGGCATCTCATTCAGGTCCAGGTGCCTCAGAATCAAATGATGTGTCACCATACTAATCTCTTCATCATGCATTGCAAGAAGCATCCGTGGGTGGATTGACGTCCACAACGTACAATAGCAATTTGTGTTGCATGCCAATATAGATTTCTCTGGTTTTTGATTCATTATGGAAATGCTGTCATGCTTGGAAAAGTTGTCCTGCAAAGAGATCTTGCCTGCTGTCTTCTTTGGAGATCCCCAAGGCTGATAACTGGACAGGGCCACCAGAGCAGTGCCAGGGCTGTAAGCCCACAAGCTCTGTAACAAGGTGAGATTGTTGTTTAGATGGTGAAAGATCCTGAGGTGTCCATGATGCCATTTTGGGTTGCTTCTTTTTTGGTTTGTTTTGGTTTTTTATTGGTTTTTAAATTTTTTTTTTAATTGTAGCAGTAGCAGCTTCCCAGTAAGTCCTGCATACAGCTGAGAAGTTACCTTCATTTTTGCTCGTTACTGGAAAGAGTTATGTTGGCAGAAGTGGCCTGTGTGAGGGTTTGCTGAGCTCTTAATCCTGTTTGTGGCTGATAGGCCATGCAAATATGGAAGGGCATCTCTTTCAGTATAGAAAGGTCTTAACTGCTTGCCACCTTAGGGAAATGTGCTGTTAAAATGCTGTAATTGTTTTATCAGTAGCTACAGGCCATACAGGCCATGAAGTTGAAGATTTAAAATCCTGCAACAGTGCAGACTTTTTTTTTTTTTTTCTCCTTCTGGTTGCTTGTTTAGGTTTTCTGAGAGAGATATTTTTACTTGTTAGGATAAGCCATAAAATAATTTCTGTTGGTAATAGAGGAACCAGGCTTTGTATATTGAATGGGGGAAGCAGCCAGATATGTTTGTGAGCCCTTTGAGCACATGTGTATCTTGAGGGGATGAGAATGTGTGATAATATTCTCTCTGTTGTCTTTTGCCCTGTCACTAGTTTAGGTTCAGGATGGGTTTTTTTTTTTTTTGGTCTTCTTTATCCTCCTTTGTTGTATTGTACATCCATTTTAGACACAAAGAAGTTAGTCACTTCCTGCTTTTTTAAAAAATGTGAGCTTTTGGGTGTCTATGTGCCTAGAAGTTTCTGACCACTGCTGTCATTAGAAATCTTGTAGAATTTCTCAAAAGGTAGGGCATGCCCCAATCAAATTACTCTCCATTAATTTTAAGCATAATTTTAAGTATATCAGCGACTTGTCAGAGGGGTTATCTTCCTAGTCCATCAGTATGCTGGCCAAAACTTAATGTAAATGAAATAGTGAGCAGTGTGGTGAACTTCCCACTGCAGTTTCCGGTGAGTGTAGAAAACACCATTTTTTTGCAATTCATGTGTGCTATTTAAGTAGCTACTTCATTGATGGGGGCTGCATTCTTGGGGCCAGAGGAGTTACATTGTGTAGTTTTGTGGTGAAATTCTTTGGGGATAAAAAGCTGATAAGTACCTGCCTGCCTTCCTTTTTGCTCATAATGCTGTATTAAAGGCTTGTGCAAGATAGGGACCTTACTTCCACCTTAACCAAGGTTCCGTGGGAGACATTGATAAAACCAGAAACTGGAGCTGGATTTGTAGGTGGAAGATGGAGGGTCAGTGATTTGTGATACTGACTTTTCAGTATGCATGGCACTTGATTGTTAAGTTTCTCTTGAGTGGAGTTTGCTAACAGTGTCATGCTTGTATTTCCCCCTGTCTTTCTGTGATCATAATGCAGTCTCTAACTGACTTACAAAAATGAGACACAGTAATATGGAAATTCAGTGAAAGTGTCAGTCTTGAGTCTTTGGATTTTTTTTTTTCTTTAAATAGGTAGTAACAATAATGCTGGGTTTTCCCCAGTCCTCTGCAGGTGCCTGTGGACCTGGAGGTAGAGGGACATAGCAGAGGGTCTGCATGCAGAGTGGGTGAGTTCTGATCTGCTCAGGTGGATATTGACTTTCTGTGTTATGGCAGAGGGTCAGAGGAGACAGGTTTACAAGGTTTTGTGAAATGGCCTGGTGTGTGGAAGCAGGAATGCTGAAACTCATTATTGGACTTACCAAAGCCTGTGAACCAGGCTAGAATGTGAACTCGTGACTGGTGCCCTAAGCCTTAGTGCCAGCTAACCTCTTTTCTGATCCCTTTCATGATTTTTATTTTATCTTGTTTGGATTGCACATGTTTTCCATTAGATTTTTTCTCATGGTCCTTTTATTTGCTCTGGTATTTTTAATTTCTATTTACCCCTAGCTGTTCTTTGACAGTTTGTCTGATTTTTAAAATTGCATTGTTAGGTTTTTCTCCTGTGCATGACCTATGTTGTTTACATTTATTCTTCCTTTATTAATCTTTTTACATTTTTCTCCTTTTTACTCTTATCCTTAGAGGAACCAGTTTTACTCTTAAAGACCAGCCCTTTCTTATTGATTGCCAGCTGCTTTTATTGAAACTAATTTGCATTCTCTGCTCTTATTGTGCTAGACAGAGGACTAGTGATTTTGAGTAAAGCTCTTTCCCAAAAGACTTTGCTCAGAAATTGTCTCTGTATTTCACAAAAAGAGTGGAAAATAAAGAGCAACATCAGTGCAAAAGCTGCTTCTGCCTAAACCAATGTGTTTGTGTCTTTGTCACATGAAGAGTAGAAATGTGGCTGCCCCGCTGCAGGCACAAATGACTTTTTCAGGCTGAAATGAGCTGGTGTGGTGAGGGGGAGTGCAGAATGATGTGGCCTTGTGTTTACTTACATGGGCACCCCTTAGACTCTGGCAGTAACAAACACCATCCATTTTGGTTGTGACTGTGCTCTGCCTTGGTACTGCTGTGATTTTTTTGGTTTTTTTGTCCCATAGACTGGTCTAAAAATTTATGAAGAATAAAGATGTACTACAGTTAAAGAGTTGAAGAGCTGTGTTTGCATGATGGTAAACTTGGAGAAAAAATGTTAAATGAGAGGAGGTGGCTGGGTAGGAGGTGGATGGTACACTCAAAGTACCATCTGCCTTCAGATAGGCTCTTTTGAGAAGGGTCTCTAATAAGGCTCCTCAAGCTTTATTAGTTGCTAAGCATAAACCCCTTGTGTTCAGGTCATGTTGATTTTGGGCTTTGTATCATGCTAGAGGTATGGATAATCAAGGTTTGGATGTACTAGACCTCAGGGTGTATATCCTATCTCCTTCACAGACTGTTTCTGGTTTATAAATTGGTCTCACTGCTTTTTCACCAATGTTAGTTTGGTTTGACACCTTGGCTTTGCTTGTATGTTTGGAAAGGAGTTCTCTGACCATGGTACAGTGCTTATTGTCAGTTCTGGAGGGGGAGGTGTGTTATATAAATTTGTTGCTAAAACTCACTGTGATGCTTTGCATCTCAAATGCTTGTTCTTAGCCTGGCTGCTTACTGGAAATTATATGTCAGTAGCGTAATTGCATCAGAATCGATCTTCTACTTGACTTTTGACACCCAGCTAGAAGCATAACCAAAAGAAGGAAACTGCAGGATGGAGTTTTTAGTTATAAAAGTGCACCTTCAAACACAGATTATGTACATGGCTGCCATGATACAAATGAGATATAAGATCCCAGAGCCTTTTTTTAGACTTACTGGTGCCAGTATAAAATATGGCTCTGAGCCTGCAGTCATGCCACAAAAAGGCTGAGGAAGTTCATCTGTGGTTAGTTGTCTTTGCAAATTTAGGTCTATACAGAAACCTATGCACTTACTGTGATGGGTCTGGCCCTCAACTCAACCTTCACAGCCTGCTTTGAATGGAAAAACATACAGTTAAACTCTAGCATAGTTTAGGTCAAAAACTGCAGGATAAATGTGTCTGAAGTGGCTTGAGAGGTTTAGATGTTAATGCTGCACAGCATCAGAAAAACTTGAGTTTTCTGAATTTGTAACTGTTACAGGAGAGGCTTATATTTATACTGTTACAACCTGGGAAGTAAATTTGAAGGCTTGGAGTCTTAGAGTTACTTGTGATGAAGTACTTTAGTATAGAGGAAAAGGCTGCATGCCAACTTTTTGCCTTAATGTTAGGGTTTGATCATATTACTCAAAAGTCTTGATGCTGGTTCTTGCTGCTGAATTATTATTTCAGTCTGCAGAGCAAACAGTTTCCCTCCATTGTTTTAAGTCTTTCCCACAACAGTTGTAAGAGAAATACTAAAGAGTACAGGAAATGGTGTCTGTAAAAGTAAGATTTGATCTGAAATCTGATTGCTTGGACTATTGCTAAGTCTTTTACACTTCTGAAAGTTGAAGATGATTTAGTTCTTTCTTTTGATAATTTACTTAGCATATTAAACTCATAGTATAGTAATCTCCATCAAACACACTTTTGCTTTTCTTTTAAATTGCATTATAAATTGAGGAAGAGAAACAGAAATATTTGTATACAATAATTTTATTGTTTTTTCCCATGTCGTCCTGCTAAAGCACTACCTTCCTGAGTTGGGAGAAAGTGAAACCTTTCTGTTCTTTGTGCAAAAAGAAGAAAATGCAAAAGCCAATAGTAGAAGTAGGAGTGAGAATCCATTTGACTTTTAAAATTCTTGCCTTCGTTAATAACAGAATGGGTTATTACTATTGAATATGATGTTGTATTTCTTTAAAATATAAAGTTATTGACTTTAGTATGTGCTTAACGTAGGAGCAGGGGGAGTTTTCAAACACCCCAAATGAGCTGTAGAAATAAATCTTTGGAGCAAATTCAGTAACAAATAGAAATATTCGACTTGGTTTGTGCATCCTAGCATTGATCTCCTCCTGAACTAATCACACCCCTCCTAACACACACACGGTGTAGCTGTACAATGCCTTGCAGTCTGACCTACACTTTTCTGCACACCCTTCCAAGTAATTAGACAGGAGCAGGATCTTCTGTGTAAGCCTTTGAGCTTTGTTACTTCCATACTGTGCTCAGTGTAAAATGCAGTGCTGAGAGACTGGCCTTCTTTGGCTTAGGCAGGGCATCTGGAGCTGCTTTGCATCTGATCCCTTCTGAACAGGAGTGAGGAGGATTGGGTCTGCCTGTGGTGTAGCTCCCTGTCATACCCCATGTCTGTTTCTGGTAAATCAAAGCTGTTGACAGCTGGCTTAGCTGGTTTTTTCATGTTCTCTTTGGAACAAGATGATCTTTAAGATCCCTTCCCACCCAAAGCATTTTATGATCCTCTGTATATGTTCTTGAAATGCCCAAATGCCAGTGGGAGGCTAGTCCCAGCTATCCTTTGTGACTGACAAAATTTCTATGTAGTTTGGGGAGGGATATGATTTCTTTGGGGTGGGCTTTTAAAAATTTTTGTTATGTGTTTTTTGTTTGCTTGTTTGTTTGTTTGTTGTGGTTTTTTTTAAGTTGGTTGTTTTGAGGTGTTTTGGGAAGAAAGTATCTGTGCAATTGCTGTTGAAGTTTTAACTTCTGGATATGTTCTGGCAACAATTGTTTTGGTTTTTTTTTTTTTCCAATGCCTCACAGAACAGTAAATAAAGAATCCCTGACCCCTAAAGCTTTTCTGCCTAATGCACTTCCTTACCTTTTCAAGCACTTTGTGTTTTTGCAAGAATATGAACCTGGATATTTTATATATTCTATGTTGCTGAACTAACTGGAAAATTAAGGGGTTTGAGAGATAGGAGGTCTGATGATAAATGCATTTTTCCCTTGTAAAACTTTATCTGTATTCTCTGTGCTGGGCACTCCTGAAGGAGAAATTCAGTGTGAAGAGAGGTTTTGTGACAGTTTTGCCCTTAGCGACCTTAGAAGCAAGGAGAGGAAGAATTAAAGGAAAGAGCTGCAGTGTGCAAAGTCTGAAGAATTAACATCAGTCCCTTTTTCATACAGTGGAAAGAAAAGAGTTGACTGGAGGAAGAAATCTTTCCTGTGGTACTGATAGAGAAGAACAGTATTTGAGACCTAGATGAGGCCTCACAAGCAGCAGAAGAGTATCACACTGCAGAAGCTTTCTGAGCTGTGATCAGTGTTCTAAAATACAGTTTAAAAAACAGTCAACAATATATATATTCAGTTAGTTCATCTGCAAACTTCAAATGTATTTGATAATCCCAATATAGTGCAATTCAAAAGTATTCTTAACTTTATTTTAATTGAAAAGAGGCATCATGGTAGAATATGGCATTGCATGTTTGCTGAACAGCATATACTGTCTCAATAAATGACTGAAAACTTTGCCATGTGGCATTTATCTACTCCTTTATGCCGAATTTTATTTCTTGCTTTTTTATTTTCCTTCTGAAATGAGTGAGTGCAAACCTTTTGCTGAATATTTCCATCCATGTCTTTATTCATTGTGTGAAAATTATATGATGCTCTGTTACCAGAACCAAAAAAAACTCAGGTTGTAGGCATATATTGTAATATCATCAGCATTTTTTTCCTGTAAGAATGACAGTGGATGCAAAGGTGTGTTTACCTTGAGGAGGGATATAGTAGCTTTCCAAAATAAATGCTATTTATGAAAGTTTATTACAAATTGTCTATAGGAGAGTGAACATGGAAGGATCAGGGTATATAACATTTTCTTTGGAACACACCTTTGATAAATATATTTTTAACAGTTGCTAATCTGTTTCCTGCCTAGGAAACCAAGGAAGTCAAAGTGAAAAGGAGATTATGGCCGTATTTGTTATTCACTGTGGTGCTGTTTCTCTGACTTCCATCTCCTACGCAGTTAGAAACTCTGCAGGAAAGGGATATGTGACTTGTGTTGAAAACTTTCAGATTTCCTGTTTCTCTGGGAATGTAGGTTTCTGGCTGAGCAGGTTAACCTTTACTGTTGGGCTGTATCTCTCCATATTTTCTTTTGCCCTGGAAAATTTTTGGTCTCCACTGTTCCTGACCACCCTGGACAGCTGGCAATCTCTTCCTTCCAGTCTCACAATACCAGCAGTGCAGTGGCACCAGCTATGTACACGTCACTTTGAATTCTGCTGTCAGTTATATTTCTTGTGAATAAAGTGTTTCAGAATTCCTGGGAGCCCTAAATATAAACCTATCAATTATGTGTCAACACAACAACATCTGTCGTTGAAATTGGGTATCGTTTATTTGGCATCAGCATAGCAAAGATTTGGCTGACAGCCAGAGTGAAATATCCCAGCAGAAGCTGCTGCAACAGAAGCCATCTCAGAAGCAATTTGCTGAAATTCAGGTGCTCTAACATAATCTTTTAATAAATTCTTAAGACATGAGGGACCTTAGGCAAAAAGCCTTTCATGTTCTACATTCTTGTCTACTATTATTTCTTTTCTATGTCCAATTTTTTTTCGTTGTTGTTCTCTTAGAAGAGATACATACAAGATTCTGGGATGTATCTGTCCCATGATTTAATATCCTTTTTTGACTTTCTCCTTCTTACTTCAACATTGTTTACATAAAAGCTCCAAATGAAGGCAATTGGCAATGCCTGCTTTGGGAAAACTTTGCTTAAGTGTGAAAGAGGCAAGGCTCTTAAAAGAGGAGAGTAAGAAGTTGCCCCTTGTAAAAGATGTGTGTTCTGGAGGTTTTGCATATTTTTTCTTAATAACTTTGTCTCTTCCTTGCTTTTTGTTAATCTTTTTCTTATATTTAAGTAAGTTTTGCATTCCCAAAATGTGAGTAAGTCGAAACAGTAATTTCAGAAAGTTAGGAAACCCCAAGTCTGTAACACACGCCATTTGTCATAGACATAACTGCCATGGTTGAGTAAGCATTTTAGTGTACCTGTGGGAAATGGGGAACTCAGATGACTAGGTTTTTATGGATGATCTTCATCATACTTGAGAGAGGTGAAGAGGAAATTCTTCAATTTAATGATATAGCTTGTCACCTGGTTGATTCTGATACCTGTTTAAAAATGAAAACAGGAAGATGAGAGTTAGAAAGGAGAAAATATAGCAGAAAGACTCAGTATCCTGTAGCATATCCAAATGTTTTCTTCATGCCTTTTTACTGTCTCTGGACTCCAAACAGTCCCCATCCCCCCATCAAATTAAAGTTTTTGCACTTGGGTGCTAAAAAAATAATTTCTAGGAAAACATTAAGAACAATACGGGGATAAAAGTAGTTAGGAGAAAATACACATTGGGTTTTCAGTGCTGGAGGAAAAACTTGTAGAATGAAGATAAACTGGGTTTTTTAAAAGGTTTTTAGGATTTTTTTTGTTTTGTTTTCTTTTTTTGTGGGTTCCTCTCCTCCTCCCTGAGGTTTGAAGTCCTATGAAGTTGAGTTTTTCTCAGAGGGGAGAGAACAATGAAAGGGAGGGAGATCTATCATATTGTCTGCATTTTAAACGGTCTGGTTTCTCTTTGATAGAAAATAAATAGTAAATTTGGATTAGCTCTTAACTTCCTACTCTCAAAAGAAATCACAAATCTAGAGTTAAGTAATGAAACCTCTTTAGGAAAATCAATGTAACCTGTATCCAAGCTCAATTTATTCAAGAGGTCAGCTTTGTTGCTGCCCTGGCATAGCTTGAATTTAATGATTAACCTCTTAATGACTGTTCATCTAACTTCCATCTGGTACTTTATATAAGCGTAAGCCAAGATGATAACAGAATGCTGCAGTAGAGCAGCGTGTACTATTCAGGGAAAAATCTCCTTCCAAATCCTGTATGCAGCATGCATCAGCCCCAGTGAAACTGAGAGAAACCCGTTAAGAAATCCGATTAGCTGTCTGCTCTCTAGGTGAGTTAAAATCTCTGTCCAGTGTGGTAATCAGTGATGTCTAACTGGTGGCTTATCTGGTAATAGTGCTGTCACCTTTTATAGGCGCCTCTCGTGCAGTTCTGCCTGCCTTGTGTATTCATTTTGGCCACGTAGAACACGGAGCGGCCAAGTGAGACCCTGTTATAAATTTTAAAATCCTCTTCAGAGCTGAGGCACAGGCACTGTTGTGTTCTGTTGTGTTGCCCTTTGTTCCAGCAGGTTTCCTTGTGAGAGCTCCAGGTGCCATGTAAGCGGTTGCACATAAGAGGGGGGAGAGTGTGCTTTGTGGGAAAGCAGCATGGAAAAGTGCAGCATTAAGTTCAAGTTTCAAAGCAATGTCAAGTACTAGTTAGTGTGTTTGCTCCAGCAGTAGTTTTCTACAGGTGAGAAGAAAAAGAAACATACTATTCCAGGAAGAAATAATGGAAAATATTTCAAAAGTAGCTTTAGTTAATGTAGTACCCTGTAAAGTCTAAATTGTTTCCCTGTTAAAATGCAGAATGTGAAGAAGAGCAATTCTAATGCCTGCAGTTTTTGATGTATTTATATCCAGAAAATACAGATCTGGTGTTCCTTCTGTATGCATAAATCTTCATGTCCATGGAGAGACCTGGCTGAAACCTGTGGAGCACTGCAATAGCAATCAAGATGAGTTGCCAGATGGAAGCTAAACTTTTCATCAGTCGCATAAATGTAGTCTTGAATCTTTTGAAGATTCAACAGATGACACATCTGTTGATAGTTGCTTCCCATCAGTGTTTGTTCATCTTCTATTCCTTTCACTCAGAGGAGGTGAATTTAGACTGCAGCTGTCTTGATAGTTGGGGGTTTCTTAGTCATTGTATGCTCTTTGCTTGTGGGTTCCATCCAGTTACTGTGATCTCAGCCATGCTTTGTACCTTATTCTGCATTTCATTCTGTACTTGCTGTTGTGAAATATATTAATACTGTATCATTTCTGTTTAGGTTTATTTTGAACTGTTTTTAGCATCCTCAGCTGATTGAAACTTCCTTGTGCCCTCAAGGAAAGTGAGGTGATACCTATGGTACAGCACAGTAGATAAGAGGTTATGCTTCTCTCTTCCTTTTCTCAGAAATCTGCTATGTAGGTGTAGTTCTAGTTTCAAATCTTTGTTAATTTGTGAAAAGAAATCTCACTTCTCAGTAGGAAAGAGGGGTAAGCAATGGCTGATGGCCTGTATCATAGGAGGAGTAAGCAGATCTGATACTTCCTACTTTTGTAGGAAAAGTTGATTCTCAGAGTCCTGCTGGAGGTGGTGTATACTGTCCTCTCCTTGAAGTGCAGAGGAACTGCTTGTTGATTCTCTTGTGTTTTGGAGACCCGTGCTCAGGCATGTGGGTACAGAATACTTGGTATTATTTAGAATATTTAGGTTTATAGTCTGGTTGCTAAGAGGCTCTGTTAAACCACTGTCTGGTTTTCTGCTCAGATATTTAGTTTATTTCCCCCTCTGTGTTGAACCTCCATTCCTTTTCTTAGTCTCCTCTCTTCTTCCCAGTTCAAATTAGTTGCAGTTTTGGAGGAAATTAACATTTTCCTTTTCTTTACACTTATATCAGAAATTCAAAAGACAAAATTCCCCTTCTTCACTCTCAGGAGCCAAGTGCTATTTTATAGTACCCTCAGATTAAATATTGGGGTTGTTAATCTACTTCTTGCACCACAGTTCTTGTATAGAGGAACAGCTTGTTTGGAGCAGTATTTGCAGACCCATTTCAGTACATCTCACTCACTGTTTTCAAGTCAGTACTGCAACCTTATATAAGCCAATCTCCATCCACTTAACTCCAGGACAAATGTGGTGATTAATATTTATATAAAAGCTTTCATGTTTCCACAGTGAAATCGTCTCACTTTGAAAAGAAAAGGTGTCTTTTTCCCTGTTGACTTGGTGTGAAAAAGCTTGCAAAGGCTTCCAGCAGCACTGCATCCGAGACAGGCATCAGCAGAAGAACTGAGATCATCTTTAATTCGGTATTTCATTTTGTGAAATTGCCTACTCCAAGAGAAATAAAACATTTACATGTATATTAACCAATGTTTGCCAGCTCTTGGAATAAAGCCAGTTCTCTCAGGGCCAAACAAACGCTCTGAGTGAATGAGTAATAATCTGCAATTGTCACTCCTAATTTATGGATGAGTAGATAGAGCAATGTTTGCCATTTTAAGTTGTCCTATTCGCTTGAAAGAGTAGAAATCATGATTAGCTGTTGGCTCGGAGTATCAATAGCATGTCTGTTTATAGCTGATTTACTCAGTATAGCTGTTGCAAAAGTTCGAGACCTCCCCACATGATGAGAAGTAATTGTGAAAGAAGATGAGAACACATGAAGGTTACAGATGTTTTGGAACACTAATTTGGAATCCACAGCCAGAAGATGAAGGATACATGGCATCTCCTCTTTCTAAATGACAGCAAGGTCTTCCTGCGCCTCGTTTATTTTCTGAGGAAATCTGTATTGTCATCTTCTCATGTTAAGAGAAAATTTAAAAATCCATGAATTCCCAAGATAATGTCTGTATTGGCTTTTGTTGCTGATAAGTAAGAGGAGGGCATGCTACTGATTATCTTACAATGGTGTTTCCTGTCTCTGAGCCTTTCCATTTGCTTAATTTTCCAACAAATGCAGTTAACAACAGTTTTGAAAACTTTGTTTTATACATTCATGAGCATGCTTTTGTCATGAAGTTAACAGCAATCTTGCCATGATTGGGGTGAATAAAAACAGCAATCAGACTCTCTTTTGTTGAGAAAGAGGTATGTTTTTAATGTCAATACTTAAAATCCTACCTTATAAAGCCCATGTTATATACTGCGGGGAAACAAATAGCACAGCCCCTATGGAATAGGAGTTAATGGGAATGAGAGTCACTCTTGAGATTAAATTGTCTGCAGAGTATTCTGTGAAGTCTTCATGAGGTCTTCTGACTGGTTGTGGAGGAGGCTGGGCTGCTCCCTCACACCTAAATACGTAGGCAGGAGGAGATGGATGAGAAGTATGAACCTCAGCTGTCAGCCACTAAAAGGAAAGACACATAGTGCACAGGTGAGACCAATCACTGATGTCTGTCTTCTCTGATGGATGGACTCTTCCATCCACTTCTTTCAGTCTTCATTTTACTTCCATGCAGCTTTTCTTCTGTGTGCTGGTTTGTCTTTGTTTTAATTTTGTTTCTTTTTTTTTTCCTGTACATTAAGGGGGCTCTCCTGCACTTTCTGTCTGGGCTTCATTATCTCATTCACCTACTTGCACTGCATCATTTTTCTTCCTTTCCCCCCTTGCATTAAACTTCCTATTTGTCATCGTGTCAAATGAAATAACAGCAAGAGTGGTCAGTGTTGCTGTTGTAGATACCAGGATGTCCACAGCCCAGGGTGCAGCCATTAATATTCTGTCTGTAAGCTGTGGAAGACAGGCTCTGAAGAGGTGCCTAAGGACATGATTCCTCAGCCCCTCTTGAAAGGTCAGATGTAGCAGCACTTAACTTCTCTACTATGTAGCCTTAGCTGTCATTTGGTGTTTGCAAGCACTTGGATAAGATTAAAAACTAATATATCCCTCTTTTGAGAGAAGGTCAAGTAATATGTGATTTAAACCCTACATGTACTGGATCATGGCAGAAACCTTTGAACACCCATTCCCTGCACAGCTCCCAAAACCATCCATGAGCCCCAGTGTTGACATTACTTCCACTGCTGGGGTTCCAAGAGCAACTTGGTTTGATTCTTGAGTGCCTGCTGTTGAATTGACAAGAGAGATCTACTGAATACTCCAGTCAAATTATATATATATAAAATGCACAAATGTGGCTGGTTTAAACAAGGAAGCAGAATGAGTTGTATTTTTAAGAGCTGGTCAGAAGTATGTTAATAAAAACAGGGAGGTGGGGAGGACTAACCGTACCACAATATGAACAAAAAAAAAACCCAAACAAAACACTCAAGGAAAAAAAACAAATCCCAAACCGAACGAAAAAGCAACACCCCAAGAGAAAAAAAAAACCACAACCAATCCACCCAGCAGCTCAGAGCAATATTTCTTGAAATTGTTTTAAAATATGAGACTATTAAGATTAATCTGAATCAGTCTATGCAGAGTAAGATAGATAGATATGTGCTTAGATCTCAGCAGCAGCAGGTGCTTGCAGTATTATAAATAGAAAGCAAAAATGGAGGTGCTTATTAAATTTGCCTTTATGATCCTTTGAAGAATTGCCTTAGAACAGAAAAGAAAAATTACCAGAGGCTCTGGATTAGAAGGATGACTTAAGTAGCTGTGCTGCCAAAGGAAACAGAACATAAACTAGAATAACTGATAGACTTGTTCAGAAAAGGTTATCTAACAGTCATTTGTCTCTAACATAGAGATGCTGGCCAAGAGCTTTGGAGAGATGTGATTGAACTCAGGAGGGCTTAATTTTTTTCATCAGTTTTAATATGATATTGAATTTTAATATATTTTCCAGGAGATTGCCCTGTAATCCTTTCTAGCACTTATATTTCTCAGGTTTTACATTGTTTCCTTCTTCCTCTTCCCCCAGCTGACAAGACCTCATTCTGCAGGAAATATTTGTGTTTGTGAAATAGAATAGTTCAGAATTTTTGTGGCCTTTTTGGATAAGGCCATGGTGAGGATTCTGTATCTTATTCGGAGCTTTCTAATGTTCTTGAAACACTGTAGGGCCTCCACAGAGAAGCGGGTGAGCATAGCAGCTAAGGAATCGTCAAGTAAACCAGATCAGTGCAACAGGCTCAACTGGCAGACTAATAAAAATAGATCAAAATCTGCAATGTTTTTTTTTCTTTAACGAGATACTCAAATTGATTTAATTTGGCAGGGAGCATACCAGGAAATCTTAGCATGGGAAAGTAAGTGTGTTGGGGAGGAGCAAATTGGTCTGTGTAAGATCTGCTATCTTACTTTTAATAACAAAGCACAGGCATCCTTGATGGTGGAGAGAAGGTCTGCAGTGGCACAGTGTTGCTGCTGCTCCCTTCTCCTTGGGTCACTGTTGTGGAAATTGCCTGGTACAGAAACAGCAAGGGCATCTAGGTTGGAAATGGTGATAACGTGCATATGCAGAATGAGGCATTATCACTGAGTGAAGGGGGAAGGGAATATGTGTACACAACTGGACTTCTGGCATCCATACCCAGATGGAAGGGTGTGCATGCACACGCTGTAAGCATGGGCCTACACAAAGGGCTGGTGTGTCACACCAAACATTCAGTGTATTTTAGCTATCATTAGGACATCAGTGGCAGCCACGTCTTTAAGAGTTGCAGGAAGAGGACAACTCAGGCAGCATGACTACCCTTGGAAAAATGCAGCAGGGAGTGAAGCTTAGACTTGCACTAAGCTTACTGGGGTTAATGCAGTATCCTGTATCACTGGTGACTCTCAGAGAGCTATGAGTGTAGCAGATTGCTTTAAAAACAACTTGAGTGGAAAAGGAGGCTGTACAGGACTAAATGAGAGGGGTGAATGTGACTAGTGTTGCATAGGGGGAGGTAATGTTTGGGTCTTGGTAAGTGCTTTAAAAGGAGGTCACTTGTACTGTACTGTGTTGAGCTATGGTACTGATCAATGGTTGTTTGCTGAGTGTTGTAGAGGAACTTCTGAGACATCCTTCTTTGGCTACCTGGGCTTGCTCAGGACTCTGTTACACATATGGCTCCACAGCATTTGCTTTTGCTTCCAAGTTTTTGAGCTGAGGGAAAGTCTTGGCAGTAGAACCGTAAATAGGAATATATAAATAGGTGTTGCAAGAGCCAGTGTTGCAGAGCAGATGAGGCAAGACAGGTTTGTGTTTACAGAGTGGCTTTGCTGAGCAATTCCCTTTGGTTAGACTGTGCAAAACCTTATTTCTGTTTGTAATTTTATTAAGTCTTAATTAAACTTTCTTCATTTAAATTAGTTTACATTAATGTCACACTGTCTT
The DNA here is from genome assembly GCA_024734035.1 of Alethe castanea. Classification (NCBI taxonomy): domain Eukaryota; kingdom Metazoa; phylum Chordata; class Aves; order Passeriformes; family Muscicapidae; genus Alethe; species Alethe castanea. Next base: position 36,042,592 of record JANRGV010000051.1, on the reverse strand, counting down.
ATTATGTGTATATTGACAGACACGTACAGGGATTTGATCAGCCTAATCCAGCTGTATGTAATTATGTGCCTTGCCCTTAAATAATTGCAAAGAGTCTATCAATCACGGCAGAAAAAGCTGACTGCTTTATTATAATGTGGGATTGTTTAGTGAAATGTAATAAGACTTCAGATTTAAACTGGGGAGTAAACAGAATGAGATTTTACTGAGACCAGTAGTAGGAAGAAAAACTTCCCCACCCATCCTGTGTTGCAAGTTTCAGTTCTTATCTTCCCTCCCTCCACCCCTCTTCAAGAAAAAGGTGTCCTGATTGCATTGTTTTCACACTGACGTTGAAAACATTTCTGTAACTGAAAGGAACTTGGGAAAGGTGTCAATTTCTGGCTGCTGGAGGAAGAGCTCTAGCCTAAACCTGTAGTGCTCTTCCAGTGTTAGGTGGAGGCTTTTATTTCTTTCATTGATAACTTGATTATCCAGATCAAATGAGAGTGTGTAGAAAGCAGCAGAGGTGGGAATGAAATCTGCCAAATGGCAGCACTGCATAAGCTCTAAAATAAAGCTTGGAAAGCGAGTAAGTAGGGGAGTAACAGGTACCCACTTCATCGATGGTATTTGGGTCGATTTCTGTGTGATTTAGTTACACTCTCCAGTGTCATGCAGTCCTTCCCTGGCACACGTAAAAGCAGGGAGAGACAGGCATGTTGCCAGCAGTCTTTCCTCAGCTTCCTACTGGAAAACTATCTGTGCCAAGAAAAGCTTGAAAAACCAGAAGTTCAGACAAGCCCCAAAGGGGGTGAGTTTGAAATCTGAACCCCTCATTCAGTATGTTCTGACATTGCATCAGGCTTGCTTTAAATCTGTGAATACCTCTAAGATACTATATAGAATAAAATGGTAAGTGCTGTTGTCAGTGCAGTGCTGTCCATTTTCCCCTGTGGAACTGTCAGGGGGATTTCAGGAGCTCAAGTGCACATCCATTTTGCTTATTCCTGTGCCAGATAGTTCTGTACGTTCGAGCTAGAAGAGCGAGATTTCCCTTTGTGCCTTCTGAAGAAACAAACTGTTTCACAAATAGTTTTGATCCAGCATACACAGATTGTCTTGTGGCCAGGAAGTACACGTTTCTGGATGTTCTAGATTTGTGCTATCTTGGACTGTTCTTCCAGCTTTTCTCTTCTGTCAGTCACTCTGCATCCTTCCCCTCTCCAGTGCACATACAGGTGTACACACACTCCCCTGCCGCTCAGGCTCAGCTCTAGCCTCTGTGGTTTGTGTGGTTTTAGATTTAACATTCCATCCTTGCTTGCTGTGGGCAAGGATTTTCTGCCTGCCAATCTTTAGACTGCAATGAAAATTCAGTGCCAAAGTTCTAAAGACAGTAGAATTGTAATGAAAAGCAGCGACAGTCCCTCAACTCTCCTGTTTGCATTACAAAACTGGAACATCAGGCTTCGGACTTGCTGGCATTGTGCCTGGCACATGCCTCGGGGATCTGTCTCAAAGGCGTTTATAGTGATGCTGTCTCACAGAGTGACTGTGTTGGGAACAACTTCGTTTGAACTGGGGAAGCAACAACCAGGCCTCACATAGGAAAAGTATGTTTCCCATCCAGGTCGTCATTATTTCAGAAGATCAGCGCTGCTACCCTCTGGTGACAGTTCAGGTTAAGAGGTGAGCAGTGACACTCGAGACCTGGGTGGGTTGACGCAGCTGGACTGGAAAAGAAACACTGTTTTCACACCAGATTGCTTGTTGCTGCCCCTTCTGGCAGATGCCAAAGGTCGGTCTGGGAAAGTAGCACTTAAATTTTGAGGAGCTCTAACACCAGCGACTAGTTTGTTATTTATTTAGTGTAGCTGTTTGGAAACTGACTGAATTTCTGTAAATACCCTGGAAAGATAAATATTTTGTATCCAAAGGAGCCTTGTCAGGAACAGCTGAGAAAATTACCTTTTACAAAAACAGCTGAGCAAACACATAATACCAAGTCATATGCTAGATGTTGTGGTTTACTGCATTTATGTGCAAGATCATCTGTAGCTGTAGAGATGCAGAATGGCAAGCTCTTTTACAGCCTCCCCTAGGAATTTAATTCATGCAATGGCAGAAATCACATGTTTATTTTTCTTGTGTTTTCAGTAAACATTACTTGTATTTCTTCATTGGACTGCCTGTTGGAAAAGTTGTCTTGATGTTGGTTCCCTGTCAGGAAAAATATTTATCCACCTGTTCATGGACCAAAAGAACTTGCCTTTTTATTTATTCTGTTTTAATTGCATTCTGCTCAGTTTCTTTGCTGCATTCAGGGCAGATAGGATGGCACTGCAGGTTGCCTGGCCTCTGTTTGTCAATGCCTCCCCAAATGCAGAGTTCCACGGCTCTTTGTTTCTAATGGAGATTGCTTGCTATACCCGAGTCCTTAGAATTGTGAGAATCATATGGAAATAGCTTTCTGCTTTGGCGGCCTTGCTTTCTCTGACTTTCTGGCAGTATTCAGTGATGGCTTTCATTTTCCAAATGCTGTGAGTAGTTTGGAGACTCTCAAAGCTGCATTTACAGTAAATGTGATGTTGCAGTAATGATGGGTCAATTCAGCTTTAGAAAAAAAGCCACCACCTCTCACTAAAAAATGATGTTAAACTGACTTCAAACAGAATCTTAATAGTTACATATTGCTACGTGTATAATTAAAAGCTTTCACCCTTGAAAACAGAGTTCTTTTTATTTGCTAATTGTAATTCCTTGCTACAGTCAAATAGACTGAGGTAAATTTTTATGATATTAAGAATTGGCCTCATGCTGTAATGTGAAAATCCATTTTTCACAGAGCAAAAATCTTTCTCTTAATGCTTTTCTTCATTTTTAGCAGACTCTGAAAACATGACAGTGTCACTGAAAGAGAAGATCCCAAATTTAACATTGCAAGCCTTATCTTCAGGTATGCATGAATTCTGCTGTGCAGCTTCAGTTTAGAAGGAATGAGTGACCTAGAGCATTTTGATCATGGAGAAGGAAAGTTATTTTTTTGACTTTTGCTGCAGTCATTGCTCATTTTGTTAGGGGATGGCTTGTACAAATTAAAAATTGGGATTTTTTAAAGCAATTGATAATAAGTTCCCCTCTTTAGTGGTTGCACAGAATGATGTTCCAGTACCATAAGAAGCTGTCCTGTAGCTGAAATATTCACTTTGTCATGGAGATGCTTTTGTGTTGCTCAGAGTGGATTGTCTGGGGAGATTTGGGAGAGGGATGGAGGATATGACTAGGATTGAAGTGTTTTGCTTACCCTTTGGGCAGGCCCAGTCTTTAGGGTTCAGAACTCATAGTCAAGTTGGCAAATCTTCACTCTGTCACTCAGACAAGTGATTACATAGAACCAGCCAAATAATGAAGATTTTTTTAAACTATAATTTAACATTTAATGTTAAGAATGAAGTGTAATAATTGTGCTTGAATGTGATGGAAATACTGCTGCACATTTGCTACTGCAGTTGTCTAAAAACTGTTAAAGTTAAGCTTTTTTGCCTTTTTTTTTCTCCCCAAAAGCTTCCTGCATAGACCCAGGCTTGCAAGGTGCTGGGTGCCTAATGGGTCTGGCACAAACACAGGGGCAGGTTTAGCTTCTATCTCTGCATGGGAGATGGGTGCAAACTGGTCCAAGTGCTGCTGCAAGTTCTACCTGGGTAATAGCCACACAAAGTGATGAACGTGTTCTCCAGAGAAGATGTAAGGGTTGTTATTTTTTACATATCTGCCAGAACTAAAATCTGAGGTAAAATAGTTGGACCTCAGTAGATGGCAAGGCTGTGTTCAGAGCTGTCCTCTCTGGAGACCTCATCTAGAGCTCCATGCACTGGTATTCCTGCTTGTACATATGTTCCAGACTCCCACTGAAATACTTTTCAAAATTCCCATTTAGCTGCATGTCTAATCTGGCCAAAACACCTTCGAAATTGGTGACCTTGCTGATGTTATTCCTGCAATGGCCAAACTTTAGAGTTTCAGGAAGAAAAATTTCCCATCCAAAATGAGGTTTGTCACCTCAAGGTAAAATCAGTTATGAAGTAATGATAAAAAATAATAAATCTGTGTTCCATGGAGAAGAAGCCTGGAGAAGAGGAGCTCAGGGGTGACCTTATCACTCTCTCCAATTACCTGAAAAGAGGTTGTAGCCAGGTGGGGGTTGGTCTCTTCTCCCAGACAACCAGTGACAGGACAAGAGGACACAGTGTTAAGCTGCACCAGGAGAGGTTCATGTTGGACAGTAGGAAGATTTTCTTCACAGAAAGGGTGATTAGACATTAGAATGGGCTGCCCAGGGAGGTGGAGTCACAGTCTCTGGAGTTAAGACTGGATGAGGCACTTAGTGCTATGGTCTGTTTGACATGGTGGTCTCGTCACAGGCTGAACTTGATCTGAGAGGCCTTTTCCAATCCAGTAATTCTGTGTAATTCTGTGATTCTCTGGGGTAGACTAAAAGAAGACTTCTCTATTGAAATAGTACCCATGGTTTGTGTAACAGTATTACACACAGATCAGTCATTCATTAAAAAAAACCTGAAACATTTGCCTGGTTTCAAAGCTAGGAAATAAAGCATCTCTGTTGCCTATATCCCACTTTTATTAAGGATGGAAATAAGAATGGAATTACTTCAGCTAACTTGTGGGTTCTTGGCTCCCCATGCTGGCTGGGGGGAGCACATCAGGGTTCCTTCTGCTCTGTCCAGAGCTGCCGTATCCTTGCAGGGGTCACTGCCTGGGCTGCAGGGAGCTGAAGTTCCTGAGGTAAGGGGGATTAAAGCTTTGTGTGTAGGAGGCCCTGCACTGCTGCTCTGGCTGCACACAGCCCCTGTGTCTGTTCTGCTGGGGCTGTGCAAGGAGAGGATGCTCTGCCATGGCCTGGGGCTTCAGCAGCACTCGAGGAACAATCCTTCGCTGGTGGGAAGGATGGTCCTTGTCATGAGGGTGGGGAGTGCTCCTGTTTTAATGACCACACAGTGCTGAGCAGTGCTTCCCTGCTGGCCAGGCTTCCTCTTGCCCTTTGGGTCCCTACCTCCTCCTCTTTGCAGCTCTTGGGCCCAATGGTTCTTCAGCCTCCATGCAGTAGCTCTGGCTGCATGACCCTGAAGTAAGCCGTCCAGCAACAAAAATAAGTAACAAGCTGATAAGTTTGTTGGTTTGGATTCTTCTCAACTCTGATGCTAGTGTGTCTTGGCAATTGGGAACTACTGGTTTTGGGGTTTTTTTAATGCTCAAATAATCCGAAGAGTATTGTCTGCTTACATGTCTTGTGTACTGTTTTCCAACTCCTGGCAGGCAGTCTGAATAATGTGTCTGCATTGTCTGCTGGTTTGTTGTTTGATTTTAATTTTAATGTCTCAGTATCATCCATACCCCTAAGGGAAAATTTAAATTATAAAAATTAATTCCTGTCAGACTGTTTGTTTGAATTTCAAGTTGTTTTGCTGTTCCAGGAATGTTGCAGTGTCAGTAGCAGGATCATGAAGCCAGGTTGAGCCAAATTGGCTTGCATACACTTGTAATTTTAGATTTGGAGAAAAATTAGTCAGTTTAACATGGTTAATACATTCATGCTGTAAGGTTGGTGATAACAAGTTCTTCAGACATAGAGACATGCAATTACCCTAAGTGCAGATAAACAAAATCTTTTGTGCATGTGTTGCATGTGGAAGGATATGCAAATTTGCAATACTCCATGAACACTGGTGTAGCCTGAGTCAAAGCTGCCATTCAAGACTTGCAGGAATAGCCTTGTGTGGTGTGAGGAGCTTTTAACTGCAGATTACTGAAGGTTAGGGTTAATTTTACCAAAAAAAGGAGATGACAGACTGGCATAGATGTGGTTGGAAGATTGTTGGTGTATTTTGAAGGACATTAGTCCCTACAAGTTCCACTACAGCCTTCTGGTATAAAATTATCCCTGCTTAGCCACAATTGACTTGGTCTAAGATGCAGGCAAATACTTCAGCATTGGTATGAGTGACTTCTGTGACTCAACCCACCATTTCATGTTTTTAGGTTTTCACATTAGCTCTGCAGAAACAGCTCAGAGTAACTTAACCCAGAAGACAGAATGAAGAACACTTTTCTATATAAAAAGCAATGCTGATGATGGGCAAAGAGGAATATAATTGCTCTAGTAGGCAACCCAGAATACTAAATTAGTGAATTTGTATTATGTTGAAGAATGATGTCTTTAGGTTTCTCCTCAGTAGCATGAATTTTTTTACTGCTTTTTTCTCCTGGAAACCTTAGCTCTTCAGTATCAGGCTGCTGTAGGCTTTGTGAGATGGGCATTTCAAACAACTTTACCAAGTCAACACTCATTTTCTTGACTTGGCAATCAAGATTGTTTCTTTCTAGCCAGCAGGTTTCTGCTTTTGGGGGAAACTTTGCTATATGAACTTAAAAATAACCTCATTACCCCGTGCATTTTAAATTTCAAAATTGATAAAAGCGAGGTGAAGTTACCATGTCTGGCTAGTGCCAGGCTGCTGTCATAGTGTTGTGGACTACAGGTATGCCATTTTTGCTAGAGTGTTAATCTTTTCTGTTGGTGTTCTACTGGTATCCCAGTTGTGAGAGTTGCTGGCTTGCCAGTTAAGGCAGTAGTTGAACCAGTTTGGTGATCACTTTCCGCCTTCAGATGTTTGGGCTAGTTGAGCAGTTAATACCCATGGAAGTAGTCTTAGGAGGATGGGATGTGTGCAGCCTGTGGCAGTGAGTCCTCCCCTGCTCAGGGGAGACTGGCATGGAAAGGAGACTCAGCTTCTGTCTGAGGAGGAAAGGTGAGTTTCCAGTTCTTCTGCAGCTGGTCCAAGGTTCGAGTTTGCACAAGACTGAAGTACCTGTGGGACATCACTTTCTCACGGACCTTTTGATAGTGGCTTGCTCTGAGGTGTTTTAAATGACTAGTGCTAATGAGACTGTTAATTACACCCATCCCAATGCTGTAGTACTTCCTTCCTCTCTTCACTGGCATTCAGCCTTCCCAGAGCACAAGCAGGGTAGTTGCTGGCTGAGAGAGGATGTAGCTCAGTAATGTCAGATAATTTGTTCTCATGGACTGTGCACACCACAGGGAACAAGACCCTAATGTTGTAATCCTGCCCCTGTCACTGTGTTGATGTGCTTTATGGATCTGTTACTTTCTTCATAATTTTTAGTAGTCAGTGAAGTCCACAGGGGCTGGTAAGAGGCTTGGCAGTGTAAAGCACTCTGAATGTGCTTGTACAGCATAGGCTGTAGAGTTTCCTCATATCCAGCTGAGCACTGGTTTTTCAGGGCTGTTTAATTCCAGGATGAATATAGCAGAATCTACAATCTCCTGGACTTTTCCTGTGGAAAAGTGTTGTTTCCTGCAGCAACTGTCCAATCCTGGCAGTCATGGCTGGGCACCTGGTGGCAGCAGGACCCTGGCAGCAACTTGCAGAGATTCACTACTTCCATTTTATAGTTCAGTTAAGATGAACACTATGGCTCATTTCTCTGAAAACTCTGGGTCAGTTTCTGTGCTAGTCCATCTCTGCCAGTAGCAAAGCCATGTAACACAGTCTACTGGAAATGTATTTGGAGATTGATGCCAGATTCCCAAACTGGAGAGTGTCGGCTTGCAATTCAAGTGATGCTGACGTTTGCGGGAAGGCTTTCTGTTCTAAGTTGTCAGATGTTAGCCAGTGTATGTAATTAGCTTGGTATAATTCTGCTTCAGAATGAAATATTCATTCAAAAGAGACTTAAAAAAAAACCATGCTGATGTTTTTAATGTCTGGATAGTAAGTGATGCTCTGCAGAGCAAGGCATACATTTATTGTTAGAGAGATTGGTTTCATGGCAACTCCTCTTTATTACTGTGGTACACAGAAAGTCCCAGAGGCTTTTACTGTCCATCACTCCTTGGGTCTTGTGGGTAATCCAGATTAAAACCCACAGATGTACATTAACAGTGGAAACAGAAAATAATATCAAAATACAGCCTGAAATGCTCTGGTTGGCCAATTATCCCGAAGGACAAATATAAAACATTATTTTGCATATTAGTTTTTCCAGAGTTTGGTAATAAATCTTGTGAGCAGAGCAGGAGAGGGAATGGAAATGGAAGGTGTAAAAAATTTGTTTTGCCCCAGAAGAAATTCAGAAGTTAGTTAGAGAAGTGATAGCACCACCAAACCAGAAACCCATGATCAGCAGGTGGTGTAATACCAAAAGCTGTGCCCTGAGTCAGGAAGAGTTGAGGATTTGCTGAGAAGAAAGTTATGGAAGTTTAGAAATCACATAGCCCATTTGATTAAAAGATGGGAACAGGGTGTTGTGTGTAGTTGCTCAGTTGCTTCATCCAATTCCTATTTACTTCCCCATCACGAAGTTCATTGACCACTTCTGGTTTCTAAATCTGTTACATATTCTGATTCTAAAGCTGTACTCTGCAGATGAAATTGATTCTTTTTAAGACTTGAATTTTATTGTTTCCTCTTTTGAAAAACATCCTAGGCATCAAAATTCCCCTTTTGTGCTTTATCAAAACCGAAAGGAAGGGTTTGCCTCAGAGTGCAAGCTGCATTTGCTAAGTTTATCATCAGAAAACAACTTCCTGAAAGATGTATAGGCAGGGGATACAGAACTGATGAATCCAGCTGAACAATGAGATCTTGTCATGCTTGAGCTTTTTTTTTTTTTTTTTTTTTTTTTGGGAGTGGAGTTTTTTATTGTTGTTTTGGTTTTGTTTATTTGTTTAGATTGCATTCAGGATGGACCATATAAAGCCAGAAGTATTGATTCTTTGCCTTGTTGCTGGTTTTCTAGTACCACAGGCTTGCTATGATAGATAGTTCAAGTTTAGCAGAGTTATTTCACATTGTACCTTAAATGATGCAAAGTAATTGCCTGGATGACACTCACAGCAGACAGGTTGTTACCTGTGAGAAAGGATGAAAAGTCCTTTGTAGCTGCACATAACCTCTAGGTGAGGATTCTTGTTTTGTCTGTGAGTGTTTTTAGTTCCGTTTTGTTTTTGTGATCAGGCTGATGAATGCGATTGAGTGGTAACATCAAAAGAAAGCATCTCACTCTCAGTGAAACCTCTTCTTGTTTTTCAAAAAACTAGTCATAAGACAACTTGTAGCATCGACCAGAGATGACACATCAAGAGGAAATTGTGCCTGGGGTGAATTGAGCTTTGCACCTTTCTTTGCTTGTTGACATATGATCCTCACCTACAGCAGCACATTAAAATCATCTTTACATTTTGATACAAAGAAGGGGGAAAGAAAAGAGGAAGTTGCAGTAACCCACTTATGTCTTCATACATTTTATTCTGAATATATTAGAGTGATGGAAGAACCTGAGTTCATAATTTTCTTCAATTCAACTTCGTATTTGATACCAGTAATTATTACCCTCCCAGTCTCTGTTTATTTACATGTGGTCTGTGTCCAGCTGTTGTGCCATGGCAGAACTGCTGGGGGATGTGGTGGAGAAGAATAAAACCAATGGCTGGCATCCAGGGAATTGCACAGCTCCAGGCAGCTCAGGGGCAAAAAACTTTGGGAATGGAAGTACTAAGCCCCTTCTAACTCTCATTTCAGAGAGGCTTTCATACCACGCTGTGTTTTTGTTAATCTCACTTTGTAGATACTTCTGTATTTAAAAATCGTCTAGGAGCTGTTTTAGAACAACTACCTTCTACTTTATTGATGACTGCTTGTCTTCACCAGTGGTTTGTTAGCAGACTCGTTATTGCTTGGGCTTCTTTTCTATTGCCAGTGACAGCTGCAGTGACAGTGACAGTACTGAGTCATATTATGATTTAGACTTAGTTGTGTGGCAGCAGAACCAGAAGTATTCAATTAAGCAGCTCTTTCTCCCCATTTCTTCCTGTTGGAGTACTCTTTATGCCAATAAATACCTGTTGATGATGATAAATGCTTGTGGCAGGGTGTATGCTTGCCCCTCCTTGTTCTGCAGGTTTGTAGGAGCCACAGCCCCTGAGCAAGGAGCCTCCTGCTGTTTTAAGAAGGGGCAGCTGGAACCCTGTGTTGATGCAAGACCAATTCAGATTATTTTCATTAAGTCTTAAACTGTGTTACCTTGTTTGCCTTGGAGGATAAAATGTCTGGTGCTGGGCTTGTTTCTGGCTTAACAGAGAACAAGCTCAGGGTTCTTGGACTGATATACACCATGATGAGCTACTTTGGTTTTTATGGGGAAAGTGTTATGTGGATGAACTGAATTCCATGATTCTGTTTCCTTGAAAGAGGCTGCATTGGTGTCCACTGGATGAAAGATTTACCAAGTAGAGCTGCAGATGTTTTTAATGACTGGAATATGTGTAGATCTTGCTCAGAAAAATTGTTTTCTTTCTTTTGCAGCTTCTTGCACAGCCAACCACTCAACAGAATTCTTCAGCCTCTTGTTTCAAAAGACCTTGGACAATCTTCTGCTGTTCCACTCCCTTTGGTCCCACATTTCAGCAAAAAAAAGATCCAAAGAGGATGAGGCAGCTTAGAGGGAAACCCAAAAAAGAGACCTCCAAAGACAAAAAGGAGAGAAAACAGGCAATGCAAGAGGCACGGCAACAGATCACCACGGTGGTGCTTCCCACACTGGCTGTCGTAGTACTGCTGATTGTCGTGTTTGTTTATGTAGCGACTCGTCCAAATACAACTGAATGATGCAGCTTTTCAGACTCTCTAGCTTCGGGATATTAATTTTACCAAGAGCCAAAAGGAACTCTCTGCCACTCTTTTACTTTGCAAAGGATCTTGCTGGTATTTTCAGTCTTTCTCTTGGCTAGGGTCCCATGGATTCTCTGTAGGAATGTAACATAAAACGTATTAGTGAATGTGCCAGTACGTTTTATGGCCCAGTTATGTGCCTTTCAGACTTTTAAAAATGGTGTTTTTCTTAAAGCTGTTTGAAGCTCTATATTGTAAAAGGAAATCGTGTTCTGCTATAAATTTGTAAAAAATCAGCTTTCAGCTTTTATCACTGTTACGGATAATGTTGCTCCCATGAGCTCTTGTATGTCTATTTCAGAACTTCCAAAGAAGTACATTTCTTCTTTGTACTTAATGTCATATGAAGTGCTTTGATTCAGAAAGGATATATTTATTTTTTGAATAAAAGAAGTCTTACTTGGAATCTTCAAATTATTTTGAAAAAAAATGTGACATTGTGAAAGCCTACATTGTGTAATAATTTTTTCATCAACCACTATATAGTTCACTCAAAAAGAATTTCTTTTTGGTGTGAGATACCAACATGCAAAGTGAATACTTCAGTATCTGCTGGATGGAATCTTACAGAATTTGGACAGGGAGATTCTGCCAGGTTATGGTGAAGTAACTAATAACAAACTACATAAACACAGATAATTGCTTATCTGAATGTTCAATATTTGAAGCTGTGTAAGTGGCAATAAAAAGGTGGTTTTGCATATAGCTCTTGATTATTTCTTTTATTAAAAAGGGAAAAGTAATAGTGTAACTTTGGTCTCTGATCTGTTTGCTGAAGTGAGCTGCTGTCCTGTGGGATGTCCCCATCCCCTCATTGGAAGGAAGCTGCGAGCACAGCTTGGGCAGTTTAATTCTAGGAAATAAAGCTACAAATTCTCCTCAAAATGATCCTGTATTCTACTACAGCCCTTTCTCATCCAAGTACTTTAACGCACGCAATAGGCATTAACCTTCAGAAGATTTTGGGGAAGAAGATTGAAAATTCTTCACTGCTGCTTAAATGCAGGCCAAGCAAGGAAGAACGTGATGCTACGGTGCACTGGTGCATGGCAGGAAATATTTCTGTGCTGAAAGTTAAAGACCGCTTGAGTCTTTCCCTCATGTGTAGTCTTTTGGCTTGGAGATAGTCCCCGTGAAGTCATTGGGACTCTTCACTGAGGTGCCAATGAAAGGGTGGGCTGTGTTTGCTGCATCACCCCCATGTACTGCTCCTGTGCAGAATGCTGCTGCTAGCCAAAGTTGCTTTACAAAAAAAAACCTACTCAGGTGGGCAAATGCAGGTCCTTGCAGTGTACTTTGCCCTAAGGCCCATGTTGCCACAGCAGGGTCAGCCTATGGCTGGCTGTTAACCAGCTCCACAGGAAATGATGCAGACACCTGATGGCGCAAGGCTGGCCGTGGCTCCTGACGCAGTGCTAGTGCTCTTGGGAGTGTCTAGAATAAAAATGGCCCTGAAAACCAAGATGTTTTTGAAATACAAAGTTGACTAAAACCTAAAGGAAGAGTTTGGATGAACTGTGAGGTTGCTCCCCCCCGCAGCGTGCATCAGAGCTGGCATATCTGCACAAGGAGCTGCACAGACAGCGTGGCCAGCGTGGTCTGACTGCAAGAGTGTTTACGCACTGAGTGGCCAGCAGGAAGTCTGCTGGCAAACCCCTGTGCTCAGCGAGCCGTGTGCTGACACTGGAATTATCTGTGCTTTGCACTGACAACTGCTTCCTTCAGCTGGGGAGCTCTGAAATGATGAATCTGTAAAAGTAATTGCTTAGTCTGTCATCTCCCAGCTGTTTCTGTTCTCCCTGGCACCAAATCCTTGTCCTATTTTTATTGTATCCTCAGTCAGGGATGGCTGCAATGGAGCTCTGGTAGTTTGCACATTTTTTAACTGAGCTGTTCAGCTTGAATAAAATTCGTGCCTGAGCAAGTGACCAAAAGTGTATGCAGTTTAAATATGCATGTCCTGCAGGGTGTCTTGGGTGTCTGGAATAGAAGTGCTGTTTCTGATAACCTCTTGCACAGATTCCTCATCATCCTCTTCCATAGATTCTTAACCAGGGTTTTTCTGATTCCTCTGAGTCTGTAAGAAACATCTTTGTGATGGCTCTAATGAAGTTTCTGTGACTTCCCCATCTCTGAGTAGTAGCTTATTTCAGTTCCTTCTACCTGCAGGGCTTTTTTATGAGCCCAGGTAATGATTTTATAATTCAGAGAGCCTTCCCTGAAATTTTTTCAGAGGCCTTAGGTGGTTTTGCCCCACCTTCATTTTCTGCAAGAGTTCAGTCTGTGACATGAGAGTGATGAGCTAAAGAACTGGCTGATAACAACTAAATAGCTAAAAGGTCAGTTGGGTTAGATAACATTTATGATTACTCCTCTAACGAGATGTTACACTTCTGCTGCTTTTTCTTATGCCCTTCCTTTATCTCTTGTCATCTGTAAATTCTTTGGGTCACAATAATAATCTTTTCAGAGACAAATGTCTATTAATATGAACCTATAGCTAATTTAAGACATGTATTTCAATTCTCTGAAATGTGCAATTTTACTGAGTGCTAATTGAAAGGCAAATAATATTACACTTTCCAAATGGTTCCTTATGTAGAAGCTGGAATTGATTTCACAGTTCAACTTAAAAAAACCCAGTATTTTTTTCTCTGGTAAACAATGAAGTTTGATTCTGACATTTTCTACCAAATTCCGTTTTACTAGTATTGAATATGAGAATGGGGATTTGGAAAAAAGGTATGAAGCCTCTGCAGACAGAAACTGTCAAAAATCTCCGAGTAATAATGGGGAAGTAAATGAATGGTGGTTGCCCAAATGTCAAGTTGTATGAGCTTCTCAGCCAAAGGTGTAACTGTGCCTCTGTTTTTTTAACTGTATGTATTACTCCAACTGTCAGTTGCCTTCAAAAATGTTTTAGAAATAGGGTTTCAAACCTTTTCCCAGCATAGGGTAGCTTGTGGGCAAAATCGAATGATTTATTACAAGCATTTTCCAGAAAACTCATGCTGAGACACTTCTTCAGCAGTGTCTTATGGTTTCCAAGAGTGCTCATTATCAGGTGAAGTCATTAAAAACCTGCCATTGCCTTCTGATAAATCAAGTTATAGAAGCAGTTTTTTAAATCTGATTTTTCAAAGTATAAATCAAACCTTAATCAAATGCTTAAACATCAAGGTTTGAATGGAGTTTTATAAATGTCTGCCAAGTGCTAAGAAAACAAAGTGATCATGTCAAGTATTCTTGCAGTGGGGTAAATGCCCAGCTGTGTTACACATGGCCCCAGCTCCCCAAAGCCAAGTGAGAAGAGCCAGTGGCACTGCCTGTGGTCTGAAGGAAGAACTACACGTATTTTACAAGCTCAGAGAGATTGGCTCCTGGTCTCACGTTTCAGTTCATCTGCAAGAAAATATTTACTTATTCACTGATGTTCAGTTCAAATGCACACACCAGAGAAGATGCACTGTTCTGTTTTCAGACAGTTAATGTTCAGTGGCCAAATGGTTCATGTACAGCTTTGAACACTCCTGTAGCTGTGGAAGAGGTGAAAGAAACAGACTGATCTCTTGGTTTAGGGAGGGACACAGGAATGCAGCATATCACAGTCTAGGGGCATTGCTCAATCCACTAGTGGAAGCTTAGATGCAGTACATTAAATTACAGCCTGTTTATGGATTTGAGGGTGTCCATGTGATTAAATAGTAACTCAACACAGTGAACTTTGAGATCTGATCCCCACAGTGAGGGAAAAACAACACACAGTTCCCACATTGGTTAACCCAAGCATATTCTCAGCAGAAGCTGTGTGTGAGAAGAAAAAGCCAAATTTCCTAGCACAAAGCAGTTTGTGTGTAAAATCTAGTAGCTAGCTATTTTGAATGAAATTAAATGGGGGAAAGAAAGGACTGTGAATGATATAATTGGCTGTTGTACGTTGTAAAGCCAGAGGGGAATGACACAAGCTAAGGACTTTCTCCCCAGTGTGCTCTCCCAGCTGTTGAGTCTGTGGGAGATGCAGGAGCAGAGAGCAGCAGGAGTGAGTGGAGTTCAGCACATACCTGAGCTGGCTGTGTAATCCAGGCTTTGATGACTGCCATGACAGCCTGTAGATGTGAAGTCACCTGGGGCTCATGCATTCAGCAGTCTCTGTTGACAGCTTCCTTCTCATTGCCACTGGTGGTGTTTAGTTGAGCTTTGAATTAAGTGCTGGTGGGCTTGATTCTGTGTGCTGTTGTACTGCTGTTAAACCAGGAATTAAAACCAGTTACATGACAATAAAGCCAGAACAGTGACACTGGGGGGTTAGGCACTTCCTGTACTATCTCTGATCACAGCAGAGATTTATTGGCTGTTATTTGTCTCCCCATCAGAAAAGCAAGTGCCTATGATAGTTTGTTCATTTTTGTGTTCATTTGGTACTGTGTTTTGCTGCTGCAGTTTGCATTCCTTTCTACATTGGCTCAGAGTACCCACTGTCTCATATTCTTCCATTCTTATACTCCTAAATTTCCCATGCATAAAAGGAGAGAGTAAGAAATGGAAGAAAATGTGCTTAATATCCAACTTTCATGTGAGCCACTTTTAAATAGCTATTTAGTATTCAGCAACTGCTTTTTCAACCCCCTCAGAGTAAGTTTTGGGGAGTGAATTGGACAGCAACACTCTGGCAGCTCTTATGCCACCAACTATTTCAAAATTACATCTTGATGAAACATGTTGGCAACTTCGTGCATTTGACCTCTGTTTTTCCTTCAGCCAAAAAGAAAAAAAAAAAAGCTGGTGGCAGCCTGAACCATTGTTCTTTGCATTTAAAACAAGTCTTTCAACTGGGAGCCAAAAAACTGCTTTTCAGTACAGCTTTGAAAAATCATCAAAGTCCAGCAGCTTAAAAAAATTTTCCATTGCCTTGCTATTCACAAAGTAGAATATAAATTTTCTGTATTTTTCTAACAGTTTGCAGCTCCCAAAGATTGCACCTTGTCCTGTCAAATAAGCCTAATGATTAATATTTTTTTTTCCATTTTTATTGGTGTTTTCAGGAAGTTATAGCCTTGGACCCTTCTGATTATTCCTTTTTTAACAATATACATCCATGTCCAACCCCTGTACATAAATGAGTAATTTCTCAGTCTTATTTCTGCTTTCCATTTTTTAAAGTTTATTTTTTTTTGGCATGATAACATCAGGAACAAGTATTTTCCTTCAGAAACCTCTCACCAGTTCAGTTGAGTTTCTGCCTTTTAATGCAACTAAAGTATTCAAACCACTGGCATGGCTCCAGCTATACCACGGTAGCAATGGGCTCATTTAAATTGGGGATTGTCACGTGAGCAACTGTTGCTGTTTTTGGTTGAGAAAGAGAAGGACAACCTTTCTGGTAAGTGGGTGTTAAAAAAATGGCACCTTGATCCATGGTGTCTCAGCACATTTGTGGCACAATGCTCTCTGAGCAGGCAACAGCAACAAGCAGGCTGTTGAGATACAGGTACTTCCCAGTTTCCAGTGGTTCAACAGGCAGTTGTTTATATGGCATTGCACAAAAGGCAGGCTGAAACTAACTCTGGTATTTTATCAGCCAAAATCAGTAGCTTGCCCAGATCTTAAAAAGCATTAGGAAAAAAAACTTCGTACCCATTTTTTTATGATTTCATTCACTCATTCTCATCATCTCACAGACCTATATCTTGAGAAGTGTCCTCAGGCCTGAACTGGAGGCAGACACATACACTTCTTTGAAGATCTGGAGCAGACTGTCATCTTGTATGTTTCAATCTGAGAGTGGCAAAAGACTCTGGATAAATGGCTATTTATTTTGCTCTTCTGAAAGACAGTATTTTGCTGTCTTCTTGCTTCTACAGATCTTTCCCAGATTAAAATTTAGCTTTATTTTCAGAAGTTTCTGAATTTCTTCATTAATTCTTTTAAAACTGCATCTCCCTCTAAGCTGAGGATGCATATATATTTAGTTTGTTCAGATGTCCTTCAGTCATCTTTTTATTCAGTCCTTGTTCCTCCAGCTGAGGCTAGTAATTTTCCCGAATTTTCCTGTAGAAGATTCTCTGATGTCCTCATCTTCATTGCTCATTTTACTGCAAGCTGAGCCAAACTGGTATTTAAAATCTTGGTATTTTGTGTAAGTATGATGTAGTGTATTTTGTCTTAGTGGAAATATAGCATCGAAAAACAATTTACATTTTAGCCATAGTCCTGAATATTAATGAGACTTCTTTTACTCACAAACTGGAGCAGTTTGACAGCCTGGTATTATTTTTATCCAGATTTTCCCAGGAAGTTGGCAACAGTATATGCTGGAAAGTAGTTCTTCAGTATCTCATTCACTGAAATTGGTGGTTCATCAACAGTGTCTGTAATTTCTGTTTCGCTTGCACAGCAATAGAATTCAGTATGAATTGCAAATAAAAAGAATCTCAATATGATGCAGATTTTCAGCACATGGAGTTGAATTAACTCTGCTTGATTATATAATGTTTTCCTATGATGTAGGAAAATGTAAAGAATTTAGGCCCTTACCTAAGACTGATCCCATGTTGTCTTAAGTTAAAGGTTTTTCCTCAATGTTCCAATATAGTTAAACAATGAGCCAACATGGTTACAAAACTTCAATCCAAAATAGGTGCTTATGAATACAGGTTTTAAAAATTTTAAAGTCTCAATGTAAAGTGCCTGAGATCAGGTTCTGCCCCTGGTGAAGTCTATAGGTCTGGTAAAAGGGGCAATATGGGTGGCTTCAAAACATGTGCTTGGCATTTTAATGTTCTTCTCAAAGAGCAGCATTTCCAGAGGCCCAGGGGCTATTTCCACAGCCAAGAATCACCAGAGCATAGATAAGGTTTTCATGCCAGGAGCTGAGACATGGTTAAAGGCCATTATTATTTTTCTGTACAATCTAGAGAATTTGTCTTGGTTGACTCTAATTTCAATGGAAAAATTCTATTTATTAGCCCTCTGTACATTACAGAATTGTAAGTATCTTAATTTACAGTGCTGCAACAGGGTCTCTGCTGCACACAATTTAACTGTGCAAAACACACCTGTATATTCTAGAATATATTTAGAGTTTATTTTGTAATATAGTCTAGTTACAATATACTTAAATCTGTAGGGTAATGATGATTTTCTTGAAAACTTGGTGTTACAAATACATGCTATTTGCAATGTGCCTAAATACATAGAGCACCTAGTTGCAGATTTTAGTTCTGAGGAACTCATGGGTGATTACTTGGTTTGCTTTTCTTAATTGTGTGACTGGCTTAAGTATGCCTACTTTGCTGCATCCTGGCATATTTCTTTAGAGTATTTTCAGAATATCTTTGCAGCTCTTCAAGGTGTGAATTTAAACGTTCTTCAAATTCTCTTGCATGTTTGTCTTCCTCTTGAAGGAACTTTTCTGTTGTTGCAAGGAAGGACATCTCAGGGGGAGACTGAGCAATGAACAGAAAATCATGGTTAGGAAAAACCAGCAAGTGCTGCAATGTGTTTGCGTTATCAAATTCTAGATGTGAAAAACATCTCGACCTATAGTAGCTACTAACACTATAATGCTTTACACCTCTTCAAGAAAGCACTATTTTTAAAGGCATACATTTTTGAAGGCATCCATGTGCCTAAATGACATGAACTGAAAGTTGTATTTGATTACCTCTGATATTCATAGCATTGGCATGTAGTTTGGCCATTAAAAATTTAAACATTCCCACTAGGCAGAATTATTTGTATAATGTAGACTAGGGCAGAGGACAATAATCTTTTTTGGAATTGCAGAGTATAATTAGTGTTGGATACTGCTGATTGTCTCCTGGAATTTTAGCTCTCTATTTCTGTGACATGATGCTTTCTGAGGAAAGGAAGAAAACCTGTGCTCATTTCAGTACTATTAACTCCAAGTCCTGACATTCTGGAGAATGTACTAAATTTTTGTTCACTGCAAGTAATTTACTGAAAAATCTTTCCATTTAATGAGCATTTAGTAGACTCAGACACAAACCATACCAATAATGAGCCTTTAGATGGTTGTCATGGGATGTAGAGTTGTATGAAGCAAAGGACGTGAGAATCTTTGCTGGAGCAAATTCTAAATTTTTAAGCACCAATTTTTGTTAATTTTCTTGCTAATATATAAGATGCATTCACTGGAATATCTTTACCAAAAGAAATACGAAATAATTCTTCTTTTCCTAAAGATACTATGCCTGTTTAAATACATTCAACGCTTTTTTGTAGAGATAAATGCGATTTTATGACAAATTTTTAAGATTTGGCTGAGGAAAAAACTTAGTATAGGAGCTTTAATATTAAAAGAAAGGTAATCTTCTATCTTTATATTGTCATATATTGGGAAAAATGATTGACATCTTTAATCTTAAAGATAATATTAAACCATATCTTAAATAGTCTGAGTTACTCATTAAATTATTAGTCTAGAATTTCAGGGTTTTTTTTCTAGAATTCAAAAATGTTTGAAGTTTATATGTCAGCACATCAAATAGGAATTCAGATATTCAGATGGTCTGTGGAAAAGGCCAATTCTGTTATATCCCTAAATTTTTACTCCAGGCTCTACTGTATCAGAATGGGGTATTCCCTATTTCCACAGCAACTAGAGACATATTTGGACTTTGTTTTCAGCTTCATTGAAAACTGCTCTTTAGCAGCTTTTAAGGCTAAAAGATACTAATTACAAAAATGCTCTAAAGCACCAATCCATTCAAACCTTTTGCAGCAGACTCTGAGATGAAATTTAGAAATTTCCTATAGGAAACCACTTTTCAAAGTACAGAAGTAAGTGATAGCTGGAAATAAATTCTGAGTTTAATACCATCCTTCTTGAGTGAGAGAGGGTTCCTAATGTACAGGGCTCCTAAAATGCAATTCACAGAAAAAGCAGAATCTTCCTTTTCTCAATCCCTCCAAATTAATGTTTTAAAATGATGGGCAAGAAAAAGTGGCTTAATTTGACATGTATGAATAGGAAACCTAAAGGTATTGGAACATTTTGTGCCGTAACACCCCTCTCTCAATCCTTGTACTAGCAAGAATAAGAAAGAATGCCAAGCCTCTAACGTTTAAGAAAATGGAAGGACATCACTTGATTTTGATTTTCTTCATAAACACGTGCGTGATTTCACATCCATAAATTATCACTGTTCCCATATGAGGAGTTTTTCCTGACATTCTGAATGCCATGGCTATGTGCCATTTATTCCATCATGAGCTAGGCCACAAATACATCTTGTGATGTCAAGATTCAGTGACAGAATTGTTAGTACTATTTTAAATTATTTGAAGAAGGCTTTTGTATTATGAGGAATACATTGGATTTGGAGGCTTCATTTAAAGAATCATGATATGTTTTCCTTACTGAATACCAGCTATGAAATCACTGATTCAATGCTGAGCAAATAAAATACTTGCAGTGAGAAGCATAAGAAAATGGGAAAATCTGAATCTGAATTACAAATTTAACAGGAGTCATCACCTAGAGAAAAATGCCATGTCAGACTTTTCCTTATGGACTGCAGATTTACACAGATGCCAGTCTCAGAAACTTTACATCAACTTATAAAAATGTCTTAGAGATTCAGGGTAACAATGCTTACAGTTTCTGATTTGTCATTGGAAAGAGACTGGCCTCACAATCAAGCTATCTTCCCAAACTGTTAAATGTCCTTTGCTTCAACTGGTACTTTGATGTGTTTCTTCTTGAAATACACTGTAAACTCCAAATGAGACATTTCTGAATTTCTTTAGAGTGGAGAGAAGGATGTTTATCACTTAGAATAAGCAGGTCATGGCACCCCACAGCTCCTTACCCGAGGGTCAGACATCACAGACTACGATTTTAGATGGATCCCTAATGCATTGTTTTTCATGCACTTTGAGAGGTTTTATCTAAGCAAGTCTAAAAGGCAACATTCCTTGTTAGCAGCACTTTGCTTTCCAAGCCTCTGGTCTGTTCTTTCATTATGTTCTTTATTGTCTTTACTTTTGGCCTCTGAGGAAGAAAAACCACAAAGAAAGTGCTTTAATCCATGTCTCAGATGAGATTCATGGTCCCTGGTTTTGAATTTCTTTTTCTCAGATATTACTGCTTTTATATCTTTTGATTTTCTAACTGAAACTGGATAGGGATGGGTTCATCATAAGCTTTCCATCTAACTTGTTTGGGTAATAAGGCAGCAAGGACTCTATTCTTTCATTTCTACAGTGCTAGCTGATGTCATAATTCTTCAGTGTATACCAGTAATGAGAATCACCTTTCTTCCTCATCATTTGCTGGAAATGAAGGAGTGCACCTGACAGAGATGCATACTTCTATAGATGAAATATGTGCTAAGTATGTATTCTCCTTAAATAAGAACTACCCAAAGTGGTTAAGAATTAATTCTGGGTTGCTGGGGAGGAGCCCTTCAGGAAACTGTAACTCTCTCAAAGAGTGAGAGACAGATCTGCCTAATTAATTTGCCTAGAAGTAATCTCTTACTTGCCCCATGAGTTGTCCCAGCATGCTTGGACGCACCTTCAGCAGGGCAGCAAGAAAGCTTTAACTCGTGGGATATTTTAACATTTACTGGTCAAATCATGAGTGGCCAAACCCCAGTGTTAGTGTCTTCTCATGATTAGCTGCTTCTGCTTTCCAGGCAAGATTTTGTAATACCAAGAGTAGAAATTGGTCTGGCTAATTTAAGTCTCATAGTGACTAAAATTGGGATGTTTTGGGAGTAGCTTCCTCTAACTCTACACTGCAGTACATCTTAGGCAGCAGGTACAGATGTCCATCTTAAACATGCTTCTTCTCATAGATGAAAATTAAATTAGAGATGCTTAGGAAATTTCTGAGTGACATACAAGATTTTTAGAGGGCCAGCCTAGCTAGACAATAGTAATACCTTGGAGTGAGAGGCATGGACTATAGCATGCCTCAGGGTAGGATCAAGACTGCCAATATAATTCCTAATGATGTCCAGTGGTAAAATTTACAGCTTTCCATTGCAATCTATTTATTAAGCAAGTTTCCATACTAATGTTAGAAAATTCCCTAATGTCTAATTTAAATTTTAATTATTATAGCTGAAGTCTTGTATTTCCAAGTCTTGAAAGCCAGAACAAACAACAACTGTCTATCATCTGAAGAGAAACATGAGAAAGTATTTATGACTAGAATATCAGGAATAATTTTCTGAAGTTGCTCATTTCAGAAAGAGAGCACAACATAAAGTACTGTTCAGAGAAAAAGTATTTCCCTAGATTTGAAAACCCTTGAAACAAGAATTTTTGGGGTTATGGGAATTTCCAGTGAATACCAGCTGAGCTTTCTAGTTTATTTAAGGAAAGAATGACTGTCTCTATACATGTAACCTCTAAGTAAGAATGTGAAAGGGGAGAGGTTCCAGTGGAACATACACATTTATGTTTGTCTGAAGATTCTCTACCAGGAGGAGTGATGTAATTCACTGTCTAAAGCCCTACAGACTATTTTGTCTCTTTCTCAATACCAAGAGAGTAATTTTGGTAGATATCAGGACATCACCTGGAAGTCAGATGTTTTCTATTTGTGCTACAAATATTCTTCAGAAAACTAGCGCTTTATAACATTTTCCAAAGTTTTAAACATAGTGGAGATTTCACATCAGTCCTGTCCCTGTGCTCTATACCCCTGAAGACCTCAGAACTCTGTCAAAGAACTCTGGTATAACATAGTGTGTATTTTTCCCCTTCTTTCTCCTCAATGCAACAGCTTTGCATTTGAATACAGAACTCTGGAGTAACAGACTGTTGAATGATTTCTCCACTAAAGCCGTGGTATCCAATGTCAGCCTGAGTGACGATTTAATTTCAGTGGTCTGAACTTGTACCTGCTTCAATGCCACTGATTTGGACCTAGACTCTGTATGAGAAATATCTCTTGCTTAATAGTTTTGTTATGTACTTTGCCCACACATGAGCTGGAAAGTCTTGGCATTGACCCTGACCTGAGTGCCAACTGGGAAATAGCTTCCCTGCAGCTTGTAGAAGTGTCTCAGAATGGACATTTTCCCCAGACTTTCTGGAAACAGAAGCTTTGTGATTTGGTGTCTCTGTCTGACACTTCTGACAGAAGAGAGAAGAATTGGTGTTTATCAGACTCATCTGGAAAAGTCCAAATGACTCTTTTCATGATTTGCAGTTTAAAAGGAAAAATCTCAAGCCATGAGAAATTAAAAGCCATTTACTTAAAACTCCTGTGAAACAGAAGAATATAAAAATGGAAGTGTGGTCAAACATCTGGGACTACATGGTTCTCACTGTTCTCAGACTACTGGCACAGAGCTGAGGGGAGACCACAGGCAGTGAAGGGCTGCACTGCAATCCCTGCTTCCCAGGCACGCCATCATTATGGTTCTTCCTACCAACAGTGAGATTTTGGACTATGGAGATAGTTCTGCAGCAGCCACATCTCTGACAGGAAATTTGTTTCTGAAGTGGACAGCAGAACTGGGGTTCAACAAGCACAATTGCAGTTAATCCCCCCCAGTAAAAGCTGAAGTCTTCCCTCGTCTCCCTCTATAGGTTCAACCAGGGCCCTGCAGCTGAGGATCTCCTGATACAAAGATCCATGTATCACAGCTGGCCAGAGGGAGACCTGTAGTTCATTCCTCACTTACATTCTGAATTCCACTGCTTACTGATGGTATGGTTTCATGGTTTGAGGTCAGGAAAGTGTTAATTTGTCAAGTGCAAAACAATAGTGGCCTGTAGTGGAGGCCTAAGGGAGGAGATACTAAGGAAGAGGATAAAGCTCAAATTCAAAGGGAGTGCTAAAGCCAAATAATTATGGAAAGATTTTCTTAAGTTGTCCTAGGCAAAGTGGGATTTGTCCCACTTGTCATGAAGGTTGTAATCTCCAGCCTATGAAGATCAAAAGAAAGAATGCCATCCTATTACTCCTGCACTTCAAGAAAAAATAAGGATCACAGTAATAATTTCTGTTTCCTTTCAAATACAATAGCTAACATATGGAAAATTGTTGCTGTGATTTTTCTGATTTTATCCATCAGATCAAATAGGAACTTGATTTGTCTAATGGCACTTAAGGCAGTAAGTTTGCAGGTATTATGGAAATACACTTGAGGCAGAGTGCTCTTACAGAGGCAACACAAAGTAAAGTGCCCCAATATAGAAGCCAATAAAATGTAAAATGTAGAAATTTTTCTCACAGTCACATAATGGCAGGTAATTATCACCATTGCTATTAGAACAGAGGTATGGCTCAGTAGGGGATGTTTAATCTCCAGAAAAACAGCGTTTCTGTTAGGATAAGATATTTCCATTTTTGTTGGGCTGGCACTGTATAAATAACAATGACAACAAGAGTGATCTAATTTTTGGCTCCTCTAAGGCTGCATTTGGTCCATAGATGGATTTTTGAGAATATATGTGTTATAGGAAAATAGTTACTTACCGATAATTTTATTTCTTCCGCATTGTAAACAGGACTCTGAAAGCTGCCTTTTCTGCTCACTTCAGGGAATGGCCCAGGAAAGCCCAAAGGATACCCCACTGGTGGTAATGGAGATTTATAAACTGTTTTCTTTTCATGACCTCTGTGAAGTGGATGAGAGGATAAAATGTTATCACTTTTTGAACCAGTGATACTGCCTTGGCCATACAAAGCAGGACTGCAGTTTCTGTGGTATGCACCAGCAGTGAGCATAGTAGTCCACTGACATTCCACTTTCCATGAAACTTTATTTTGGAAGGATCTAAAAGAAAAAAAATTGAAATATGAAACCCAGCTAAAACTCTTAAGCTATCACAGCAAAGCCAAGGGTTTTTTTCATTTATTTGTTTACATAGTTTCGATTACTTAGCTGTTCAAACTGCTTCATGCATAAATTTATGGGCATAGGATTCAGCATTACTAAATTGCAGCAATTTAGCAATTTCCACCTAGGTGACTGTAAAAGTCTGAGTGTGCTTTCTCTTGTCTACTTCAACTGTGAATTAAACCACCCTAATTTAAGCCCTTTCGCTGAAGCTTAGGTTGAGGAACCTTGCCTTGGTTGCTATAACTGTGGCAGAATGAGCTAAAACACAAACTCACTTCAGGAATTGAAGATGCCAATGCTCCTTAAGTGTTTGTTACCTATCCTTTGCTAATGGCTACCATTCCTTTGGCTTTCCAGTGGGAAAAGCAATGCAAGCACCCTTTGGCCATGTCTAGGAACCAGAGTGAATTTAGCCAAACAAATAGAGGAAATGAAATACGAAGGTGTGAGAGGAGAGAAAAAAGCTTTTATTAGTGGTTGGATGATTAGTCAATTTTGATCTAAAATTATCTTAAATAACTATGTTCAAATGGTTAGAATTTAGAATAAATGCTTAAACAAAAAATAGTACAGGAATCCTAGGTTCTGCATGTTTACTGCAATGACAGTTTTGCCACTGATTTAATGATAACAGTTTGGAGATTAATATAAAAAATTATTAGATTTTTAAAATACAGTTTCTAAAAAATTGTACAATACCATGCTTTTGCAACAATAAATGAAATCTTCAAGCTCAAAAAGTAATTTTAAACCATTTTATTGTGATGTTCCAAAACTCTTGTATCTCGGTGATCAGAATTGATGTGTGAGTATATATTCCTAATAACTTATATTTATGTAAAGCAAAAACTATTAGTGTTAATAGCAACATAAAAAAAAAGAAAGCCATTTTCTTCCTGTTCAATATAGTTAGCTGAACAATTCTGATACTGTATTGATAAAAGCAGAAAATTCTGAGACTTGCTTGCCCAGATGTCTGTGAAATTACACTAATTTTCAATTGCATCATTCCTTGTGTTATCTACCAAAACATGCAAAAAAAGTATTTCAGATTCTATTAATTTTATCTTACAGTATTTCTAGCCGAGATGAACATTTCCATTGTATTCAGGGCTGTGCTTATGATGAATTTTTAATCTTGGGAGGTAACTACTAAAAAATGATAGCAGTTTGAACAAATTCTATCATTGCAAATATCCTAAAACAGTCTACTAATTTGAAATGCAGCTATGAAAGCTTTTAAAGAGCATTTTCTCTGCCACTAAAATATAATTTAATAAATATTCAAGAGTATGCAGTGCTACTCAGTATTTGTTTTATATTTTTAAATAAAAAGAACTTGCCAAGTGCAGGGAAAAGCCAGTGTTTTCTGCAGAAAGATCACACCATCATTTTCTAATCTTAATTTAAATATTTGGTGTTGGGAGACAGTGGCTGTGGAGCCTTGATGGACCTGCTTTTATATAAGCCCTTCTGCTGGCTTTCATGGGGATGGAGTTGATTTTCTTCACAGTAGTTTGTATGGGGCTGTGTTTTGGATTTGTGCTGGAAACAGTGTTTGTAGGGATGTTTTAGTCACTGCTGAGCAGAGCTCACACAGGGCCAAGGGCACTTCTGCTTCTCACCCCACCCCACTAGAGAGGAGGCTAGGGGTGCACAAGGATTTGGGAGGGGATACAGCAGGGACAGCTGATCCCAGCTGACCACAGGGATATTCCAGACCATATGGGAGCATGCTCAACAATAAAAAGCTGGGGGAAGGTTGCTTGGGCATCACATGACAGGTGGTGAACAATTGCACTGTTATCACTGAGCATCACTTGTTCCTTATATTCTAATTATAGCATTACTATTATTATTGTTATTGTTGTTGTTGTTATTACTACTACCTTTCTTTTCTGTCCTCTTAAATGGCATCTCAACACATGAATGTTACTTTTTAAAAAATTCCAATTCTTTCCTTGTGAGTGGGGGAGTGAGCAAGCAGATGTGTGTTGTTTACATGCCAGGTTAAACCACAACAGCCCTAAACCACGAAACTGAGTATTCAGTACATGGGCTGTGCAGAACAACTTAGAGGACTAATGAAGAACATATTCTTTTTCTCTGATTATAAAAGAAGCTGTGATTAAGATACTCTGAATGCTACAGCAAAGCAAATTATAAGCATGATGCTGTATTATTATTTGTTACTATAACTTTATTTTTACTATAATAATAATAATATTATTATGCATGCTGACATAAAACTGAGACTGTTCACCAACCTTCCAGTTTTCTAAATCACCTAAAATGTTTACTTTTATGGAGGCAGAGTTTTCTCCTTTCATTCATGCTTTTCTTTACATAAACATACTCTGCTCCCTGGGCACAGGAAAATATCTTTTAAATTTATTTTTCTCCCTATTTTTAAATCCATTCCATCTATGGTTTGGATGAAAGGCACTGTGAAAAAAAGCCTGCCACAACTGAAGATAGATGGCATGAATAATAAAATCAGTTTTGTTTTTTTTTTTAAAATATCTTGTTCTGACTTTTTTGGAAGTAATTTTCTTTCTAAACCCATAGTAAAGTCAATGTGCTCTGCGTTCTTTTTTCCCCCCAGAACTGCTTCTCTATGTATTTAATAACAATTACTACTGTTGTGTTATAACTTCTCTAAGAATAGAATTTTCAGACTTGAGTGCCTGAATGCCCACTTGACTTGGGTTATGGTAGCCTTTAGATAATAAAAATATCTCCCTTTCCCTCCCCTCCAAAAAAAAAGAAAAAAAAAAAAGAAGAAAAGAAAAAAGACTGTTTTCTTAAAAAGGAACTCCCATTCTCGCATTCCTAGTATGATCTATAGGATTTCTGGGGTTGCTTGGTATTTTGGAAAAACCTGACACTTCCATTGAGGTGCTTTGATAGGGATACTGAGCCTTTACTTTGGATGGTTTTCACAGTTGTGGTTTAAACTTCTACCAGTTCATGTGCAAACCGACGTCCAAGAACACAGATCTACTTTAAATAAAATCTGCAAATTTGTAAAAAGCAGACTATTTGTTAACATTACCAATGCAAATACACTACTACTGCAGCTGAACAACTTATGCTTTTGGTGTGATTACTGTATAAGGTATTTAACATGTACACACATACCACACAGATAATATCACTGTTGACATGGTGACAAAGGGGACAAAGTGAAAGAACGGTGTCCTTACAAAGGAAATTTCTATAGACAGGATCTACTTTTCCTGGCTCATACATAAAATCTGCCTGGTCCCTGTGCAGTCGACTTCAGAGACACAAAAAAACCCCAAATTCCTTACACAGCTTTGCTGGTTGACATAACCAGTCTTGAGAAAGAAAACTGCAGATCTTTAATGACCAGAATGCCTTCAAGAATTTGTGCTGTTGCTTTTACCTGGCACGTATAATGGCTAGCTTGATTTTAAAATGGATAATAAGCCTTTTCCTGAAGAATTGTTTTCACTGCTTCCACTTTATCTATTGTAATAACTGATACAGTGCTGAGTGTGACTAAGAGTTGTATGATCTCCAAAGAGTAGTGAAAACCTCCTCAACACAGCTATTCACTGCAAACACACATCCATTAAGACATCCCCAGCTACCTTAGCAGGAATTAAATCTTAGCATTTACCCTTCACTTTTCTTCCCACAAAGTGCACTTTGGCTTGATAAGTTATTTTTGTGCATATTTTTGGAGTAAATAAATAGCTTTTCATTTTGGAACTCACAGGCATATTTTAATTTAGGAAGAAACAAGCTGAACATACCAGCTTCATCAGAGAAAGTCCTCTTCAACCATGCCCAAATTTAAATCAAGGGCATATGATCAAGGTCTAACTAAAGGACAGAAATTTTGAGAGTAGGGAAAGCTTATGTAAATTGCAATTAGAAATAAGATAATTGCATAAGAAAACAGTAATTAATTAAGGTGGTTATAGGTGGAATGAGGGCACAGACCTTTTTTAGCAAAAAGATGCTATTTCTGCATATCTTAATTTCTAATATTTAGAAATTCAGTGTATACTGAAAGAAAGAAGAAATCATGCCACTTTTTGGATTGCCAGTATAAGTTCCTGCAATGTCCTGTGTTTTCTCTAGAGGTCTCCTCTCTAAGACATGATGGTGCCTGTGCCCAGGATTCCAGTTCTGATTGAGAGACACAACTGAAAAATACTGTAGAATATACACCCATCCCTTGCACAAACACCATGTTTTCTAATTTTTTACCACACAAAAAAAGTCTTTTGTGCCCCTTCTCCAGTGCCATAATTTCCATGGAAACAGAACTGCAAATTAAACCAGAAATAACAGAGTTTACACAGAATAAAATAAACATATCTCAGATTTTAACTTAACCAATTTCCTAGTTTATCTGCACACATCTGATGGTTGGAAATTTAATTTTAGTTTTCTGGAAAAATCCTGAGGTAGTTTCCTGCTTGGGAACAAAGAACTGATAGTACAGAAAGGGCCCAGTCATAAAAACACTAGCTAGGTGATGTGCATACACACAATATGCCAAATTTGCATGTTCTAAAATCTGTGTATTTATATATCTGAATACCTTTTCATTGAGGAATTCTAATGCATGATTTAGATCCTGAAATCCAGGCTCAATATATCTGTTTCATCATATTAACTACAATAATAATAATAATAATAATAATAATAATAATAATAATAATTTATATTGTGTTCAGTAGTCTGGCTGAGATTTCTGTTGTGAGAAAGGTCAACTCTCACAGGTTTCTCACAGTTTTGATTGATCTTCCAACAGCTATGAAATCACAATCCTGCAAATTACACGCATAATTCTATTGTCTCAAATATTTATGTTCTCATAAATTAAATTTCACAGTCTCTTATGTACAGCAAGTGTAAATCCTCAGAAAATGGGGAAAGAAATCTTAATGTTTCCTCACTTGTGAGGAGTTGAAGCATAAGCAAAAATTGCACTGATCAATTTTGTGAAGTTATGAGACCTACTGGTGCAGAATAATCTGTATCTCAGTTTACAAGTATTTGTTTCGGCAACATCTTCAACATAATTTGAAACTTCATAGGAAATCAGGAACACCTTCCACTTCCAAAAACAGGTGTATTCATGTGTGTGTATATATATATGCCTGCATAATGTATATGCATATACATATACATACAAATAATATATCTATTTATTTTTATATGCACATGAATATTATCTCCAACACAAAACAACACTCTTCAGAAAGAAATTTTAGGCAAAAATGGAGCTATATATAATGGGATGCCACTCTATTCTGCAGAAAGAAAATAGTTAAAATTTTGTCAAAACCTAAATGCATGAGTTTGAAATCTTAAGATGTCCAATTTTGGCTCCAGCTAATTCAACTTTACTTCACAGAACTATTTCATGTTATTGCTATCATGTCAGTTCTTTATTACCAATAATCAATGTATTTAGCTTCCTATTAATTTTTATCTTCCTGTACTGTGAAATACTGTGCAGCAGGGAGTTTGTTGGTTTCTTTTTTTTTTTTATTTTATTTTTATTTAATTGCAATGCCATGATTATAATATATTTGAAGGCAATTCAATGGCTCACTGAGTACAGGGAAATAAGAAGAAAGTCATCACTACAATGCTTTCTGTGAGTCTGACTATTCTCAAGTCTCATTAATTTTCTGTAACAAGGAGTTTATTATAGGAATGACTTACTCAGGGCATCTGAAATTATGTTTCTTTAAAAATCAGGTCACCCAAGAACACCAAAACCAGACAAGGCATTAAAATACATTTAATGAAACTTCCAACAAATTAAACTGGAGGACACAAAGCTTTTCAGCAGGGTCCACAGTTCAAATTGCTTATTAAGAGAACCTCCCATTGGGAAGTTTACCTTTCATATTGAATTTCCTATCCTTTCCTTGTCTTGTTTTTATTTGATAGTAAAAATACAGTCTGCTCTATTTTGCAAAATCTGGGACTAAGAATAGCTTGAGCAGCACATAAAAGGTTTTTAAAGTTTCATGTGCTAAATACTAAAACTGATACTAAACATTTCTGGGACTTCATTTATTGACAATTTCTGTTAGCCATCCAGAAAAATGTAGGCAGTCCTTGAAAATACACTGACCTGGTCTGATATTTATATTGGTGGGAGTTCTGAATGAACAGAATCAGCAAAAAACTTGACAGTTTGGCCCAGTCAGACCTTCCAAAACACAAGAAGTTTCATAAATGTGTACAACCTAAACATTACCTCTCTTCCTTTTCTTGCATCTTTGAATGGGTTTGGTAGCTGTGCTCTTTTTCTCTAGATGTATCCATGCAACCCACTATCGATGTTTCTGTGTCATTTTGTAGTTTAACAAGGCTATTTTGTAGTCTTAAATTCTCATGTTTCATTTTGTGAACAGAAGCTGTGAAATTTCCATGTTCTTTGTTACATAAATCTATGCCCTGTGAAAGGAGATAATACCATCATTAAGTAGTTATTTTTTCCACAGTAAATGGGTATATTTTTAACAAGCAAACACAAAACAATGTTCTGTGCTAAAGAAAAGACCTAGCTACCATATATAATCATGCAACATTTAGGACAAACCAAGAGAATTGCCTCCAGAAAAAAAAAATCACAGTAGATAAATGGAAAAGAAGGGATAACAGCCTCTGTAACACAATAGAACAAATTAAAATTTCTCAGCAAACATGCATTCAAAATATTATTGTTGTAAATTTATTGCTTGCTTTGTAAAACTGATGACATAAAAGGAACTATAACAGCTATAGCTGCAGACTGCATTGCTCCCTCCAGTAACAATTCCTCCAAGAATAACAAGCAAAATAATAGGAGTTCATTATGATACTAGATACAGAGTATGTGTACAGGCACAGTTTAATATGTGTGTTGAGACAGTCACCTTGAGTTTCAGAAGCACAGAGTAAACTCACATCAGCACAGTGCTCTCTTTCCCTGTCACTAAACCCTGCTCCTCTGCTGGGTTAGCCCACATGGTATGCAAGGCAAAATACTGAAAGTGCAAGCCACTCGTGCACTGTGATCAGGGGCTAAAGAGCCCCACCCCCTAGGATATCAAGAATGGAAGATGGAGATTAGTTCTGGAAGTTGTCTAGCCAGGATACTCTGTTCCTTTTTTTCTCCTATCACTTAATCCACAAAGCCTATGCTGCATACCTGAGACAGCTATTTTGGAACTGTCTCTCTGCAGAGTACTGCACTGCATTGTGTAATATATTTGCAATAACAATATACTGTCATCACCAGGAAATTCTCAAAAGGTTTATCAGATTACACACAAAAGACTAAAACCCCTTGCATTTCATTAAATTGTGCTTTCATACATTCCTGGATTTACCTTATTCTCTTGGAACTCAGTAACTCATTACAGATTTGGTTCTTAGTACACTACTGGCACAACTGTGCTCCTGCATTTGAAAGCTTGTCTATTCCTTGCACTAGTTTGATGTCATCTCTTCCTGTGAACCTCACATTGCTCAGTTTTAGGGGGAATTTATGAGCCAAGCTGGCATGGAAATGCCAGAAGGTATAATAAAATTTGATACTTTGTGCAACTATGGGGAAGCAGGTCAGCTACATCTCACAAGTGGGAGGAGAGGCAGAACGAGGGAGGAGGAGAGTGCTAAGTCATCCTACCACTAATAGCTCTAGAATCAGCAGTAAAGTTATAATGGCATGAACCCCAAAACTGAGCTGGCCCAGCTACACTGCTTTTGGCATCTAAATCCTGAAAGTAACCCTGCCTGGGATGCATTACACCATGACACTGTCTTAGGCTGGCACTGGTCTCAGAGGTCTGTGTACTGCTCCACTGTACAGCACAAACACATCCATAAAAATCTCTCCAATCCCTGGAATCTTAGTATCAAATATATCACAATCTCTTATGTTTAGATCCTCACAATACATAGTAAAGCAGGAAATAATTTTTAAGCCCACAAATCTACTAAAACATATATTGACCTCAGTATATGTAGTAACTGGATTTTACTGTTAAAATACAACAAACATGTGATGTCTCCAAGGACCCTTGTCAGACAGCTCTTCTCAAACTTCAAGCAAAGTGTCACTGCAGAGAAGAGTTAGACATGCATACACACATCCATCTATGCTTCCACAATAATGGATCATATATACACATAAAGATATCCATAATAGTGTGTATGTATGTGTAGGTAAGACATCACTGATGGACATCTGTGCTGTTTTAAGGGTGTGGATAAACATGACATTCTTTCATTACAATTAAAAGGATACAAATCTCCCCAGAATATATTTACATCAGTATTTCTAAACAACATTCCAGTGGGGTTTTTTTTTAGTGAGAGATACAGTAACTGTATATGTTCTGTAAGCAGGGGATATTTTGAAGATTTTGTGGGAAACAGCATATATACTATTTATTATACCTTCATAAACCATAGTTCTAGATAATCTTATGGCACATATTTTATCAATTAAATTTTAAAGCTTCACTGTTTGGAGATATATAAATACTAAAGTCTGAAAATAAGCTGAGTGGGAGCAAAACTTGTCAGTTTTTTACACTGCTATTTAAATACCATGTGAACAAAGGGGTAAGATATTAAAAAAGGGACATATTTTTGTCTGTGAGAATGATGACTGTTTAAACTTAAGTAAGTGGTACCACTTACAAAAAAAATGCTCCCAGAAAATGTTTAGTGTCTAGACAGCTACAGAAAAAATTAGCTTATTTGTAGTTTAATAAAATTAAGGTAAAAATTACTCTTAGCTTCAGGTTGTCTGTGAATACCACTTGGTTTTGATTATGTTGGACACCTTATTTTCATTTATTTAATCTATACAAGACAGAAATCTCTGAATCTGCCATGATCTTAACCCTACACCTACAATAAATATAAGTAACTATTCTGCATACTTCATAGATCAAAAAAAATTACCATGCAGCATTCACACTCCTGGTTTTCCACCATTTCTTTTAGATGTGTGTTTTCAGACTTGATAACTTGGTAACGGAATTCCAACAGCTAGGAAAAGATTACGTTCTTAGTTAAAAACAAGAATATTACTCTCAAATGGAATAACACTGAGTATAGATATATTTAAGCTTAATTTTACAAAATGTACATTAAGAATTACAAAACTTACCATAATATTTTTAAATATAGCAATACCAAAGTAGGAAGAAGTATTAAACCATCTATAAAAGATATACAAATGCAATGCCTCTGAATTTATTTACCTTTTTTAAAGAAGTAATGACTTAGGAAAACAGGAAGTTCACATGCAGTTACTACATAGAAAGAGGGATAGATTCTACAGTCTATTCATGATGTCTAGAAATTTTATCTACTCTCTTAGTGATATGGAAATATCTGGTAAAGAGCACTACACAGCAGGAGGTATCTCTTATTTTCCCCAAACACATAACTTTGCTATTGTCAAAAGTAAAATATTACTTCAATCACAGTTTTCCACGTGTAGTGACCCTCTCAGAAAACGCAGAGATACCCAGAAACCTCTAAATATGATGATTCTTTTGTTTGACGAACTAAGTAACAAAGATGAAAAATTCGTTTTTAAAACAAAATTTGCCATAAAAATCCCCACAGGTATCTTACAGTTTCCAGCTATAAAATTTCTAGAATTTTCTATGCAGATTTGTAACATTCTTCAAAAAGCTTTAGAAAACACTGAAAAATAAGAGACTTAAAACATATGTAATAAACACAGACTGGAAGTTTCCAAGATCATTTGCACGTTAAAATGATAACTAGATGTGATGGTCAGAATGAATTTCAATTTAAATGTACAGTTGATATTTACTGGTGATTTCTTGTTCCAGTATCAATTTGGCTGCTTTTGTAATACTTCAGAGATATTACAGCACCACTGATAAAAATTACAGCAAGAAACATGATGTCTTTTTTTCCCCAGATAATGAATGTCATTATCAAGTCTGGAGTAAGATGATGTGGGTTTTTGCCTACTTGCATACCTGTTGTTTTGTTAACAATTTGTGTTTTGTCTCTAACTCCATTTTTAACTGTCTTTCCAGAAGACTAGCTTTCTCCATGATAGTTGCTATAGTGATCTCCTTCTGATGAAGCTCCTCTGTCAGGTCAGAGATTTCTGTCTTCATTCTTTCCTGCTCAGAGCAATGGGACTGCTCCTCTTGATAAACATGGTTTCTTATCTGTAGCAAATACATTTCAAAAAGAAAAAATGCTGTGCAGTAAATATGATTGCATCTCTTGCTACTTATCAGTGACTTTTTCTGCTGTTGCTTCCAAGACACCAACTCTTCTAACTGAATCAGAGATTCTGAGATTGTAAAATAAATGTCTTTGGAAGTCAGTGCACAGAGCTTTGTTTATTTTTACATCTTTTTTCAACACCTCTCTTGTACTTCCATTTGCCTATTTAATATTAGAAATGAACAAAGTACAATACACTTCAATAGACCTTTTAAAAGAAAGTAATAAAAATCATGTCTAGAATTGGAATACATGATAAAGAATATCCAAGGAAATATCCATTCAATAAATTTAGGTATGATTTATTTATACTGCACTTAAGATAGGTTTAAAAAAAAGTTTGATGAAGTTTAAATTAACTTAGAAGCAATAGAAACAAATCAATCTAGAGGCTCTTTAATAAGAAACTATGTTAGAAATAAAGGGTATATATGGCAAATCACTTTATGAGAATTGTTCCTGCCATTACATGTAAAATTTTAAGGTCAAACGTTCTTCAGTACCTCCTGTGCAGAGTTCTCCAAACTATCTACACAAAAATTGTTTTCCTCATCTTTCTACTATAACCAACAATTTAGTACTGACAGATTTTTTTATTGTGTAAGAAACAAAACAACAAAAACCAGCATAACAACCTTTGAAACCATTTAAACAATTTGTGTGTACTATACATGAGTAACAGATTGCGTTTTGTTTTTCTTTATGCAAACAGCACAGGAATATTAGAATTGTAAAAAAAAAAATAGATGTAGATGAAAAAAACCTAAGAGGCAGATCATGATTGTCATGCCAGAACTGATTAACCCCAGTCAGATGCATCCAAATAGAGACATTCAAAACCCACTTGGCAAGTATTCCTAGGTGGCAGGGGAGTTAGATCCTTCCAACCCTATCAGTTCTGTGATTTCTGCTTACATTGCTACTTGGCAAAACCACAACATGCTTGTAAGACGAGTTCTGAGCATCCTCTACTTCCAAAGTATTTCAGCCTGTCAAGCCATACCCCATTCCACAGTGCCATGCCACTGCTGCTTGCTCACAGCACTTTTGAAATGTGCAACGCAATGTAATGCAGAGTTCCAACTAGAGAGCTCTGCCCAAGACTGTGCAGCAGGTACCTGATTAAGCTTAGCCTTGTGTGAGTACCTGCCACAGTGACTTGTATCAGTTGATCTGTTTGCATATCCTACCTCTGAGACCACCTACAAATTACAGCTTAGCTCTACAGCCTAATAATTAATCAGAGCTTTGGAGGCTTTCTGAGTTGCATGGTGTTATCTGAATCACAGTAATGCGTAGGCATGATCTCTTCCACTAACTCAATGAAGTAGGCAGCACAGAATCACAATGTCAATTCTACAGCTACACAACTAAATGGAACCATATACAAAATCTTTTCCATATAAAAAACTTCATGCTCTCCTGAACTTACAAGGCACCCTCCTGCTCTCTACAGTATATGCACATACCCTAGGCCAGTACTCTCTCCTAAAAATCCTATACTGCAATTAAGATCGGGAAATGATATGAAATACCTTGTTCGGCTCTTCTTGGTGTTCTCGACTTTCTGCAAATAGCAATAACTCAGTGTTTTTATTTTCTAGTTGCTCAGTAAGCTGAACATGACATGACTGATGCCTTTAAGTAAGAAATAAAAAAAACATGAAACAACCAGAACATTCAATACTCTTTACCTTGCAGTGTCCTTTACAGTGTAAAACTAAACGGTAGAAGATCTGCTGGAAAAATGCTCCCAAACATAATCAACATTTGGTCTAAAGCAGGCTGGACTTTGAGAGAGGCCCAGGAATTAAGGACAATAAAGGTCTTACAGACTGGTATTTCATATAATTTGAAATGGCTACAGCAGATTAGATAAGCCATAAAACCATGACAATTTTATTCTAAGGAGGTTAGGGAGAATCTTAATTGCATTGTTTTCAAAGTGTTTTAATGCTGAGGAAATGAAAGACTGTCAAGATATAGGTAGAAATATCTGAAATGCATTGATTTGTAAAAATCTAGGCATCATTAAAGCCTTTTAACAGAGCCTGCATTTATTGCCTGAAATTGTCTGATATAATTGTCAATGAAAATATCCAGTCTAAAATTCAGAAGCTGACATTTGAATCCAGAGTATCTTTTCAAACAGACTTAAT
Organism: Alethe castanea; assembly: GCA_024734035.1. Taxonomy (NCBI): domain Eukaryota; kingdom Metazoa; phylum Chordata; class Aves; order Passeriformes; family Muscicapidae; genus Alethe; species Alethe castanea. The sequence continues at coordinate 36,005,575 of JANRGV010000051.1, read as the reverse complement.
TTAAAACTAAGAAAAAGGTTATTGGCTCAAAAGTACTTGTTTATTTAAAAATGTCTTCACCATCCATACTTTATTTGAATTTCCTGCACATCTTTATGCTCTTTGATTTTCAATAATTCTGTATACAACTTTTGGCATTCCAATTGTATCCTTCTCCAGAGACCATCCCTTGACTGCAGCTCATTTCTCATTTCTGAGACGTCTGCCTCCATGTTCTAAAGAAACAAGCAAATGCACAGATAAATAAAATTAGACAGCTTAAAATACTAGTTTTTAACACATCACATTCAATACCTGTACATACATGATTTTATTTTCTGAAAAACATATTGCTTCCATGTCAGTTCCTCTCATCTAAAAATCAGATACTGAATATTCTTTAGCTCTTGCAATGTTCCAATGCATCTGCCTCTGAAATTATCACAGGAAACATAATTCAGAAGCTCTTTATTGTACTAAATGCATCTAAAATATATAGCTTGCTTGTTTTAGCAGGTTCTGCATCCTGGAACATGTTTCACATGCTGGAATTGGTGCCATAAGTGGCTTCCATTTTCCATTTGCCTAACAGCATTTCCAAATTTATAAACTTTAGAAACTACCAGGCTGCATAAATCTTCTTCAAAACTAGTTCCATCTGCACGGAGTTAATTGCATATTTAAATGAACATCACAACATTTTCAAACAATCAAAAAAAGATTTTTTTTAGGGGCTTGACAAACCTTATTCTCTTTTATCTTTAAATTCTGATTTATAGCGTGTTAGACAACCTGAAGACATATTTACAATTGGCATGATAAAACACGAATTAAAAAAATATCAGAATTTCACAAAAATATACTGGAAACATAATAAATATAAGAAATTGGAAATATAACTCACAAATAACAAAAGTAACAATAATAATCAGTGCTTGCAGTAGTAATATCCAGAGAATATGTATTGGTTCTCACCTGTTTCAAATTTAAAAAAAAAAGATTTTTCCAAGGATATTGATCCTTTACCTTTCAAACTACTGCACTAAAAGCATTCACATTTTTTCATAATTTCTTCATTTTATTTGAATATACCTTCCATCTTTCAGAGCAAAAATAAAGCCTTCAACATTTCAAAAGAGAACTGGATGCCAGAAACTGCACTGCAAGGAAGAACTTCAAAGGTTTATTTCCCTTAGAGCCTCCTATGAGAATGACCCTCCTTCCAAGAAGCCTGTGGTCATCCTCTGGCTGAAAGGGTTGCTGAAGACAGACACAAAGTGCTTTTGCATTTTTGGGGGTTTTTTGGGGTGGGGCTGCATATATGGGTTTATTAATCTTATCCTTTTTTACATTAAGGCCAAGAGAGCTTTTTTAAACAGCAAAATGCAATTCTGGGTATATTCCAGTGAAAGAAAGGTTAATGAACTGTTAAAGTTGTTGGTAAGACTTACTTATTCTCATCTTCATGACTCTAGCATTCAAGAAATAGCCACAATTATTTTATAACATATGACTTTTGGAGATGGTTACCCTCTGAATTCATTTTGGGGTGGATAAGGGAAATGAATTCTGCACAGTTGTGTGGCAGAAATCATATTTTCTGTGATAGACTGCAGTTATCACACATATTTACATAAATTGTATTTTCTTGTGAATTATAATAGTAGCAGGAACAACAGCAGCGACAGCAGCAGCTGCAATAATAATTGAAACAGAACGTCAGGTTGAGAGTTTCCCAGTTTCACTGATCAGTTAAAAAAATTAGATATGCATCAATTATTATTTTAGAAAATATCTATTGCATCTGGTTAAAATGAAAATTAATTTTAAGCAGACAACTTTAGGATTTGTTTAGAAAATATCTCATATTAAGAGTCTGTTTCAAGTTGAAAAAATCATTAAATCACTTCTTTCCTTCTGTGAAAAGTTCTGCCTCTACTAGCTTGCCAATCAAAACAAAGACCCAAAAATTTCCTGATCAGCTCTTGTCCTAATTCTGCTCAAAGCTGTTTGTGGTGAGTTGACCCTGAGTGGATGACAGGCACCCACCACAGCCACACTGTCACTGCCTTTCCCAGCTGGACAAGGTAGAGAAACTAGAGGAAAGCTCTTTGTTTCTTGAGATAAGGACAGGGAGAGATCACTCATCAGTTACTGCCAAGGACAGAACAGACTCAACTCAGAGAAATTAATTTCTTGCTAATCATATTAGAGCAGGTTAATGAAAAATAAAAATTAAATCTCGGAACATCTTCTCCTCATGCCTCCTTCCTTCCCATGCTCAAGTCCTTCATAGGGTGCTGTCCTTCAGGAACAGGCTGCTCCAGTGTGGGTCCCCAGTGGGGCCACGAGTTCTGCCAGCAAACCTGCACCAGTGTGGGCTTCTCCCTCCACAGGGCCACAGGTCTTGTCATGAGCTTGCCCCAGCACAGGCTTCCCAGAGCCTCCTTTGGGCATCCCTCTGCTCTGGCTGGGATGCTCCAGGAGCTGCAGGTGGATCTCTGCTCTACCATGGGCCCCCATGGGCTGCAGGGGCAC
>JANRGV010000051.1:35979700-35999556 GCA_024734035.1 Alethe castanea | reverse complement strand
TATGGACTCTGATATACCAAAGTGTCAAGGCATCCTATGAAAAATACAGTGCAAGACTTCAACTGTAAATCAAAGATCTCACAAAAGATGAATTTGAGGCAAAGACGCGGGAACAATTAACACTTTTGAAACAGCTAAGGGTAATAGTTCATCAGACTTGTATTTCAAAAAATAGTTGGTGTTATGTTAAAGTTGTGAAGGAAATTGTCTTCAAAGTAAGTTCACCAATGGCAATGAAAGCTTCAACAGAAAAATGTGAATGATCACTCTGAGTACTCTATTTTGACTTGTCTAACTGTACAATCAACATGGCATCAGTCAATAGTTTTGTCTAGCTGCAGATTTGCTTTTTTAACACATTTGTATGGAAGTTCAATTGCTGGAATATAACGCTCTCAGCAGCTAAATCCAAAACATAACTGTCATCCTTGGAAACTCTGGATATGTGTAAAGAGTCTCATAGGAATTGTTAAGAAAGTGTTTCACTAGCTTAAGATGAAATGAGCTTAGAAACAGTCGAAAAGGGAATTACCAGTGAGAAACATAATTGGCCACTCCTTACTTAATTTTCAAGCTGTCTTGTGGCCCAGTCAATTTGTAAGTTATTTTCTGAGTTTTTTTTTTAGAGAAGGATACATTATCATGACATCATTAAATAACATTCTTTTTCTGGATTAGAAGGAATTAAAAAAATGTTTTAAAAAAGCAATAAGCAAATTGGCAAGTAAAAAATCATGAAAGCAACCAAGGAACTGCATGGTATCTAGAAAGCTAAAAAATATGAAAAAAAAGGGCCAAGTGATCCAACAAACAACTCCAAGAGTTATCCTGGAGTAGCATATGAAAATTCATTTTTCTGCATAAATGATACTAGTGCTTATTTATGATCTTTAAAAAAATGAAGGCTATCATATTTGAAGGAACTTCATACTTGCATCAACACCCTAATGACATGCACTAATTACTTGGTAAGATACTTTTTAATAACTTGTCACAATGAATTGAATATTAATAAATAGCATGGAAAAGTATATCCACAATATGCTTAAAAAGTAAAAAGGAGCATTCACTGGTTTTTGTAGTTGTTTGGTTTTTTTAAAAAGAAATGTTATCATTTTCATCATGATCCTTATTAATTTTCTCATTTCCATTAGAAAAATTAAATTAAAAAAACTGCATGTTTCATTAGATTTTCCAGTATGGTTGTGCCTTACCATATATTCACTACCAATATAGATATGTATTGTAAGAGTCACCGTAAGCTTAGTTTTTGAAAATTAAGTTAAAGTAAGCTCTAAAGTGAACAAAGAGTTAATTTACTTCCTAGAGTAAGAAGGTAGGAATTTTACCTGAAATAAATTGCATTTCTCGGGCAATAATTTTGCTTGCATATCTACATAAACAGGGTTATTTACAGAGGTTGTCCCATTCTTCTCCCATTCATGTGATTTTGGCTTAAATTCCTGAAAGACAGGAAAACAAGGCTAGTAAACATAGAGAAAATATCTATTTTCCTCAATCTAAAGAATTCTGTAATTTGTATCATTCTAGGAAATATCTATTTTTTAAATTAATACATAATCTTTCCATAATTTTGGAAAGAAGTTTAAAAAAAGAACAGTTCTATAAACCAGCCATCCAGTCACTCCCACCAGAGAAAGACCAGTCTTAAGGGCTATTGATCTTATGAGTGTAAACATAATAATTGAATAAAAACTGTAAAATAAGATATCAGAGTTATCACTATGATCCACACATTTTATTGGATAGTAGTTCCTGTGACTTTAAAGCTATATCAGTGTTGAGCAGGGTAATCAGCACAGAATCAAACCCTTAATACTGAGACACAAAGTGATCACTTTTTGCCTTTGTTTTTAATGGGACAGCATCTACATTGAATAAATTTTACTTCTTGCTCTCTTTAAACTTGCTGCTTCAGGTTCTGAGTTCATCTATTTAAACAAAACTGTTTAAGAATTTTTATTATATTAATCTAATATTGTTTTTGTATTTGCACTTACATTCACATTTATACTGTATGTGAATTTGATTTAAACTCATGCCAAACTTTATATGTTCACAAATGCATTTTAAAGGCAGTACCCTAAAAAATAAGCAGAACTCCAGTTACTAGAGCTGTTGCTCTTTTTGTTTGAATACTTAGCAAAATAACAGTACACTGATTTATATACTGAAAACTAATGGAAATGTTGTTCCAAAAAGACAGACGATATTTTATAATTAAGCTAAACTGGCATATTCCCCAAATTTAAAACAATATGGGGTTTTTTTGCTACTGAAAAAACCCTATTTCTCAACATAGATTAATATAAATCTTCTTTCATAGCTTTCCTAATACCTGCTTTGGCATTTAAAACAATAAACATTTCCCTATTTTATAAAGCATGATACAAATGGAGTTTCAGACTATTTAATGAGGACTGCAAGTTCAAGGCCTTACTAAAGCACCGCTGAGCTTACTAGATTTGCACCACAGTAATTATTTCCTGAATACTAGAATTTGCTGAATATATTCCAAGCACTCATTTTTCATACTGCATAATTAATCAAATTATAGCATTGTCTTACATTATTTTCACATTTTAATCTTGAGTAAGGTTATTCTCAAATTAGCTGACAGTAGTGATATATCACTGATAGATGTACAACCCATTTATTATTCTTGTAGTAGCTGATGTTGGCAGCTAAGCTGCAGTCCAAAGCATTGTAGTTTTTGTGATGGTGAGAACTTCCATGTGGAAGAGAGCCAACATCATGTAGTAGAGCTGGGATGTGTCTATGTAGATACAGGAACCTGGAGGTTGCAAAAGTTAGTCCTATATTTTATAGAATAACATAAAAGGCAAGTCCAAAATACGATCCTAAGGCCCTGCTTACTTTGAGTTAAAAGTAGGAAATTACTTAAAATCTACTAGAGCTGAATTTCTTGATTGCAAAATCCTCAAAGTGTCCAAATCATCTACATCGTAAATCTACATCATAAATGTGTAAGTCCTCCCAATGCTTAGCAGCTGGGCAAGCAGCTCCCTTACCAACTGGTACCACTCCCCTAGCTTTGCCTACAGCACCCAGCCCAGTAAGCACGGAGCACACAATACTTCATTATGCGCTTCACGAAGGATTGACAGAGAAAACATGAATTTTGTGATCACCCTATGCTTCACCAGATTACTGCTTAGACTGTTCTTCCCATAAGTGGAGGACTTGGTGTAAAAATCTTTCAAGACAGAACCTGAAATATAATCTTCCAATGTTAGTTTTCTACCTAACAGGCAAACGTTATTTTTCAACAAGCTCTGGAATTCTTCCTCTTGAAGTTGTTTTATTTAGCTCAGGATATCAGGAAATTTATTAGGTAGGTAAAAAAGAAGCAGCAAAAGCTAGCATACCTAGAGATTCTATTGCTCAGTTATTAGAAGTAATACTGGATATCAGTTTTTGCCTTTGAGAAGGCAGCCAGAGGAGTATTTGGAGAGAAGACACCACTTGTGGGCACACTCTCTACAAGTTCTCTATCTTGCCTAACTTTCCTGCTGGTTCAATAAATACCTCATTATTACACAGGTCATACAGTAACCTCTGAGAAGTCAGGGCTGGGAATTATGAACAAAAATCAGTGTCTGTCTGTATTCAAGAGTAAGTCCACTAAAATCCAGCCTGTGTCCAAAGGTATAGGGAATATGACTAAATCCTGTCCTCAGCATTGATTATCTCGTCCCGTCAGTATGCTGGATTCTGGAAGATGTACTTTTAAGTGCCTTATCCTTCCTCAGGATTGCCTAGGGAAATAAGGTCAAGGTCATGGATTGCCCCAGGCAAATGGGTGCTGACAAGATGTATGTGTAACAAGCAGTTTTCTAATCCTTTTTCTATGTAGCCCAATGTGGTCAAGGTTGTCCTGAGGTCTATAAAACTTGAATTAATGATAGGCAGAATGTGACAGTATCCTGCATATGTACAAACTCTCATGCCTCAAGAGACTGTGTTATCCAGTACACATCTATTAATCAGGAAAACAGTAAAATTTATTTATAGTTGCACTTCCAAAAAAATACTGGTATTAAATAATATTAAAACTAAGAACCATTCTTGCCAAAGCAGGGAATTTTTTGTAGAATTATGAGTGAAATAAAGCTTAAGATTTTAAATCAAAGATTAGATCTAAAAGCATATTAAAATTAAAATATGGCAAACTATTCTTACCTCCAGTTTCACATATAAATTCCTTGGGTTAGATGATGTCTCCAGGTTTTGCTCACATTTTTCTCTACTTTCGAACTTTTTTTGTTTCAACTGATGTGACTGTAGCTTTTCGTAACTATGTGCCAACTTTGAGAACTAAAAACAAAAGTAGAGTTGAACATGCAGAATCTATCAAGGATGACCACATGGCCAAAGATTTTTTTAAACTAGAATCACCAACTGCAGCTTTAGCATTCTAAATGTTGAATCAATGTGACAAAAAATCAATTAGTAAAGTTAAAATCAATTTAGAGAACAAGACTAAGCTCTCATATAAATGTTAACTAACTGTTCAAATGAGTTCATTTGACAGCTACTTAATTCTACTACAGTTCTCCATGGCACTGTTACCCACAGAGTCATTTCCTCTAGAGTGTTCATATGGAATGTTCTATACTTGTTTACTGCCATCTTGTGTTGACATTTTTAAAGGGTGCCTCACTACTCAAAAGGAAAGATTATCATTAATGTACTCTAAACTTGCGCATGCCTTTGTTATGATGAATATTGTCGAAATGTTATGTGTGTGATGATTGCACTTTTCTGGTACCACTGTGTGGGTCTCAGAATTAGACACTAAACAGACAACAGACACTGCCTGCTGATGTCACCATGAAAGCCTGGCTTAGGAGTCAGAGGCACAGAAGAAAAGGTACCAGGATAAGGACCAACCTCTCCAGAAAAACAGCCAGCTTTCACATCAGTTCACTACACTGCACAAAACAAAGGGTCTGTCTAGTGCCTATTAGCAGATTTGATATAGAAAAATGATACTGTTTGTAGGAATATGTATATTTGGTTTAAAAAAAAAAAAACAAACCCAAGGATATTGATAAAGGAAGCAGTAAAAATATGGTCTTGAGTAAAGCTGAGTGAAAGAACTTTGGGAAGAATATTGTGCATAAAAGAAGCTTACAATAAATACTGATGATGTTTCTTGTTGTTTAGTTCCGTTACATTTAGGTATATATGACTTAAAAAACATCTGACTCTCACATAAAGTTCTTTGTACACCCAGACAAAATCCGTAAAATCTCATATTTTTGTTAACATCTCAAAGTGAACTACTGTCTGGAAATGGAATGGAGTCCTGTTGAGTCATCAATGAATGAGAAATTAAGGTCTGTTCAGATAACAAATATGGCCAGAGAAGTCCAGAAAATATACAGAACAGAAATTAATTTAAAAATAATCTGAAAATGGAAACTGCCTAGACACATTTGAGATGAACTTGAGAATCTTCATATGGGACAGCAAAAACTAATTGAAAAGATGACGAGAAGACAGATTGTCCTGGACTAGAAAGTTTCGTGATATGAAAAGGCCCAGGCATAGATTTCACCAGCTTGGAATGTCTGAATAGCAATTCTTTAGCATGGGCATATAGAGCTGAGTTATCACCTTCAGAACCAAATCAGAAGACTTGCAGTGAAGCTGCCTATGTTTGAAATTGACTTTGCCAGAGAAGAGAGTTAAGATAAAATATTTAAAATGAGTCGGAGTATCCAGGCTGAAACAACATGGAACTCATTGACCTTGGAAGAAAGGTATCCTTTTTCAAATAACAGTTTGTCTCTTGAATATATTATGGCATATGTGAACTGCCTGGGAAGACTAAATTCAGATAAGACAGGTATTGGAATATTTATTCTAAAAAGGCTAGGAAATATGGATCCAAGAATTCAGTAAAACAGTCTGAAATGGAACAGAGTGGCCAAAAGGAGAAAATTTAGTTTGAGTCTTAGATATTTAATGACAGTAGGATATTAAAGGCGAATTATATTCTGGATGTTATGATGACTGGAAACTAGACTAATAGCCAAAAATCCTTCCATTTAAGGCCAGATATTTGCTTTAAAAGGTCCAAGTTGTTCTATTTGCATGTTGTATGTGTTAAAAAAAATGAGACACTTTAATGAGTCCACCTTAGTTTAGGTTCTTGAAGGTTAGACATACAAGCCTGAGATACTCTGCATCAGAAAGAGCTGCCTGTAAATGCTGAGTCATTTCAGCTATCCTAAATTCTTGTCATACGCTGACATGAGTTGTATTCTGGGGGTGTCCATTTCTTTCCAGTGATTCTAAAGGGAGCCTTGGATAGCTCAGATGCAGCTTTTACATGTCTAGGTGAGGAAACTAGTTGCAAACTTCTTAGAGCAAGAATGGATCCTTGTTCTTTTGCTGAGAGATTTCCACCACTTTCAAAGCGAGAATAACTACATTAATTAGAAAATCAAAAAAAGAAAAAAAAAAGAAAAGAAAAAGAAGGATCAAAGCAATGCAGATGGACCTCAAAAGTTTTTGCTATTTAGTTATGACAAAATACTGCATGTTTGAATGAATGCAGCAGTGTGGCCTAGGAGTTTCAGGTTACATACCAGGAATTACTCCCTAATACAAGAAAAATATAGGCTTTACTGCGTTCAACAGGCACACAATTAATTCAGAGGGAATACTGCCCATTAAACAACTGGTTTTAGCAGTACCCCGGGTAAAATGCACACAGGACCACAGAAAAGAAATTAATTCTGAATAGCCTATCATTCTGATAGCTACAAAAAGTGATCCTTACTATTTCTAGCAAGATTAGGAAGGAATAAATCTTGGGAAGGATTTCAAGAATAAGTGTGTAGAGAAAGATACAGTGCTATTGGTCAATAGTAGCACACAATTTGTGCAAAAGTAAATTGTAGCTTGTAAGATTCTACACTTTAGAAGGTGGTATAAATTCCAAGAGAGAATAAGAACCAAAAGAAGGTAATCAAAGAAGATAAGGAGGAAATTAATATTGTCACAGAAGGTCTATACTTTAGATATGGGTTTATGTATCTGAGAATTTGGGACATTAAAGGCATTCCATTGCAGACACTGCAGCACTGTAATTCAGGAAAGAAAATAAGGAGATGTGGCAAAAGCTAGAGGAGCAGGCTGGGACAGTCCTACTGTCTAGAAGAGGTGCTAGGAATTGTTCTGACAGGCAGACTTCTGTTTATCATATAGAGAATCAAGGCAGGCCACTAAACACAGGCATTTAACAGTTTTCTTTTTCAGTCAAGGTGAATGAGGTGGATATTTCATGAAGAAATATGGTTTGGTCAAAGGAGAGGAATGGCGACTAAAAAATAAAATGCAAACAGCATCAGTGTTGGAACCTTTAGAAAAATAAATAGGATGACTGAGAGAGAATGAAATGTTTAGAGACATGGATTGGGAAAGTGATGTATTTTCTTAAGACATAGAAATCCAAAGTTCTTGCATAAAGATAGAAGAAAAAGCAATCAAGAAACTCAAAGAAAGGTTAAGTGACCTGAGTGGTAACTGTAAAGCAGAATTTGGGCAATAAATATAACCAGGTTTAAAGAGAAAAGCTTGTAGGTTAGAAAATGTCAGGTTCTTTAAAAAAATTAAAAACAGGTTGTATTTGCCCATGGAAAGGACTTGCAGGGTGATTAAAAACTCCAAAATAAAAGTCTTTATGAAGACTGGACTTTCAGTTTTAGAAGGTTCAATTTCAGTGAAGATATTAGCAACAACCTGTAACATAAACCTAAGCATTTTTAGCATGGGAAAAAAATTTAAGAAAAGAAAAATATTGCAGCAAATGTTATAAAGAAAAGGGAGCTCTAACATATTTTTGAGGACAGTTCTGCATTGCTAAAGATACCTTATATTTATGCATAAAATGTCACACTCTTTTTTATTGTGTGACATTTATCTTCTCAATAATCATGCTAAGATGATGCTTTTCTGTAATTTGTAAATTATAAACCAGATTTTATTTCTAGCTACTTTCCCAAATGATTAAAAGTGTTAATTACAAAACAGCCTTTGTTTTATACAAAGCATTCACTGACTATTTACAGAACTATTTTCCAAATTCGTTTTTATATGTTAAAAAAATATAAATTAAAGACAATGTAACATTAAAAATAAGTAATACATTTATTCATTTGATGGACTCAGGTGTACCATCACTTCTAAATGAGAATAATGACATCAAATTTATGCAATTTGACATCACTATATAATAAGTGTGGTGACTGGAAATTCTGAATTATAACTCTACGTCTCTGGTAGGAGAATCCACTGAAGGGAACAGAAAAGTAGCAGGAAAAACAATGCAGAGTTGTGTACCTTAGTTGTTAAAATCTTAGAAACAGAGTCAACTCAAGTTTGCTAAGAATTTAGATTCATGATTGAAGTAGAAAATAGTGAAGAAACAAAAACACAGGTGCAGAGCAAACAGAGCCAAACCGAATCATAAAATCATAGAAGGGTTTGGGTTGAAAGGGACCTTCAAAAGATTATTTAGTACAACTCCCCTGCCGTAAACAGGGACACCTTCCATTAGATCAGCTTGCTCTAAGCTCCATCCAGTCTGGACTTGAAGACGTCCAGGACTGGGGCATCCACAACTTCGCTGGGCAACCTGTTCCAGTGTCTCATCACCCTCACTGAAAAAAATAACAAATTGTTCCTCAGGTACAGTCTAAATCTGCACTTGTTCAGCCTAAAACCCTTGTCCTTTCTCTCAGCCTGTCTTCAGCAGAGAGATGGTCCAGACCCCTCTGATCTTCTTCATGGCCTCCTCTTGACTCACTCCAACAGGTCCAATTGTTTCTCGTTCTGGGGACTCCAGAGCTGGACACAGCACTGCAGGTGGGCCTCACCAGTGCAGAAAAGAGGGGGAGAACAACCTCCCTCAATCTGTTGGCCACATTTCTTCTTATGCAGCTCAGGATACAACTGGCTTTCTGAGCTGTAAGAACATAAAGTCAGGACAAACTCCCAACATCAAAATGTGGGTTACTCCAGTTTTGATACAATGGAAATCAATACCTTATAGAAAGCTATCAGACCACTTTAACAGTTGAGTAAATCAGAGAAACTAAAACCAGAAAAAAAGCACAGCAAAGACATTACAAGCACAGTATAAATCTTAAAATCCCTAACGTGCATCCGACTCATATTAGCATGAATCCAATTACCTATTTTATTTGTTCACTGAGGCTTTAGTTTATTAGTTTGAAGCTAGGAAATCAAGTATCTGTCTTCATAACAGATGTCACATCCACATCAAAATCCATCCAAAGAGTTTTGACACGACAGTACCTAAATTATAATGGAGCCTGGTAGGAAGCTGTAGTCATAATTTGTATGACACAATTAATCTTTCCCAAATCCATAATGGCACATCTATATAATTTGGCATGTATAAGTTTTTTCTACTGCAATCACAAAATAATGAAACTGACATTTTTCTTACTTGAGATTTCAGTGCTTGAAGCTGAGTTTCATAACTCTGAGCCATTTCATTTTTAGTTTTCTGTAAGTTTTCCAATTCTTGTTGAAGTAGTCCCACCTACAGTTAAAATAAGCATTCACATGTACCTTTTCTGACACTTTCCAAAATATGTAATTTTTGGGAAAGTAGTTTAAAACTTTGAAAGACCACTGATTTAAGGAGAGATATTAAAAGTAAATATTAATTCAGTAACTTGATAACAAAACTGCATACCACAGACCCAGATTGTGTAAATATAAAATTAGGGATTTTATACTAAAAAACCTCATTGCATGCTGATGTTATGATTTAATCATAATATTGTACAAGTCTGTCTTAGCAGACCATTTTTGCAAGCTTTTTTAACCCAACTACGCTGCTCCCCATGGTGAAAATTCTCCTTGCATGGCTTATAAAATGATACAAATTACCTTCCAGTATTTATGTACAAATTACCAGAAGACATTGTAGACTCATTTCAGCTCCCTAAGTGCAGTGCCATTTGTGATATTATGAATTATTACTGAGTTTCACAGGGACCTAATAAATATGACAGACAGCATATATGGTACCTGTGCTTTTCTGAAGGGGAAGTTGGAAGCTTGGTAGGATATGCTAAGTATTTCAGATAATGTGCAGCAAATAAACAACTGATGCTTTGAGGATGGGCTACTTGAATTCTTCTCTTGGTTCCTCTGACTGCAGGGACTAAGGGCAAGTTCTTAATTGCTCATTAGGGAGAGTCACTCTATTTTCAAAACTCCCACGGGCAATTTAGCCACCTAGCTCACACAAGGATGCCCTCGTGTAAACACCTAAATTCAGCTGGCTTGAACCAGAACCGAATGCTATGCAAGGATTTCTTGATGCTTCTGAATAATTATTCGGCAGAAAAGACTGTGAAGTACAGACAACACCAGGTACACTGGGGCTTTAAGTTTCATAAGAAAGTCTAAGTAGTAATGAATTTCATGTCTTGACATAGTGAATAAAATTATCATATAAAAACAGTATATAATGTAAAATGTTAAAAATCAGGTATAAATGGGAGTAACAAAGTCATAATTTTGGAAACCTTTTTGAACTGCATTCTTTCATTTAAAATTTCTGATTAAATGAGAAGTGCTGGCATTTAGAAAAAAACATCAAATTATCTTTTTACAGCTAACCCAAGAATATTTGATGTAGACTTTAGGGAAATAGAAGAAATATGAGATTTTCAATGACATTTTTACAATCACTTTTCAGAACAGAAGCACATTTTAGAATAAAAAACACTAAGGATAATTAGTGACCTTTAAGGGGTGTTTGGTATTTTTACATGATAGAACAAACGGTCTCCTTATAGAGAATTTAAAGTATACTAACAAGAAACTACCAGAATAAATACTTTTTAATGGAATGTGATATTCTTAAATACCTCTTGACCTTTTTGATCCAGTTTGCTTTGGGCACTTGCTAATTCTTGATCCTGGATATCCATCTTTGCTTCCAAAGCTCTCGTCTTTCTTTCCCATTCTACTTGCTTTCTGTTTACCATGATGTCAATTTGACGCACTAATTCCTGAAGTTCAGCTTCACATGGAGAAGCTCTAAATGCATAAAGAGATTTATTTTTTCAAATAAAGAATATGGGAGAAAACAAATTTTTATTTACACTGCTATAATTCTATTTTAATTGTGATCAAACTAACCATTTTCCAACAACAGAAAGAAAGAAATGGGAAAGTTAAATGATGCCCTCATATGTAGGAGGAACCTCACTCACTTCATCAATCTTGAGTTTGCCTGCATGCTCAACTTTTGACTGCACTAAACTGAAAAACAGCTCCTTAGTATCACAAATTTTTTTCGTGCTTAAATTGTGCACATCCCTGGTTTAGATAATTATTACAGGAAATTGGAGAAAATCTGTTCGATTTTTAATATAGTAATTAAAACTTAGCATGGTTTTCTAAAGTTAAAATCTTTAAAACTTCTTTTACATCCACAAATCCTTGAAACTGTAATGGTATCAATGTTAAGCTTGGAAGGGCTTTTTAAAAGCACACATAAATCTTAATGACTTTTTAATGTTAAAACTGTTGGTAATGCCGTTTTGAAATTTAATACAAATTCTAAGATGACAATAACCAAAGTGCAAGCAAGTGATGCATATCTCTCAAAAGAAAAACACCCACCTCCCAAGTGCCTGGAACCCTTCCCAAAAGTAGCATTAATGATGGGTAAACTTTGATTGCCTCTGGGAGAAATATAAAATGGGATTTTGAGAACAGAAGATAAAGCAATACTGCTTAATCAGGTCTACCTGCTACATCGACTACTTTTTCCTTGATACTGCTGTAAACACCTGTGCACTTCCAGCCTCCTCTAATGTCACGTGGCAACACTTTGGTGCACCACCTGCAATGACTCAGCTGTGTGGTTTCAGCCTTCAGAAACAGGTACTTGCTTTATTGTGTGTCACACGGATAATCTAAATATCATTATGCCAGTATGAACATAATTTCTAGCCTGGATCATCAGATTACCCTTTCAGATCCACCACGGCTGACACCCTTCACGCTTAAATTTCACCTGCCTCTTTCAGATCTTCCTGCACACAGCAAATTCTGCATTTGTTGATAAAAGATTTTCTCTTAACAGTTCTGGCATGCTTCTTGAACCTAGACCCATCTAGGGAGCTGTTGAAAGAAAAATCTCTTCTGAAAGAGCTAAGAGCATCTCAGTCCATCTTCATTTTCTCCAATTCCTTACCTAGGTCCTCTAAGCACATTTGCAGCTGCAAAAGGAAATATGTAGGTGAAATTGTATATTACTGCTGCTGTTCTCCTACCAAAACTACTCTGTACCAAGGCTCTGGTATTGAACACAGATCTGCAGTCATCCCCACCCACTAGCAGAGAGGGGCTGCTTGCTGCAGTAACTATTGCTTTAGTTCTCTAGTGTTTTGAAAAGCGCTAACTAGCCCCCTCAGAATATGGCTGAGTATATGGCACCACAGTAATGAGAATTTATTTTGATCACTGGATGTGGAATGCACTGATTTCTTTTGTTTACTAAGACATCATGTAAACAAACATACAAAGAACAAATTTTCTCATAAGCAAAGAAGTATGCATGGGGTTTTTTTATCCATGCGGATTCAGCATTCCCAGTTTGCTGAATGCATGCATCAAATGGATTTGTCATACAGGGAAGTAATGACTTGTACTTCAGCAAATGGCAGCTACTTTTTTTTGGTTCATTTACTTTGAAACAGCTCAAAACACTTAAAGTTATCTCATCTTAAAAGTGGTATAGGCAAGCTCTTAGTCTTCTTTTATTCTCTCTCCATATAAATGAAAACAGAGATGAGTCATATTCTACTGTCATTAATAACTATTTAACTTCACGTAAAAAAAAAAGTTTCCAAACTTAGACAAAAATCAAGATAAAAGTTTTACCACCTCCAGGCCTTTTTCTTTATCACAAACAATTTTTGCACTAGTTAGACCCTTCTAGCTCTATTTATCCATCTTTTGCTTTGGACTTCTGCAAAGGCCTGCATTTTTCTGATTAATTCCTAACAGACATAGAAACAATTGTATTGTCCATACACTATAGAATAGTTGTCATTTAAAAACAGATGATTTAAGAAATGTTTGGTTCATACTGTCTGTCTTGACTTTATACTTTCTTCCCTTATTATTTACATTTGCTCACAAATAGAAAAATAAGTATGGCCATATTTATGCAAACACAAGCAGAACTTATTCAATCTTACATAGTATATTCATTAGGTTTGGATATTTACCACAGCTTCTACAGTCAATATTCATTTTATTATTGCAAACCTTGCTCTAAAAATAGGAAATATACAAACCAATTGTGATAGAATCTTCTACCCCAAAGTTCCATTATAAGAACTACAACTAACTTATTTAACAACTTTCAGCCATACTGAATCATACATATCTATGGACAGACAATTTGTGATTTATGAGTCCTTGCAGCTGGAATGTAATTGTCATGATTTTCACCACCATTACTCAGCCATTTTCCCAAATTTTAAAGGCCCTGCATTATCCCTGGAATACTGTCTGCATAGACTGAAATTGTTTCTCTTCAGTGAAGATGTATCCTAAACTGCTCTTGCAGATTCTTTGTATAGTTAATGGAAATAACTAGCTAGCAAGAATTATGGTTTAAGATTCATCTGCAATAGCCTGAAATTTCATATATTGATTAAAGACAAGGCAGAATCTTGAGTTTTTGAAATAGGCTTCTGATTTGTAGCCAAAGAATAGCAATACCTTTAGGGTTTTCTAATTCAAGTTTTTATATGGCTACTTTTACAAATCATATAACTATGATATGAAAAAAGAATTCCCTCAAAGGAAAAAAAAGGAGAGAGGCAGAATATTTTACTGCAGCAATTTATATCTATCATGAAAGTGCATGCATTATTTTTCAGTATGACACATCATACTTTTAAATCCAATTAAAAACTTTCTTAGGCCAGAATAAGGTATAATAGATCATGCCTCTTTTATTTTAAGAAATACTTCTACGCTTAACATGCATCGTATCATGTTGTGTTGTTTCTTGGTAATAATGACAGAATAAACTGGTTTACTTGAAAAGTAATCAGTAAGTTTACTTACAAAATTATGATGGATAAATATTCTGTTTAAGTCATTAAGTGCAGAAGTACTTCTAAAATTTGTTGTTCTTTGAAGCGCTGAATGGGATGAGCTTCTACACCAAATCTTACTCAAGTTCTCACTTCTTTAGAAAGGCTTTGTGGTAACACATTTTTAGATTAACTAAATACTAACATTTTTTTTTAAGATTAAGATAAAAAGAACTAAACTTACACTATGTAAAAATAAAAAATGATTATGTGTTCTTACGAAAATTGTACTTAATACTTGCAGAGAACAGTTGTAGGTATTATCTGTGCAAAATAAGGCTTGGGCTTCAGCAATGAATCTTGTTTTCAAGATTCTTAATGTTTTAAGAGCTGTGATATGTAAGTTTATACTGCTGTAGCCTAGCAACTTCAAGTACTTTTTAAAAAAAGTTTGAAATAACATTTCTTAACATCTTAATAAAACCCCACATAGCTTTCATTTCTAACCCCCCCTTGGTTCAGGTATGAATATTTACACATTTAAATAACTAACAGAAACAGCGAGTAGAGTATCAGCCAAAGCAATGTCTTAATTAGCAGCTTCTCCAGTTTGTGTGGAAAACAGAAGAAATAGAGAATCAAGTTTCCTTCAAAAATCATTAATATTTTGTGTTTCACATTTTAATAAACCTACATAATTCAATTCCATCATATATTCAACTCCCATGAAAGTAAGTCATTACGTACTTAGTCACATCTTGTTCCTGTAACACTTCTAAGTCCTCCTCCATAACACTGATTGTCGTTTTAACCTGTTAAAACACCAAAAATCAAGTATTTCAGATTCTGAAATGCATTCATTTACACAGCCAAGTAGTGCAAACTGGATAGTTCTATGTTTTTCTTTCACAGGAGGCAATTTTCTCACTGCAAACAACAAGGACAGGGGAGTGCAGCTCTAATTACAGGCTGGAATGGGCAAAACAAAACCTTCGGAGTAAGATCAGCTCTCTGACATCAATTCTCGCACTTGGTGCAGCACTGAGGTACCAGAGGTGGCGCTAGCCCTGGGTCTCCATCCAGAAATTTGGTTTTGATCACTCCCTGTTGTGTGATGTCAGTGATTTGAACACGCCGAAGCACACGGATCTAAATTTGCCATAGATCCATGGCTGCGTTCATCAAACATTTGTACCTTTGCACACCGTGATTAACCTCCACCCAGGCTAAAGCTGCTCTCAAACACAATTTCGGATTCCTATGGACTAGTCACTCCCTTGCCTGGCCGATGCAGTTTGGGATACGCAGCCCTCAAATATCTCGGCAGGAAGATCAGAACGACGCTATTGCTGAGACCAGTCCGGTTCCGCGGGTCCAGCAGGACATAAGGATGTGGGGCATGCCTGCCAGCATGCAGGAACATTATGGGTGACGGGGGAGCATGAATCAGCGCTAATTCCTCCTGGGGAAGGGCAGTGGGGCTCACCAGCGCCCGGGTACCTGTGCCCACAGGCGTGTGTGTAGGCAACGACCCGTGGCACCGCAGGGAACAACACATGGCACTGCAGCCTTGGCTCCACAGGGAGCAGGCACTGAGGTGACACTGCCACAGGGGCACTGGCTGAAAAAGGACCAGGCACCAGAAGCGATGCTACCACAGGACCAGCCACAGGAGACCGACACCTCAGGTGACACCGGCACAGGGACAGCCTCGGCTGTGCCGGGCACCTGAGGAGACCGAGGCACAGACAGCACCCCCCGGGCCTCCGCGGCCGCCCCTTCCCTCCCGTTACCTGCCGCGCTCCCCGCTCCGCTGCTGCCGCCCCCGCTGCCGCTGTGGCCGCGGTGCGAGCCCCGCAGCCCCGCCACCCCGGCGCCCGTCCCGCCGCGGCTCCCGCCCGTCGCCGCGGTAACGCCGAGGGCGGCGGGCGAGGCGGGAAGGCGGCCGGGGCAGGGCCGGGGCGGGGCCATGGGAGGGCCCCGACACGGGTGGGACGGGGCCGGGACAGGGCCGGGGCAGGACAGGGCCGGGGCAGGGCCCCGACATGGATGGGACAGGGCCGGGGCAGGGCCGGACACCGGCCCCGACGAGCGCAGGGGGAGCGGCGCGGCCATCCGCGGACCCTCCACGAGTCCCTCCCTCAATCCGAAGGAAGCTGGAGAGAATTTCACCACGGGATAATTTCACCCGGGCTAATGAACATGTACTTTTCCTTTAACATAATTGAAAAAATCAGTAGGCAAGGTTTTTGGTTTTTTTCTTTTTTATTTTTTCCCCCACTTTCCCCTTAAAACGCTGTTATTACTAGATAGTGAAAAGGTTGAACATTACCCTTTTCTCCCTGTATGACTAACTATGCTTTTGTCAAAGGGCTTCAAATGATTTTCAGATTATTTTGTTAACGACCTTGGCCTGATGTCTTTCCATTCTTGTGGCCTTCAATCTGTCTTACTGAACAACAAAATGCTTTTAGGAATCACAGCTATTTCAGCTCTTTACAGTAATAATTTGAGGAGGTTTACATCTCTTCAAACACCAGTGAGTTTTTCTACCAGGATGGTACTATTCACTTTGTATATATTGTCCTGAAATTTCACGGAGCAGTTTCAGGACCTGCTAGTCTATTTCTGTACACTATGTGTCCAGCTTTAGCTTTGTTTTTCTTAGTATGTTTACTAAAATTAGCCAAGTGAACAGCAGTTTTAGTACCAGTTCTAAGGAATAATCTATTTCTTTGTGTTCCTACATACTGTGCTGTGGCAGATGGTTTTGTTGTCAGCAGAAATGCTGTTTCAAACTGTGAAATATGATTTTTTTTTTTAATAAGAGACTAAAATAAAATTATATGCAGAGTTTCAGGGAAGTCACAGAATGACAAAATTATTAGGACTGGAATGGACCTCTGGAGATCATCTCTCTGGAGATAATTTGCCTGACTCCCCTGCCAAGGCAGGGTCACCTAGCACCCATGATAGGAACTCCCTGATAAGGTTTGCCTATTCCTTCTAGAAAATAAGAGTTCTCCCTTGTAGCCAAGCTCCTCAGGATGGCAGGAGAAAGCTGTGGGATCAGATCCTGCACTCCAAGCCCTGAAAAAGTTTTCTTCGTTACACTTTTAATACTTCATTGCACTTTTCTTCGTTATTTACTTACTGCAGTTGAGTTAACATTTCAAATAGAATTAAATTCTAATAATTGAATAACATAATATATTAGCAGTTTTGAACAGTTTTGAGTTTTTTTTAAAATAGTGAAATTTGGGTTTATTTATATTAAATACTGAGCTTTAAGATGATTTAAGGTATTATATACTAGGAATAATTTCTAATGCAACTGCCAGCAAATTTCCATTTTTTCATCTGCTCAATCGAA
Source organism: Alethe castanea (assembly GCA_024734035.1). Classification (NCBI taxonomy): domain Eukaryota; kingdom Metazoa; phylum Chordata; class Aves; order Passeriformes; family Muscicapidae; genus Alethe; species Alethe castanea. The sequence goes on along the minus strand of JANRGV010000051.1, from coordinate 35,982,021 downwards.
ATGAACTTTTCAGCCGTATTCCCAGTGTATATATTTTAATTTCCTCCCTGTCTTACCCTCTCTCAGTGGTAATCAGTTATTCAGAAATTTAACTTCCATCTGTCATGCCTAAATAGAACTGGGAGGGGGGCAACTTAAAAAAATATAGAAAAAATTTTAAAATTACTTATCTACATTTTCAAAGCTTTTTAGAATGACTATTCCACTGCCAATAGCTGGAGTTGTGTTTCTAACTCTCTTGTGTATATCCAAATATACTCCCCCACAATATTAAAAAAATCCTGTATCAAATTGCTGACCTTTTCTATTTGCTTTTACTCATCCACATCATCTCTTGACTAGAGCTTGTCTTACAAGACTCAAAACTGTTATTTGTTGACTTTCAAGAACATTCCTTACAAATTGTGCCAGACAGCCAAAAAAAAAAAAAAAAAAAAAAAAGCTAATTTCGAATCAGCATCAGCTTTTAGATTAAAATTCTTGGAAACATGTAAGCACATTTCTGCAGGAAAAAAAAAGAAAGTAGATCAGGGCAGGTACACAATGGAGCATAAACAAATGTCAAACAAGGCAAGGTACAACACTGATCTATTTAAAAAAACAAGGAGGACTAGGAATTAGCTAGGAAGCTGCCTTGCAGAGGGATCTCAGATTGGAGCATTAGGCAATGATTAATGGGATGAAATTTAACAAGTCAAAATGTTGGATTCTGTACCTAGGGGGTGAGAGTTGCTAATACTAAAGCAATAATGCACAATTCAATGTAGAATGTTTTCAGAGCAGAATGAAAGTGGTGGTGTCAAAGAAGTAGCATAATTTAGATATAATTTCAGTGGTAAATGATTATATACCTACTAGTTATCCTTCCTAGGTATTTATCACTTGAATTCTTCAACATGTGCTGGGTTTGTAGGACAGTATGTTACAGCAGGTAAAAGCTAAGTGCATTTGTGTATTTAACTTTAAATACAGATTGTATTTACAGGATATATTCGCAACTTACTTTGCAATCTCACATGACAGATTTGCTTGAACATTTTGTTCCAGTGAGCTCAGCATAGTTCTCATAAGAAACAGATTCATTTCTTTAGCATAGAAGCCACACCATTTTAGTGATATTTATGTGATGGATTCATAGTAGCTCTATGAAAGTTTATTAATTGCATTCTGTATGTTAGTTTGAATGCATATGGACACACCAACTTAATTTGCAGAAAAGAAAAGGAATAACTGAGTATAAGCCATCCATCAACAACTATGCAGGAGTCTTTGGGAGACAATAAAATCTGTGAAAAAGATCCCTAAGATGTAAGCAATAAGAGAAGAATGACATTTAAAAAAGAACCTTTGCAAGACGGATTTCTGCTTGTGAAAATGAGACAGGCATAAAATGTGCCTGAAGATTCTTAAAGTGTCTAACTAATTTACTGGCAGGAGCTGATAAATCCTGACATAATACAGACATAGAAGAAGAGTACTGTTTCTAAATATTTTGTTTCTAGTTTAAACTGAAAACTACTATTTTCTTGAGCAGCTTATGAAATCACTGAAGGAAAGAACAGAACGAGTTTGGATTTAGTAGGATTTGCCAGGTAAACCAATTGATATGTCATACTGTAGGCTGAAACCTTGGAGTGGAGAATTGTAAGAATCTACCCCGTAAGAGGAAATCTGAAAATTAAGGGTAGTGCTCTGGGAGAATGCAGACAGGAGATAAAGGTGCCATTACACCTGTTTTTGTGACAATTAGAAGTCAGTCTTTCTGTGTCAGTCTCTAAGGATACAAAAAATAATGGTAGAATCACGTAGGTTGGAAAAGACCCTTAAAGATCATGGAGTCTAACCTCTACCCCAGCACTGCCAAGTCCACTATTAAACCATGGCCCCAAGCACCACATCTACACATCTCTTACACACCTCCAGGGATGGTGACCCCACCACTTCCCTGGGTAGCCTGTTCCAGTGCTTGACAAGCCTTTCAGTGAGGAAATTTTTCAAAATGTAGGATCTAAACCTCACCTGGTACAACTCTGAGGCCATCTTCTCCTATCCTATCCCTTGTTATTTGGGCAAAGAGACTGAGCTCCACATGGCTACACACTACTTTCAGATGGTTATAGAGATCAGTAAGGTCCTACCTGAGCCTCTTTTCTCCAGGCTAAACACTGCCAGCTCCCTCAGTCACTCACCATCAGATTTGTGCCCCAGACCCTTCCTCAGCTCTGTTTCCCTTCTCTGGACTCACTCCAGCCCCTCAATGTCTTTCTTGCAGTGAGGGGCCCAGAACTGAGCACAGCATTGGAGCTGTGGCCTCAGCAGTG
>JANRGV010000051.1:35947128-35972461 GCA_024734035.1 Alethe castanea | reverse complement strand
GGCCACCAGGGCACACTGCTGGCTCATGTTCAGCCAGCTGTACCTGTACCCCCAGGTCCCTTTCTGCCTGGGCACTGCTGCAGGGGGTTATTGTGGCCAAAATGCAGGACCCAGCATTTGGATTTATTAAACTTCACCCTACTGGACTGCCCATCCATCCAACCATTCCAGTTCTCTCTGCAGAGCCCTCATATCTTCCAGTAGATTGACTGATGCCCTGGCCATCCTCCAAGTGCTGCGTGATGACACTCAATATAAACTGCTCCATTTCCTCACCAGGTACTGAGGTCAGGCTAACTGGCCTATAGTTACCAGGATCCTCCTTCCCATCCTTTTTGTGAATGGGTGTCACGCTGGCCAGCTTCCAGTCATCTGAATCTAGATCACATCACCATTGGTGGTGTCCAAGATTTTCTCATTTTTCCAATGCCAAAAAATCCTATTTCTACAGAGTATATATACCAGTCAGATAGGGTCAGCCACACTTAGATGTAGCAATTTTTCTGAAACATTTCATGCTTCCTGCCATAACCATGCACTTATGTCAATGTAGCTATTCAGTAGGATAACAAATCACCTGAAGTATCAGAGGATGCTTGAGAGCAATTAATTTTTGGCCATCTTTTGTATGGTTACTGCAAAAAAAAGAAACTATCTAGGCCAAATTTTAACAATTAGAGAAGAAGGGTGTTTCTTTGAATTCACAAGTTCTGGACTCAACTCTGAAATTTGTCATAGGCTTCATACACTGTTCACCAGACTATTTGAATTATTTTCCAGATAGAGAAATTTTATATACTATTAATTATATTCTCATTTGTTTAGCTATCCTTTATCTTCAGCTGTCACAGCAGTGACCATTTCCTGTTTATTGTGCATGAAATATGAAAGAAACATAGTCCTGGCTTGGTTAACAAGTCATCTCATCCAATAATTCTCTTGTCTGGGATTCAATAACTCAGTGGCCATGGCATTAATTATTCATATAGATTCTTCATTCACAGATTGTCCTTCTTACTCACTTTAGCTAAAAGTAGTTTAATGCAATTTTATCCTGCCTGACACAGAAAGATAAATCTGAGCCAAAGTTATGTTTCTGTTAATATGCTGTAATGAAAAGGTGTTTTGCATTTTCATCCTGTTTTCCAGTCTGGTTCAACACATATCATTGATTATTTTACAAAATGACTATTAGAGTTGTATTGAAATCAGAGGCATTGCCTTCATATTTTCAGAATCAGTGGGATATTAGTATTTTTATATGGCCTTTAAGCACCACCCCATCTGAAAATTACATCTTTAATACACTTTTAAATATATTTATTTAAGTAATAATTTATTTGTGTAGAAACATTGTAAATGTCTTTGTTGCAGTTTAGCATCTTTGTGCTAAAAACCAGACAGTTCTGACCATTTAAAATGAAGCTGCTTTGATGGTTCTTGTTATAGAGTGTAAAGGATTTTTCCCACCGAGTTTTCTGCTGAAAAGAATGCCATAGATCAAAGCACTGACTGACATGCTGATAAAGATTTTTTAAATGTTCTTCTTGCATTTTTTCAAACCTTTGGGGAAAAAAAAAAGCATGTGTTTTTGTGAGGTGTTGAATTCTTTATCAGTGCAAAAGAGTAACCATATTTGCAGCATTAGAGAGTGCTGTCTAAACAGATTGACAACATTACTATCCTTTCCTTAAGTTTTGGGAAGTGAATGTTACTTCCTTTTTTTTTTTTTATTTTTCCATGAACCCTTCCAAGCCACATGGCCAGTCATCTGTTACTTCCACACAGAGCCAAACCTGCGCACATTTCTGCTTCTGCCTTCTGCCTTTTTTCAGAGTCTAGTATGTTATTTTTCTTAGTTATGAAACTTGACATGTTGTTATACAAATGGTGAATTTGGAAATATTTTCTATCATTTTTAGTGTGCACTCAGGCTTATAATTCTGCATCCTTCTCACTGTCTGGAAAGTGAGTTGTTGCTGGTATATGTTTGGTATGTGCATAGTTTGGGGAAGGCATAGAGTGAATAATTGGTGGAACACAGTGAAGTGGCATAAGATTAAATCTTTCAATCAAGGAGAGGATTTTACTCAACTACATTTGCAAAATGCCTAAATGAATAGTAGTCCATTGAGAATAGATTATTTCCATATTGAGCAGTTTCCTGTTACAACTCCCATTTTGTTATCTTTCATTTTGCACATACAACTTCTGCACTATTGGTACTTCAGTAAAGACATGTTGCATGTTATTACTAAGGATTTACTTTTTTTCTTGTTTACCTGTTGCTGAAGTACCTTTGTACTTCAATAACTCCTTGTAGCTGTTTACCCAAGGCCAAGCATAGATTTTAATAATGTTTTATAGTTCTTTGGAGCCAAATGTGTGAACACTTTATTTTAGTCAAGTTCAGTTGCATTATTTTTATTTCCTGAAATATCTTTTCACTAGAAGTAGGTTCTGGATGCTGAGTTGTGTTCTAGAGTTTTTAACAAGTTACTGTCTAGGACCTGGCTCATTGTATGTCAACAGTTCTGTAGTGATTTCACCTTTTTTTGTTATTGGTGTCCACATCAATACACATGGCAAGTAACTGAGGCTGGTTCAGCCCTCAAGCCCAATTAAGGAAGCTTCTGGTGAGAGACTCTTCACATAGGAAGTTTATAATATAAGGGGATGAATCATAGAATCATAGAACAGTTGAGATGGGAGGGACCTTTGAAGGTCACCTAGTCCAAACTTCCTTCCTGAAGGAACAGGGGTATTTTAAACTAGGTCAAGACAAAGGTGAAGATACAGATGAAGACTAGACAAGAAAAAAGAAGATTGCAGTGATAAAAGGCATGCTGTATATTCCATTATTTTTTCACTGGCTTTTTAACCTGAGATAAAGGATATGTAGAAAGTGAAGTAGGAAACAGACAAACTGGGTGCCATTTTTTCACTTACATTTTATCAGTTTTATAATATATGTATTCCATAAAAACACATGTGGTAGGTATGTGTTTTTAAGGTATCTGTACCTTTAAACAAACAATTAACATAAACATCTAGATGTCATTTAGGTAGCGACAAATTCCTCAAAATCTGTTTATAAATTACGCTGCTTTTCTAGGATTTTAGGTCAAATGAAATTAAATCAAGTCTCAAGATCTGGAAAGATCTACATGTTGTCTATAGTTGAAATTTCTGACTTTCTGTCTATGAACAGGCATTCTAGGCCCAATTAGTCTCTTCCTATGTTTATAACTAACAAGAAGTTGTTGAAAATTGCCTTCAAAGTCCTTATTTCTGTCCAGTGAATATAAAGAAAAGTAATGATGCCTAGTTTGCATAGAAAACTGTTTATTAAAGCTAAGTGAACTGAATCTCAAACTCAGAAAACACTTTCCACGTCAATGTGATGCTTTCCACCATCTCAAGAAATTAGTATAGCAGAAAATACACTGGTAACTTGAATATGTAGTCCTATTACTTAATGTGGCATTTCTTTCTTTAAAAATGCTGCTACTAATGAAATGATATAGAGAAGCTTGTCAAAACAATGTATAAGAAAGTGAAAGATGTTATTTAATAGAATTTTGATTCCTTGACTTGATGTTTTCTTTTTGAAAAGACTGCTTTTTGAATACAGTTTTGAATGTGGGGGACCAGGAAGTGATGCGTACTTAACACCTGTTTGAAAAGTGTCATTTTTCTAAGAGTAGTTATTCAAGTGTTGCTTATTTGGTCTACCTGTAGACAACTGCAACCTCTCAGAGAATCCCAAAGCCAGATGATTATTGACAGCGTATTTGCAAACATTTTATTTTGAGATCTAAATGGGATGTTTCTAAACAGCAGTTAATGAAGGAGAAGGTTTCTTCCCTTGGAAGTTACTGGTTTTTTAGATGAGTTACACATAACTAATTTTGATTAAGAAGATTGTACTGCAGTTAGTGTTGTGTCACTTTTTTGGTTTTCTTACATTCCCTTATTTAATTTGCTTTTCTGATGCTTTTAGGAATCATAACTAGTTAGCTGTGAAGTGTTTGGAAAACTTGGTTTTTTGGATTGTATAGATCAAATTCACACATCACTGGTTCTAGAATATAATTTATTCTTAGAGAACAGTTATTTCAGACTGAGAGAGGTACATTTCCTCTTCAAGTAAAAATAACTTTCAGCTTTTTAATTCATTATACTTTGCTTTGGAAGCTGAAGGTTTTATTCTTATTTTATAATTTTGGACAAAAGGAAGTATAGAAACAAACCCATCTGAGAGTTCTACAGTTCATTGTAATGTATATGTCTTTACTTCTGAATTTTCAACAATAATTCTGCCAGTAGGATCACTAGCTCAGGCTTTTTCTGTTTTATTATTGGCAGATCTTTTGCCAAGGTTGCAGTCATACCAATAATTAGTGGCTTAAACAATTCTGTCCTAATCCATAGGGTTTTTTTCAAGAATTCATGTGAATACATGCAAGTATTTCTCTAGCATCTTAGTCATTATCTTGTGTGATACTATGGAATAGCTTTTAGTTCAGGCACAAAGTTAATGTGAATGTATGCTGCTTTCTCAGATGATTATTTCTCTGTGACTGCATATTGAAATCTAGGGAGCTTTGTATTATCTTTTGAAGCTCTGCAACTGTGAATAATGCAATGGTGTGTGCCCCTAAATGATTTCTTTCTCATCCGGATGGGTTCCTGTGCTCCCTGAATATCTTCTTATATGTTTAATACATGCTGGGTATTTTAGTTACCTTACTGTGTCTACTACAGTACCAGCCATCAGTGTTTAGGCAGCCAAACCCTGCCTTCTTCTGCCCAACCTCCGAACCTCATTTCTCTTTTGGAAGTGAGAGAAAAAGATCATTTTGGCTTTCTGATCCATGGCTTTGTGGATCCATGGTTTAGTCAGATTTTCCAGTATACTGTGACTCTCCCGAAGCTCAGGCACCAGCCTTTCATTCCTATTCCAACCAGAAACAGGGACTATGCTTTAAATTTATTTCTTTGTTTCTATCTCTTTTTCACCTTGTCCCTACCGTGCTATTTATTTGCATTGTAGTGACTCCTAAGAATGTACATAGGACCTCATGCCTCATTTATCAGACATTATACAGAGATGTCTGTTCTAAAACTTAAATCAAGAAAGAGAGAAGACAGAATCAGAAGGCATGGTTTATATTCCCAGTTCAAAATTCAGATTTTTCTCACTTTGCTTAAATAGGACAAACACCATAGGAGGTAGGATGTATTAAAAATGCATTCTTTTTTACCAGACTGTTCAACCTGACCATCTTCATTTGGCAGTTGCCATTAGATATCTTGTGCTTCAATAATAGTAAGTTCTGTAAGCTTTGAATTTTCTTAAGGCTTTCTTAATGAGAAAAGCAGGGTTTTAAAAAGAGAACAGAATTTGTATTTCCTTTGATTTAGCACTCTGCTATCTTTCCTCACAATAATGCATTCTAATATAATTCAAAATGACTGATACTCATAATTCTGCAGAGGATTTTGGTTTCCAGAGCTGCATAATGTTTCTGTAGAAACACTGTGCTTTTCTTTCAGTCATTTGCTATACTAGGTTTTCTGTAAGACCAAGTAATTATTTTTTTTCCTGAGAATGAGGCATTCAGCATGTTTTACTGTGTCTTAATTTATGAACAGCGTCACTTTAGGATAAATTAGTTGATTTTTCATTGCTGTTTTGTCACAGAACCACAGAATTGTTTAGTTTGGAAAGAATCTCCTTAGATCAAGTCCAATCCCGCTGTTCAAGTAGAGTGCACAAAAGCAAATGGAAGTTCATGTTTTTTAATTTGTGCCTATTGCCTCTTGTCTTCTCAGTGGGCACAAGTGTGAAAAGTCTGACTGCCTCTACTTCATTCCCTCTCACTGGGTATTTATATTTATTGATTGATGAGATTTCCCTGAGGCATCTCTTCTCCATGCTGAACAGTCCTGTCTTTCTCAGCCTCTCTTATGAAACAAGTTCCATTCTCTTGATCAGTTTTGTGGCCCTGCTCTAGACTCACACCAGTGAGTCCATATCTGTCTTGTACTGGGAAGCTCTGGCCTCAGTAGCCCTTGGTGGAACCTCCATCTGCTGGCAGCACTTTTCCTGATGCAGTCCTAGAAGCTGCTGACTCTTTTGCCACAACACATTTCCTGCCTCACGGTCAGCACTGTTGTTTGTTGAGACCCCCAGGTCTTTATCTGCCTTGTCAGCTGTGTGTCAGTCAGTCAGCCTCCAGCATGAACTGCCTTATTCCTCCCCAGGGGAAGGACTTTACTCTTCCCTCTTCTGAACTTCAGGAGGTTACTCTCATCCATTGTCTCCAATCTGTTCTGACAGCACACTAATCTGGACTAGCAGCCAGTCTTCCCAGTTTTGTATTATTTTTTAACTCCTTGAAGGTGCACTCTGTCCCACCACTCAGGTCATTAAAGAAGCACAGGCCCCTGTATTGACTTCTGGAGCACACCACTAGTGGCTTATTTCAACTGGACTTCTTGCTGATCACAACCCTCTGGACCTGGCTGTTCATCCTTCTGTCTGTTTGTCTAACCTGTACTTTGGCAGGTTGTTGATGAGGATATTAAGGGAGTCAGTGGCAACAGCCATATGAAAGTTGAGCTTATCCACATTCACTTCTCTTGCCTCATCCATTAAGTTAGGATGTTCTCAGGTTGGCTAAGCATGACTTCCCCTTTGTAAATCCTTGCTGACTAGTCCCAGTCACTTTCTTATCCTTCATGAGTTTGGAAATGTTTTTCAGGATCGTTTGCTCCATCGTCTTACTGGGGACTCAGATGTACCTGCCTGGCCTGTAGTTCTCCAAATCTTTCTCAGTGCTCTTTGTGAAGATAAGTGTCATTTGTTGTCTTACTGTCTTGAGGAACCTCTTCCAGCTGCCCTAACCTTTCAGAGATAATCAAGGGTAGCCTTGCAGTGACATCAGCTGGCTCCTTCAGTACTTGTGGGTGCAGCCCATCAGCCCCATGGACTTCCAATTTGTTTAGTGGCATCCTTCTTCAAGGTATATCTTCCCTCAGGTCTCAGACTTTTCATCTGGCCTGGGATGCCTGGCATTCCTGAAGACTAGGCTTACCAGTAGAGACTGAGGTGGAGCCATTGAGAAGTTCATCCTTTCTCATGTCATTTGTCATCAGTTCCCCTGCCCCATTCAGCAGTGGGGCCATGTTTTTCCTAGTTTTTCTTGTGCTACAAAAGTACTTGTGGAAACCTTTCTTGCTGTCCTGCATATCCCTCACCTGATTCAACTCTGGGTTGGCCTTGGCATTCCTATCCCACCTCTGCTTCCACCTCTTGTACACTTTTTTTTATATCTGAGTTCTCTCAAGAGTTCCTTTCTCACCTGTATTGGTCTCCTGCCACCTTTGCTTGATTTCTAAGTTGGGGTGGATCTTTCTTGAGCCTGAAGGAAGTAATCCTTGAATAGCAGCCAGCTTTTCAGAACCACTCTTCCTCTCCCATTGTCTCACATTGTATTCAATGGCTGCCACATTTTTAGTACATTTTGAAGCTTTTGATTCACTTTGTTGTCTCCTCTTTCTGATGAACAAATTCTATGTACAAAAAGACTGACTGTTAAAATGACTAAAGGATTTTAGAAGTATTTAGAAATGATCACAGTTTACATAATACTACTATTGCTTTCCTTTGTCCATTGCCAGAAGTATCAACATGAAAATTCTCTTATGCTGACCCTTTACACTACACTGACAGTATTCTGACTTTCCATATCACATTGAAGGGTCCAACTGGAGAAAGCAGTAGGAAACACAAGATGCAGAGCTGTATTTGAGCTATATGCAGAGCTATAGTTGTGGTAAACTGACCCCTCCGAAGTCTGGAGGATCTCTGTTAGGGTGTACTTTCTATCACTTTTATTGGAGCTAGATCCAGCTACTGTGTGTACAAGAATTCAAAACCAGAGGGAAAAACTAAAGAGAGATGGATTCTACAGACTGGTAGGAAGAGGACATGCTTTGATGACAGGAAAACAGTCTTGCATCCTGGTCCTCATTGCCTCATAGACTTAATGACTAAATTACTTTGAAAAACATTGTTATAAAGGGTTTACAAAGCCTGCAATATAAGTATACCCATAAAAAGAAAAGGCAATCTAACAATAAAGTGCAATTTAAATAGCTGAGGTAGACAAAGCCTTGAAATAAAATCACAGCTAGTTAGTATCATGGTTATCTGGTACCCACTGGTTTTAGCTCCTGTTTTATCCAAAAAGACTATCTGAATTTCTTCATATTACTTGGGGAAGGTGTACAAATGGTAGGTAAATGTGTTTGAATGTGTGGGGAATATTTTTTCATCATTAGTCATTTGTATTTCTAGTCTATATTGCCACCCAGCTGTGATCAAAGAAATTGGGATGTTACAGGGCTTGAATATATTGCTTTTACTTCTGCTCAAGAAACAGATTACAGGGTATGCTTTATTTGCAGGAGAAAGTATGAACAGAGTGCAACAAGAAGAATGAAAACAGGGCATTTGTAGCATTAATAGGCACAGTCTGAACTTGTAAAGAGAGAGAATTTCCTCAAAGGACCCAGGGACTGTGGCAGTCCTTATCCTATGGGACACTGTACTTTTAACACAACAGCGGTCTTGCAGTCTTCTTTTCTTCCCTTTCCTTTGAAACATCTAAACTTTAGCCTGTAGCTTTAGTATGCATTTATATTTTCACTCCACTGAGACTAAAAGGATCAAAACATGTGAGTGCCCTGTTTACTGGTTTGTAGTGGACCAAATTGTATATCAGTACAGGAGATTCTTCAGCACTGAAGTAGAACTAGAACGAAAAAAAGAACAAATACTTATGGTGAAATGCATACCAATCACTATAAAAATAAGAGGAATATAAAACTTGCATCCAGTTTGCAGTTTTATGAACATACAGATTTAAAAGGGTATAGTGAAAAAAATCCATTACTCCTCTTTGATAAAAAGATAAAGTATTTATAAGATACAAAATAAAGACAATTATGCAGTATTTACTATCTTTCTCTCAGTTTTTTTTAGTTTTGTTGAAGCTGTAAAGAAAATAAAAAAGTATTTGCTGCAGATTTTACCACAGCTGCAGAGCAGAAGTTGTCTTACACAGGTGTGTAAGATGCAGTACTTATATAAAGGCAGTCAAATTATAGAAGTGCATTTACTGCCTTGCTAGCTGCATTATTTTGTCATGTGGAAACCAACTATTTTCTGTTATGACTAACTTAAAAAAAAATTATGTCCTTGTGACATCAAATTCCATGAATACAACCTCCAGTGTTAGTGGCTCATTTTTGCACACCTTCTTTCAGATGACCTGTCTTTGTTGATCAAGTGCTATTTTCTACAGGTCGTTGAGACACTTCCAAATTTATCCACACCACCTATTAGGTTTGTTACATTGCAAACTGATTTCCTATTCCAAATTAACTGTATATTGACTCTGAGATTAGGAGCTCTTGTGCTGTGATATGTCAAGACCTCCAGCACAGGCAAATGAGTCACACTGCTTCAGACTGTGTCCAATGCAATATAAAGAGTAATTCTTCAAGGACCTGTGAGGTTTGCTTTTCCAGATGAACACTGATCCTTTTTATTTACATTTGTGATGATTTCACCTGAAAATTCAGTTAAATATCACAGGAAATAGGTACAGGTAGATTTCTAGATCACATGCTTCTGTGTTCCTCAAATTTAATTTCTTAACAGCAGAATATAAGTTTATAATTGACAAAGGATTGAAGCTAACCTTTTTGTTTCTGGTGATCTGCTTTTCAGTGTGGATATTCGGGCAGTGTATCCTCAGCAGGCTGCATGCATCTGTGTCAAGGACTGCTCTGAAAATACAGTCAAAGTCAGAAAACTGGGCAAAATAGAATAGTTACATTGAATAGTTATAGTGAATTCAGAAACACAACATATAGGAACCATGCTGAGTTTCATAGCATTTTCTGTACACGTAAATTCATAAAGTTCTTTGACTTGTACTTCTGCAAGTGCTGCACAGCAAGAGGCATTCCATTCCTTCACTGCCATTGATAAATGAGTTGAATTATTAGGACTGAAGACAGAAAGAAACAGAAAGAACTAGGTGTGATTATCAAATCAATCAGTAGCAAGTTTTCGGACAAATAACAGTGTGGTCTTTCAAATATGCCAAAGTAAACAGCTTGCATTAGAGGCACCAAGGAGAAAGTGAAAGCTGCATCCATATACAGTGCCATTTGAGATTTCTTTTCAGAATATTATTTTTCAGAATATTACTGCCCTTCAAACACTGTGACCATACTCACTGTTCAGGGATGAATTGTGAATGCACCAGAGGGCAGATGATATTGGGTCTGAAAAAAAATGTGAACTCCTGAAAAGAAGTAATATCAGTGAAGTTCTGTTTCAGCAGGGACTTTTAAGGATTCAAGGGTCCATTTATGCCCTTAAGGAGATCATAGTATCCAAATACCAAGATGGTTAGGAAGAGCTGGGAGATCATGGACATCTGGTAACTAATCACAATGTAGGATGGAAGGAATTTACAAATGTGTTGCAGATTCTGTGTCTGCTTTGCTATAAGCCTTCCTGCCTGGAGAAGAGAAACAGGATTCTCCCTTTGCTCCAGGATGCACTGCCTTTTCCAGGCTGGCATGTTCATATTTTGGAGAAGACAGCATTAGTTTGAAATTACGTATAATGAGTAACTTGCCTACCTGTCACCAAAAGTTCATTCATTGTCTCTATTTTCCCCTCAGTAATAAATTTGGTATAAAATGTTTCCTATGGTTTGCATTTCCTCTCATGTATTAGTCATATCCATTGTTTCTCTTTTTTTTTTTTTTTCATGAGAACAGGTTCAGTTATTTGCTATATGTTGCTGGAGTACCTTAAGAAGATGAACTGAGGTGCTGCTGTGTTCTTGCAGTACAACTAATGAGTAATAGTAGTGTTGGTAGTAATAGAAGGACTGCTTTGTTTAATAAATCTTCAGTAGGACTGGTTTGGCTGACTTAGAGTGGAGTGAATGCTGCCTGACATTTTCTAGGGAGACATTAATCATACTGTCTTCCTGGAAAAAGTAAGCAAAATAAGAGAAAAAGAGAACTACAGACTTGTTAGTGCCCTTGGGGCAGGGAGAATATATAGATCCTACTGTGAAAAGATATGGGAGACTGGAGTGCACAGAGATGTTAAAGGGTTATTAGATATTAGAGGCTGTCAAAACAATGAAGTATTATGGGCACCTCAATATCAAAAAGTCATTGTGAAGAATTCAGAAATAAAATAACAAACACCTTTGTGTTCTTAAAGATATCATTTTATTTGAAAAATATCACAGAACTAACTCACTTCTATTGTTTGATTTGCTGTATTTTTTTCACAAAGGAATATATGGATCCAGTTTTATAATAATGGTTTTCTGTTGAAAGCTTTTCACTGAAGGAAGTTTAAGACATTTGAGAAGTATTTGCTTAACAATATTAAGTGGGCCTCTGAGAAGCAGTGCAGAGATGGCTAAATGAGCACCCAATGAAAGCCACAGAGCTATTTATATAACTCTATACAACTACTTTGCACAGTAATTCAGAAGAAGTGAAGCAGAGCTGGACAAAACCTATTGCATTTATTCTGCTAGGTGAACAAAAACCATTCATTTGAGGAACCAGAGTCTGTTCCCATCTGCTGTAGATCCGTTTCTATCTGAAGTAATCTGAATGACTTAATAGGATGAAGCATAAAGGTTTAAGTGTCAGCAAGACATATAGGTGCACATGGAAGACCGGAGGAGCCTGGGTAAGCTAGTGCCTTTCTACAATGGAGTGAGTGTATCAGTGGACGGGGGAAGAGCTACTGGTGTAATCTACCTGTATTTCTGCTAAGCCTTTGACATGGTCCCCCACAAAATTAGAGAGATATGGATTTGATGGATGGACTATTTAGGGTGTAAAGAATTGGTTGGATGGTCACATCCAGAAGGTAAGTGCAGAATGCCTCAGTGTCTGGATGGAGATCAGTGGTGAGTGGTGTCCCTCAGGGGTCTGTGTGGAGACCAGTGCAATTTAATGTCTTAATGTTAATGACAAAGACAGTGCACCCTCGCGAGTGCACCCTCAGGAACTTTGCAGACATCATGCTAAGTGGTGCAGCTGACGCAGAGACAGGATGCCATCCAGAGGGACCTGGAGAAGCTCAAGAAGTGTACCCATGGGAATCTCAAGAGAGGCCAAGTACAAGGTGCTGCACCTGGTTTGGGCCAAGCTGTAGTACCAGTACAGGCTGGGGGATGACCAGTTCAAAAGCAGCCCTGTAGAGAAGGACTTGGGGCTACTGGTGGATAAAAAGCAGGACATGACATGGCAGCAGTGTGTGCTTGGATCCCAGAAAGCCTAGTGCATCCTGGGCTGTGCCAGAAGCAGTGTGGCCAGCAGGCTGAGGAAAATGACTCTGACCCTCTACTCCACTCTGATGAGACTCCCCCTGCAGTGTTGTCTGGGGTCCTTAGTATGGGAAAGACACAGACCTGTTGGGCCAGGTGCATAGGAGGACATGAATATGACCATACGATGAAGCATCTCTCATATGAAGATAGGGTGAAGCCTGGAGAAGGCTCCAGTGAGAGCTCAGTGAGGCCTTTCAGTACCTAAAAGGAGAAAGATGGAGAGGGACTTTCTAATAGGGCCTGTAGAAAGTGATAGGAGAGAGGGTAATATTTTTAAACTGCAAGAGGTCAGGTCAGAGTGGGTAAAAAAGCACAATTTTTTATGAGAGCTGTGAAACATTGGAAAAGGTTGCCCAGATTGCAGCTGATGACCCGTCTCTGGAAACATTCAAGGTGAGATTGGACAGGGCTCTGAGAAATCTGGTGTAGTGGAAGATGTTGTGAGTTGATATACACTCATTGCTAGGGTGATTTGGAACTGGAATTCTCAAAGCATTCAGAAACATCTAAGAATCACTCCAAAATGAAAAGGAAAAATTTGAGTTATTGAATGTCAATTAGTAGTTGAAGGTATTTATTATTTTTTTAGTTTCTATGCTATAATAGGTATGGATGAAGCCTAGAAACAGTAATTCAGGAACCTAATATAGTTTTAAAACTTCAAGAGACAAAAATATGCTGAAGACAACTAAATATAAACTTAGCAAAGACTGATTCACTGGGATTTACCAAAATGAAATCTTGATTAAGTGCACCCTCAGTTCAGAGACGGTGGCAGAGTTATCTGCTGGAGGGCCAGAAGGCTCAGCAGAGGGATCTGCACAGGTTGGATTGATGGGCTGAGGCCAGTTGTATGAGGTTCAACAAGGCCAGGTGCTGGGCCCTGCACTTGGGTCTAAACAACCCCAGGCAGTGCTGCATGCTTGGGTCAGAACGGTTGGAAAACTGCCCGGTGGAAAAGGACCTGGGGTGCTGGTCAACAGTGGCTCAACATGAGTCAGTGTTTCTTGTCTAGGTGGCCAAGCAGGCCATTGGCATCCTGGTCTGTATCAGCAATGGTGTGGCCAGCAAGACCGGGGCAGGGATTGTGAGGCTGTACCTCGAATGCTGTGTTCAGTTCTGGGCCCTTTTCTACAGGAAGGTCATTGAGGTGCTGGAGCATATCCAGAGAAGGTCAGCAGAGCTGGGAAGGGTCTGGAGCACAAATTCAATTAGGAGCATCATCCCTGAGGGGTGCCTGGAGAAAAGGAGGCTCAGGGCGTCTTTATTGCTCTCTACAATTTCCTGAAAGGAGGTTGTAGAGAGGTTGGGGTCAGTCTTTTCTCCCCGGTGACAAACAACAGGACGAGAAGAAAGAGTCCTCAAGCAGTAGTAGGGGACTTGTAGATTAAATGTTAGAAAAATGCCTTCACTGAAAGGGTTGTCAGGCACTGGAACAGGCTGCCCAGGGAAGTAGTAGAATCACCATAGCTGGAGGTATGTAAGATGTGTAGATGGGGCATTTAGGGACATGGTTCATGGTGAACTTACAGTGTTGGGTTAATGGGTGGACTCGATCCTTTCCAACCTTAATGAAGCTGTGAGGGGAAAATGAAGTAATTACATTACTGAAAGATGGTATTATCACAATGAGGTTTCTGCATTGCTACTTTTGTCTAATAGCTATTCTATTATGGTACTGCACAAGTAATACGATTTCCACATGCAGTTTAGAAAGCAGAATATCTTACAGCTGACCTTTAACCACTTGCATTGAGTCTGTTCTCCCTAGTGAAGTATTCCACTTTCAGCTTCAGTGAATTGGATGTTCTGAAAGCTCGATCTGTTCAGATGCTCTAATGGAACACCAAATTTGTATGTTAAAATTGAGAGAAAGAGTAAATGGCAGCAGAAGTAGAAATGCCACACCTGATGGACCAGATTCTCATTTTATTTCCATCAGTTATTGCAATGTAGTGGAATTACGTCTGCATGATTCTGCCATAAATAAGCAATCATGACAGTATCATGGTTAGAGAGGAAGCACTGTCTAGTAAATAGAAAAGAAGAATTATTTAATTTGCTCTAATTATAGCCACTTATTTTGTGCATGATCTGAGGAAAAGTGACTTAGTTTTTATCATTCCATTTTCTTATGATTTAAGTAGGTCGCACTAACACTTTGCTATCTTGTTGGATTGTTGTGAGGATAATTAAGTTTCTCAAGTATTTTGATATCTCCAGGTAAAAAGAGTAAGTAAATGTAACTTCATAATTTTTCTAGTCAATTAAAAAAAGAAGTTGCAATTTGCAAAAGTTTATTTATAATTTCAGTGGTTGCCATAATGAGCCCTTTACGTCAAACTCTTGTTATATGAAACTTGTGATTGAGTGTATATATTAGATCTTACTGTCTTAAAAAAGATTGGATTAATGTGGTTCAAGAAAAGAATGATTAATTTTTGTTAATTGGATGGGAATGATGGAACAATTCTTCTAGCATGTGGGGAATCCTGCATTATTATAACTATAATTATAATTATGAATTCATAATGATAAAATGTACACTTGAAGGGTACAGAAAAAGCATCTGTAAGTCACCTCTAATTTCTATTCTTCTTCCTTCTTGGTCTTTTTTCATCTCACATTTTAAAGAACCTAGGAAGCTACTTATATTTAGAATTGAATGCTATATTTTTTTCTGTTACTACTAATATAAGGAATATCCTCTCCATAAGTCTGCTTTTTCCCTAACAGTGATAGGGTTTGTGAGGGACATGTTAAAGGGCTATTGTAAAACCATGTCAAATTACATTTGCTAAATATCTAACCTAAATGAGCCTTCTTGCAGCTTAATCCTGTGACTTCTCATCCTGTCCATCTGAGGAATGCAGAATGAGTTAGTATTTTCTGCTTTTTGGCAGTATTTTATGAAAGAATATACAAATATGGTGTCTTTTCTTTCATTTAGTCTAAACAATCCTGATTGTTCCAACTTGCCTCAGCAGGTCATATTGTCTGAACTAAGTATTAACATTTGCTTCTGCTCTCTCTTTGACTGATTCTGCTCAAATACCTCCTTTGGGGGCACTACCTGAGATTCCATTCTTCTTTTGAGACATATGTCTCAGGAAGGAAATAACAGGACTGCCAGTAACATAAGAAAAGTTGGCGTACCAACAAATTCCTACTTCCAGCCCCCAAATTACATTGATTAACAAAGCCTGAATGATAATATAATCATATAATGATATAATGAGAATATAAGACCCCAGGTTATGCAAGATTAGCATTTTTTGTATTCTTAACAGTAGTTCTTAACAGTTGCTAAATCCTACTAGTTCTAAAAAGTATCATTTGGGATAAAACCCCCCTGTAGATTTAATTGATCCTTTTATTAATTATTGGTTTTGTGCCTTGGCATGCTGCTTTCTCTTTAGCTTTAGGGATTAGAAACTTAATTTAGCTTTTCATGAAGCCTGAAATTACTACATTATTACTGTATTCAAAGAATCTAGAACTATAAGAATATCACTAAATATCACAAAAATTATGAGTAAATTTAGAAAATTGGTGACATTAGAAATTTCCTTCAAGAATGTCAGTCTGACAACCATTGATTTCTTAAATAAGTCCATTTGTGTATAATTGTTGGTAATCTGCAGAAACATTTTAAACTCAACTGAGCTTTCTCTCAGACTTTCAGACATGATTTCTTTGCCTTTTCTATTTTATTCAGAATTTTTACCAACTTTACAACTTTCTTCAGGCTGCTGAGTTTCAGGTTGAAGGAGCCTATGTATACAATGCAGAAGACAAAAGATAAAACATGAAGAACGTTTATTTCAATGTGCAGGTTTCTCTGCATATGTAGTTTCATAAATCAGAAATATGTTTATAACTTCTATAGGTAGTTTTCCAATAGTAGGCATTCTAAAATAATGAATGATCATTGAGATTGCTTTCTGTAGTATTTTCTATTTGCTATTAATCTGGTTTTGATTCTGAAAGACTTTTTCCTAAGTCTATTAAAATACATGGCAGGCTTCCACAGGTTTTGGATCCATCCTTAAATAACTAATAACATTGAGAATATATTTTCACTTGAAAGCATAAGGTTGGCATAGTATTTTTGTTTCTCATATGGGTAAAGCTGTTGCCTGAGAGTTTTGGTTTGTCTGAGCCAGCTCAATTTTAATAGAAAAATTAACTTATATCTCCTCCAAGATTGGTACTTTTCCATTGCTCAGTACTAGTGAAAATCTGTCTTGATTTACAATCTATTCATTGTCAGGAAAATACAGAGAATTTACTGTGTTTCTGTCAAGGCAGAATTTGTCCTGCTGTCCTAAAGTTTATTTATGTAATACTAAAGACCAATTTCCGTTCAGGAATGGAAATCCATACATGCAATTTTTAGAAAACAGTGCTAATTTGCTCACAGTTTGACAATAATTTTGCATTCTGAATACCTTCTAGGCTCTAAAGCCCAACTGTAGAACATCAGTAATTCTCATCATATATAGAGAAATTTCTACTCTACAGAACATGGTCTCCTGTTGCAGAGTATTTGCCACAGAGGCAATAATGATAACTTCAGAAATATTTGTTTTCATTACATAGAAAGCATGCTTGAAATCAGTGGGGATGAGATGCCTGTAAGCCATTCTGAAAACCCTTTAAAGTACTCTAGCTGCAAATTTGCATATGTAAAAACCTTGAAAATCTTGCGGCATGGCATCAAACAAATACAAAAACTCTAGTGAGCTGAGATGTCTACTGAGATGTATAGTAACATCTGTTAGTGCATGGTGTCTAGTTCATAGCTTGCTGAAAAAGCAAATTCTGCATCTTAAAAAATAGTTTTGAGAAGAGGGATGAGTAATTAATACTCCAGAACTTTTAATGGAGTCAAAATTCCTTAATATTTAGCTGTAGATATACTCCAGGGGTCTAGAGGCCTCCTGTTCTACAATATTCTGCTTGGTGGCCTGAAGAAGAGTCTGGGAGTTCTGCAGTTGGAGTTCTAATGGGTTTTTCTGTTTGGGACAGGATGAAGCTCTTAAGCACCAAAATGTAGAGGTAATTAATCAAGTGCTCTTTCATTAGTTAGCCAATAATTTTCTGAAAAACAGTGAATTTAGCTGTCATGTCTAATGCTCTGTAGTCACAGGCCTCAAAAGCTGAGGAATCTGAAATTTTTCTAGGTTCCGTGGTGGCTGCTGAGGAAGCAAGCAAGTTGGCATGGAACCGGGAAAGCATCCATCAAAAAAGTAATGTGAATGAAAGACCCATGTATAACGATTTGTTACAAAAAAAAATTTGGACCAGCTCAAGTGTCATTTACAGATTCTTGGTATGAAGGAAAAATACAATCAAAAGTGGTCTGCCTGTATTAATGTGTAACATCACATGGCACTAGAAATTCAGTTGTTCCAATTTGGTCATGAAAGAGAAGAAAGACTATATAGAAATGTATTTCTGATCCATCTACTCTTGTTGTCTCAGGTATTATGCTTATGTGATAATTGAGAAAACCGTGTTCTGCTGCTCTCCAAGCATACAATGGGATAGCTATGAAAGCTTAAATCACAAAATAAAAAACAAGACTCTTCAAAGTAAATGTCTTCAACATATTTGGAAATACTTCAAGCTACTTGAATTATTTTCATGGTGTTCAAACAGTCTGTAATCAAAAATATTAACAGCTATATTTAAATACCTTGAAAAGAGCAGACATCAACAAGAGGTTCTTGGTAACATATGATTATTCAGTCAACTGGTAGATGAAAGCTAGGGCAAGGACATTGTGGAAAAAAAAAAAGAAGGCAAACAGATGAATTAGTAATTTAAACTGAACAAGTCACGTCATGTCCTAACCTTAATATATTCTTAACATAATATTTAGAAAAGTCTTGGGGTTGATCTTCTTTTAAGAGATGAAATTTTGGCATACAATTAAAAAAAAAGGTATTCTGCATTTACTTAAGAGGAAGTTCTCTTTGACGTGTATTTTTAACTGAGTGGAACTGCCCTTCATTGTCCATAGGGCTACAAGAGACACACGTTTTTATTAGATTTTTAAGGCTAGGTGAAATTAATCCTATCTTTAAGAAAGAGGAACTTAAAAGTAGGATTGCCGTTGCCAAATTTTTATTTGCGAAGTTATGAATATTTTTCATTGCTGGTGTTTGAATAAGTAGTAGATCTGTTCTCTGTGTATTACACACACACACACACACACACACACACACACACACACACACACTCAATTTCACCAAAATCACCTTTAAACTGAGTTGCAAACAACAGATAATTAGACAGGGTTATTCTTGTTTGTACTCCAAAGCTATCTTCATTTCTTCAGTGTGGACAAATTTTTAAAGTGAACTTCATGTCATATATGATGAGTTAAACCAGATGTTAAGTGCAGTTTTAGTTATCAAACAATCATGCAAATGTTGGCAAGTAACCAGTTTCTAGGTGTGTTTCCCGAAAGAAAAGAGAGCTTTGATATTATCAGGAGATGTCTGAAGTTTATGACATGATATACTTCCATCTGTCCCCAAACTGATGGTGGCACATGCATATATCCATCTGCCACTTCATAACAGCCTGAAGCTGAGAACCATAAATCATTCTATTGCTGCGGCAGTGACAGGTGCAGGATAACAGATGCAGACTCCAATATATTAAGAGAATGTCATGATTTATTTGAATTAAGGCAGTCTGAGGTTAGCAATCTGCTTGAAACTAGATAACCATATGGTGCATGGCTGCTAGATGAGAATATTTGCTGGTAATAATGTACTGTATTAAAATGCAAGCTCCAATATTTAGCCTTGGAAAGTGTCTCTTGACACCTGTGTCAGCTCCTTGAGATGCCTGAAGACTACATTATGTGAGCTGAAGAGCAGAATGTCACTAATTTTGTGACAGCAACCTTGGCAACTGGGTGCAGGTTTCCTGTAGAGTGAAGTGTTTAAACATTCAAATTTCCTCGATGGCCTCTAAGTTTGTCATTCATCTAACAACCCGACTGAGAGAGGGTCCACAGGAAGTTTTCTGATAAAGCATTAATTGTTGTTTGCTAGCAACTTCTCCCTTTTTAGTAAAGATGATCATGCTCAACGTATGGGCAAAGGCAGGATAGCTCTTAATAGTGATAAGATAGCGATAGTGATAGCGATTAAGATTGTAGAAGTCAAAATTACCAGAACTGAGGCACACACAAAAATTTCAGTGAAATTGGTGAGTTCAGGTCAGAGTGTGATCTTTACAGATTCCTCTGTAAAAGGTAAAGAAACCTGAGAATGTACAAAGCTATTGGTCTAATAGCAGTGCATCCCCACAGACCTCAAGTCAGGGAAAGTATACAAATCCAGTGATGTTATTTAAGGATCGTCCTTTGTGTAACTACAGGCCCATTATTCTGATCCTGAAGGTGTGAGACGTTTCCAAAAATACTGTCAGGGAACAAGCAGGGCTGGCATTTGTGGAGGAGCTGGCAGGGGTGGGAGGAGGCCTCAGGCAAGGCTGATCAGGCAATTAAGTACTATGAGTGCCCTCAGGGCCCTGACACATATTTCCATGGAAAAAGAAACCAAAGACAATTAAAAAATGGAGAACGAGATAAATTGCAGCTTGGGTTTACTGAATGTGAATCGCATTTGAATAGCCTGACATCCTTCTTTGCTAACTTATTTTCTAGACAAAAGAAATGGCATTGATGTCATCTGTCTGGCCTACCAGCCGCATGGGAAATTGGAAAAGATGCAAATTAGTGGAAGAAATTTCAGGTGAATAGGAATTAGATAGAGGAGAGACAGCCTTTGAAAGGGAATGCACTATACAGTGGAAAGTCAGGAGTGGAGTTCTTTAAGGAGTAGTCCTGTGACTGATGCCTTAACTATTTTCACTCTTTTAGGATTAAATGTGAAAACATGCTGACAAAACTTGCTTATGACATTGTGTTATGGGACATGATTAATTTAGAAGAAGTTCAGGCTATCACACAAGCAATAAATAGATGATCTTCAGATTCAAAGTACTTGAAATGGGAAAAAAATCCAAGTATGTGGAAAAAAGTCAAATCATGAATTTAATGAATAATAAAAATTTCTGGAGTGACTGAACAAGACATGTCTTGAAAAAAAAAAAACTGAGAAGGGAGATTTCAGCAGACTGCTTTTTCACAAAAAGATAATGAGCAACCAAAGAAATGCAACTACAAAACTGTACAAATAATTCCAGGGCATTGCCGTTACAGTAGGTTTAGTAGAAAATTAAGATTAAGATGCCATTGTGCAGGGTAGTATCCTAACAGCTGGAGGGACTGCTCATCCAGGAGTGTCTCCCTCTCAACCATAGTGGAAAATTCGATGTCTGAATATGATTCCTACTTTCTATATGGATAAATCAGGTGAAATAAGTCACACTTCTATTAATTAGCTGTGAATGAGGGATTTTTTCATTTGAACAGATTGTATAAAAGAATAGCAGAAGAATCTGACCAGGCATCTCTCCATGCATTTTCCAGAAGCTTCCTTTCTCCTTTGTCACCAAGTTCCTACATTTGGTGAAATTAAATAAGCTGACCTCACAATGGTCTAATTTTAGGACCTATTTGTTCATAAAGATTAAATTGCCAACAAGCTCAATCTCAAAAAAACACCCATACTTATCTAAGTCCCTTCTCATCTTTAGAGTCAAGGTATTTGCAGATAACTGTAAGATCCTTGTATCAATGCCCTGTATATCACAGATAAAGAAACTAAGGCCCAAAGGTGGCACATCTTGCCAAAAAACACAGAAGAGGGAATCATGCACAGGAACAGATCCCGGCAGACTTGAGTCTCTGCGTACTGCCTTGTCTACTGGTGCCTATTGCCTCCCACAAACGAGTAACAAAACAGGTTTCAAAGATGTCCTGTAGTACTCCTGAGACAGTAACTATCCATCAGGAATTCTTCCAGGCTGTTAGAGGAAGGCGAGAGAGGCAGAGAGCACAGTCCTTTGAAAGAAGTGCTTGGCCAAGAGACAAAGATACAGAACTTTGTGGACAACAGGTTTTTTATGCAGAAAGAACAGACAGGAAGCAGCAAGATCTTTTAGGCTTGTTAGGTATTAATTTGTATTAATTCATAGGAAATTGTTACAAAACTTTGAAGTAGAAACACTATGCACCCCAGGCAGCATCAATAAATCACTGAAGTGACTCATTACATAGCTATTTTATCCAACATCCACACAGATATTTTACTGAGAGTGTGTCTGTATATGACTGATTATATATATAAAAAAGAGGGATATCAGCTCTGGCAAGAATGGCCATTTTCAAGGAAAGATTAAAAGATCCACAAATTTAAGAAAGGGAAAGGGAAATGGGAAAGGAAAAAAAGGAGCAATGGAATACGAGAAAGAAGAAAGGGAAAGGGATAAAGAAAAGTGAGCCTTCCATGGCAGCTATATGGGAGGTACAGTGGTTGTTCTGGTACTGGTGGTAGTAGTGGGCATTCCCCGAGAGTCTTCGTCTCTGGTGCTCTGTCGGGTTTTCTCTGCCAGATATTCTTTCTACAGTAACGACGTGGCTTCACCCTGATGCACTCCACCTCTTTATTAATCGTCCTTATTTCTTGTGCCAATCATACTGCACAGAGTAGAGAAAGAGAGAAAAGAAAGAAAAAGAACAAAAGAATAAAAGAACAAGCGAGAAAGGAAAAAGAAAGAGCAAAAGAACTAAAAAGAAAGAAAGAAAAAGTATGAAAGAACGAAAGAACAAGAAAGAAAGAAAAAGAAAGAAAGAATGAAAAAACAGGAAAGAAAGAAAAAGAAAAAAGAATGAATGAATGAGGTAGATAGAAAAAAGAAAGAAAAGAATAAAAGAACAAGAAAGAAAGGAAAAGGACGAATGAAAGAACGAAAGAATGAGAAAGAAAGGAAAAGAAAGAATGAAAGAACAAAAGAACGAGGTAGAAAGACAAAAGACAGAAAGAACGAAAGAACGAGAAAGAAAGTAAAAGAA
Source organism: Alethe castanea (assembly GCA_024734035.1). Lineage (NCBI taxonomy): Eukaryota > Metazoa > Chordata > Aves > Passeriformes > Muscicapidae > Alethe > Alethe castanea. The sequence continues at coordinate 35,950,000 of JANRGV010000051.1, read as the reverse complement.
AGAATGAAGGAATGAAAGAACGAGAAAGGGAAAGAAAGAATGAAAGAACAAAAGAAAGAAAAAGAAAGTGAAAGAACGAAAGAAGAAGAAAGAAAGAAAAAGAAAGAATAAAAGAAAGAAAGAACGAGAAAGAAAGGAAAAGAGAGAATGAAAGAATGAAATAAAGAACACGAAAGAAGGAGAAAGAAAGAAAAAGAAAGAATGAAAGAATGAAAGAATGAAAGAAGGAGAAAGAAAAGAGAGAATGAAAGAACGAAATAACGAAAGAAAAAGAAACAAAGGAAAAGAAAGAATGAAAGAAACAAAGAAAAAATGAAAGAATGAAAGAACGAGAAAGAAAGGAAAAGAAAGAATGATTGAATGAAAGAACGAGAAAGAAAAAATGAAAGAATGAAAGACTGAAAGAATGAAAGAACAAAAAGAAAGACAAAAAGAATGAAAGAACAAAAGAAAGAGAAAGAAAGAAAAAGAATGGAAGAAAAAATAACAAGAAAGAAAGAAAAAGGAAGAAAAGAATGAACGACAGAATGAGAAAGAAAGAAAAGGCAAAGAATGAACAACAGAACGATAAAGAAAAAAAAGAATGAATGACAGAATGAGAGAGAAAAAGAAAGAAAAGAATGAATGACAGAACAAGAAAGACAGAAAAAAAAGAAAAGAATGAATGAAAGAACGAGAAAGAAAGAAAAAGAAAGAAAAAATGAATGAAAGAACAAGAAAGAAAGAAAGGACAAAAGAACGAGAAGGAAAAAAAGAGAAAGAACAAAAGAATGAGAAAGAAAGAAAGAGAAAGAACAAAAGAACAAGAAAGAAGAAAATGAAGGAATAGATTGAACAACAGAACGAGAAAGAACAAAAAGGAAGTATAGAATGAATGACAGAACGAGAAAGATAGAAAAAGAAGGAAAAGAATGAATGAGAGAACAAGACAGAAAAAGAAGGAGAAAATGAATGAGAGAACAAGAAAGATAGAAAAAGAAGAAAAAGATTGAACGACAGAAAGAGAAAGAAAGAAAAAGAAGGAAAAGAATGAACGACAGAATGAGAAAGAAAGGAAAAAGGAGAAGATTGAATGACTGAACGAGAAAGACAGAAAAAGAAAGAAAAGAATGAACAACAAAATGAGAAAGAGAAAGAAAAGAATGAATGACAGAATGAGAAAGAAAAAGAAAAGGATGAATGATAGAATGAGAAAGATCAAAAAAGAATGAAAAAATGAGCAACAGAATGAGAAAGAAAGAAAAAGGAGGAAATGAATGAATGACAGAACGAGAAAGAAAGAAAAAGGAGGAAAAGAATGAATGACAGAATGAGAATGACAGAAAAAGAAAGAAACGAATGAACGAGAGAATGAGAAAGAAAAAGGAGGAAAAGAATGAATGACAGAATGAGAAAAACAGAAAAAGAAGGAAAAGAATGAGAGCGAGAATGAGAAAGACAGAAAAAGAAAGAAAAGAATGAACGACAGAACGAGAAATTACTAGAAGGAAAAGAATGAACAACAGAACGAGAAAGAAAGAAAAAGAAAGAAAAGAGTTAATGACAGAACGAGGTAGAAAAAGAAAGAAAAGCATGAACGACAGAATGAGAAAGAACAGAAAGAAATAAATGAACGACAGAACAAGAATGAAATAAAAAGATTGAAAGAAAGGACAACAGAATGAGAAAGAAAGGAAAAGAAAGAAAGAATGAACGAAAGAATGTGAAAGAAAGAAAATGAAAGAAAGAATGAAGGAACGAAAGAACAAGAAAGAAAGAGAAATAAAGAAGGAAAGAACGAAGAAGAAAAAAGAAGAAAGATTGAAAGAACGGGCAAGAAAGAAAAAAAACTAAGGAAAGAAAGACTGACAGAGAAAGACAGAAAGAGAAAGAAAAGAGAGAGCAAAATTAAAAAAGGAAAGAGAGACATATAAAGAGATAAAAAGATAAAAAGAGAGAGAAAGAAAAAAGGAAAAAGAGATAGAAAAAAAGAAAGAAAGAAAAAGAAAGAAGGAATGAAAGAGAAAAAAAAGAAAGAAAAAAATGAGAAAGCGAGAAAGAATGAGAGAGAAAAAAGAAAGTGAGAAAGAGAGAAACAGAGAAAAAGAGAGAGAAAGAAAGAACAAAAGAGAGAAAGAATGAGGAAGAAAGAAAAAGAAGAAAGAAAGAAAAACTCAAAGAACGAGGAAGAAAGAATATAGAAGAACGAAAGAATGAGAAAGAAAGGAAAAGAAAGGATGAAGGAATGAAAGAACAAGAAAGAAAGGAAAAGAAAGAATGAAAGAATGAGAGAACGAGAAAGAAAGAAAACGAAAGAATGAAGGAATGAATGAACGAGAAAGAAAGCAAAAGATGGAATGAAAGAATGAAAGAATGAGAAAGAAAAAGAATGAAAGAACAGGAAAGAAAGCAAAAGAAGGAATGAAGGAACGAAAGAATGAGAAAAAAAGAAAACGAAAGAATGAAGGAACGAATGAACGAGAAAGAAAGCAAAAGATGGAATGAAAGAATGAAAGAATGAGAAAGGATGCAAAAGAAAGAATAAAAGAATGAAAGAATGAAAGAACGAGAGAACGAGAAAGAAAGAAAAAGAATGATAGAACAAAAGAACGAGAAAAAAGAAAAAGAACGAATGAACGATGAAGAAAGAAAGAGAATGAAAAAATGAAAGAAAGAGAAAGAAAGATAAAGAATGAAAGAACGAAAGAACGAGAAAGAAAGAAAAAGAATGAAACAATGAAAGAACAAGAAAGAATAAAAAAAGAACAAAGGAATGAGAAAGAAAGGAAAAGAAAGAATGAAAGAATGAAAGAACTAGAAAGAAAGGAAAAGAAAGAATGAAAGAACTGAAGAATGAGAAAGAAAGGAAAAGAAGGAATGAAAGAATGAAAGA
>JANRGV010000051.1:35920220-35947028 GCA_024734035.1 Alethe castanea | reverse complement strand
GAAGGAAAGAAAGAAGGAAGGAAAGAAAGAAAGAAAGAAGGAAAGAAGGAAAGAAGGAAAGAAAGACGGAAGGAAGGAAGGAAGGAAGGAAGGAAGGAAGGAAGGAAGGAAGGAAGGAAAGAAAGAAAGAAATGGCTTTATGAAAGAAGATAAAACTGTGTCACCCCGTATTTCACACAAGAGAGATTGGAAAGAGTTTATGTTTTTTCTGATTCCACAATTTGAGTATTATGACCATTGCTGCATCAGTATCCCTTGTTAAAGGGAAGGAACAAAACCCATCATCATAAAAGAAAGATGGCCTTGGGTCTTGAATTCTATGAAGCCACAGGTGCTCTAATTCCACATACCCACACCTGGAGGTAAACTAAAATCAAAATGACCCTTTTTTATCACGTTTTTGAACCTGTGTTTCTTCTAAATCCTATTGAACCCATAAGCAAGGAAAGCAACCAGTGAAATGAGAAGAAAATGACGAAGAAATGGAAGAAATTCATGTCTAACCCTGGGTCTGTAACAACAGGGAACATGATCTCACCTCCTCCTCCTGTTAACTCTGAGATGTGCTGAGCCTAAAGAAGGGAGAAGTCCACTGTTGGGCAAAAGAGCTAAAAAGAGCAGTATCTGGCACATAGCATGGGCTGCTGACTACCCTGTTTTGTGCCTTGTTCTGGTTTGAATCACCATTTTGAGGGAGCTAGCATAATACAATTAAACTGAAGTCAGTTTTAGCAGAAACTTGCCAGAATTTTTTTTTTTTTTACTTGAAAATGCAGTTTCGCTGTCTTAAACAAGGCTGACATTCACCTGAGAAAATCCAATCTCTCTGCATGTAAAATTTTGGACATAGTTTAAATTTTACAGTCATCTGATTTTTTTTCCTCGATAGCAAACTTTTATTTTGTTACATTTTTCCAAGTGAACGATGAACATATGGAATATTCCTCAAGACTGAAAAGTGAGAATTTATTGTGCTGCTGAATGCCTGCATTATTTTGGTAGGTGAGGAGGTACCTGGTAAATGGGGAGTTGGAAAGGACAACACTAAAACAAATATGAGCTCTTCAGATCCATTTGCTCTGTGTAGGGTTTCTGGCAAGGCTGTTTAATCAATGGCCCCATGGGCATATCTGATCACCTGGCAGCAGGTCAAATCCTTTGGAAAGATGGGACACTTCATCTTGCCTTAGAAACATAACAAACAGACGTGCCACAGGGCCCAGATGAGTTGCATTTTAACAACTCACCTGATTCAACAATCTTCACTGGAGCAGGACTGGATGCTTCAGATAGGTAGCATGTAGAGGTACCAACAGGCTTAGAATTATGACACAACACTAAAAACGCCAATTAGGTCAAAATCACTGGTCTTGACTTAGGTAGATGGGCCAAATCTACTTATCTCAGGAAAGCAACATGTGTAAATGTTTCAGGCCAGAAAGAAGTCTTAAATCATTTTTATTGACTCACTGCCTTCTAGAGGTTAACACATTTCACCCATTGAAGTGAGCAATTTCTTCTTTCAGGCTACAATGAATGCCATTGAAATTCCTCTGTCCACTGTAGTTTCAGGTGCTGCTGTAGCTATTTTTCTTGCTTAGGTTTCTAAAAGATCCTTCTGTTTATAATTCCTGCAGGAAACTTAAAACAGTAGTGAAATATATTTGACCTTCTGATCCTTTGGCCAGCTGGGTCTTTTTTAGCTTTCACAAGTGTTCCATCTTCTCCTGTTAGGACAATGTTTTGTACTAACATAGTGTTCATTAAATTTCTGTAATTGTTTTTAATTAGAACACAGGAATGTGTTACTGGCTCTGACTTGACATACCATCAGATTCTACATAACATGTGAATCTCAGTGGCATCCCATTAGCCATCAACATTTTGGCTTGGCTTAATTGTGGTCAGCTTCGGAGACAGAATATAAAAGTGATCATCAAATATTCTTCTGCCTTCAGTCAAGCTGAGTAATGAGGCACTCCTTTGCTGTCCATTCATTTTACAGTTACTGCTGACCCCAGATGGCTCTTTCATTGTTGCACAGCAATGCACAAAGTGCCTGACTTTGGAAAGAGTCCAGTTTCCCTGAAATAATGACAAGCAGCAGAGAATTAGCATTCAGTGCCTTTTTCCTAAGGAATCTTCTTTTTTTTTTTTTCAACATCTCTACTAATGACTGTTGTCCTCTTGTGTTCCTGCACCATGTAAGCCTGGATTTTTTTCTGTCTTGTGGCATTTTCACAATCATTGCATTAATAAGACTGCTTGGTGTCATTATAAGGACATTTATTAGGATGCAGCTTCCTTTTTCTCCCAAGAGAACACAAATTCCTATATACACCTTATGGATGTTTGTTACCATCCCATCAGCCTTTTGATGTTTTGATGTTACATAGGGAGGTGAACAGGAAAATGGATAAAACAAGTGTGATTCAAGTTAGGGCACTGTGAGCTGCAGGAAGGCAAAACAAAATCAGAAAAACTGGTGGCATGGTTGGGCTTAAAGGGTCACATTTAATGGGTTATACTCTACCTTGGAGGCCATTAGCACATGGGATGCTGCATGGATCTGTCCTGGGACCTGTCCCATTTAATGTCTTTACTGACAATCTGGAAATGAGAGTGTGCCCTCTTGTCAGATTTGCAGAGGCCACCAAACCAGGAGGAAATGGCAAACACTGGAAAGCATTTTTGAAGAAAAATACAGTGCAGGAGAACATAAGTTTATTTTGAAACTCTAAAATACCCTCAGTGACAGACTCAGACAAAGGAAAAGTTACAATGAGAGAGGTAGGGGGTGTGCATGTGTGTGTCTATTTGTAGATGTATGACTGCATATCAGAAAAGTTTCTATGGATTCATCAACCCTACCATTGTACTTGTGAGCTAGCTGGTGAGCAAGACTACAATGAAGGGTCTAGTAATTTCCGTTTCTTATATGCTTTCTGAGATTCTAATCTCTGGAGTATTTGACAGCACCTTAGAAAAAAGATACTTTCAAAAAAGTGCATCTTACTACATGCAAAGACCTAGTGCATATTTTAGAGCAATTAAGGAGTGAATGCTCTATCATTCGGTGGTCTGAGATATCTCTGATGTGTGCTACCCAGTCAGAAGCAAATGAATGTTATTAAAATTGCAAGGATGGCACTGCACAATCCTATGTCAGACTTCTTGTCCATCTGCATTATTATATGTTTTTTAGTTATCACATGCATTATCAAATACTTTATCTGCAAGCTGTCTTTTATCAACTTTTCCTTCATTCAGTGAATGACCAGTATTCTTTATTGCTTTAAAACTTTAAAGGCTACCCTGAAAACAAAAATATATTATTTTCTTTTGCAACTTTCCATGAGGTTTTTATAACCAAAATATCCAGGCATCTATTTACTGTCACAAAATTCTTTAGAGTGAAGGGGAGATAATCTCATTTTAAAGAATGAGAATTGAGAAACAGAAATGAAACCTTTCCCTGGTGAAATAAGGAACCCAGGTGAGACTTCCTGAACACCCATCTAGCAGCCACTGCTGCATCAGTACAACACTCCACTCCACAGAAAACCCTCAGGATCAGCTTCCCAGTTGCAGCTCCAACAGGTGACTTACTTTAGAGCTCTTCTTTAGGCTGAAAGTGAATCCCAGCCTCACTGGGGGAATGTCCAGTCTAAGTGGCTGGCACTGCACTGGGAGCACTAGGGTAGAGGCGAGGGTAAAACTACTGCAGTGCAGGGTAGGGGTGGACCTCCTTCATCCTGAGCCCACCATTTCTCTTGGCACCTTCCCTAATAACTGTGGCCTCCTCTCTTCTTTCTCCACACCTACCTGCCTCTCACTGTTCCTCTGTGGTACCAATCTCATGGCTCCACTGTTTTTCTCCACCCTCATTTTTCTTCCTCATCTTCTCTCCCTTCATGCAGTAGCATGCACAACTTGAAGAGCTGTGCCCAAGTGCTTCAGCAGTGTTTTGTGTCTCACTGGGCACATTTCCAACTGTTTGTAGCTGTAACTAGGGACACAGATTGAAGTGAGCTCTCAGTGTGACACTTCAGGCCCTGACTAATATTTAATTAACATAGTCCTTAAGCAGTGAGTCATCGCATAAAGTTTCTTTTGCAACCTTACCCTGATTTTTGGTGTGTGATTCATGTAACCCTTTGCGACATTTATCACCCCCTTATCCATCATGAATAATAAACTCCCAGTTACAGAATTACACCATTTCAGTAATGAAATCAGGAGCTGTTGACAGACAAAATACTATTTAGACAATATTGAGTATTTGCATTTTTTAATGCAGTTGGGAATCAGAAGATACCAGCTGTATTTTTATTAATGTGTACGAACGTCTAGCAGGCGATCCATGAATCAAGGCTTCGAGGACTAATTTAACTTTTAAACATTACCATCTTTTTCTTTGAGAAGACTTCCTATGTCTCTAAAAGTGACAAAAGCAATTACTCTTTTGAGTTACAATTAATGGAAATGCTATTACAAGCTGTTACAAAACCAGGAATTTTCCCTCTGTAGCCTGACTCCTCTTGCAGTGATCCACACATTGGCTCTTCAACTCCACTGACAGTGATTTCAACCTGCTATTTATGAATCACAGAGCAGATTTTCAAGTAGTTTTTCAAGGCTACATATTCAAGTGAGACCAACAGCTGTCACCATGATGCTTAAGAACCTAGCTAAAGGACTGAGGCTTCAAAAAAAAGCCTTAATCGGTTTAATTTTCTCTCTGCTCATTTCAGGAGAGAAAGGGGAATAATGCTGCCAGCCCTTTCCTTAAAGGATGCAATGAAATCAACATTGAGTGGGGAGAGCTGGGTTTGAGCAGCAGCTTCAAGCCCGTGCTGTGCTAAATGTTTATGCAAAGTGAAGGGAACTATAAAGTATTGGTGTTTCATGGGCTTAAAGATATTGAGTAAATGTCTAAATTAAATTATGCTGGTTTCTCCTCTCTCCTTTTCTTGGCAGAAGACATTACCAGATGCCTTCTGCTTATTTATTGACACTGCTGTTTTCAACATATCTGAATCCCTTCATAAGACAAAAAGAAATAAAGGAGACTGGTATGGCACAGTAAACAGTTTGATGGGTCAAGCTATCATAAGCTTACCAATAGGGAAATCAAACAGATAATATCCGGGTTGTTAAAGCTTCCCAGATGGACAGCTGCTCACTTTTCACTAGGAACTCAGAAGAGCATTGCAGACATCAAATGTGACATTTTTAATAAGGTTTGTACCATTGAAACACAGCTGTGCTCAACAGGCAGAGCGGCTGAGCTTGGTTCTTTAATTTATTCTGTTCCTTTGCGTTATTTGCACGAACGCACTTCAGACCAGATGAATGGGTCAGATCAAGGGTTTGTCTAGCTCAGTATCCTTCCTCAGAAAATGTCCAGAGGTACATCCACAGGGAACAGAGGGAGCATGCAACGGTCATTTGCCAAAATATTATTCCAGCCTTCAACAGTTTGCAGCTTGGTGTCTTTCTGAGACACGGATGATGTCTGTGTTTTCAGCCATCCTCTTTTCCATAAATTTATCCCTCTACTCCATGTAAACTTCTTAGTCTTTGTAATATTCTGTACAAAGGAACTCGGTGGTAAAAATGCTTACTTTTTAAACCTGCCATCTGCTACTACATTTGGTATTTCTTAGCTTTTCTATTTGGAGAAGAAGATAATAACTGAAACCTGTTCACCCTCTACATTTCACTTGTCATTTTGCTTATACTGCTATAAACCACCTTTTTTTTGACAGGATGAAGAGTAAGATAAGGCAGATCCAGTGTGTAGATATGGACCATTTTCTGTTCTGAGGATCAGTAGCTTCGCCAAAAATGGACATTTTAGTTAAGCAAACTGTGAGGTCATGTCAAATCCAATCAATAGTTAAGACTGCAAAAGAGGAGAATAAATTGGGGAAATGTCAAAACATCTCATTTTAATGTTTTCAGAATGAAATATTTGGTATTGCTAAATTGTTTGTTTTGACATTATCTACCTGAAACCTACAGAGTTCTTCTCTAAAAAAGAAAGTGGAGTGCAAGGCCTACAAAAAGACCAAATAATTTAAAAGACAACTAAATTAAACACTTCATTTATGAGTGAATAAAAGACTTCTATGTAAACTAAAACTATTTGTCTCAGTTTTCTTTGTAGAACATTTGAATATAAATGCTTTTATATTTCCATTCAGGCCAAATTCCTGATGTGTTTTTTCCATCTCATCCCTGTTTACAGGGCTTTGAGTGGGTTCCCCCATTCCGCAGTATTTTTGGTTCTTACTTTCAATTGCCATTCTTTTACTTGGTCATACATATCTGTGCAATGGAGGGCAAGTACAAGCCTATTGGTATTACTAATGCAGAAAAATCTGGCAAGACTTTGTCTTGTTTATCCTTCCAAACCAAAGTTAGCAAGTAATACAGCTGCTCCATACAAATACATCAGGATAGACATGTCAGGGAAAGGAGAAAATGTTCACTGAATGATTTAAATTCAATCACTGAAGATGATTTAAAATGAAAGACAACATTAGTGAAAAAGCTCAAATGACCTCATTAAAGAATTAAGTTAGGGAAATTTTTAACTCCCTGGAATGCAAATTTAAGGAGACTAATGGGAATAGAAGGGTATGTTCAGGATGGAACCTGATCAATTTATAAAAATACTTATATGATATGGTAACCTAGGATAAAAACCAGACCTTTGTGACTGTTTTGTGCCTTATTCACACTTTACAGGAGTATATAGAAGTTCTCTCATTAGCTACAGATCCAGCATTAAATGTGTCAAGGAATCGCAGCACTACTGCCCCATATATCACATAAATACTGACATGGATGAATATTTTGCTAAAACATATCTGTATGATGAACTGAATTCTTGAATCCTGGGGATGAACCAGAAAAACTGAGGTGTCATCTCATTCCTAAAAGACTTGAAATTTGCAGTCTAAACTGTCTATACTAAACTGAAAACAAACTACTTCTCAATGGGCAACATTAATTCTAAATATTTGGAATTATAATTTAGTCTGCAGATGTGGTTAAATTGTCTTAGGGAAGGTGTCTTTGGCTCCTAGGTGAAACCTGCTGTCAGAGATAGGCTATCCTCAGAAATGATCATTGCAAGAGATAACAGCTGGACATTGATTTAACATTTTAGGGTGCTTGGATGACTACTGTGGCTGGTGATGTGATTTGTGCTACTGAATTGGCCATCTTGCACCTGGTGCTGGAAGGGAAAGGGCATTGCTCCTGTGTGAAGAGTTAAATGCTTGCTGTTTCCTGCTCTCCTTGTACTTACCACTCACTGATTAATGTCTAGAAAAGATTTGTGCATGATTTGCAGTATGCAATACATACTAGCACAAAAACCTACAAGGCAGAAATTATTTTGCTATTTTCTTTCTTAGCATATTTTCTGTCTCAGATCTGTGGGTTGAATATGACTTTAAATGATATTGTAGCACACAGGAGCCAGCCAGGTAAGTCTCCATGTGCTGTCAGTGGTACAAACAGAGAAGTCACTCTCTGCACCACAAGGGTAATTGGGAGATACATGTATGCCCAGGGGAGGGGAAGCAAAGGGGATTGTGGTGCAGATCCAAATGCTTATGCTGCAAAGCAGCTCAGCTTCAGCAGCAGGGATGGGAAGGTGCCACTGGGACCAGCCTTGTGCTGTTTTGTCACCATTGCCTGGGCTGGCCATCCCTGGGCTATGGCTGACACCAGTCCCTGTCCCTTTAGCTATTGTGCTTTTCTGACTGGGTGCTGTGGGACATAAGAAGTTGTGGATGTCTCATCCCTGGAAGTCTTCAAGGCCAGGTTGTGCACCCTGGTCTAGTGGAAGGCATCCCTTTCCTCAGCGAGGGGTTGGAACGAGGTGATTTTTAAGGTCCATTCCAACCCAAACCATTCTATGATTCTGTGATTCTGTGGTCAGGAATGGCACAGCCCTTGCCCTCAATCTCACTCAGCCCCCATCCCTCCTGCCCTTGCTGCTCCCCTGCCTGACACTCTGAGGGACATCTCAGTCTATGCAAGGTTTTGGGTATATGTACGTGCATTAGAAATTTCCCTGCTGACTTGAACACTTCAATGAGGATGAGTAGGTCTCCTTCGCCACAGAGCAGACTTGCATGACTTGCATGACGTGCATGACTTGCATGACTTGCATGACTGGTTGCCCTATGGCACAGTCCCAGCAGAATATTTTGGAGGAGCCAACTTTGCTGTCAGCCACACTGTGCTGTGGGTTATCTGTTCATCCATCCATCCTCCATCCATCCTCCATCCATCCATCCATGCATCCGTCCATCCATCCATCCATCATCCATGCATCCATGCATGCATCCATCCATCCATCCATCCATCCATCCATCCATCCATCCATCCATCCCCGCAGCCTCGGGGCGACTCCTGAGGCGTTAATACAGCAGCGTCCCTCGGTTTTTGAGGTGAGGTTCCTTAGAGTTCCTGCTGCTTTCCACTTGATGGCAGCAGAGCCCAAAGCAACGGGAACGGGCAGGTCTGAGAGCAGGTCCGGTTATTGTGGATGGCGAATGGCAGACGATGAGCCCTCACAGCAAAAAGGTTGCTCCTGAGAAGAATATTCAGCATATTTGGATAATATGGATTTGGGTCATTTGGCTACATGGATAATGTAGATTGCAAATGTAGAGTGGCAGTGAGACCAGCTTTGACAAGAACTGGTGTCCTCCTGCCTGTTTCCCAAGCTGGGAGGCACAAATACAGGGTCTTTTGCAAGAGGTGAAATCTCCCCAAATGCAACTATGTAAGAGACCAGGTGTCATCAAAATTCCTTAGAAAATTCAGTGAAAATATTTCATATTTAGGTTAGTTTTGTCTGCTTTCAGTATAAAAGGTTTTTTTCTGAATTTTGGTGTGCTGTGCAATTAGAAGGCAGCCAGAAGTTTATAATTTATGAGACTGAGCCAGGTTTTGGCATCGACTTTACAATTCTTTTCAGGGAAGTGTCTGTAGAAGAAGCAAAATGAGAAGAATTTCAGAGAATAAACAGAGAAGTGCAACAAGGACACAGATTTACAGAAAGAGCATTTTTTCCAAGGTAGTCAGCTGCTCTGTAAGCAAGTCAGGGTTTTAATTAGGTCTACATTTGCAGGTGTTTCCTAAGAGCCTAATCATCTTTGGAGAAAAACATCATTTGGAGTAAACTAGAGGAGCTTGAACTTTTCTGAGCCCTATCTCCCACATGTCACCTGACAGCTGCATAATTTACTGTGTTTTTGAACTCTTTTGGTGTACTGCAAAGTCTGAAACAGAGGCTGCTTTTTTCATTCTTGTCTTTGTTCCAAGGTTACATTAACAGAAACAGTATATGTATTTTTTAAATCACATCAGACACCAGTATAAAAATGAATTCAATATTATTCTAATCATCTTGGAAATGTTTGCCATTGCTATTTAATGGCTCTCCATTTTCCTGCAAGAATAAATAATAGTTTTAAAAAATATTTAGTTTCTCATTGTAAAGTTATATTGTCTGTAAGCTGAAGGAGAGAGCCAAAATGTCAACTCTATTGGACATCTCTGTTTCTTGGATTCTGGTGGAAAGCAGGGCAGAAAAACTTAATGGAGGAACTCAGAAGTTCCCAGAAAGCCCATCTACAGCTTTCCCTGACAAGTCCGTTCCTGACCATATTAGCTCTTTTTGAAACTAGATATAATATAGCACCCCACCACCTTGTGTCGCTTCAAAAGAACATAAATCTTAAAAAAACAAAGCCATGATAAAAAGCACTTTGTTACAAAAACCAAAGAAGTAAACAAGTGGGTATATAATCCCTTGTCTCATCTTACATCTATTTATCTTTCAACTGGAATTCTGGTGCTTCACATACTGCAGGGACCCTAGAAGGAGTTAGGAGGAATAGCAGCTATATTCAAAACTGAGTTACTTTCAAGTTCTTCCTCTGTTTATCATGAGGAAGGCTCAGGGAAATAAAGACCCTATAGAGTGGACATGTCAACCAGCTTCTGCTTCCATTTTTTTGCTTCAAGTACTTCACAGGACTAATTTTACAGAGATGGTGAGAGGTTACGGCATGTGAAGTGGGATGATGATCAAGGGAGCTGCCAGAGGCAGAGGCACAGAGGCACAACAGAGGCACAGACAATGATGCTCATTTGCTTTTTCTGAACCTTTTAAAAATTACTGTTTCTAAATGTGTGTCCCTATTTAATTATTTTTAATTTACTGAAGCATATGTTGGTGGTTTAGTAACTTCTGTACACTACAGGTATCTGTCACACTAGTCAATGTTAACTCTGATTTGCTAATTCACTATTTTGAGACAGGACTGGGTGAGAAGATCTGTTCATCACCTACATTGATAAGCACTGGTTTTTGACCAAAATTAATCTATGGCTGCAGTACATGACACATTTTTAAAATTTGAAAAATCACAGTTTATTATCATCCTTGGGGAATGTGGGAAATATGTTACAAGCTTCTGACACAACCATCACTGCCAGGAATGTCAAAATTCTTAACTTGGTCTTTAGATTCGGTTCCTCAAAGGTTTATTAAAGAATTAACACATTACTAATCATTACAATTCTATTGCAATTGTAAATCAAGCACATGCACATCAAAAGTGTTTCTAACCTGTGGTCATGAATAAGCATTCAGCTACTGGAGGCACAAAAGAATGCTACATTTCTTGAAATAACCATTTGTTAGGACATTCATTACAGATGCAGTAATGTTTTGCAGCCCTCTCCTGCAGGCAAGTTTGATTTAGATTTATTTTACTGAAACATTTGAACTTTCTTGGTGACAATTTCTGTGAAATTTCTCATGAGGCAATCTCCAGTGTTAGCATTAGACCCCAGGATGGAGTGGTCACCAGGCAGCTGCACTGCTTCTACAGCAACTGAGTTTTTGAGCAAACACTCCACACCACAGCCAGTGAGACAAGGTCAGGTCAAAGCAAAAGCTGGTGACAGATTCCAAACAGTAACAACTGGAAAATATATTTTTTTCCTCCTTTGCTCTATTGACAGATTAGTTTGTTACCCATAAATAAGTGCTTAATGCTGCTGGCTATATCAAGATCTTGCTCCCATCTGAATACTTACAGCTTCTTCGTGAATATCCAGCTATTGTTGTGCATTATTGTTGTGCATTACCTATGCATTCAGCATTTTCTCAGGTATCATTTGATTCTTGTTCAAATCAAAATAATATAATAAAAATTTTCGTTTTCATGTAGTATAATATGCTTTAAACATAATACTTGCTTCTTTTATAATATTGTAGTAATTTAATTAGACCTATATGTTCATTGATGGATCTATTTGATCTTTGATATTATTTAGAGGGCAACAGTCAGTGGTGTGGACAGATTTCAATTACTCTTATTCACAAAGTTTTGAAATTGTGACATAAATTGGAAAGTGATTTGCAAAGGCATTTAAGTTAGATGTCACTTTTCAAATATATATGGAAATCTAATAAGAAAAAATGTAATAATAAAAACGAAACAAACAGGTTCTTTTCCACATTAAGTGTTTAGATCTTTTGAAGCTTGTATAGTTCTTCATGTTTTCATATTTGTGAAAATTTGTCAAGTGATTTGGAGAGGTTTTTTCAAAATTCAGTACAGAAATAGAGGTTTGGGAACTGTGAAAAGCTTTACTGGATCAGTGGGTCCAGGTTCTCATGGTATAGAAAGCCATCATGCAATCATCCTCTTTTTTAACTGGAATATTGAAAAGTATTTTTTATTCAGGCTGAGTTCAAAGACATTCCTCCAATTTGAAGATTAAAACTTATTCATAAGCTGTTATAACTACATGTCCTTGCTTTACCTTACATATATTTTCTGCTCACTATTTATCTTCTCAGCCAGCTATGTCTCAGCTCTTGTTTTGTTAGACTAAACAAGCTCCTCTCTGAGCTTTCCCCTCAGATTTTCTTCTCCTCTGGCTGAAATGACCATCATTCAAAGCACCTGTTTCTGCTGAATTCATCCTTCTTGGCCTGTAGTACACAGAGGTTTAGATGACAGCTCACTGTGATTTCTGCAGTGCCATTACCACCTTTCTTTCCCTGCTGCCTGATTCACCCAATACTGAAGCTGAATGACACTGGGAGATCAAAAGCTGCCATGCTGCATTTGCCTGTGAGAATCAAAGGCAAGGAATCATGACAGGAGCTTCTGAATGAATCCACGTGGGATGGATGTGGGTGCCTCCACTGGAGAGAAGACTACTTGTACTCACAGAAGCCCTTCCTACTGTTATGTCATCTTTTGGAAATAGATTTTTCCACCTTGTTTTCTGAAGCAAATATTGCTGAGTGCCATGATTCAGACATTTTACCTGGGAAATTAATTTCAGATACTAATGGGCAGCTTATTTTGAGGTGTACTATGGAGACTGGGCCACCTGTATTTTGCTTTAATTCTGTTTTGGTAGGTGTCTCAGGTATTCCTCAGAGAATGACAGCCTTGCCTATGGAGAAGCATGAGGCTGAGTGGAAGTGGGAAATAACAGTGCTTTGACACATCTTCTCTCGTCTTCTTGTGCCACATGCAGAAATTAAGGCTTTCCAGGTACTTGGTGAGCAAGCAGAGCTGCTCTTACAGTTCAGTGCTACTGCTCCTACAAACCATGGTATACCCTGATGTTTATTGCTCCACACATTACCTAACATCTGTATGAAACAGCATAAAAATGTGTAATCTAGTGCTTGGTGTGGTTTGGTCACTTAATTGCAAAGGGTTTGAAGGCACTGCACATGGGGAATTAGAAGAGGATGAAAAGGTACAATCTTTGACTATCAGTCAGATGTGGGTTCTGAGCTTCACCGCAGGAACAGCTCTTGAATAAAATGCCAATAGACTTTCTACCTCCTTGGTTGCTCAGTATGACCTGGTAAAGACAGTAATAGAAACATCACTGCTTAATGCATAACTGTTTCCAGACTCTGGATCCCTGGTATCTCAGAGGGCAACTGCTGTGATAGAACAAGGCAAATTGAGGGTTATTCTGAATAATGGCAACTGCTAGTTCTTACCGAGGGCTTTGTTAGGCCATTTTCTCAGAGATGGGCAGGATCTGGGCCCTGCTGTCTTACAAAATTACATATTTCAAACCTTTCAAAACATTACACATGACAGTCCGCCATTCAGATCCACCCAGAAAGGCAAACCCTATATTTGGAAGCTTTTCTTTGCCAAGTATGTAATTTTCCTTTCAGACTAGACTCTTTTTCATATGCATGCATGCACACATACACACATAGAAATATCTTATTGTAAACTCTTTTTGCTTTTCCGGAAAGAATTACTTTTATTTTCTTTTTAGGAATAGCCTAAATAGCTTAAGCACTTATTTTGTCACTTACTTACTCCTTTGTGGGAGGTATTAATTATCTACTGATTCCAGTTTTTAGAGGTGAAAAGTTTTTGAAGTTGCTGTATAGTGACATAGATATGAGAAATACCTGTTACAGCTAGGCACTTTTGGAGACTAAATTTCTTTATTCAGCCATTGTAAGGCTTTTATGTCCAGCACTTTAAATCATTTCTGTGTAGATTGGGTAACAAAGTTCCAATTAATCAAAACAAAGACTACCTTATGCTCACGCAAAGTCCTGAATAGAGCAACAGAAAGAATAGAATTTATAGAAGTTATTCTGGTCAGACTAAAAAGAATACTGCAAAGAATCTCTGTATCAGCCTAAATTCATATGGAAATTAATTTCTCAGCTGGATTCCTTCAACTGAGAGTGGGTTATCTCTCCTCATTTAGACATCTATTGATCTCAAAAATTAAACAAAAAACTGTTGTTTTTTCAACTTTTAGAAATAAAATGTTAGAAGTTTTTATAGTTTTGATAATAATTTCTTTCTCCTCTTTTTCTCTTGTGGCATTAAATGCAATAGAATGAACAATCCTAAAAGTTTTCAGTTTTATCTTTTGCATTTGTTAAATTAAAAATAACAAAGCAGCTTGGCAAGAGGGAAATTAAACTCTACTGAGTACGGAGAAGATAAATTTAGAGAAAACAAAAAGAAAAAAGGTAGAAAAATAATAAAAAACTTCCTGTGAAACTTTATTCCATTGAAGGTTTTAGTCAACAAACCAAAAATCATCTCTTTTCTCCCATTCCCATGGAGAACTCTGCTAGATGTAAAAGCTGCAAATCTCTGCTAGATCTCTGCTGGATGTAAAAGCTGCACCTCTCTCCATTCTACCTGCTTTAACTTCTCTATGTTTTTCATGCAGGTGTAATGTGAAATGCCTCCAATCAATGTGCAACAAACATAGCTAAGAAGGAGCCTTTGTTCTACTTTTAGTTAGAGAACAAGAATCCCTCTGCTGGTCTCTTCCACTTGCAAGGTTGAATATATGTCTGACCTTCAGCTGTACTTGGGAAGAGCAAGACAGCCATAGGATAAGATCATTTACCATTAGAATAATAGACCTACACATGTCTAAAGATGCTCTGACAAAATTGTTCTCATGTAATTCCAATCATCTGTATTTTTAGATCATTATTAGCTTTTAAGTCTTAATTGATGCTGGATGTATCCATCACGTTACCTGTTACAATCATCTGGCTGACAATTTAAAAGTAATACAATGGGACATAAAAGTTTAAAATTAAAGACTGCTTAATGGTACTTAATGTATAGATCTAAAAATAAAAAATCTCGCAGAAAAATTAATACCAGCTGGGTTAACTCATAAAAGACCTGAACCACCAACCATGGATATGTCTAAAGAATTGCTGTGCTTTTACAAAGAGACCAAAGCAGTAGCTGGTGTAAATCAGTACAGGCCCAGTGACTTCAGCAGGATGAATGTAGCATTGGTGCAGAATCTTATCCTTTAAACAAGGTGTCAAGGTGCTACTAGAAATGATTTATATTATGTAGTTCTACTTCTGGGCTTACAGCCTGGTAGGGCGGTTGTTTTCCAAACAACTAAAGCAATTCTCTTTGCTGTAGAAAACTTCACCATCTAAATGAGAAATAAGTTTGAAAATAAAGCCAGTTAAACTGTACAAAACTCCCAAAACTGAAGATGCAACCTTAACTTAGCAGTTTTATAATGCTTTCTCATTCAACTGCTGGTGGTCTACAAGTTTTGGTAGTAACTAGAAAGTACACTTAACAGTGTCCTCAGGCCATAAAGAGGGCTGCAGTGCTGAGAGCTACAGCTTGTTAGCATCCAGGCTGTATGCTGAGGGCACAGTGCTGAGGGCACATTCACCCAATTAAATAAGTGTGGGTCTTGGTGCCCTTGGCCAAGTCCACCCAGCTGAAGGCAAACTATCCATTGGCATCCACACCGCCTTAGACTTGGGCATGGGTCTCCTCTGGATGACTTTTGGCACCCCTGTAGCCCTGCAATGAGGTTACTCTTCTGCATATTTACATTTTGGGGTGTCTGTAACGGTGTAAGAGCTGATTCTGAGCCAACTGGTGTCGTGTCCTCAGCGTGTGAAACTGCAGTTACATGTTGCCGGCTGGACACACGGCTTGAGGGCACCTGGGAGCTGTCAGCTTTTCTCCCCTGGAGGAGCAAGGCAAAAACCAGTGCAGTCTCACCCACACTGTGTTTTGGGAGCTGTGCTGGGAGATCTTTCTCAGATCCACTTGAGTATTGCCTGGCAGAGAGCTAGCTGGGATTTTTCCAAATATCTCTGGCAGGCTAGAATAAGCACCATAATCAGAACCACACTCTTGCACACTTCAAGCTTCAGGAAAGCTGCGGAAATAAGGCTTCAAAACCACCTCAGTACTCGAAATGGACCAAAAAATACCTGACTGTGTGTTTTTTGGGCCTAAATGGAAGCTAAGCTAATTTGAAAGTCTGTTCTTGGGTAAGGTTACATGCAAGTACCAACCTTTAAGAACACCACTTGCGTGTATGTACCCAGTGTACCTGCTCTGACAACCTTACACATGCTTTATGAGAATTCCGAGCCGCCAGTCCTCAAATTGCATCTATTGACTTTTTTTACGATTTTTTATTCCGGATAATAGTTACTGAAAACCAAAATAGTTATTGATCTTGTGAGAGTCAGGTCCCACTGTATTTTAATGAAAAATTTTTTAATTGCCATTAATTATGTTAACTTCATCTAAGATTGAAGCTGGTATTTCTGATTCTATGGGCTTCAGTCTTAAAATGAACTTCTTCCAAGGGTGTTGTTAGAACAATAAATGAGGAAAAGAGAACTGTGATAATTAAAAAAGACACCATCACTGTATATCAAATGAGTCTCATCAAGTCAAGCACTAACTTGACAAGATATTTTTGTCTGGAAATACTGCAGCTATCTTTGCTGCATTTATCTTCTACTAATTACTTAGGCCAGTGAGTTTAGTCTGGTTCAGGCGAATTTGCAGAGAAAAATATTACTTCAGCTGTTTCTTTCACATTGCCAATTCCACAGTTAATCAGATGGGCAATGCCTTTCCTCACATATGTGGAAAGTTCTATTTTAGAACTAGTATCAGAAGATTTTTAACAGAAATGAAAATATAAACCCCAGACTATTGACAGGGTAATTAGGAGAATAAACAGTCTTAACAATTTTAAAGTAAGAAGATCTAAAGAATAAAATCTTTCTCCAGTACTGAAGCTCTACACATTTTAAAACTTGAATGGATAGTGCCAGCTGAACTTGTGAATGCTCTTTGTTGCTTGCCTCATGCAAACACTGCAAGATTTCAAAATAAGTTGCCAAAATCCAGTGGCTGAGTGAGAAATGTCCTCTCTTTAAACACTGTCAAATCCTTCCTGTCTGCTTCTGCCTCTCCACTCCTGGGTGATCTGATGCTGAAGCAGCAGCAGTAGACTCATCTAGCCTAGTCCCAGTCAAAAAAATAAACTATATCAAAATTTCCTTCACTTTTTATGCCAAGCAGAGCTTCACAGTTCCAGGTTCAAACAGGCTTCACTTGTTACAAAGCTCACATGCAAAACAGTATTTTAAAGGATTCTTACAGGCCTGAAAATATAAATAACTATTTGGATCTTCATCTGCTCTTAGATGTCTCATATATTTTTACTGCCACGATAGTTCAAGCAGCAAGCTATAGATACAACGTACACAGTACATATTATGTGCTACACAGCATATGTTACATATAATATAGCTGAAGACCATGGCTACCAAGAAACAAAAATGTGAGTTGGCTAATATCCTGGGTGCAGAACCTGGCCAGCCCAGAAACTCTGACCAATCTCAACATAGAAAAAATACATGCAAATGGTGCGAACCCTTCCTGCAGAAGGAAAATTGGTCACACAGGACCATCTTCTGTTGTCAGTTATGGTAGGGAGGGGATGTTTCTTACACAGTGTCAGGAGTGACGAATTTTGTGTGTGCTGTGGTGGTCATGCAGCAGCACAGGCCAGCTGTGTGTGTGAACATTACACAGCTTTTACAGTTTGCTTAAAAACCACTTTTACAGCTCTTTTCTGTGATTAGTTTGTAATTTCCTTTTACTGGCCAAATTACTCTTTCTGAAAGGGCATTTGTACCCCCCAGAGGTCCCCCCACAGTAGCACACTAGTACACATGCATAAATGAAACTCTGGACAAACAGTTTAGCTTGTGCATGAAGACACTTTATGGACAGTTTACAAGGGATGCTGCTTGCTGGCCAGAATTCTCTAATATTTTCCCCATTTCCTTTGCACACTGCTGTCGCTTCTCAGTCTGCTCCACTTTCTTTGACTGTTGCAGGCTCAAACAGGGTTGTTAAGCAGTTTTTGGTACCTCAGCGGCCTTATTCAGAGCTGGATCAGGTACCTCTCATGCCACTGAATTCTGTTTTTCAGACCAAACCAGTGAACTCCATGGGAAGGGCTTGAGCAATTTCACCAGGCTATATTACTTCCATTCTAGTACCTCCTCCCTGGAGAAAGGCTGCCTTGTTACATCTGTCTCCTATTCTCTAAAATGAGGACAAAGAAAGTGACAAAAGAACATGTAAGGGTAAAAAGGTACTGGTACTGGAAGGCAGGGAGCAAGCAGCTCCTCTTTTTGCTATCCAAAAGTACTTCTTGTCCTCACTGGACTTCTCCTGAAAAGCTCTTCAAATGAAGATCTGACCACCAGGATTCTTCAGAAGGGAACAGTATAACCTACTACACACTTCTCTGTATCACAGAGTTATCAATTCATGCATCTTTTGCTGGCAATCAAACCCTTGACTTGGGCGAGTTACTTGAATGCAGGGGTTGGATAACAAAGCAGTAGGAAGGATGAGGACAGATGATTCTTGTGTGCATGTGCATGCCTGATGTACAGTGAATCAGGCTGGAGCCCTTCCCTCATTCTCTGTAAAACACAAAAGACCCATTTACCAATATTCCCTGCCTGGCTCTTTTCACTTTGATTCTAACTCGATATATTACTCCACAAGGCTGTGGGCTATGTGGTATGTTCTGGCAAGGAGCACATGCCAACCTTACAGATTAACTCCAGGAGGTCTCCAGCAGCCCTGCTCTGACAGATGCAGAATTCATCATTGGCATTCAGGCTCTCCTCCTGGCTTTGGCTCTACCACCTCATGCCATATGAAAGCAGCTCTGCCTTCTGGGCATCAGACTTCTCAGCAGTGCTAATTAAACCCTACAGGCTAACCTATGTCAATATAATTTCATTCTATCCCATTCTAAATATGGTTAATAAATAGTGGGCAGGAAAGGATTTTGTTTGTCTGAAAGGGGTCAATGAGAAAGATAATTTGAGCATTGCCCCCAAGAACAGCTGGGAAGGAAATGACATTGCCATTATTGGCAGATTTCCACCATTCATCTGTATTAGCCATGTGTTGGCTTTTGTCAATAAGATTTTATTTTTGTCCAGTTCTTACTTATAGATATTGGAATTCTTTACAGCCTGCTAGGCTACTACGAGACATATTTAGAAACACAATTAGTGATCCTAAGGCTCCATTCCTCTGTCCCTAAGAGAACTCCATTAAAAATGTTTCAGTTTTAGGACTGTGCAGCAAAATAACATGGCTTATCACATGGGGGGAAACATTTTGTGCAAGTAAACAGAAATTAAAAAATAGTCAGTGAAAACTGCGTTGTCCCTAGGCACAAAAAGACAAATGATTCTGTGGCCAGTATTGAAAGAAATGTGCTTCCAGAAAAGAAGCTAGAATCAAACAAAACTAAAATGCAAAAACTGTATTAAGAATTTGTCTTCCATTCCATGTTATTCTGGAAGACTGCATTTTAAAAATTATTTCTGTCCAAATAGCTTCTCACCTATTTTTTGACAAATATTTGGACTATATCTTACATACTAGGAGTTTTAGAACATAAGAGAGGACTGAATAGCACGACCACAGCATGGTGCCTCTGTCATCAGTGCTCTCCAGCTTGTCCCCTGTGTGCCCTTCAGCTCCAGGCTAACTTACAGTACAGGGGCAAGAGCCTAGGTTGTGGTGACCTATCTACTGCAGACCTTCTGTTGGTGAAAGACCAGTTCACTAAACATTAAATAACATAATCTGTCATAAATCCAGGATTTATTTGGCCCTCTTAATTTGGAATGACAGTTCTCACTGTTTAGAGTAGAACTGGACATTTTGTCATTCATCTCTAGGAAGGGCGTGGTAGATACACCAGGAAAATATTTCTCCAGATTTTCCAAACTGCATGCTAAACACTGTCTTTGCATTTGTAGAGGAGATATTCTAATTTAAAAGTAGATTCCTCAACCTTTTTTGTTGTTTATAACCCCTCATTTTTTTCTTAATGAAAAACAAGGCATTTTTTTCAGCACTCTTGATTGTGAAATTGAAGTGGTGTTGTTCTGTTACTGTGGATAACATTAATTGGTCTTGTTTCCACTGAAAGGAAATAGATTGAAGAAGGTGATTTAAGGGATCAGTTCCTTTCATTGATTTACTTAAGAGATCATATCCTTGAAAAAGATGAGGATCCTCTTCAATTCCTGAAGGACCTGAAGATCCTTTCACTGCTGTGCAATGTTCCCGTGCCCTCCTATATGCAGCAAGATTATCTTGGTAGATGAAGTTTTTTAAAGCACTTTTTTTTTTAAAATAAGAAGCATGTGCGAATGGCCTGGGGCTGTTGCTGAGTGTTACCTACCTGCCTGCTGCTCCCTGAGTTTTGTGTTTCAGGAGTGGCTGTGCTGACTTACCTGCACTCTGCATTCAGGAAAATGCTGATAAAAGAAATACAGTCTTGTATGTAGGTTTGACTCTTCCCACTCAGCAGACTGGGACAATCCTCCAGGAGGGAGCAGCAGGGGAAGAAATCTCACTAGTTTATGACTGAATAAGTTTGTAAATGGCATAGAATGACAAGTCCATTTCATGACTGCAGGTGGCCCAAATGGCTGGCTGATCCCCTGTCCCTGTAAAAAAAAAGAAAAAAAAATCAGGGGAAGGAAAAAAGTAACATTGTTTATTGACTTGGAAACAGTTTTGTTCATATTGGCACTTTGGGATAAACTTACCTTTATGCTTATGATCCCATTGCAATCATACCAGACCACTGATGACAGAATAGGGCCCTCACTGCTGTCACCAAATGGCACCACAGAGAAATACTGTTAGCAGCTGTTTTCTCCCACATTAGGCATTTGCCATTTTGGTGTAATTTTCAGAGTTTAATTACTGTAATGGGATCCATGACAGTATCCCATTAGGACTGTTCCTTAACCAGGAACTCCTCAAGGAACATAATCTTACTAAGCAGCCACAGCAGCTAAGAGTGAACAGTCCCATTTATTGTTTAGTTATGTCTTCATCCTGTAGGGATTAAACCCATTGGAATATAATCGAAGAAACTGGCCTAGCTATGGCCAGAACATTATTACAAGCAATTGGAAACAGAAACCACCCATTCTTTATCTTTAGATAAAGGCAAACATTTATTTAAGCAAACATCACTCACACAAATGCTGTTGGAACCTCTAACTAGTTTTCTTCCAGAAAAGTATTCAAATACATGCTTTAGAAGTACTATTGGCTTATATTAAAACACGTTCTATTACCATTCTGTCCTGATGTATCTAAATAGCATTTAGGCATGTGCTCTCTATCTAGGAATATTTAAGCAGTTTTCTCCCTGCTTAGAAATTTCCCCCTCTTATGAGATCAACTGGAATAGATAAAGACACTTGTGTTGATTATTAAATGGTCACCAACCAAGTCTAACAAGCCCAAGAATGGATACAGCTATTGGCATATTTATTATTGATAGCTAACTCATATACGACTCATTGCAGAATGGAAACTAATTTCAAGATCAGGCAAGGCCCGAAAATTTTGTTTTTTTCAGGATTGCTTAAAATTATCTGGATGATTATGTGTGGATGTTGCAAAGGGATCTTTATGATGGTGCAGAATACTTAGAAGGGTTACACTGACTAATGCTGTTACTTGCCTACCCATTTGTCCTGCTCCAACTGTCCTGAGTTTGAAAAGGAGCAGCTCAAGACTTAGAGATGTGTAGTTCCTATACAGAGACATTCTTTGCAGAATACATGCATAGTTGAAGTAACTATTAACTTCTTTGGGCAGAAGAAAGGCATTGAGAAGGGCATGTACACAGCTCTTCACACACTGCTTATCAACCCTGTGTTTGCCACAACACCATTGCAAGCAGCACAGATGAGAACTGTGTTTTGATACAAACAAATAACACCCCATCCCTAACAGCTGCTTCCCAAACTACCCTCAGAGGACCTTTGAGACTCTCACTGTTTGCACCAGAAAAATGAAATGGTCTCCTGTGTCAATACTTCCAGTGATTCCCAAGAGTATAATGTGAATTAATTAATTATGTAACCAAGACAAAGACTAAGGTCATAATATCTTCATAGTGATAAAAGGAGTTAAAAAGACTTTGGAGCTAATTGTTTAGAGGTGGTTATAAAAATTATTAAAGTGTAACACAGTGATATATTTTCTCCTGTGGAATTAGCATTGCTTATCCGTATTTGCACAAGAGTACACATTAACACAAATCCATGATCATCACTAGAAAATTGGGTACCATTTAGGCAGGCTTCAAAACATAGCCAGTTACATGCTTTGGATACAAACTCAATGGGCTTGACATGTGCAAAATAACTTGATAACTGTATGCTATCTTTGTGCAGATATCACACTAAGGACCTTCACTGGCTGAAATCTGCAAGAATCTCTTATTTTGCAATTGATCTCAACACAAAACTACTACCTGAGAGAAAGACACAGCTGGGACTTTGTTGCCAGGGAGACTTCAAACTCTATCTCAGGCCCAGCACCAGTCACACCACAGTCATCACTGTTGTAGGGTGCAACCTAGAAGAATGCTGTCTTGAGAAAAACAGCTGATTTCAGTGGAAAAAGGAAAGCATACCATGATGATTTTTAGCACACTTTTAATTTTTTTTTTTTTTTAACAACATGTTCTGTGACCTAGCTCTGGCTGTTGCCTACTGCAGCTTCACGGATTTGCACATCCATCGTTCTGTAGTGAAAACAAGGTTCGGGAATCTTTGGACTTTGTGGATATTTTGCTTGGAGACTCTGCCTGAAGCATCATTTATTAAACAAATATGGTTAGCATTTATGATGATAGTGTGTTACTTCCCCAATCTTGCTTGATTATGCTTCTGCCTTGGATCAGCTATGATAATATTTATTCCAATGGGATCTCATTAGTTTCAATGCAAGAAATCATTGCTAAATTAACTGGCTCAAAGTATTACTTCTGCATGTATTGATTTATAGAAGCATTTATAAAAATGGTTGTGTTTAAATAAGTATAAGATTCTTTATTAATTGATACATCCATCCATATTAGTATTTCGAGCTTTGAGATCTGTCACTATTTAGGACCTCACACTAAAATTATTTAAGTTTGGGGAAGGTTACCATTATCTTTGTCAGATTTTGGATCAGACTGCCTATGGTGGAGGTCTTTCATACCGTATCGGATGTAGAAGGGAATAAGGGCTGTAAAAGAGACTGAGAATCAGTCCAATCCATTTGCAAAGCTGCCATTTAGCTTGTAAAACAAACATCGATCAAGAGAGACTTGAAGAGTGAAAAAAGGACTGATTTTTTTCTTTTTAAAATTTAATTAGATAATTCCTTTGGGAGTTTTAGAAATTTTGACACATCATTTTCAGGCAGTACTTTTGTTTCCTTCAGGCTGCTTGCACTTCAGATAGTACTTTTAAAATCAGGATACCTAATGCATTTAAGGGCCAGTAGTTAGAGGACTCTGCAAATTTCCAACCTTTTGTGCATTCACTTATAATCATTCAATATTAATTCTTTACATACTAATGGCACTCTGGTAACTCCTGGGTAAAACACATTTTTTTTCTTTCTGCATGGTCTCCATGATGTATACAACTTCATTAGGACTGGTTAAAAATGCTGGACACATTCTCAGATTTATTAGTTAGAGCTCTTTGGAACTGAAGTTAACTAAATTGAGCTTATTAGTTAATATTAAGTTAGTATGTGTTAAATAATTGTGCAGATTAGTTAATCAACTAATTAACTTTTTGATCTAATTAATCCCCAGGTTGGATGGGGCTCTGAACAAGCTGGTCTACTGGAAAGTGACCCTGACCATGAAGAGGGGATTGGAACTGGGTGAACTTTAAGGTCCCTTCCAACCCAAACCGTTCTGTGATTCTGTAATTTGTTGACTTTATCAAAGAAATGCTTCCCTATACCACTACTCCGTAAAGATCTAGAGCAAAATTCTTTACTCAAGAATAGACACCACCGGGGATTTTTTGTCTTTTATTTAAAGAACAACAAGACAAATAAGAAATTAATTCTACATTTAAATTTCAATATTTCCTTGCATTCTTAGGAGACAGGAGGAGTTTTATAAACAATTGCTCTAAATGCCAGTAGAACTTTTGAACTCTGAAAGCTGCTTCCTGCAAAAAACAAACAAAAAATGTGATTTCTGCAGCCCATGATGAGAGGAAGCTGTTTATAGCATCTTCTGAAACTCTGGAGCTTATACATTTAGGGGAACATTATTTAAACTTTCAGTTTGCTTCTTTTATTTCCCAGCACCATGGATATAGCCAAAGGCAATGCCTGTAGTACCACATTAAATGACTTCTTTTGCACAGGTGCCAACTTTCAAGCCCTTTCCCCCTTCAAAATAGGGAGATGATTTAATTGAGAATGATGCATGGCATATGCCAAGTCCTAAATTATGCCCGGGAGTTGTTTAGGAAACTTTGAGCATAAAAACACCCCAGGCTCTATCCTAACAATTAAACAGTTCAAACAATCACTTGCTGTGTCTAAAGACTGTGCCCAGGCTTTGTTTAATTTACTGTTACTGCTAGTAGGATTATATGCTGGTAATATAAAGTATCTCGGGCTTTATCAATTCTGATCTGTGCTTAGATGCTGAATACAACCCAGAAATAGATAGGTCCTATATTGAAATAAACTCAAAAGGAGATATTTCCCACTAAAGTACTACAAATACCTATTGACTAGCAATACATGCCAGCATATTCTGACATGGGATAACTCCCTGCTTTGTATTCTGCCTGCTGTACTTGCCAACAAGATCGGTGATTAATATTTATAGATGCACATAGATCCTATAAAAGCAACAATCTCAAATTGATAAGAAGCCAGCTGCACCAAGGCTGGTCCTGGGCCCTGTTATCCCCTAGCAACATCACTGCTTTGCCCTCCCTTCCCCACATACAGCACTCTGTACACTGCAGATGCTGAGTGGCATTTCTAGCTGCAGCCTTCCCTGAGAGCTCACATTTGCTTTTTGGGAGCAGTGAGGAGCCAGGCTCTGCTGTTTGGCATCCTTCCTGCCACCTCCTTGCTGCAGCTCTGGCTGTGTGAGCCACACTCAGGTGTGACTTCAACCAGTGCCGCTCTTTGTTCAGGTGATGTAGCTACAGACTCTGCCTCCTCTGGAGATGGCTTCTGCAAAACGGGAGGGGATTGGCTCGTGGTTGGAGGGAGGGAATTCCTTGTTTTCCAGAGGTTTTTAAGACTGGACAGGGTCCTAATCTCATGGAGGCTTTCCACCCCATGAAAGGCTGGACCAGATGATCTTTGGAGGTCCCTTCCAGGTTCTGTGGTTGTGGCAGGATGTAAAGTCAAAAGTCTATGCTCAGTTTTGGGATTTTATTGTTCTTCTTTCAGTCCCCCAGTTTTTTCTTTGCAGGCTGCTGTTCTGCAGAGAGTTTTCCACACAGAGAATTTCTTGCCCTTGCAGATGAGAAGTAAGCTTTTTTTTTAACATTGGCAGTGAAAAGTTTGTGAACACAACTTCCTTACAGGGCTCAAACTCATGGAGGTAATAGAAGAATTCCACGTTTAGATTTATTTTTTCAATCTCCTAGCTCAGAAGATCCTGTAGTGACTTTTGAAGGAACCAACAGTATTTGAGTAGCTGAGTTTACTGAAGTTACTATGAAAAGTTATGCAAAGTTATTTTAAAAATTCAGAGAATGTGGGTTAATTTCTTACATTATTCTACTGCAGACAGGATTCTTACTTGTTCAGTACTTTAATTAAAAAAAAATCTGAATAAACAGTTTCGTGCATGGAGGTAGCCACTAGATGGGAGGCAAGAGCTGGTTAGAAACTGGGAGCATGTATTGGGGCTGCACTTAAGGAACTCCTAACAGCTGTCACTGCCAGCTGTGACAGGCCACCCAGGAGCTGCACACTAACACATCTGGGACCACTTTTACCACTTTACACAGAGAGGTTATTCACTGAAATAC
This sequence comes from Alethe castanea, assembly GCA_024734035.1. NCBI lineage: Eukaryota > Metazoa > Chordata > Aves > Passeriformes > Muscicapidae > Alethe > Alethe castanea. The sequence goes on along the minus strand of JANRGV010000051.1, from coordinate 35,921,221 downwards.
AATTTTTTAAATTAATTGATAGTGGTGATGAACTGTTGTAGGAGTGGAAGATTTTAAAAATAACTGTGTTAATTCTTTGCCTCTAAATGGCTTTGCCTTAGGAAATTCTCCTCTTTCATCTGCAGTGCTGATGGAAACGACCATTGTTCACATTAACTCATCTACATGAGGTCTGTTACAAATAGAACTGCCAATGGGGCAGGAGTGGTCTTAGCCTATGTGTTAGGAGGATGGAATTCAAGTCCTTACAACGTTGCAGACTTTCTGTGTATCTTAAGGCAAGCTGATTTTTTTCCTATATATTTCAGTTCTTCCTTGGCTTCTCTTTTTTTTTTCCTATTGAAGTGGCATATAATGAAATTTCATGTCTTTCCCAGTGGAGATTAATACTGTGTTAATAATAAGACTGTGCTATCATAATTCTACACAATACAGAAATGTCTTCGAGCACTTTGTGCATACATTTTTTAATAAGAAAAAGTTGCAATTTTTCAAAGCTTTGTGAGGCTTCTTATATTTAACTTTAGCCAGAATAAAAGGAATTGGATCCAGTCAGTTACCTAAAACAATTTGTAGAAACTGACCAAGTAAAAGATTAAGAAATTGAATAATTTGAAACAAAGAGACATACTAATATTAACCAAAAAGGGTGTGGTTTGAGTAATCAGAGGACTAAACTGGTAATGTAAGAAATTAAGAGCATCAGATGAAGAAAGTAGAAAAAAACTCAGTTTAACCCTAGACCCTTTGCTGAAGCTTTTAATATAGTGACACAAACAGTATAACTGGGACCTGTGACAAAGGACTTCTGTAACATCCTGGTAGGACCTGGAAGTGCAACCCAGTACAAGGGAACTGGCACGTCCCATCTTGGGAGTTAGAGTAACTTTCCTGAGACAGACAGAGGGACCCAAAAGATCCCCCATCTCCACCTTTACTAGCTTTGGCAATGTCTTAATATTAGATCTGGAGCTTCTTTTACCTTCCCCCCCCCCCGCCTT
>JANRGV010000051.1:35896462-35920120 GCA_024734035.1 Alethe castanea | reverse complement strand
TTTGTTAATATTAGATCTGGCGCTTCTTTTACCTTCCCCCCCCCCACGCCTTGCACCTTTTTTGTGTCTTTTTTTCTTCTCTTACCTTTTTTCCTCCTTTAGCCAAGAAAGTCTGTTTACTAATGCTGCTGACAGAGTTGGCTTGTGCACAGAGCAGCTGACTGAATCATACTAACATTCTTCAAAAAAAAAAGGACAAATAAGAACATCAAAAGCAGAAGCTATACACCAAGCCCTTGTTGGAGTATGGCTGCCTGTGCTCAAGGCCAGCTCTGACATGGCCTGATCGGGCTCAGGGCCTTGCCCTTGGTTTTTTGCAGATCCTGCCCTGCTGACTTGCTGGCCCTCCTCAGCTCTTCTAGCTGGGTGCTGTGAGATGGGGCCATGTCAGGGGGGCACTGTCCTGTCCCTCACTTTCACCTGCACCTTATGTCTCACCTGCTCCTGCTGCTCCCTGACACTGTATTTTCCATCCTTGCTGCTTTCCTTGATACTTCTTTCTTATTTTGAAAATTTATCTTGCTTATCCTCAAGAAAACAGGACAGCAACACTAACAACTTCAGACCATCTCCCAGTGAAATTGTCTTTCATCTTCTCCCTACAAAGGACAATATAAATGATGGCCAAATGTGGAAAATTTCTATTAAAAAAACCCCTCTTTTGTACAAAAGAGGAAGACATTAATTCATGTTGTTAAAATTAAAACTTAATCAATAATGGCACTATTTCTACTTTAAGAAGTTTTAATGCTTACCATGAGATGGAGCAAGTCCAAATCTCAAATCTTGACTCAGATCTTCCTATCATTTAATATTCTACTATTAGCCTTGGGCTGAGTCTCACCAATGCTTTTAACTTCTGTACCCATTTGGTCCACCAAAAATACCATAAAAATGATAATTTATAAAAAAACCCCAAGCACTAAGCACTTTTCCCTGTCTGAGAAGGTACAGTAACCAGTCACACTGAAAAGATTGGTAATAGATCTTGCATATCTGCTGCTGAAATTGTGCTTTAAATATGATACATGGAGAAGCTGGATTTTGCTTTGGAGAAGTAGGAGCATATTCTGGCAGATATAAATTTGAGCTTCCAAAATTCAATCCCCTGACATGTACACTCTAGTCCTCCACTCCAGATATTTTAACAGTTGCCTAGGTGCAGTCCAGTACTAAGAGAAAGAGTTGGCATCCCTGAGCTCACCACTGCAACCCTGCTGTTCAGTGCTGTTAATTGTTTGCTACTGCCCAAATTCAGACAGCAGCGTCTGCACCCCCAAAAGGAGTGAGTGCCTTGTCTGACCCTGGAGCTCAAATAATGCTGTAGGGATTAGAGCCTGATTAAGGATATACGGAAATGTCCCAAAGGAGCTGCTGTCCTCTGTTGAACCTGTGATATCTAGGAAGGATGAGGCAGCCACTTCTGTTACATGACCCACTGTGCTGCTAACACAGGAGCATTAGCCCATGTTAGAAAGCCTTCTGTGTCCTCAGTACAGAGTTTTAAAATCCTCATGGAGGACTAAATAGCATTTAAAGCCCATGCACCTTTTAACAGACATTCAGATATCCTTTCCTCTCTCCTCCCATGTTCTTAAACCATCCTTATTATACAGTGAATGGAGGATTTGTCCAGGATATTTTCCTATCCCAGCAATATTTGGTCTCCTCCTCTGCTTTGGCCTCTTCTTTCCTACATTAACAGCCTTTCATTAGCAAAATGTTAGAATCATAGAGTGGTTTGGGCTAAAAGAGACCTTAAAGATCATCTAGTTTCTGGCTAAAATTTGACAAACTACCACATATCTAGAATACAGATACATAAACAGATGCTGTTCCTTTTCTTCTCTTCCCTCCACTCTGCAAGGAGTGATAGTCTTTCTCCATGGAGTCTCAGGATGTTTCCTTGGCCTGGATTATCCCTTAAGGGCAGAAGTGTTGTGCTGAATAGGGAAACAATTTACACAACACTTTAATTTGTGAAATGTAATTGAACTGCTAATTATAATGCTGTGATGTTCAGAGGGGAAGTTGATTCAGACTGAGTGAACTGAGCAGAAATCACATCCATGCTTTCCTTCAAGCGTCTCACTGCTGTGCCACCAGAACCAGCTGGTAAATGTCAGCAGCTAATATTTCTGTTTTCATACTGTCTTAATTTGTCTGAACAAGCCAAGGAAAAAATAGCTATGTCCCGTTTTCCTTAGTGGCTCTCACTGGGTCTGGTGCTGTGGAGCAAGCTGTGACTGAAAAATGACATTGCAGGCATTTCTACTCAGAGTGGCAGGGAGAACAGGACTCAGAAGATTCTGGCATTCATTTCTGTGTCCCTTGGCTACACCAGACATAGTTGATTCACAACATTGCTTTACACAGGAAAGAAGCACTGTGCACAGCAAACATCTGCTTTCTCTCTTCCCCTTGCCCATGCTCTGCTCTTGTTCCAGATACACGCAAGGGAGATTCTGCAACTTCTTGGCTCCTTCAGGAACCGTGTGCTTGTTGACCCCCTCTTAAGTGCATCTATACCAGAGAACAAATTCTGTACTTGTAACCAAAACAGGGCATGATCCTTTTCTTATGAGCATGAGATAAGATCCCATATACTTATAGTTTACCACCCTCCAAAATGAGATTGCCACATCCAGACTTGTTGGGAATAGTATATGTGCCAGTTCTGCCTGGGAAAGTGCAAGCTCAGCTCTGAATCATGCCTGGTTTTGGATTAGAATTCAATATAGATTATCACAGAACACTGATTTTACTCACCATCTAATAAGCTTACTGGTATAGTCAGTCTATATCCCTATTTTTTGGGATATGCAGCCTACCCACAAAGCAGGACCGGCACACATGCACCAGGATATCACCTTTGGGATTTCGAAGTCATGATTGCCCCTTGCTAATCAATAGCATTCTCCACCAAAATTTTCCTATTTAGAATATAATTTGGGGGATTGGTAAATCAGTGGATTTCCAAATATATATATATATATATAGACACATATACACACACACACACATATATGAATTATTTCCAGACTACATGTAATCCTTTGATGCAAACCAACAGGGGCAGAGACCTTACCAGAAGCAGCGATCTTACTAGGAGCAGCCATGGCTTCCATGAAACAGCTTTTGTCACCTCAGTCTCTCTTTGTAGTCTCACCTTGATTCAACTGTTAAATGTTTTGCTATTTTTGCTGCTGACATCATGCTTATTTCAGACTTTTCATCTGAGAAAGGAGGAGGAAGGAATTATGAAAAGGGTTAGCAAAAAGAAAAAAAGGGATAAAGTTAATGGTGTCATTTCTTTTTATGCTACATACAGATCTGTAGCTGTAAATGTGTACCATTACCCATTCTATTGTTAGAAGTCCACAGCTAAGTATAATACTCAACATTAAATTAATATGAATTATTATTTACCTCAGTCTAAATGTGCAGCACTTGTAAAAGTTGGATATGCTCATTATTTTGAAAATGTCTTTGTGAAATAAAGAGCAGAATGAACTTCTATACAGAAGGGGAGATGTTCACTGTATTGATAAATACCATCCAAAGTCAGTACTCCAGAAAAAGACAACATTGTCAGCGCATCCTTTTGTTCTGGTAAATGCTTTATTTATGGGGTTTGGGATGGAGTTTTATGCAACTGACAATTCAAAAGTAAACATTGCTGTCGACAAAGAGATCTTTAAGAGAAAAATATTTTTTGTCAGGTTGTAGTAAGATTGGCTTCTAATTACAGTGTAGCAGAACTACTTCATGAATGGAAGACACCATTTCATCGTGTTTAAACAGAAAGATGAAACAATGGCTGATAATTCATGACACTGACACTCCATGAATCAAAGTAAGGGAATTTTTTATTCCTTTCCTTTACTCTCATCCTGAGAGTTGAGTCCAGGAAGAAAGGAAGGGTGGCAGAAAAGTGTTTTTAGATTTTTTTTTTCTTTTCTTATTTCTCATTATCCTTCTCTGTTTCATTGACAATAAATTAAATTAATTTCCCCAAGCAGAGTCTGTTTTACATGTGATGGTAAAAGTTGAGTGATCTCTTCCTGTCCTTAACTCACAGACTTGTAACCATATTTTCTCTCCTCTGTCCAGGTGAGGAGGGTAGTGATAAAGTGGCTTTGGTGGGCAGCAAAAGTCAACTCACCACAGTGGGCTGAGCATTACCTCCAATAAGTGAAGCAGAGCAGCTCAGAAGAGGGGCAGAACCTGGAACCATGCTTATGCAGATCCAGTGGGCAGGAGGCTGCATGCAGGGGAAGTGGTAGAAATGGTGGCTGTTCTCAAGCAGAACAGCCAAAGTACAGCTGTCCAGACAGACGATTGCCCACTTGTACATTATGCAGACAGAAACAGAACATCAATTATTTTCTAAACTACTCACATCGGGTCTGGCTATAAAGATGGTGTGTGTGTAGGAGCAGATGAGAAAGAGCTCGATTACCATATTCACTGAATAAATCATTACCAATGTGGCTACTTGTATGCATACAGCAGTTGCAAATTTCAGGGTAAGAAAGTGATCCGAGGAAGATCCTACAAATGTCCTTACTCCAGTATTCAATTGTCTGAATGATCATAGATTTCTTAACATCTCATGCTTTCTAACCCTTTCCATGAGGCTTTTTTTAAAAACTGCTTTTGATTAGTAAATGGAAATTATCTATGCAGCTATTTAAAAATTCCTATAATTAATATTTCCTGCAGCTTTAAAAAGTATTTTCTGTATCACTTTTCAATCACTAACTGGCTATGGTTTTATAGTGTCCTACAACTACTTTTACCTCAGGAAGCTCAAGCAGGCAGATGATCACCCTCCTCTTCACACTCCTCTTTGAACCGCTTCACAGGAATACAAGGGCTGTAAAAGCCTTGCAGCTGGTGGAGGGAGAATCCTCCCAAGACACATGAAAGAGGTCCCATCAGTGCATGCTGCAATGTGGATTTCCAGTGTCTCTGAGCTGTAGTTCCTGGAGTTTTCCTGTGAATTAGAGCAGACCTGGGAGTCATGCTTTGTGCCATGGGCTGTACTAGTTCCCAAAGCTGATGTGAATCATAGGAGTGGGAGGGTGGCTGACAGCTACCTTAGGGCTCTGCTGGTGGGCCATGACTTTTTGCGATATTACAGCTATGGGCACCAAGAGACCTACGCCAATGGATTATGTCCAGCTGTGAAAAACTATGAATGGTAGAATTTTTAAACAACGAATGGTTTGTCTTATACCGCTACAGTTCTTCTCTCCTCTCCTGTCATCTGTTTTCAGTTCTTGAGAGTAGACTAAATACCCTAGAAACATTACATGAGGACACGTGAGCCATTTGAAGGCGTAAAGCCTGCTGGGATACTGTGGGGCGACTGTGGAAATGGAGGAAGACAGATCTTGTATATTCTTGTCCACAGTGCTTTTTGAGAGCTGACTTGAAGAGGACTGTTCTCTGACAGTCCTGGGACATAGCCTTGGAGAAATCTGGTTAGAAGTCCAGAACAGGGACATGACTAAGTCCTTTCTGACCATTTAATTACTGAATACTCCAGGACAAGACACAACTGTCAAGATTTGACAGTGTCTCTGGTGATGTGCAGAACTACAGACATCTACTAATTTCATAAGCATCAAGGTAGATCTATGCAGATGCTTAAGAATATATGGAGTGTTGTATTTCTTGGACACCCTCAGAATTCAAGCACTATTTTTCAGACTGTAGGACACATGAAGTTAGTTGGATAATATGGAAAAGTGTTGCGAATCTGAGGCACTGCCCAAAATTATCATATGGTCTCCTTTAGTGCAACTTGGTGTGTTTGTCATGCAGTACATCTGTTTTTCTTATTTAACGATAAATATGAGCTGACAAAGATTCACAAGTATCTGAACATTTGTGACATTTTCCCAAGTGATCTACTTATTGAAGGGATGCTGTACTTTGACTTTGAACTGTACTGAAAGTAAGTTGACACTGGCAGCTTACCAAATTAAACAACAAACGCAAACCTTGATGTAGGCAATGCTTGACTGATAAGTCCCAGCACATACAGATCTATATGCAAATAAAGATATTTTATTTTCATTAAGTGACAGATAGAATATTTTACTTTACTGACATGATAATGATTCATGTTGGGAAAAATCCTGGCAGCTTTCTCAAATGTTTCTGGTATTTCAAACGTACTTATAATTTCTATTTGAAGTATGAACCACCACCAGCACTTTTGACAGCTGTGGTATCTTCTGTAATCATTCTTCATCAAAGCTTAGGGAGAGTCAACACACCCCAAGCTTTTAACATTTTGTTACTAAACAGCTAAGTTTCATGGATTCCAGTGGGGGCCATCTAACATTTCTGTGTTGCAGCTGTAGCAATCAAACTTATCAGCAGCAGTTTTGGAGTTTGAAGTGTATTTGTTGAACACAATGGGCCTTTTATGATCTGTGTTCTTGACTGGTGACATTGACAACATGCCTGCCATCTTCAGCCACACACCTCATGAACAACTACAGGCACCAGTGGATGCTGGGGGCCACCCAGCTGGAAAGCAGCTTGGAAAGAGAGGAGCAGAGGCTCTGGTGGACACCAAGCTGAATGGGAGCCAGCAGGGAACTCTTGATGCAAAGGTGGCCAGTGGCATCCTGGGCTGTAGTGGGAAAAGTACTGACACCATGGCCAGAGGAGTGACTAGTCTTTCCCTTCTGCTCAGCACCAGTGTGGCCTCACCTGCAGTGCTGTGTTCAGTGCTGGAGAGGCATAAATAGACGGGAGGGAGTCCAGCCAAGGGCCACAAGAACAAAGGGAGTGGAGCATCTCTTCCATGAGGAAAGACTGAACGAGCTGGGACTGTTCAGCTGGGAGAAGAGAAGGCTCAGAGGGATCCCATTAGTGTCTACAAATAACTGAAGGAAAGCAGAAAAGAGAATGGAGCCAGGCTTTTTAAAGTTGTATTCTGTGCCAGGACCAGAGGCAATGGGCACAAACTGAAACACAGGAGGTTCTGTCTGAATATCAGGAAACACTTTTCTCATGGGAGGGTGACAGGAACTGGCACAGATTAACCAGACACACTGTGGAGTCTCCCTTTGCAAAAATATTTAAAAGATGCCATGTGGCCATGCTTTGTCAGGGTGGTTGGACCAGATAATTTTCAAAGATCCCTTCTAACCTCAACTATTCTGTGATTCTAGGCAATACAATGGAAGTCAACATCTGGACCTCCTTCCAAAATTTTTTCACAGCAAACAAAGTTCATATTGAGATACTACAAAACAGTTCCCCATTTGATATACATCAAATCAAGGCCTTCTAAAAGCTTAAGGGTCTCCTTCTATCAACTGCAATTTTTTTAAGGCTGCATTAAGACACTGAGTTTTTAACCACAGCTTAAGATGCTCAATTTTTGTACCAAGAAAAGAAGGAAAATAAGAATCCTTGGAAATGGGCTGCTACAAAGCAGCATACTGGTCATAAGGAGCTGGTGTGAAAGGAAGTTCACGCTCGTAAATAAGGAAATGAAAAGAGATAAAGAGATATATACACATTTTCAGATTGCATAACCATAGAATCATTGAATGATTTGGGTTAGAGGGGACGTCAAAGTTCCAACCTGGCATGATGCTGAGTCAAGGGAGGTTTAGGTTGGGTATCAGGAAAAGGTTCTTCACCCAGATAGTGTTTGGGCACTGGAACAGGTTCCCCAAGGAAATGGTCACAGCACCAGCCTGAAAGAGTTCAAGCAGCATTTGGACAATGCTCTCAGGCTCTCAGGTGTGACTCTCAGGTGTCTTGTGCAGACCTAGGAGTTGGACTCGATATTCCAACTCAGAATATTCTGTAATTCTGTGAACCCCTGTGCCATGTGCAGGAGTTAATTGGACCAGATTGCTGAAAACCCCATTGAAGCTGCAGCTGATCCTGGCCTGGATATTAGGAACAGTGGCTTCATGGAACTCGGCGACTTTGTGCGGAAAGAAAACCTGACCCGATTGTTTGGGAACTAGAAAGCTTTAACAATACAAAAGTAACACACTGCAATCTGAACAGCTTATATAAAATGAACAGAGAAAGGTGGTACAGGGAGGCTAATTCCATGCCTGAGGGCGATGGCAAAAAGCAAGGGCCAGGGTAAAACGGGTATTTACAACTTTGGAGGAGGGGAGAAGTTAGGGCGGAGTTTAGGGAGGGGATCCAATAGGGAAGGGCGATTGGGAATATTAAAATTTTTTGCACCAAGAAAGAATCAATGACAACAAGGACAACAGGGACCTTTCTGGCAATGATTAACATACTGAACAGGAGTATTTTGGGGGTGATTTTTCTACTCACTCTTACTGCAAAGGGTTTTCCCCTGGGCTTAAGCCGTGGTCATCTATTCTTTTATTTGAGCTAACCCAAACACATCATCCCAGCTCTCCCTGAAGACTTCCAAGGATGGGGCATCCACAGTTTCTCTGGGCAGTCTTTTCCAGTGCCTTATCACCCTGCCAGTAAAGAATTTCTTCTTATACCTAGCCTAAACATTCCTCTTTCAGTTTGATCCCATGATGTTCAGTGATGAATTAACAGGAGGTATTGGTTTTTGATACACAGATGAGCAATTTTCTATCCAGGATCTCATGAAATGTAGATGCCATATTGATAGTCAAAGTGATTTCAAAATGTGCTCTTAGATATAAACCAGTAATATAAATCTTAGAGGAATGTCAATCATTTGCCAATCAGATAGAATTATAGTCTAGAGACAGGTGGATGGCAACATAATGGAGGCCTACCAATGGCTCATTAAAACATCATGCAAAGTAATCACCTTGCAAAGTAGTACCTGAGTAAAAGTTAAAATACAAATTATTCAAAAGCAGGAGTGAAAACCCATGAGATGTAGGCAGAAGGATTTCAGTGGCTTCGTATGGCTGCAGTTCTAGCATCCTCAACTGCAATTGAACATGGGAGATATAGAACTCATAGAAGAAGCCAACAGAAATTATAAAAAGATGGAATGGCATCTCTGTGAAGGGAGATTTAAATAGATGAGGACTCTTCAGCCTGGAAAAGAGACAGGAGAGACAGTATGGTTATCTGTCAAGAATGACTTAGAGAAGGTAAATGTAATAATTATTTTTATATTGCAAGACTAGAGGTTATCAGATGAATATCAGGTAGCAGGCTCAAAAGGCACATTTTTTTGTACAATGCGTAATTAAATTATGGGACTCACTGCCAGTGGATGGTCTGGAAGCCAAACATAAGGCATCACAAAAAGAAGACTCCATGAAGAAATGGAAGCCCCTCAAGACTTGAGCAGCCCCAAAGCTAAAGGCAGCTGGCATCTGTGTGGATGGACTGAATATTGAAACAGTATTTCAGTATATTTAATGGGTTCTTGCATTTTTTCCTTAAAAAAGAGTGGAAATTCACCCAGAGTATAATTTGTGTTTAGATAGGCCTAGCAGGGCATCTATTCTAACAAGGGGGGGTTTAAGCAGACCAAAAAAAAAAAAAATTACTGAAAACAGCCCTTAAAGATTTCAGGGTTAGCTTTTAATTTAAAAAATTGAAAACTGAAGAAGTTGGATATTGTAATCCATTGGCCTTGCTCTGAACCAACAGAAACAACATGAATTGAATCCATGATTTCTAAGAGAGAAGCTGTATATGCTGTTCAGAACCTGAAACTTACGGTAAACAAGCATTTGGTGTCTGCAATATCCACATAATTTGAAGCAAATATTTTTTTGATGGATAGATGTCTAGAATTTAGCAGATGTGCGCATTAAAACAAATCCTTCTATACTTACCAAAGAGAAACAAAATGCAGATTACAAAAGCATTAATTTCTATCACATTACAGTATCTCCCATGTGTTTCTGAATATTCATTGATAATCACTGGTTACTCACATGACAGATGCAACTCTTGGAGCATACTAGAAAAAGCTCTCTAAGCACATAACAAAACTGCTCCTAGAAGAAAGAATTTTTGTAGTAGAAGGAAAGAGATCTCCATTGGCTGGGATGTGAAATAAAGATGTATCATGTCCTTAATGTCTCTTCAATGTCTACATAGGACTTACTGTGAGTCAAGTCCTGAGATGCAATGACAATGTAGAAGGAATGAACACTTTTGAAGATGTTAGTTATATATTTTCTTGAACAAAGTTTGGCATTGTTAGAAACAAAGTAGAATATTGCATAAATGCTTGACACAAATATTGTAATAAGTGAGTCAGTTCTTGAATCAATAACCTGCAGTCAAGGATTGTCCACTGAGAATCCTTTTCCTAAATACATTTCTAAAATTAATAAATGAAAGTTTGGAGGAGTATTTGGAATACACATAAATTTGACAATTGAAAATGGATGCTTTCCCTGCTGGAAATTCTGCATCATAGATAAACTAATTAATGATGTATGTTGAAGATAACTGAAGTTTATGAGAAGCTTCAGAAAATTGCATTTCTCTTGCATAGCAAAAAAATCAAATTACTTTCTCCTATATTCAAAAAGTTGTTTTAGGAAAGCAGAAGCTGGAAACTATTACTTAAATCAGGCATAAATATAGGTAGTTCTGATGAAGAAATACTGGCAGTATTATTCTGGGAGCAAGTAGCATAGAAGTTAGGTTGAGCTGGGGTGCAAGGTTAGTGGTTAATCTCCAAGCATTCAATCTATCAGGCTCTGCTGAACTCTTCACACAGCCTTTTTTGCAGTCTTTGCTGATTAATTTTGCTCAAATCTTGCAGTGGCCCACCCAAAGCCGAGCTCCCCTGCCCTGCCATAGGCACCTCTCTATGGGGCCACCACAGCAGGGGCCGCAGCAAAGCCAAGGAACATCACTAAGGTGCTGATGATGTCATGGCTCAAGGAGTGGCTGGACAGTGCTCTTAGTCACATGGTCTAGTTTTAGGAGGTCCAACATGGAGCAGGGCGCTGAAGATCCTTGTGAACCCCTTCCACGTTGAGCTACCCACGGTTCTACACGCAGTCCTGCTGCCGGGGCGGGCCCCTGCGGAAGGCGCCGGGCGCGCTCCAGGAGCCGGCACCGCCTCCCTCAGCCCGCGCAGGGCCCGCCTGCCCACCGCCCTCCATGGCTCGCTCCCGCCGGGCGCATGCGCCGCGCCGGCCGGCTCCACATCGGCGGAAGGGCGAGCGGAGCCCGGCGGGGCGATGGCCGGCGCGGGCAGGGAGGAGCTGGGTGAGGCGACCCGAGCCGTGCAGGCCGGCGGCGGCGGGAGCGGCCGAGGGGCGGCGGGATGGCGGCTGGCTGCGGGGCGGAGAGGAGGGGGCGTGGGCGCCGGGACCGGCCGGCCAGCCCCTAGCCCCCCTCCGCTTCTGGGAAGATGGTTCGGCCCGCCGGGGATGCGCTGCGGCGCTCGGCGCACCGAGGCGGGCGGGATGAACCATCCCACCTGGGGCGGGGGTGAGCGCTGTGCTGCGGTGTGTCCGCCGCGCCGGGCCGGACTGGGGGCAGCGCAGCCGGGGGCTCTGCGGGGCGGTGGCTGCCGCTCCCTGGGGCATCAGTCGCACCTGGCTGGCGCTCGGTTTCTTGGTGAAGTCACGGCCTCCATAGACGTTCATGGAAATACGTTCTCTTTGCATCGTTAGGTGATGCCCTGGAAGTCTGTGTTGGAGTTTCCCGGGGCGTACGTGTGTTTATATATTAGTGGCATTGTATTTATTGCATTTACTGTGTATTAGTCCTTTCATCTTTAAATCTAATTGATGGGGGGCTCATAGATGTTCATCTCTCAGTTTTTCTGCCCATGAATGGACGAGTAGGTTTAGTTGTATAGCAGGTTCACATAGCAGGTTTGGTTGTAAAGTCGAGTTGGGGTTGGGCTAGACACGTGGAAAATCTCATCTCAGAGCTGTGTTTCCAGAATCACAGAATGGGTAAGGTTGGAAGGGACCACAGTGGGTTTGTCTGGTCCAACCTCCCTCAGGCAGGGCCATCCCAGAGCTCATGGCACAGAGCTGCATTCAGATGGCTCTTGGTACTGTAACTTGGGCAATAACTTAGCAATATAGGTCCATGGGGCAGAGATGTGCAGGGTATTCAGGCTTTAAAGAGAATTATGGATGAAAGTCAAGGTGCAGATATAGACAAAATGTTTCCTGAAGCTAGAAGAAAAAACACCATGAATAGTGAAATTTGTCAATACAGTCCTCTGAAATGGTGCCCAGTAGCCTGGTAAAACCCTTTCATGGGAAGCTGGCACCACTGGGCTCTCCATGGCTGTGGGGTTACTCTGTGCTGTGGAAGCTTTTATGCAAGTATGCAAGCCAAAGGCTGCAGAGGAGGAGGCCGTCCTTTTACTGCTCATAAGCTATAGTAATAGTTGTTTCAAGACAATGGTCTAGTACAGATGGCAAAATCTGGACAGGTTATTGAAACAGGGAGGAATGCCTTTTTGGTGCTTTTCGGTGGGTATGAGAGAACATATCCAAAAAATTAATAAAATTTAGAGAAAAAAAATTACACAAAATTCAGACAGATATTGCTTTGTTTCATGGAGAGTGTTTTCTATGTATAACTATAGTAGCTAGTTGTCTCTTAAAACTACTTCATGCTACACTACACTTTTTTAAGTTTATCATATCTACCTCTTTATATACAGTACATAAATTGCATAGCGTTCGTGCTATCTGAAGTTATATAGTGACCAATAGCTGGTAAATGTGGTCAAATATTGATCTCAGATAATTTTTTAAATTAATAACAGAAAGTGCTATTACCACATGTATTTAATGTCATTAACACAATTGACTTCAACAGGTGAGCTAAAATAATCTATTTGGTTTAGTTCTTACTTGCCTGGGTTTTTTTTTTTATAAACTAAATAAACTGAGTGTATAGAGACTTTTATCAACCTAGTTGATTGTCATTGTATTTCATGACAAAGCTTTCATCTCTCCTGAGATCTCATATTGACACTTATACAGACTTGATGTCAAGCACTAAACAAAGGGGATCCTGTTTATTTTTGAGATACCAGCCTACATAGAAAAAGAAATTGAGGCATGGTGACTGGCAAGGAAGGTGCTTGCATATCAAATTAAAGAGGTCATATTTTCAGGTTCAATTGCAAAAAAAAAAAAATACAAAGTCTTCTAATGGAGATTTCATTCATAATAAGTTTTACATTATTTATTTAAAGAAAAGTAAACTTATTGTTCTTTCCATAACAGAAGAAAATCACCATATACTTGAAGAGAAGGCTTCTTCATTGGATTGAATTTATATTGTGCAGATTATATTATTAAAAACAATAAAATCAGATCAATTATTTAGTAAGCTTTCAAGGCCTAAAGAACACTGATTTTAAACTATTTTTAAACTGTTCTGTCTGTATTTCATCAGGGACAGTAAATGCAAACGGCTCCAAGGGCATCATCTGTGCATTTGCTGTGGTTTCCACAAGAGTCAGAAGGAAGCCTAGTTGCTATTACTCATGTAACTCCTTTCCCCATGGTGCCCATTCCACAGACAAGGCAAAGGAGGAAAGGAGTTGATAGTCTTTCCTTGTGCCATTCCATAATGAGATTGAGCTGTAAGAGACCAAAGAGCTCCAAAACTGCTAGTGGATGCTGAAGGATAGGAATCATAAAGGTATTTCTGACATTGTCCAAGTCTGTTCTGCATATGAGGCCTCAGGCAACCAAAAGCACTGGAAACACTTCCAAAAGCACAACTTTCACGCAAAATGTTTCAGTGCTCCCTGCTTCATGCTTACATCTTCATTAGGCAAACCATGATATGAACATAAAAAATACAGGAGAAGAAGGTTCAATGGCTACCAGCCTTGCACCTACTGGATGCATTAGCTGAAAGCACACACCATCCATGGGAGCAGTTGTGCTTATCGAAAATAACTTCTTGAACACTATGCCAAGCAGTTAAACAGCATATAATAAAATATTTTTTTAATGTAAGAGAAACCTCTGGAAGGCCCAGACTCATTAGGCACTAAACATTATTCTCATGTACTGCTAATGTGCATTTTGTCAGTGTCACAGGTTGAATGGAAGTTTCAGGCAAGGTTTGTTAGAGGAGTGCTCCTGTTGACCTACAAGATTCAGAAAGGACCCTCTTGCTTTCTAAACTCCTTCTCAGAGGGTAGGTGCCACTGCATTAAATCCTAGTCCCAGACTTGGTAAAGAGTTTGTATCAAAGAATTGTATAGATGTAATTGAATCTTTGTGCAACTTTGTCCTGCAGGACTAAGGATTGCAGACCAATATAGAAGAATTACTGATTTGAATTTATTATAATAGCAATTTTTTAAAAGTACCTTAATCAGAAGCATTTCTACTCAATATAGTTAGCTATAACTACTAGTACAGTGCACAACTTTTTATGGCAACAATACTAGAGCTAGAAAAATAATTATTAAGTAGAGATTGATGCTGCTCACTCACATCAATGACCATGGGCAGAACTCTTTTGCTCAGTTTGAGGAGCAACCTTGAGGGGTGTCCCACTCAAGAGAGGAATCTCCACACATTTGTAGAACAGATGAGTCAGAAGTTCCTGCTGTTGAAAATTGAGACTGTGCTTTTATAGTGCATAGTGATTGACCATCACTGACATGTTTCTAGGCTAGCCATCCCATTTTGGCAGCTCTAGACAAGCTGTCAATTCTCTCAATTGTTGGTTCCTTTATGAGGAACTTTGTCTGACACATCATCACCAATGCAAGTTTCTGTTCACATCCTCAGAATTTTTAACTTTGGAGTTGATGAATCAGGCTGGTACCAGCATTCTTTAACATCAAAAAAAGCTTTTTCCCCCCTTTTATATACACCACTGATAACTTTTTCAAACTTGGTAAAGTTCAAGCTGTTTTGGGTCCCACTTAGTCAGGACTTCCTACTACACTCATCCACAGTGAAGGCTGACATAAACTTTCAGATCATATGCACCTCAGGTATGCATTCAGAAATCTATTCTGTATTCTGAGATCTCCAGACTATAAGTATTAATTTACACTTGTAAACAGCCATTATCCACAGAAAGGCAAAGGCTGTTCTAAAGAAAATAGAGAAAAGAATTTTACAAAAGTGTATTCATGGTAAATTAGGGGCTCAGGCAAAGTTCTGATTAAAGTCAAAATATCCTTTATTTCTTTTTTTTTTAAATTATTGATATGTTGAACATTGATATGTTCAGTTTATGTCAGGAATTGGTGCAAATAAAGCTCATCTTGTGCAAAAGTGGAACAGAAGACAAAAGGACATTTTATAAATAGATATGATGAATACCATGGACAAAATAGACACATTAGTAAAAGTAAGAAGAAAAACAAGTGTATAGAAAAAAGAGGTTAAAATATGGGAAGATAGAATTTAAAGTGCAAACAAAGAAATATGAAAGTGTTTAGCAGAGAATATTAAACTAAAAATACAAATCTGACAATTGAAGGAATGAGTTTACAAATGAAGAATATAGAAAAGCTAGGACAAAAAATTCATACTAAAATCTTTCAGAAAGAGTTGTATGCAAACACAATATTGCTGTAGAACAAACATAATTTAGATCTGATTTGGGTTTTTTGCTTCTTTATTCACATGCTCATGATTATATTTTTATCTTGCACTAAAATTTAAAAGTAAAACAAATGACTGCTGTTCTATATGTCATCTTAATTTCATTTTCTTACCAAAAAATATCCTACTACCAATATCTGAGAAGAGTTGTCAAGGACTTCCTCAAGAAAGATGCTTCTGTTTATAAAATAACCGATAAGATGTTCCTCTGATCATAAAAGTAACCTGCTGTAATTTTGCCTTATAATTTTTCACTAAGTGTGATTTTTTAAATCAGAGAACATTATTATTTTAATTCCCAAATCAATATAATAAAGAAAATTGCATATCTGCCAACACAGCAGACAGAATAGACAGAGAAGTGTAACTTCGTGAGAGAGGATTAATAGAAGTTTGGATTAAAAAAATAACAATAAAAATGGGAACACTGGGGAAAAGATGGGAAAAAAGAACAAGTCATCCAAAGGCTGTAGCTCTGAAAATAGCCTTAGTTATCTACTTAAATTTTGTATTTATAACAAGAAAGTTTTACTTGTGATTAATTTGTTTCTCCTTGTCTTCAAAAAAGCCCATTATCAGTGGCATATATCAAGGAATTTCTTCTCACAGTTAGCTGTTAGTACAGAATTCAAGAATTTTATGTACCTTGAGGCAGGAAAGGCAATGAAGAGAAGGTAAATTTCATACTACACATCTAAAAGTTTCTCAGCTAAGATGGGATACCAGTAACTCCTTGTGCTGCATCAATGTTTCTGAGACAAAGGCATTCTTATAATGAAACTGGGGAGGCACAACTCTCACAGGACAAACAACATGGCATCCAAATGATGAAAAATAATTATCAACAAATATAGTTTAGGAATAGCTACTAAAATATCCTTAAATAAATAAAGGTCCCAGTTCCTGTTTCCCTGGAAATGCAATAAGTATATATTTCACAAATAAAGAATTTAGAATAATAGAATTTCAACATTACCTTATAGACATATTCTATTTTATATTAAACAGATTATATTTAAATGCAGCCTCAAAACCAGATTAGTAACCTATGAAGCCTTTTAAAGACTTTTATTTTCTTAAGATTTTTTTAAAAGGTTTAAATGTTTCTTGCACAGATACTCATGAGCTGCCCAGCCAAGCAATACCAGTTCAAATTTCTAAGTCAGAATAGCAAATGCTGTGTAATCAGATACAAATCTGATAATAGGATTTTCGGCTTAGGTCCATTATATTCTGAACAGTAAATGCACAAAAAGTGGTAGGTGATGGAGGGAGTGAAGGATTTTTCATCAACAACCTCTATGTCAGAGTGCTGTGATAAATGAATGAAGTTGTGAATTATTATCTAACCATTATATCCTATTTTAAATTATTGACAAAGGCAGCCACAGTCAACTTCATGCACTTGTTATTTCTCTTTTTTCACATTAAATTGACAGCAAGTAAATGCATGGATAGTGACAAAATAGAGAAGTACATTACTACAGACAGTACAGCTAGAGAGGGTAAGGAGAGTAATAGCAATTCAGGGAAATAATCTTCTTGAAGGCATATAAAATGACAATAAAAAACCTAATGTTCAATATATATGGAATTTCATAAATATATTAGAAAATATATTGGCAAGTATCATAAGTAAATGTTGTGTGTCCTGAAGAGCAAGAGGGAAATTTAAGGAAAAATTTAAAGAGAACACTATCAGTGACAGCCAGAGGTCAAGAGACTATTTCAGAGGCTATCTTCTGTCAAATAAACATCTTTCCATTTTTTAACTTTTTCTCTGAGGTAACAAATCTCTTGTTGGAACTACACAGCTTCTGTCTAATAAGATATTCATGGTGAAAATGATAAAAGTTTGTGTTATCACTTTTATTCCCCATGTTTATTCATTTATTCTTTGGTTGGTGTTCAGTTTAGGTTTTTTGGTTCATTGTGGTTTTGTTTGCTTTTTTTATTTTTAACATAAGTATCTGTATCAATTTCAATAATTAAATTATGTATGTAAATCTACATAATATTGAACTGAGAGGTGAAAATGTACCTAAAAAAGGATGAGATAAAATAAACCTCAAAACTTTCTATAGATGCCAGTCTATGAAGAAGGGTTGCTGGTTCAGATTACACAGCCAGATTGTCTGACTGATGTTTATATTGCTAAAGTTATAAGGGAAAAACCACAATCTCAAATCCTCCTAGCACTATAGTCTATGTACTCAGGACATGTATCTGCAACATCCTGCAATAATCCCTAAAATTGCTATCACAACATACTTTTCACTTCTGACACTGTGCAAAAGGTACTTTGGGGTTTAGTAGTATAGCAAGGAACTCCTTATACCAAAAGAATGTAATTATAATTTGTAAGCCAGATGGGCCATGTCTGAATTGTATTATTGGCTAAATCAGCATCATGTATACTAAAGGACTGAGGTCCACACTGAGGTATTTCAGGATGGTTTATTTGACACTTTTTTTTAGTGTAGTCCTGTAAATTGAAACGCCCTGAGTGGATAGGGTGCTGAAAAATGACCTGATTAACCAGAAAGGCATTCAGAATTCTAATCACTTACAGTCTGCAATCTCAATAAGAGGATTGCCTGAAAAGCCCAGAATTTTGTGATGTTAAGGTTTTCTTCCACAAATAGGAGCTCTGCAACTCTGACATCTTGAGCTTGGAGCTAGCAGCACTCTCAGCAGTGCTCATGCAACCAGAGGGGCACGACACATGGCAGTTCTTGGCTTTGTGTGCTGGGCCTTGGATCCCTTCTAGAGACTCAGGATCCCACACAGAACTAGGATTTAGCAGTCCAGGACTAGGATCTTAAAACTGTGTTCTTCAACACATATAAATTCCCAGATTCATGCTTGCCTTATATAGCTGCCCCTTGCTTTGGGGTATGTGGTTTTAACTTGAGGCAGCCTAGTAAATCTTTGGGGATTTGGAGGCTGATTAAATACTACACAAGAAGCTCCTCTTTCTTTCTTTCTTTCTTTCATAGAAGGTAAATCCAGGTGATTCTCTTTTTCTAATATTCTTCTTTTAATGCCTCAATTTTTCTCATGGCTTAAAAGACTAATTTTCCTTAAGAATCAGAATAAAAAATTTTTCAAAGTATAATTTTCCTGCAATGTAAAAATTAAATTTCACCCTCTCCACAGCATTTAATTGGTAATTGCAAGCCGAAGGCACAGGTTTCTGTCTCATTCTTCACAGTAGTATTTCTACATGCATTTACCTATACCTCACACACGCACCTACCAAAGACTAATGAATACTCAAGAAATTATCTGTGATTTTTAAGACACTTTCCACAGACAATGCAAGGACCGCGCAAGTCTAGCTTGAAAGGAACATGATGAAACTGGGAAGTTTCACTTCTTTCTCTATCTAAATTAGAAGCTACAGAGCATGAGCAAAGGAAAGCAACAGCTCACAGGGAAATTAAGTTCATAGAAGAGATAACATAAAAGCTATTATTTTAAGACCAACAAAACATGTATGAGAATGTATTAAGTAGGAATTATGGTTTTTCAAACTCGTTTCCTGTTGACAAAACAGGAATAAAAGTTTGTCAGCAGATCAAGGGTTCCCTAGATGAATTCATTTATTAAAATAATATTTCATACAACTATGTTCTGCCCTGTGAATTGATTACCAACATCACATTTTGAATATCTCATATCTCCACAGAGAAGGCTTAATTGGATATATCAGTCATTTGGTACATTCTTCTTTCCTGTCTAGATTATTTTAGCTTTTCAGCAGACAAGTTACAGTGAATGTGAATAAATTCAGAGAGGAGTTGAAATCAAAGTCAGTGTTGAGAATGAATGAGAACAGAAGGTAATATATCTATACTGAGGGAGAGACATGTACATTGATAATAATAACATTCATGCTCACAGTCCCAGATCCCTAATATTTCCTTCCTGTTGGCATAGTCTGCTTGTTTGTATTGGCTTGAAGCTCTCCTAGAGTCCTCATGGATTTTCTGCAATCAGCTGCACAGTCAGCCTCTTTACCCTAGTACTCAGTAGCCACAAACCACTACTTTGATTCAAAGCAAATCAGTCTCTCAAATGTACTTATTCAAGCAGGATGGGTGGCAAATTTAACAGTGTGTACCACTGATCAGACTGAATGTAGGACCAAGAGGACTGGACTAGGAATGCAACCAGAGAGAAAACAGCAATCTGTTATTTCCAACTATTTAATGACTGAAGTAAATGGTGTGTTGAAAAGGATTATCCAGCAAATGTAATAAACTTCCAGTTGAGAAGAAATCTGCATTCCAGACTAAATTATGTACTTATCTTACACTAAAGCAAAAGCAGATGTGGTCCACAGTCTTACATGCTTTCATAAGGTTGGACAGCTCATCATTGCACTTGAAAAACAGTAATCCTTCTGGTCCCCTAGCAGGTGTCTGCCTTCTAACAAAGCCCCTCTCATGGGGGGGGCACACTCATTTCTATCCTTTTTTGTTAGTACTTTTTTAATCATCGAGGTTAGTGTTACAGTACTTTGGTGGAAAGGAAATCACCAGTTAATTAAGGTTCTGGAGGCTCGTGGCATCTACATCCTCCTAAATATTCTTTTGCCTGGCAGTATGTAAAATGTCAGCATCCCAATTAATATTTAGTTTGTAGCTTGAATTTTAAGGTGCAGTTGCAATAATGATGTAAGAGAACTATGCCAAATAATCAAGTTGTGCAGACCTTAAAAATATGCTTAATGGAACTTGTAACTCTCAGCCTTACATATCTGAGCTTTGACCTTCAAGGCTTATGTGCAAGCTTCCTAAGGGACTTGCATCACAGTTTGAAAGAACTTAGGTAACGTTTTGCATGAAACATAAATGAATCACCAGTAATGACAATAATAATGAAATAAACCATAATTATATTAGACACTGCTGAGGAGGTCAGGGGCAATTATGAATGACCATGGTGAACCCCAAGGGCAGATTGAATCAAATCTTAACAGGTGAGTGTCATCATCAAGGCTGTCACACAGGTCAGTTCTTGGCTTTCCTGGTGGCAGCAAATGACATTTTCCCTACAGTCCTTAGATTTTATTAAGATTGGAACTACACTTATTTCCTTACAAGACCCTCATGGAAAGTGAGTAACTTCTTTTTTAGGTCTTCCAATCATAAAATCCTTGTTGATTCATTGATGTTTTTCTGACTTACAAAGCACCACAGGGGTTTGATCCCCTCAGAATCAATACTTCATTCACACCTCAGACAGCAAAAGTCTATTGCCTTCCAGGAAGATAGAAGAACTGCCATGAAAAACCTTAAAATACCTCAGCCTGACCCTGTCTGAGGTATTTACATGGACTGAGAAAAGCACATATGACCACAGAGAAATATCTAACCCTTTGATTAAAATCTTGTTATAATGAAAACAACCAGCTTCTGCACAATTTTTACAGTGTGATCTGCTACAGGATAAACATTAAGATGAAGATAAAATTTGGATTAGAGTGTTTATTTTTTAATCAATTAAGAGAAGTGGAAATATTTATGCTCCCTTTTAGTATCTGACAGATGAACACACCCAACCTCCACAAAATGAAAATGAGAACACATTGATCAAGTTCTTTGCTTGAAAACCTGATTTTCAAGCCCTGTGGTCTAAGTAGAGCCTTAGCAGATTCGTTCCAGCATTGTTACTATTGACAGTGAAGTGGATTAAGTTTTTCTGGCAACAGTCAAGGATATTTTCCTTTTCCCACTAATCAGCTACTCCTACATTCACTGTAAAGCTCTCCCAAATCTGCAGGGTGATTTGGCACTCAGCTCACTTCTGCTAAGGGAGTTAAGAATACAGGTCCAATCCCCCACTTAAAAGCTGCTGGAGGGCTTACATAGGCTCTGGAGTGATCCTAAGCCCAGTACTGAATTTCATTAAAGGCTGTTGACAATCACTAGGTTCCAATTTGTAGCAGATTGGGAAGAAAATGCTATTCATTCTGCAAATATGTACTAAACCTTCATACAAGTAAAATCAAACACACAGACACCCAATATAGTTATATTTTACTGGATTTTTTTAAGATGTATTGATTTAAGATATTATACTAAATTTATATATACATATATCATAATGTAAAAAACACATGGGTTTGTTAGCTTATATAAAAGTATGGTTATATACTCTTCATTTCAAATCTGCAAAATATTTTTAGGTCTTAACTTTTTGGAAAACTTAGCTAAAGATTTAAGGATTTGAATTGCTTAGATATATACAAGTCCCTGCAGTCCCTGCAGTTGGGATTTATTTTTAGGGGAATGTTGGAAAATTATGTGTACTAAACTCTTATCAAGGGATAAATAGAAGTTCAAAGATGCTAATTTATCTGCTTTAGCTCATTAATAGGATTTTCCTGTGCATGAAAAGCAGAAAGATCCCAGAATGACAGTTAACCAGTATGTCAACAATGCAACATCTTGATTGCTCCACATATACAAGATGTAAGATATGCCACTACAAAAATAAACACAATATTAGATATAATAGGGACCATAATAGAGGTAGGCTTTAAACAAATTCTTTACCAGAAAACCCATACAGACCTAACCAGAGTTCCCTTTCCAAAGAAATAAAGAGGGTTGCTATGAATGCTATTTGAATATATCATAGACAAATAGAAAGAAATTAAAATCCTCTCAAAACCTGAATTAGGATCAGTTTGTTATGTTTATCATACTGGACACATAGAGTTAACGAAGAAGAATTTTGCATCAAAATGCCTGATTTTAAAAATGTAGCTATAATCACACCATTTAACATTCTGAGCCATATTGTGTGCAATCACATACACTGATGCAGAGTAACTAAAAACTTACGGACTGGCTGCCAGAGGACACCATGGTGTCAGGGTCATCCCCCAAGTATCAATGATCTGCATTAGGTAAGGGAGACAGAAGCCTGAAGCTCAGCGTTTGTGCAGCCTATGAGAGCCAGACCAAGATCCTTAGCAGAGGTGCAGTATTGCTTTGGAATCACACTTTCAATATTTACTCCCTGAACAGATAAATATTGTGCCTACAGCTGAGTACTTGGAATTTCCTACTCAAGTGTCTCAAACATTCAGTATGGTTTTGTTGAGTTCACTAGTTCTTTCTCTCTCTACCCCACTCCTCTTCTTCCTTCTCCTCTTTCTTCCCTGTCACTTCTTTATCATACTGCAGTTGAAAAGAACAGGAAAGAAAAAGTTCAGCTTTCAGTTTGGCTTATTGCATTTTCTTCAACCTTTAAAGGAGCTCATTGAGGCTCATGTCATTATGAACTCAATTTCTTCTACAGTGCTTAATACACACATCCACATTGTCTCTCCAGCCTCTTGTTTAAAATTGCATCCTGCTAAAGGGTACCTTTTAGACTACAGATATTCTCTTCATTATGCCCTTTTCCATATTTCACTGATATCTGTACTCATAAGTGACTGTTTAAAGGAATGTTGATTAACAATTCCTGATTCATCACTGAGCGCATCTAATCATATTTGAAGAACGTTATAATTTATGGAAAAACTAAGGATGTAATAAAGGTAAAATATCAAAGATGACAATATACAGCTTTTGTCTAGAGTTATTGTTCCATAGTTAGACAGGGGACTCTAGGGTACAACAGTGTTTGTTTGCATTCTAATAGAAGAAGAATTCTTTTCTGAAACCTGTCAGTATTTCACTGTAAAGGAAGACATGCCTGAATAGACTCTTCTCAGCATTTCTCAGACACATTTAAATTACCATATTCATTTAATTTTCAAGTCTGAAACCCCAGTAGGATAGCAACATATAGCATGGGGTTAACACACTGGGATGTTCAGCAAAGAAGACAAGAGCAGTGTGGCAATATGGTTCAATTGCACCACTCAGAGAGGTTTTAGCAGGCAAGATAGACTCTTATTCTTCTAAATGGTCAGACCCCAGTGAGCTGTGATAGGGCTGACCACAGCACCTTGCTCCTCTTTGGGAAAGGAGAGGAGGAAGAATGAGACAAGGAATGCTGATTACGTCTGCATCTTTCTGACTGGTATATCTGAACTAAAATGAATTTATTTTGCTAAATATTTCACTTTTTGAAAAGGCTG
>JANRGV010000051.1:35855124-35882486 GCA_024734035.1 Alethe castanea | reverse complement strand
TTCTATTTTATATTTATATTTATATTTATATTGTATTTATATCAGTAAATTTAAAGAAGACCACCTGCTAGATGCCTCTAACAATATTTTTATCTGACACTGGAGAATTTGGATGGTGCATGTACTAGTATCATGTATGTATAAAAGAGAAAAAAAAAAATTGAAGTTAGATAATAGGGAGTAAAGACATCAAACATACTTGAAGTCATGAACAAAACCCCATGTAATTTCAGTCACTGTCATATGAAGGAATGGCCCATAGATTTTCTTTCCTTTTTTTCAACCAAAGGCAATTTAGCATACCTCTCTCCTTCCACAAATTTGTTGTACTTGAAAATGATACAGCATTAATGGATATTGGACAGTGTGTACTGGACTGCATACTACAAGTTAAGGAAAACATCATAAATAGTAAAATACTGGCATAAATAAGTCAATATTGTGTTTTACTAATTGAGGGGGTTGTAGCTTAGTTCATTGAGAAATTCCTAGCTATTGGGTATGTAGATGATGCAGGAAATATTTTGAGGAAAATCGGCTGAGAAGTTTATGTTCTGCTTCTTTATTCCTCACAACTCAGAGTGCAGCTCTACTGCAAGCCAGTGTCTCGTGGCAGAGCTTCTGCAAATGTGGTATATGTGAAATTTTAAAATTGACTTTAAAAAAATCTGCAGGTAACAGAGTCCTAATACTTATGCTTATGGACAGAGTCCATGAAATACATCCCTTGCTGGTGTCAATTCCTTGGCTGAATCAGGAAAGTCATGATATCATGTTTCTCACTGATGCACTTCAGGTAACTGTGAAATTAGAGGACCTTGAAGAGACCTTATAGAAGCCAGTGATTGACAGTATTACCAAAGAGGGATACTGTATATTTTGGAGAGTTGGATAGTGCACAAGGTGTCAGTAATTGCTTCAAAGAATCACTTCACTCTTCTTTGTTTGTGAAAGCATAAATCCTGCATGGGATACTGAACATTAGGAAAGTATTGCCTGGGTTTTGATGCAATTAACTGGACCACAGGAAATGAAAATATAAGAATTATCTATTGCTGCTGTTTTTCTGCATGAAAACACCAGTTCTTTTAAAAACAAACTTTTAAACTTCTGTTGTCCTCTACTTGGGACTCATCTGTGATCTTCAGTATTGCCTGGGCTATTAAAAATTTCAGCTGGCTACTTGTATGTGTTGAGAGGGCCAGAGAAAGATTGTGCTTGTATGCCCTTTCAAGGTCTCTTTTATTGCTGATTTCCTAGTTTCTTTTGCCATTTTCTCATCACAAAGTTCATTTGTTTGGAATCTCTACACTGTGGAGCAGTATTAAATATTTGATTTCTTTCATGTGCATAGAACCATGGAAAATTGGAGTTTCACAGAAATGAAATAGTTTCCTAAGGTAAAATTTCAGTCCCCTAATATAAAAATTCAATGTTTTTGAAAATACTGTGTCATAAATACTGTTAAAATAAAACATAGGGAAAAGTAGTTTTGAAGGAGAGAGACTTTTAATATTTATAAGTATTTCACTTGCAGAAATATTAACTGAATTATTGGTAATAGTAATGCATTTTGAGAGCATAAGAATTTAAAAACCGGACATAATTTTCAGGTTTTGTATCTGAACAATTCTTCCATCCTTAGTACCAGTAAGTTTAGAAAACAAAACTTAACTCTTTTTTTGCTTTTCTCCATCTTGATAGAAGTTCTTCTGTACTGATTTACTCCTGCATTGGATTACTTTTGAGCATGGCGTACTGTTTAAATTTGGGAGCAAAGGAATTTATTAGAGTGTTTAAGCTTTTGTTTACAGATGAATGTGAACTTTTTGAGGTTGATAATTTCATAATCTACTTAGTTACTTTTTGAAACCTAAAGTTGCACTAGAATCTTGAGACTTGTTCAAAGACTAATGAGTTACTTAAAATGTAATTTAGTTTTGACCTTAAATTGATCTAGTATGCACAATGAAGTAATTTACTACTGCTCATGATTTAGAATTGAGTTTCTAAAACAGCAGCTTTTAAAAATAACAATACTGGGTAATTGAGTATATAATTGTAGTTCCCTCAATTTCATAATTCCATAGCCTTTTCAGAAGATTGCAATTTGTTTTTCATCACGGCTTTTTTAATCAGTGTAGAACTGTAATGTTGCAAACTATGACATAAAGGAGTGAGATACTATTTGCTCTCCAGTGGTGGGTGCTGGTATTGGCTGCAGCACCACTGCAGAGAGCTGCAGAGTAGGTGATGTGCCTGCCTGACCTCTAACTCAGTGAGGAGGGATGATGGAGGCTTAAAACAATCCAGTGGGGATCTGGGAGTTTCTGGAGCTCATGCAGGAGACGCATATTTTGCGAGGAAAGGTTACACATGGAGAAGTAGGGCCAAACAGCAGAATGGCAGGGTAAAGATGATACTATCGTTTTTTTCCTGGAGACTCGTTGCCTCCAGGAATGAGAGAGTGCTGATGGTGCTGGAAATGTTTCTTTCTGATCCCAAGGAAGTTCCAATCAACAGCATTCACACAGATGGAAAGACTAGAGCAGTTTGGTACAGCTGTTAGTAGTTTATGTGCTATGCTGGTCAATGCATGCGCTGATCATCTCAGATGGATTTAGCTTCTTTCTTTACAGGTTCAAATCTTTCGTTGTTCTGAACAAAAAATTATTTTTGTGTGTGCTTCTACATTCCAAATTTTAATTGCATCGTCTCCTATGTTTATTTGGAAATTAAAAGACAAATTTAACAATCTCTTTCGATGTTGTACTTATGCTTTTGGGAACAAAAAAATTCAGACTTTTAATTTTGCAACTGGATATCTTATTTAGTAAGTGTAGCAGTCAGGATCTGAGATTTCCGTAAGTGGGAAACAAATATTCTGCAGCAGTGTAAATGATGGTTAAACTTCTGTGATTTTTTCCAGTAACTTGTTTTATAGTTACAGGCAATAGCTTCTTCTCATCCAAGATGCAACAGAGAATTCAAAACCAAGCAAAACTTTTCCTTTTAACAGGCATTTGAATTGATTTTTCAATTGTTCATGTTGTGAATGTGATTTGATTTCCTTTCCAAAGCATATAAAGCTTTCTGCTGTCAGAGCCATCAAGTCCCATCTATTCCAGGATTTTCATGGGGTGTGTATGGTGGTTTTCAAAGTGGATTTTGAAATGTCAAGTACTGCTGTAGTGTTGTACTAAAGACACTCCATGTACTTCTAGGGAATGACTCCCAGCCTTTATGGTCCTCCACAGTATTGTTTGCATCTCCATCTTTTTAGCTGGGGATTTGCTTTCTCTTGAAGTTTGTCTGTAAGTGGTGTGGTACTCCTACAATCCAGGACATGGGAGAATATTTTTTATTAATGATAAGGAGATAATTTTTTTGAAACAAGTATATTTCAACATAAAATGCAGAGTCCTGTTGAAGACAGTGCCTTCACAGTACAGAAATGAAGGCAGAGACCCTAGTCAAGACCAGGCTGCCACTGCAATTGCTGGCAGTGGCAGACATGTTGCAGCATCTCAATTAAGCCCAGTTTAATTACCCTACTATATAATCAGGTAGTAATTCTGTCTTATGGATCAAATTGCAATTATCTCTCCATTTCCATTTCATTCCAGTGACCTTCAAGTAAGAAAAGCTGAAAACTGTAATGTAATTGTAGGGATTTTCTGCTCTATAAATGCTGATGCTTATCAATATGTAGTAAAAGAAGCCCTTAAATAACTGAAAATTTTAATTAGATGTTTAGGGAAAAAAAAAATCTTCCTAGCCATTGACCTGATCCCAAATCAATGAACTGAGTGACGTGTTTGGGACTGGACCTTCATGTGTGTGGTTTTTATAGATCCTGAAAGATGAGTGACCAAATCTGGTATCTGTAGCAGTTTCCTGCAAATGAATGGCAAAAGATTAATCCTTGTTTTAGAGAAGTGAAAGACATTCATGGTTATGAAGGGACAAGAGACATAGTGTATGTGAGATGATGTGTCAGAAAGAAAAATGTTTAACAGCTACAAGACAAGGTGTGGAATTGGATTAGTACAAATGACAGAATGCTGTTCATTAGTATCAGATAATCTGATGGTTTCTTCTGAAATTGGCAATATTGTAACATACAATGTATTAAGAACTGAAGTTCTATGATCAGCATCTTCTTTATTGTGATGCAATAGCGGAGACCATAAGAATACATATGTTTGGCTAAAATCTCAATTACAGCTTTTTACTAAGTTTGTTGTTTGGGGTTTTTTTACACATAATTTTGCTATGGGCTAAGACAGAACACATTATTATTATGAAACACAGATGCAAGGTTTTTTTAATTAAGCCTAATATTATATGAGTATAATTCAAGTACAATGCAGTTGTCACCAGTCTAATTATGACACTAACACTCATAGTCCAAGTTAATTGATAGAAAAGCTGTATGCAATGTGAATTTGCTATACAAAATGGAAGGTTGCTCAGTGTGTATATGAACTTAGTAGATTGTTAACATGTACTATAGTCTCAGAACTAAGCTAGAAGAAGTTATGCAAAAGTCAGTTTGACTGTTTGATGGCTAAAGAATTGTTCTCACAGCTAAAACAATCAGCTCAGGTTAATACAGCTCCAGACAAATCGAGAGATCCTGTGCTCTGAGAGTGTACAGAGCCCGTGGACTTTTTCTGATTATAGCAAAGAAGTATTTAATGGCTTGCATGTTTAATTAAGTTGCATTTTAAAATATCGCTATGGATGCTGACAAATTGCATGCAAAACTGTTGGAAAAATTTACTTGAAATATATCAGATATTTTAAAGACTACATACTCTGTTTAGGACACAGTTCTATACCAATTTTTTGTAGCAACAGAACCTTCCCTTTGCTTGGATAAGAAACCTTAATTCTGTCAGTTCCCAGCTTGTAAAATGTTCTCTCATGTCCTCATATTACGATGTGTTCTTGGGATATGATGTCTTAATGGGAGAACTGAATATTACATTCCATTGTTAGAAAGCAGATGTTTTGAGGCTTCATCAATGTTAAATCCTTTTTTTTTCCTTTTTTTAAATGTGGACAAAGAGTTATTTCTGTTTTCCTTGATCTACATCAGCAGCATCTTTTCTCCCTGAAACAGCGGTGCTAGTGTGTATGTTTTTGTCTTGTGGAGCTGTAAAACATGGTACTTATACTGTCTGCATTGTGCCTTATCTTCCCTCTAGAGGATGGCCACTGAGCTTGTGATGCATATACATACTAGGATAATTAGATGTTCCTTTGTTACCATCTTATGTTCTTGCCACCTACTTGCTTGTCCAAGTGCTCTCAAGAGGTGCTGTAATCATTAGGTACTCCAGAGTTCTGGAGAATAGGTGCCATTTAGCACATATGTGACTCATTGCAAATACTTTGATTTTGCCTGGTGTTCTCACAATGCAGTTAATCCCCTTGGAACCTTCCCCTTGGAAGATTCAGGCTCTAGAGATAAAGAAACACTCTTTGGTCATTTACAAAGAATCTCAGTATAGAGATAATTAGACACAAGGTATCTAGGACAGTATAAAATACAGACTTTTATGTTGTTAAAGATGCTGGTATTCACAGTGCCTGTCTTTGAGAATTGCACATAATTTACAGTCATACAAGCTTGGAAAGTCTTCTAGTTCTTCTTGTCTGATGTAAAATCCATTACATCAATAGAATAAATTGTTTCACTCTGTTTATTTTATAAGTGTACAAAAATTGAATTAGTGAAAACATGCAGTCCCTTAAACCTTCATTAGTTATAATGTCACACTGAAAAAGGGAAATGCTTTTATTACCAAGTTCATGCATGTCCTTTTTCAGTTTAGACTTTATGAAGTCAACCTTTATTCTGTCTTACTTTATGCTGAGTATTGCTGTTTAAATTAGAAGTGTCCTTCTAATCTGTCTGTGTAACTCTATGCCCTTTATGTGGTCAAATTGTTTTTATTTGAAGCTGATATGGGTTTCTTTTACTTTCGAAAAATACTGAACTTTTGAATTGTTCATACATCATATATACAGTATGTATGTTACTTTATGCATCTTTCCAGGCATTACTTCCAATAACAACAGAAAAAGAAAAAAAAAATGGAAAAAATTAGATATATATAGCACCTGTATATAAGCAGTTCCATTATACAAATAACCAACAAACAGTCTTTAAAAAAGCAAATGAAAGCAAATCTGGAGTCATAGGACAGGAGAGGTAGGAAGGAAGGCAGCAGAGGAACTTGTCAGTCCTGTTGTCCTGCTCAGGTGGTTTTTGTGTACCTCCAAGGATAGAGACTACACAGCCCCTCTGGGTGACTAGCTCTGGTGTTGACCACTGTCACAGTGAAGATGTTCTTTCCGATGTTCAGAAAGAAACTTTTGTATTTCACTTTGTGCCTGATGCCTCTTGTCCTCTGGCTGGGCAGCACTGTGGAGATTCTGACTCTGTATTCTTTGCTTTCTCCCATGAGGTAAATGTACACATTGACAAGATCTTTTGTCTCCAGGCTGAACAGTCCCTGCTCTCTCAGCTCTTTCATGAATAATGCTCAATCCTTGAGTCATCTTTGTTGCTCTTTGTCAAACATGAACCAGTAGGTTCATGCACTATGCGATTGTACATCATTTGAGTCTAAAATACAATTTCAAAATGCATTTAAGCATTTTAAAAGCAAACTTTCTTTAGATCTCAGTTCTCCTTGTTCTTAAAGCTATTGCAATACTTGGAAAATTCAGCCTAACTCTTGGGACATTTGAAATAAAGAAGAGGATGGGTTCAGAAGGGTAAACATGAGATTTAGTTGAAAAAGGAGTACATTTTTAAATCCCAGTATTTCCTATGTAAGATTGTGAGCCACAACTCAGTGGAACATTTGATAGAGCGACATAAAAGCCCTTAAGACATCTTTATTAGTGAAAGAGAAGTAGGACACAAGATAGCCAGTTCCTTAAAACTCCTCATATAAACATGAAAGGTTTTTATATTTATGGCCAGTCAAATAGTAAGGTATGTATGCTAGAATGTGACTTAATTATAAATTCTCCTTATTTATTGCTTAGGTTTGTAAAATGGCAGCATTTTAAGGAATGAAAGCGTGCAATTAATAAAACCTGGATCTAGACAATTATCTAATTTTCTGAAGTGCTGAGCCACGCAACAAATGTAACTGAAGAAAAGTGGTGATTGCTTGATGATTGACATTTCTGACATCCAGTAGATGTTTGAATATTGTTTTCACAGTTTTGTTCCTGATACCTGTCAGTGAAGAACATTACTAGTGTGAGGTTATTCAGCAAATTTGAAGCATCCACCCGTAGCTAACAAGATAGATTTGATCCTTCAGCTTTGCAGTAGTTTGGAAATGTTTTCAAAATCAATACATGCACTGAACAGCAGAGGTAATAAAAGGATTTAGCCCTCACAGAGTGGTTGCAGGTGTTGGACTCATGCCTATCATGCTTTACAAGTGCTTGTAGTTTCTGAGTGGTTCCTGCTAGTGAAGTGTGGGTGCACTGTTTGTACATTCCTGTGCCATTAGGTCTGGAGCGCCATAGCACTAGTCTGCTCTAGGCTGCTTTTTCTCTTTCTGCCAGCCTCTTAAAGAGGGTAATGCTTTCCCCTTTCCATAGAATTTTTTTTCCTTTTACTGCTGGTTCCTGCTGCCTTGAGACCTCCATAGGTAAAAATGAGTTCTGGAGCTGAATCCATTACTTCTTATTTATGTAGGCAGTAGAGATGCTGTTGCAAGAGTGAACTCTAGTTCATGTTTTGCTACCAGAAAAAGTTACAGCTTCCTGATGAGTTGCTTGTTATCTCTCAGAAAAGACTCAAAATTGCATACATAAAAACTTTTAAAATTTGCTGTTTCGGTGTATGTTAGAACTCCATAACATTTTAGCTTAATTTTTTGTGAGTCACACAGATCTAGCCTATTTAGCTTAAATCACAAGACCAGACTCATTCAGTTCAACATTAGACACTTCCCTGTTACACTAAAATTATGAGCATCTCTCCCATCACCATCCTTTGGAGGGGACAAATGCAACTTCAAATCATAGAGGAGCTCAGCTCTGCTTTGAGGGATGTGATCTCTCACACAGGCAAAGCAGTGGTTGCAGCAGAAAGTTGGGGAAACAAGGTAATAATTAACAAAGTGAGATACATGACTGCAAATAGAAAAATACACAAACATTTCATTTTAAAAATAAGTCTAAAACCTTTCCAATGTTGTTTTGTTTACATAAGCATGTT
This sequence comes from Alethe castanea, assembly GCA_024734035.1. Classification (NCBI taxonomy): domain Eukaryota; kingdom Metazoa; phylum Chordata; class Aves; order Passeriformes; family Muscicapidae; genus Alethe; species Alethe castanea. Next base: position 35,874,226 of record JANRGV010000051.1, on the reverse strand, counting down.
TCATGAAATATCTGATGATGAAGCAAATGGTATGTAGAGGTGCTTCTTGTGAGTGAATCCATCTTCCAATTTCAGCCCACTTAAACTTGGTACAGGAATGTACTCTCAGGCATATGACTACTTCTTTCATTTTCCAGTGGTGGAACTAGATCTTAATGTGATCTACTTTTCATTGCATGAAGAGTCAATTCTGCAATTTTCACTTTCCTAGGAAAGTGTCCGCATTTTAATTCTTGTAACAATTACTGGGTTTTGTCTGATGGTCATGACAAACAACAGAAGGATAGTTGGTCTTCTTAAAATGGGGAGTGTTGAAGTGCCTCAGTCACGGATTACTGAGTTCTCTCTGCTTTTGCAAAACTGTGATGAAATTACATTGCAATTGCAATTTTCCAAAGGCAATTCCAGTGCGGAAAATTGATGCTGGTGCTTCACATGCATCATGATTGTAGAGCACCTTGCAAACATGAGTTAGCTAAACATGACTTTTACAACAGATAAAGGATTTGTAAAATATTATTGGGTTTGCAATCCCAGAAAATAGCATCAATAACTTTTCTTTATGCTAAAATAATTTACAGTACATAGTTTAGTAGTTAGGAGAACAAAACTTCACGCAAAAGTCTAAGTTGCTTAATTTATAGGAACACAAAGAGGAGAAGAAACCACAGAAGCAAGGTGTCCCATAGTGTGCTGAAACAGAACTGTACTGTGAGTTTTAGAAAGAGAATGGATTATCAGTAGAAATTCTCTGGGGAGAGATTTTCAGCAATTCTGTGTAACTATTAGTTTCAAACTCTTGTTCTCTAAATAGTTTTGTGATATTTCATGTTATGTTTTGGTTTTTTTTTTAATATCATGGAAGTGTTAATTGGCATAATCATACACAAGTTAGAAAAGACATTTCTTGTGAGAGATTAGTTGTGAGATCTTTCATTGCACTCAAGTTAGGAATTACTATACTGCAAGGAACATAATATGTATGTGAGATCTGTGGCATCACTGCTGCGTTTTTTAATTCAGACTTTTTAAACCAGTAAATGAAACTGAAAATCTTCCCAGGGATGTCTTATTCATAATCAACCATGATTTTTAAGCATATCTACTTTAGCTAATAAAGGATACAATGGACATTGAAGTAATCATGGACAGATCATCTTTCCTTCACAAAAAGAAATAAAATATAATCAAAACTAAATAATTTTCCTACCTTATCCTATTCAGAGGAGCTAAAAAACTGATTCTGTGAAGTTCTGTCTTCAGTCCTTACTAACTATAATGCTTCTAAAAGCAGAGACATTTGTCAGGTTGCTTTTGTAAAAAAACTTAATGCTAAACAGTAATAGATTTAGTATGCTTTGCATCCATCACATTCCTGTTGAGAGAAAACCCCAGAACTGTGGCATCCTGAGGGAACAGGTGTGTATCATTTGCATATTAAGTATCACTGCATTGATTTAAATTGAGTTATTCAGGAGGCTTCTATTTACATTGGAAAACGTGGTGGAAACTTCGTTCTTATACTCAGATGAGAAGAAAATCCATGGTTGCCCTTAGCACTGGAATGCACTTCTACATGGAAGGCAGAACTTACTGCAAATACCTGTGGAGGACTAAACTTTCTAAGGTTGATAAGGAAGTTGTTTAAAGCTAGTGTGAGTAGTGTGATGATGGGAGCTGTCAGTATAGATGCTTACTTAAGTTGGAAATAGGGCATGGGATTTTAGTATTTTTATTGAAACAAAGGGGAAAGAAAATGATAAATATGCTAAACTTCAGTGTTTTACATTTTAATCAAATCCTGCAGCTAGAAAATGAGTATTTACCAAAATGCTCTCAGATAAAACATAGGAATAATGATTTTTCTTAGTGTTTTTTCCAGCCTTTTTTTCCTGTTGATTAATCAAAAATATTGATGTACATTTTTGTCAATATGATAGTGTGAATGTTGAAAAATTGCATGGATTTTGACCTGGAAAATTTGGTATTACTTGAAAACAGTCAAGCACATTCGTTATGCAGCATGTAGTTTTGTATTCAGGTCTGGTCTCAAATTGTGTTATTATGTATTCACAGTTTTGCTGTGAAGCTTTGACATTACAAAATAATGAAATCAAGATTGTCTGTACGACCTTGATCCTTCCTGTTACCAAAAGAGCAAATTATATTCTATATATACAAATATATACATTGCCTACATACTCTTCTGGTTGTCAAAGATATGTGAAAAGCACTTACATTAAAGATTTAACATAAGAGCTCCTGTTCTTATAGACCACTAAGACAGTGAATGGCATGAGTTTGCCCATATTATGATTTCAAGACTAGGCCCTTAAACATTCATCTACACAATGAGGATGCAGAATGTATTTATTGCTTTATTTTGAACTTCTGCAGTTTGGAGTCCTTTCATGTGTCCCTGATACAGCTAACATAGGAAGGGGGTTTGTCTTCCTGTAAAAATATTGCACATTTATTGAAATATCTTTCACGGTATGGGATTAATACCTAAAAGTCTATTGGAGTAAGAAGCAATACTCTTTCATTTTAGAAAAATGCTTATGATCCAAAATAAATAGGCTTATAAAGCTTTCTTTTTCATTTCCTGCCCAATTCTGCCTGGATTTTAGTCATTGAATTTTTGAAACATCATCCTCCAAAAAATCTAACTGTATTTCTACATTTTCTTTTCTCCCAGTGCAGACTAATCACTTTTCATAATGTTCTCATCACCTGTCTCATCTGCATGTTAATTAACTCTGTTGTTTGAATGTTAACTATCTGTACTTTAGCACATCAAGTTTTGACTTCATGACTGCTGAATGAAATGTTCCAGTACCTTCATTTGGCTACTCAGCCAAAGATTGAACTCCGTAGAATTGGGAAAATATACCTTAGAATTTTATCTCCCTGAGTAGGCCAAATATAAAAATTTCAAATATTGAACATACATTTGGGAAAGTTTAGATGTGTATGAGACAGTTTTTTTTTTCGTAGTGCGTTTCTCTTGCTATCCTTGGATATTGCAGATCTTGAGGGATTTATTTTTGTTCTTCAAGTCATGCTGCTCTGTGTCTGACACTTATGTTAAATGCTGTCATTCAGACACTTGCCATGAATTATCCTTATGCTGATACATGGAAGTCATCTTAAATTTCAGTTTATCCATAGGAAGCAATTTAGGGCTTGATGAGGTGCCTAAAGGAGTATTTAGCTTTGACTGTATGAAAACATAGTGGTGTTCAGATTTACACAGCCTGATACTTTCATGCAATGTGCCAGTGAGGTTTATCTCATTAGTTTGTTCTATATGACTGCAGGTGTTCAGGCTGTGAGGAAAGCAGTCAGATTATTTAGATGCCATAATACACAGATACAATATGGGGCAGGTTTAATACCGACTGTTTTTGAGGACCTGTGTTGGAAAATTTGACCAAATCAGTTGGATAAAATTGTGCTGCGCTGATTTCAGTCTTTCTGCAGTTGAGTATACATCTGGGCCAACTGTGAAGTAACTTTAATCCAATTTCTTTAAAAGTTCCTAGTATTTGAATTTTTTTATTTAAATGATCCATTAAAACAATTATCAGTGCAAACTGCACTGTTCTAAGCTCATACTGTGATGCTTTTGATTTTGTCCCACACCTTGGGTTTTTTTGACTAAGGTCAACCATAAATAGTCCAATCTGCACTATAATGTGGTAACATGAAACTGGTAAAGTTTAGCCTATTTAATATCCAGTACCATAAAGTATTTGGTTAATTACAGAACATCCATAGAGTATAATGTATATCATGATTATGAAGGGCCATGGCCTCTAAGTTCATTTGCATTATTTTTTTATTTTAAATAGTTGAAAGTATTTGATAAAAACAGCTACAAAGCTTTTTAGAATTTTTGAATATGAACACGTTGAGAAAACAAATGGATTGTGTCTCTTAATACGCAGAAAGATTTCTCTGCTGGATGTGTGTGACAGTGTTAGGAGTATTGGCAGTTGTGCTTAGGAAGACTTCTTTTAAGGTACAGACTAGATAGTTACTTGAGTTCAAATTCAGTATGACCTATGAGGTAATAGAAAAAGCAGGATTAGTCTCATCCGTAAAGTAATTCTGAAGCTGATAACTAAATATTGAATTGAATTTTGGAAGAAAATAAAACAAGCTTATTAAGCTTTCTATTGACACAGCAGTTATTCTTTTTTTTTTGTCTTTAACAGGATAAAAACTAAAAAGATGACCAGAACTTCCAAGTTCTATTCCCCTAGTTTTACGGAGAGTGACTGTGTCAACACTTAGGATGTAAGAGGCGTGCTTATTTGGAGAGTGTTTGACTGTGAGCGTTCTGCAGCTGCTACATCACACATTGCATAGTTAAGCCTCAGCTGAGCAACGCTACAATGTTGATTGCAGCTTGTCAAGCATTGCAGGCTGCTCCTCTATACTTAATTGAAGTACATATTTTCTACAAGTATGGGTTTCCAGCAAGACCACTAGATTTCAGAAGTTTCTATTGTCTATAATTTTAAACTGTATTATTATACAGGAAAAGCCTTTCTTTAAATTGAATTTTGTTTTCTCAAATGGAGAAGTGAAATAATTTTGGATCCTATTCAATATCATTTCTGAAAGGCTTAATTTTTAGTGTACAGTTTTACAGACAGTTGAACAATAATGTAGAGTAGACTACCTTTTTATTCCTGACACTATATTTTGTTAGACTTGTACTATAGAAACAGTTCATGTTGAAGTAGGCAGCCATTTTTGTCCTGATGTGCAACTACTGCCTTGTGTATGTAGCTTTTTGTTTGATTATAAATTCTGCATGGCAGGGACTCCTAGGTATAAAGGAACCAGTGCAAAATAGCACAATTCTGCATCAATTTTATTATATGATACAATTTTTTAAAAATTATGTCCTCCTCACAGTATTTCCATCTATCTCTTTTGATACCTATTTACAAAAAGATTGAAGTCAAAAGTGAGATTTTTGTTCACGGAAGGCATGAGAAATTTTCTGGAAAGAAATAGATCTGTGTGAAATAAAATTAAAAGTATTTGTATTTTTCATTTATCACAATGAACTCTTTCCACAGCTGTATTATAGATGTCCAAATATTTATCATTACAGTATCTTACCTTATTACATTTATCATCACTCTGGTATTTTCCTTCCTTGAGAATAATTACTTTTCCTTTTGTTTCACCTCTTTCCATATCAATTTCTTTTAGAGCAGCTAATTCAGGGTTTTCAGAGGAGCATTAGTATGGCAACTACTGAATCAGCTGATGCGCTGTTTTCAGCTACTCATCCTGATGCAGCTTTGTAACTGTTTGACATTCAGTACATTGAATTGAAAGTGACAAGCCTGCCAGTAGTAAAAGTGGTGTCTGTTGAGATCAAAAAGTGAGCTGTTTCTCTCAGAAGCCATTTAAACTGCAAGAGTACGACATGATCCAGTGCTCTTGATGGCCTCCATCTGAGTATACACACTTGAATCATAGAATAGTTTGGGTTGGAAGGGACCGTAAAGGCCATCTAGTTCCAGCCCCCTGCCATGGGCCGGGACACATTTCACTAGAGCAAGTTGCTTAAAGCCCCATCCAGCCTGGCCATGAACACTGCCAGGAATGGGGCATCCACAGCTTCTCTGGGCAACGTGTGCTAGTCTCACCACCCTCACAGTAAAGAATTTATTCTTAGTATCTAATATAAACCCACCCTCATTCCATTTAAAACCATTACTCCTTGTTTTATCACTACATGCCATTGTGAAAAGTCCCTCTCCAGCTCTTTTGTAAGCCCCTTTTAGGTATTGGAAGGTGCTAGAAAGTCTCCTCAGACCCTTTTCTTCTCCAGGCTGAACAACCCCAACTCTCTGACCAGTGTCTTAGCCTTTCCTCTCAGGTGACCTGTTCCATCCTTCTGAGCATCTTTGTGGCCCCCCATGGACTTGCTCAAATAGGCTCATGTCCTTCTTATGCTAGGGTTCCAGAGCAGGACACAGCCCTGCAGTTGGGGTCTCACAGAGCAGAGCAGAGGCGCAGAATCCCCTCCCTCCACTGCTGCCCACGCTGCTTTGGATGCAGCCCAGGACACGTTTGGCTTTCTGGGCTGTGTGTCCACATGGCTGGGTCATGTCCAGCCTGTCACCCACCAGCATCCCAAGGCCTTCTCTTGAGCTTATCCAGGTCCCTCTGGATGGCATCCCGTCCTTCAGGAGTATCAGCTGTACCACGCAGCTTGGTGTCATCTTTAGACTTCCTGAGCATGTGCTCAATCTTTTTGTCAATGTTGTCCTCAATTAAAGAAAACATCTTCAGCATCATAGCAAAGATTAAAGCTATTCTGAGACAGAAACTTTTTTGTGATGTTTAGCAGAGCTAAAGCATATAGCACAGGAGTTAGTTGTGCTGAACTGATTTTGGAATGGAAGTTAAAGATGAAAAAACTTCAGTTTTCTGATGGAGAGCTTTTGAAGCAAATTGAACTAGCATGAATTAAGTATAAAATGACCATAGTAACAGAGATAAAACCAATAACAGAATAAAAGAACTGAAGATAAAGCTATCATAGTTGTAGTATAACTTTCATAGTGGTCTTTTAGTGATCTCTTAGTGGAGCAGCCAGCTGAAGTGATTGCTTCTATCATGGCCAAAGCCTTCCTGTAGGTTGGGTTTGGGTTTGCTAACTAATTGTTACTAATTCTCGGTGTATTGGTATTCCATTGTCCTTTCAGTGGTAGGTTACAGCTTGCACTCCAGAAATTGTTTAAAAATCATTTACTCTTCCTGATCACTTGCTTTTCTAGCTTAATCCTAGCCTACACAGATGAGGATAAACTCTAATCAATAGTGAATTAGTAACATAAAAATGAAACTGAACTACTTTCAGGGCAGGGGTGAGTCAGCAAAGAGAAAACAAAATTCTGATAGTGTTGTGCAGACAGTGTCTGATGGGCTAGGGAAATGAAGTCTCCCTAACATTTGAAAACCAGATTAGATAGCTAAAGAAGAGCAGAGAGTTGGGACTTGATGATCCATATGGATCCTTTCCAGCTTGACACATTTTGTGATTCCGTAACTCAAAACAGATTTTCACAAAATGTGCCTGTCTTTTAGTGGACGCAACTTTGCAACAAAAGAACAAATGAGTCCATTACCCAGGGGATGACTCCTCTGGTTTGCAGCACTGAATAAACAAGCCTACTTATGTGAGCCATCTCATTAAAGAGAACATACATTTCTGAAGTTTATATTTATTTCTTTATATTTTTCTGCGTAGCAGAAGTCTGAAGAATCTACTCAATAAAATCTTGGGAATTTTGGGCATTAGAATTCTGCCTCAGGCTGTTGTATCTTGTAATCTTTACTCTGTCCCATGGTTGTGTTGCTCAATTGATCTTTATTTCTTACAAGCATGGGTTGAGAAAAGGCAATATGTAAAATATGGAGCAAAATGCTAAGAGGTGTTGTTAGCAGTCAGATTGTTACCAGTCGTTGCAACTTAGACACAGAAGCCATTTCTCCCTTGGAGTACGACTTCCTAAACTCAAATTAGGAAACATGACAAAAAGAGAACCCTGTTTCCACTGTGGCCTATGGGGTTTCATTTCTCTTTGGATTTGCTGCCCTCACAATAAGCTGTTAGAAGAAAATAGTCTAACTAGTTCAGCTAACTCAATGATGTGCAGGCTTTCATGGTTTAGCCACAAATGCACCATATGTGAAGATTTGACTACTGAGCAAGAGGGAAATAATTCAGCTAAACATCTCTAGGTGTGTTTTACGTTTACACATTGCAGACATTTTGTTTTGATTTTCTGGTGGTAATTATTTTTAATGCCTGCAAGTAGACCAGCAAGACAAACTAGTGACAAACTCTAGTCTAGTGAATTCCCTGCTATGGACTCTGTCCATGTGGAGGATTCACTGGAGAACTGACACATAATTCTGTGTACTATGTGACACTCTGGAGATCACTCAACTCACAGGGGGCATTTAGGTAGGATTTTATGCAAATTGAAGAATGACAGGAAGTCTAATTATGTTTCTGTGGCAGCACTGCTTGTTGAAGACCAACCTCTGCTTTCTCAGGGGAGGCAGGGGTGGTGCAGTCAGCATCACACAAAAGGTATGAGCTCATGTAAAAAATGAGTGAAAACTGATCTTACCCATCTGCATTTCTAGGTTAGCATGAGAGAGCATTTAAAGTTTGAATAGCTAAATACCATATTTAATGTCTACTGAGCGAAAAGAAAATCAAAAATAGATTTTAAGTCTCTTAAAATGAGGCCCAGCAGGACGCTGCTGCAAAGTTGGCTTGCAAGTTATTTTCAAAATACTTTCCTAATTTATTGATGAGGAAATACATTTTTCCTCAAGCATAGATAGATTGCTGTACAGAGAGCCAAATGTACAGAGTTCTTTCAAGATACCACAAATGATAAGCAGGTTGCAAGTAAGCGTTTTGAAAATTGCAAGGTAGCAAAAGTATTCCTTGAAAATATTTGAGGGGTTTTCACTGTATATTGAAAACAGAAATAAATCAAATACTCAGGGCCATCAAAGTATAACTTTTGTGCTGGTTTGTATACCTGCATCCTAGTGCCTCCTTTTCAATAAGGGTGAAACATTGCTTTGCTTTCAATTGTCTCTTAAAAAATTACTTCATAGCTGGAATTAGTCACTCCAGGCATTTTCTTTGCAAGTGCTTCAAATAAGCATAAAAGCTAGAATATTAATGATGCCTGAGTGTTACTCATGATTTGTGGCTTGATGAGCTGATCCTCACAAAAGCTTTCAAATTTCTGCCTTGTTTTTAAAGGATTGTAGAGAGGTTGCTGAGTGGGAGCAGCTTGTTGTGCTTTCTGAACTGCATTTGGTGAAAATTAGCAATTTTTTAATCTTTGTTTTGTTTTCATCCACCCTTACCGTGTATAATAAGCACCAAACACTTAATCTTGAGATACTGATAGAAGTGTCTGAGAAGTCCTCTGTGGATTGATCATAATGACTGCACCAGGCTGCAGAGTTAGGGCTTCAAAGATTTCTTGTCATAATAAAGGCAGCTTTAAAGTGTTAGAGAAAAAATAAGGAAAAATTAATAGCAATTTAAATTAATTAAATCCTTGTGGTGTTAGCACAAGGTTTTGGCATTTTTGCTTTGTTTTGGTTTTGAATGTGTTTTTCCTTCTCCTGGCTTACTGAAATACTGCAACTCTGAAGAGGAAGATGCTTAGAAGTGGCTATATGACCTGCTTGTATGGATATACTTGCTAAAGTCATCCCATAAGAAGGAGGGATGGGTAAAACCTTGTCATTTTCTCTTTCTCCTCATTGAAGGACTTTCTTTTTTACACTGTAATTACTTAGTGATTTGTCTCATCCGAAAAGGTTCCCTTTTCTTGACATTGTATGCAATACCTTGTGATAACAAAAGGGAGGGATAAAATCAGAATGTTCCTTAGCACAAAAACTATTATTCATTTAATTTGTAATAGATCCTTCAAGGTCTTTGGGAAAGGATTTCACAGACCTCTTTCTAATCTGTCAACATTTGGTGCTGTTAAATACAAATTTCTTCCTATACCTTTTGGTTTTTCATACAGTATCTGAAGTATTATTTTTATAATGAACTGTAATCAATATGATATAATACATGCAAATTACATAACCACATTTTATAAAATTAAACCGTTAAAAAATTACTTTGCTAATTAAGTATAATTACCCAGTAAACATACTGAGTATTTCCATCCATGGGATAAAACACTAAACTTTCATTAGAACAAATAAGGAGCATTACCACCAAGGTATGAATAATTGTTTGTGATACTGAGAGCAAAATTTTGACCTGCTGTGTTTTCTGACCATGTTAACAGTTGTCCAAATTCTCCATGGTGTTCAGCTGTGCCTAACCTATAGAATAGGGCTTCTTTCTGTGACTTGATGTTTATATTCAAGATGTTCCAACCATCAGTTTTTGTTTATGCCCAGAAACCAACAGTCAATACTGATCTACCTTATCATAAGCCCCTTTTTACTTAAATCAAATCTACTATAGTTTTTTGTCCTTTTATTTATGTTGGAAACCCCCCATGTGCATTCTGATACCATTTGATGATACTGTTCTGTGGGTATTTTCATTGTTCCCTTTTCTTGTTTCTTTCATGACTTTTTTTTCCAGAGGGAAACTAATTAAATTATTGCTCATCTGATTTATAAACAGCAGTATTATCTCTTCTAATTGAAATAACTTGTGGCAGTTTTGTGTTTCACTTGTTTTCTAAATTGATTCTTACACTGACAATGGGTAGATCAATATTCTAACTTCATGGTTGTAATCACATCCTTAAATCAATATTTACAAAGCTCTTGGAAAGGAATAAGGTGTTCCCTCCCTTTAGGCTGAGACTAATACATTGCTCCACATTCAGATCAGTGTTTTGGAAACTCCAAAGTAATGTAAGATCTTTCCTATACTTACCCTTCAAGGTTAATTTTGTTTTACAAAATTGCTCTAGATTTGAATATTACATTGTAAATAACAGCGTGATTCAGAGCTAACAATGAAATCATTACAGGAGTTTTTTGGCCAGTAAAAAGTTAGGGGTTTGATGAATTTGAAAAACACACTGGAATTTACCTTTTTTTTTTTTTGCTAGTTTACAAGTAATTTTTTTAGCTGGTTTGCAACTAACTGCAAATAATTTTTAGTAATATGAGGACCACAGACAGCAAATGTGCATAATAATTTCCACAAGGATAATATTGGATATTATATCCAATACATTTTAATTAAGGCAAGTATTTGTATCAAAGTATGGGGGTAATGTTATATACTGTGGAGATTTTTTTTCTTTGCTTTATTAGTTGATATGATGGCTGTAATGTCTGCTAGTTTAAAAATGGCATTATAATAAAGTAGTATCTTATGCTTGATATTTAGTATTGCCTTTTATTCTGCAGGAGTTCATACTGCATTATAAAGTATATTTACACATAATCATTTCACTGCTCACTTAAAAGCATTACCAGAAGTAGAGATGGTATGGGAAAATAAACCACCCCTAGAACAGAATGCAAAGCATTTTGAGGATTTTTTGCATTTGTAGGCAAAAACTCAGTATTTGGGACGTAAACCTCAGTCCTTCGAGGAGCATGTCCAACCTGTTCCCCTCTTCCTGTGTAACTGCTGTAAGCACATTATTTCCCTTCTCCCATCAAGGTGAAAAGATGATGGTGAGCTCTTTGAAAATTACAGATAAAGGATAATATGTGTTGGTACAGGTTTCTGATGTGCAATCATGTGTTTGTGTTGGGTATTGATTTCCTTGGATCACAGAGAGCCAAGAAAGAGTGCCTAGGAGGGTGCCCCTTCCCTTGGGCATGCCTAGCCTGCAGTGAGTGTTCCCAGACACGAGGCAGAGCGTGACTGCGCTCAGCCTGCAGCGAGCATGGCTGCATGGGATGAAGCAAGCTGCTCTCTTTGAACTTCATTTTGAGAGGTGGAATACCAACAAAGTTCAGACTAAAAACATCTGCGTTTTTTGATGGATTTGGACTGCAGGACAGAATTCAATACTTAATCAGCCTAAGCCTGTCAACACAGGGAGCTGAACCTCAACCAGCTACTGCACATGATCCTCTCCAGGAAGCCAAGGCTCTTGGCAGCTTCTTGTTGCTACATCATCAATCACCACAGCAGGCACGAACTAGCATGTGCCTGTGACACCAGCTGTTGCAAAGCATTATTTTGGAAATGCATTGGTCATCCCAGTGCAATGTGATTGTTAGTGATTGTAATCTTTTTAAGGGCATTATTTTTTATTTTACTTTTAATACGTTGCAGCAAGCTCGCAATTAATTTATTACTATGTCAGTAATAATAGAGTACATGCCATATGCTATAGCTGCTAATCATACCCAAAACTTCTGCTTTTCACAGCCCAAAATAAGTAGGCCAATTCAGATACTTAAAACCAACATGAGATTCCATGTATTTGCTTTTTTGTGAAAAACATTTAACATTATGTGAAATAAAAATGTGGCTTCCCATTTGAAAATAGCTAAAATTTCTCTGTGGAATAAAGCATTTTGTCTTGTAAAGTACTTAACACTGCTGTTACTTAAATAATACAATGTGTAATCTGAAGTTATCAATAAGCAGGAATTAATATATTTTTAAGCCATTTTGCATAAAATTACTGTGAAGTATCACTGGATTAAAATATCAAATTTAATCCAGTTTTGAATCAGGATTAAAAGTTAGTGATATAAATTAATGTTTTCTTAAATGTGATGTCAGCTCACTTTCAACACTGGCACTTTGTAATAGAGAGACATACTTAGATACTAGTGTTGTAGTGAGCACATTATCATTTTCTAGGTTTAAAGAACATAGTTCATGTCATCTTAAGTGATCATTTCGTATTTTTATCAGTTACAGGAAGCTTTTACTTTCCCTACTAGCTGTAGGATTTTTACCAGCTTCCAGGTAGAGCACAATCCATTAGCAACTATTGTTTGGTCCATTGAGGTTTTTTATCTATCTGTTTTCCCTCCAGTCAGACACAAGAATGTTGTTACAGACAGTGTCAAAGACCTTTCTGAAACTGAGGTAAATGACATCTACTGCTCTCCTCTCATCCATAAATCCAGACATTGTATCAAAGAAGGCTATCAGGATGGTCAGACATGATTTTTCCTACATCTCCTAATAAATCTCCTTCTGATTCTCCTAATAAATCCATTAATTTTCCCAGATACCCTTTTCTCCTTCATGTGCCCTGAAATATGCTCCAAGATGACTTGTTCCGTGATTTTTCCAAGGACCAAAGTAAATATGACTTGCCTATATTTCCCTGTATTTTCTTTTGCCCTTTCTTGACAACATTTAATGTTCCTTATCCCCAGGGATTTCCCCCAAGTTCCATGATATTTAAAAGATAATACAGAGTGGTGTTAGAAAGACATTGGCTGCTTCTCTTCAACACTCTTGAATGCAACCCTTCATGTTCTGTACATCCTTACGCTTTGAGTTGTCTCAAATAAGCCCTGATTCGATCTTCATCTCCTGTTGGAAATTCTTCTTTATTGAGGTCTTTCACTGACACCAGGGCCTGGGAGGCTGACTGAGGCCAAGGCAGCACTGGATATCTCAGCCTTTGTTGGGTATGTTGTCACTAAATCCCACACTCCATCTGGGAGCAGGCTCACTTTCCTCCTTTCTGCCTTTTGTTATCAGTATGATTGTAAAAGCTTTAATTATCACCTGTAGCATCCCTTAAATGTGTCTGTTTAGTAGAATTTTGCCTTTCCTGAGACCATCCAAACTTGTCCATGTGATGTTTCTAAATTTCTCATTTTTAGTATGTCCTCGCTTAAATCTCCTCTTTGTGGTTTTTCTTAGTATGTCATGAATTCTCTCATGAAGCAAACTGGTCTGGTACACTTACTTCCTTGTTTGGAAATTCTGCAAATTAATGTGTTCCTGCTGGTGGAAGCTGTAGCACATGTAAACAATCTCCCCCTCCCCAAAAACATGGGTTAGAGACTCAGAAGTTTCTTTAAGGTTATTCAGAACAGAATCTTCTTGTTAGGTTGTTTTTGTAATACTTGGTGACAGGAGGGAGAGCTAACTTACGCTATTACTTAATATATTGTTTAGTCCTGAGATGGTGATTAGAGAAGATAATTTACCTGGCATTATTGTTACAATTTATGGCACTCTGATGGAGTCTATTACTACAAAAGGATTCCAAAATAACAGATACTTTTTGTCATTTTAATCATCTGTTTCTTCAATTATCTTTATTAAAGAAATGTAAAATTTTATTATGAAACAGAAAAAGAAGCCTGAAGGATAAAGATAAGTAATTTTTACTATTCCTAGAGGTGTCTTTGGCGATGTTTCTCCTTCATATTTATGTAGTTATGGAGCAAAGTATATTAGCTTGAGATTAAAGCTAAGTATGTTCAATTTCATCTTCACCACATTATTTCTGCTTTATGTAGTAATCAAAAGGTGTATAATGAAAATTTTATTTTCAAGGGTAATGGCAAGGCAAACTTTTTAATATAAAAATGTTATTACAAAATTATTTGAATTTATTATTGCTTTTGTTATGAAACAACAAAGTAGCAGCCATGTATCCCTGGTTACTTTCCCGTGGGATAGCTTGATATAAACAGTGCATCCAAGAGAAAGACTGGGGATTATGGAGTGGTGATAGTGAATATTAGAAAATACTACTCTTTAGCATCCTTGCAACCAGCAGGGCTGGCTCTTCACGGCTTAACCACTCCTCCCGACTCTTTTCTTCACGTCTGCTCTCTGTAGCAAAAACAATCTTGTCCTTGGATAAGCAAACATTAATTTTTGCTTGCGCGGTTCAAAACCTTTCAGCTGTCTCAGAGCAACAGATTTTTTTGAGAGAGTGAGACAAAAAGGACAGAAGTTCAATTGTGGACTCATTTCTGGTGAGCCTGTAGAATCAGAAGGAGACTGACTGCCAGTGGAAGTGTCAGTACTCTTGTGGTCTAGGATCATCCATTTGGAGCTCAGTATTACTGAGTTTTGCTGTATGCGTCACATTCATTTCTTGAATCCAGAAATGCATGTTAACAGCAGGTTGCATTATTTCACTGAAGAATGTCTAAAAAGATTTGTATGATAAAGTATCAACAGCAAAGCTCAAATGAATTTACTGCAGAGAAAAATGAACAAATAAAATGCTTGAGATCTGACAGCCTGAACAGGTGCCATTTCTGACCACATGGGTTGTAGTTAACTAAATGGTCAAATGCATTTACACCCAATCTGGTGCGTGCTGTGCCCAGCACGTCTGCTTGCTGGTTTTGTGAAGATCACTAAGTACTGCAGCTCTGGACAAACTGCAGCACAAGGTTAGCTTCCCACACTCTGGTTTTCTTGGTGTGTCGCCATCCAAGATGGGTGCTTAGTAAAAATACATTAATTCCGAAAATCCGATGGGGGCAGGCAGAACAGGATGAGTTCATTAACTACCACTTGGACATTTGGTTCAGAGAGAGAAGTCAGTCTGGGTGGTCCCAAGGAGGAGAGTAGGGGAAGAATTGCCTCATAGCTGTGTCACTGCTGCTTCATCCCTATCCCTGTGAAGCTACACCTGCTCACACAGCCTCCTCCTGTATTGGATTGTTGTGACACTGGATTTTGCTTAAAATGGGTGCAGGTTGTGGAAGCTGAAATCTGAACTAACTGCACTGCCTGAATTTTGGGGTTATATAGAACACCATATATATATATATATATATATATACATACACACATACACACACACACACATATATATATGTGGCTACCACCATGGGGCACCAGATGTGGTATCTGGTGCGGGGGTTCTTTCTGACCCCCGGGTGCTCTAAGGCACCTAACTCTGGAGCTCTCTAGGCTCCCACTCTGAGCTCTTAGGCTCTTTCTTATTGGGTAATCTCTAATAAGCAAAGCAACTAATAGGTAAAAGGTTATTTGTTACAAAGCATATCTTATTACAAAGCACATCAGTCTCAAAAACCAATAGCAAAAGCAATGGCAAGCAATGGCAAAAGCAGCAGCAATAAGCAAATGGCTAGAAGCCAGAATGGCTAAAGCAAGTGGCTAGAACCTGAATAGCTAAAAGCAACAACTCTCCCCATACATACTGTTATATAGGATTTTCCCAACAAGCTAAGATGCAAACTCAGACCACTACTCTTCAACCTATTAGAATTCTAGTTCCTTAGCTCACCAGGTTACAAATAACACTATGCATAGAATCTATCTTGTCCTATCTAAGAAATGTAAGCAATATTCTTACTATAGCTCTATGATGTCTAAGTCCTGTCTACCACTGTGGTTCTGGAGCCTCTACTGAAGACATGAATGTGTTTATCCTTCACTAGGACACTCTCTGCTACTGTGGCATTTGAAACTGTACTCACTAAAAACATGAGAATTCACTTTAAGACTTATTCAGTCCTTACACTCTGATTTCTCTCTGAAGAATTCAGAGAGACCCTAACTCAGTGACTCCAGCATGCTCTTCTCCAGGCTGTAGCAGTATTAAGAAATCTAATTTATATACAGAGGGCTGAAGTTGCCTGCTACTGCTGTTTTTTTAGACTTTGTTTCCTCAGTGGGGTCCTGCCCCATGACTGGGAATTGTGAATGTTAGAACAGTGCTCTGAGGAAATGATGTGGAGGGAAAACATTGGGACTAGAAATGCACAGCAGCCTTTTTTTGCAGACCATGCTGTCATTATACTAGTCACTGTTCAAGTACACATTCCCTGATCAATAGACAATTAACACAGTGATGCTTTTAACATTTTTGTTTTCTGTGGTTTTGGCTTATATCTGTATAGGTGCAATTGATTTAAACAGATTACACAGTGTAGTCTTTTCTCTGTGTTATATTCCATATGTTCAAAATAGTGACCTCCCCCCAGCTCCCATGTGCTGTGTTCCCTGCTGCTCAGTAAAGACAGGCAGCTCTGATGTAGGCAGCTTTGCTGTTTCTGTAGAGACATCTGTATTTCCCTGCTCCTTCAGTTCATCAACTCTGGCCTCAAGGTGCTCTACCAGTGCTCTGAGGGCCATTAAGTGCTTGCACCACATTTGGATCAGACACATAGATCTAACCTTATCTCTGAAAGGTCTGGAGAAAATAACATTGGAAAGGAGATCTTCTGTTCAAGCTCGTGCCCTCTAGACTAGCTTGAATTAACACCCACTTAGAGGGGGTAAGAAGTCAGAAATGTGCCTGGAAGGTTAAACATTAAGTATGTAAAGCTAGACTTCCAAACTTCCATAATGCATGGAAATGTGTGTGTAAAAAAATGTCTGAACAAACCTAAAGTTGAACAGTTAATACATTTTAAAGTATGTGAATTTTAAAGTCTTTTTGAGGTTCCCTTTTGCTGGTTGCCTTCAGGGGAGGTGAGACAAGTTTCTAACCTTTGCAGCCATCTCAGTGGAAGACAGGGAAGGAAGAACACACAGGCAGAAAAAAAATCTCAAATTTCATCTTGTTGTGTGATCTTTGAAGGGCTTCAGGAATAAAAATTTTTAAAGAGAACCCCATAGGTGCTACATGATCTGCATTTTGTTAGTCAGGCTTAAAATTGCCACAGGAGACACAGATTTACTGCCAACACTGTCACCCCTCTTCTCAGCTGCCTTTTCATTCTCTTCCCCTTTCCAGCTCTTAGGTTTGTAATTGACAGCTCCTCCAAACTGTTTGTGATATTTTTGGGGTATCCACCCTGGATGTTTCTAATGACAGAATGAGCCCCAGCCTTGCCTCAAGTTAATCTGGTCTAGGGTCTCACATTACATCTTGTCCTTTCCTATGTTTAGGGAGAACTTGTCTGGCTTACCAAAAATACTCCTTTCCTTTGCTTTTTTTAGACATAGTTTGGTAAAGTCAGGCCAGATTCCTGATTCAGTTCATGACATGGCTGTGTTTCAGTGGTCTGGGTAAGACAGGGGAAACTGTGACCTGTGGAATGACAACAAATGGGGGTTATGGGGTTGGCAGGAATTCCATAATCTGCAGAACTCTGTATATTGTTAAATTGTAGCCTCAGTCCCAACAGTTAATAGAAATATCTCTGATGTACCAACAGTCCTGTACAGGAATTCACATAGGTTTATTGTGCTGAAATGCAGATGTATTTCTGTATCTCTATGCCAGAGCACAGAGTATTTGCCTTAGATTTTGGTCAGAGATGTTCAATAGACCCTCCTGATTAAGGTGCAGCCTATAATAATCATGGCAGCCATGTATA
Source organism: Alethe castanea (assembly GCA_024734035.1). NCBI lineage: Eukaryota > Metazoa > Chordata > Aves > Passeriformes > Muscicapidae > Alethe > Alethe castanea. Next base: position 35,856,412 of record JANRGV010000051.1, on the reverse strand, counting down.
TTTTAAATTATGTCTAAGTATTTCCAGAGTGGTGAAACCCTTTGTTGTTTAATAATTTTCCAGTCTAGCTATTCTTTGTGTCACTTTATGAGTTTCTGAAGTTGAGAGCATTGGTGAGACAAAGGCAGTTGAACATCAGTCACTTGAGTTAAAAAAAAAAAAATAAAAAAAAACCCAACAACTGAAGTTGGTTTAGGATCTTTGTAATTTTTTTTCCGAATTCATCACACAATACATCACTTAGTCATTTGGTCCTGAATAAGATTAAAAAATGATATATGCAGCTTGCTGCCCTGTGTCAGCACTGACAAACTTGTGTGACTGCATTTGAGCTGAATATTTCAGCAAATAGCACAGCCCAGCAGCAGTTGCTGAGCCCTGTCTGTATCCTCTCCTTGCAGTGAGCAGGGATTTTTCATTTCATACATCATTTACAGCTTGCCACAGTGATTCCAGTTAGCCAGGATATATTTTCAACACAAAGAGAAGAAGAGAAATATGTATCATTTTTTTGCAGAAGTTGGGCGTATTGGGTTCAAATTTAATTGCACTACAACATCAGAAGCTACACTAATAGAAAAAGAGTAAACTGTGCTTAACTCAGAGTTAAATAAGATCAGTTTTCTTGTTGCACAAGAACTCTGCCAAGTAATTTTGCTGCTTTGATGCATTGCATCCATAATAGCCAGTGCACATACTTAAACAGGTACAGTGCATATATCATCCATCGATGTGTTTTACAAAATAACAGATGTCTTCAACCCTCTTGGCAGAATTGCCTTGTTAATGGCACTTACTGCTGCTGGAAAGTGCAGCTCCTGTTTCTTTAGCTCTTGGAGTCTTTAGCTTCCTGCTGGGCAAGACAATCATGAAGGGAGGTCTCAGCAGGGATCCACTGACCGCAGGATCTGTGTGACCCTAGAGGGAAGGCTCACTTCCATTTTCTCTTTTTTTTGCCCCCTAGAGTCCTACCAGCATGTCTGGATTCTGCTCTTCAGCAGACAGGATAGGTTTTATTAGTCATCTGAGCTGATTTAAAAATAAATGGGGAAACAAGCAGCCTTTTTCTGCAAAATGCTGGAAAACTTCAGGTGATCTGAGCATTTTCCCTTCGGATCAGGTCCATAGATAAAGCATCTGTAGAAACACGTGTAAGAAACACAGACCAAATACTTTTTCTTTTTCCCTTTCTTTTCCTTTTTCTTCTCTTCTCTCTTCTCTCTCTTCTCTTCTCTTCTCTTCTCTTCTCTTCTCTTCTCTTCTCTTCTCTTCTCTTCTCTTCTCTTCT
>JANRGV010000051.1:35843327-35855024 GCA_024734035.1 Alethe castanea | reverse complement strand
GTGCCCCTGCAGCCCATGGGGGCCCATGGTAGAGCAGAGATCCACCTGCAGCTCCTGGAGCATCCCAGCCAGAGCAGGGGGATGCCATAGGAGGCTGTGATTCCATGGGAAGCTCACACTGGAGCAGGCTGCTGGCAGGACCTGTGTCCCATGGAGAGAGGAGCCCACACTGGAGCAATGTTTCTTGTCAGGACTCATGTTCCCAGGGGGGACCCACACTGGAGCAGCCTGTTCCTGAAGGACTGGAGCCTGTGGAATGGACCCACACTGGAGCAGTTCATGAAGTCCCATGGGAGGAACCTCAGACTGGAGCAGGGGAAGAGTGTGCGGAGTCCTGCCTGTGAAGAGGAAGGAGCAGCAAAGACAGTGTGTGACAAACTGACTACAGCCACCATTCCCTGCAGAGAAATCACCTGTGAAGTAGAGCCCAAGGGAGGTATGAGTGGAACATGTTTTAATTTTTGTTCTTATTTTTCATTATTCCACACTGATTTGAAATAAATTAAACTATTTTCCCCAAGGCAAGCCTGTTTTGGCCACGATGGTAACTGGTGAGTGATCTCTCCTTGCCCTTATGTCAGCCCATGAGCCTTTTGTTAGATTTTCTCTCCCCTGGCCAGCTGAGGAGGGGAGTCATAGAGCAGATTTGGTGGCACCTGGCATGCAGACAGGGCAAGGCCCTAGTATACATGCATATGTTCCCCTGTCTCCCCTCTACTGTTTTGCAAAAGAACAGAGTTCCCCTAAAAACCGACAAGGGCTATTATAAACATTCCTCTTTATTTTTACTCTATTTTAATAATTATTATTATTTTTATTTCTTCATTTTTTTTCTTTATTTTTTTTCTAGACCCTTAAAATTTGATGTTTATCACTGTCCAAATTTTCTCTCCTAGTTTCAAGGCATCCTCAAATTCTTCAAGAAATAAGCAATTGTTTAGAGAAATGTTTCAGAAAGGGCTCCTAATTTCTTAGCTTTATGTGGACCTGATTCTTATACCACTTTCTGATGCAAGTGAGAAACTGGTTACACTGCCTTTAGGTAGTGAAATGCCTCTTAAAGTCTTTCAGAAATAACACAGATTTGCATCTTCTCATCCTACTGGACCTAAATACAGCTCTTTAATAAATGTAGCTATAGATAGATCTTGGAATAATGGCTAGTTATTAAAAACAAAACAATGCAAATCAAACAAAAATTAAAAAAAAAAAAAGAAAAAGCAACAAGAAATTCCTGTCTTTCCGCTGAAAAAGCTACATTAGATACATACAGCACCTTCCATGAGCATTGCTGAAATGTGTTTGGGCTACTCTAAACCCAGTTCTAATGGTTTCTCAGCAAAACTGCCCTTTTGCAGTGGTGTGAAAATGTTTTGTGCATTTCCTAGTCTTTTCTGACATCCTTTCTTGAAGAATTACTTTCAGTGGACTGCATACTTGTTCAGATGTTGTAGAGGTGTAATTTCTCATTAGCTAAGGAAAAGTAATTCTTTATTACCTGGAGGCTTGTGGCCAAGTAATATTGTTTCTTTTAACTACAATAATTAATCATTTCCTGTCCTTCCTCTTTAGATCCCTTCTAGCTGGAATTTTTTGGTCTCAGTCTCAAGTGTGATACTCACTGTAGCAGGGAGAAACGAGAAGCTGATCAGACCCACTCCTTCCAGTACTGCCTACACCTTTCTCCTCACTGACGCCTTCTTGGCATTGCAAAGGTATTTGTGTGTAAAATATCTTTAGTGTTATTCTGCATGAAATATTATATACTTGGGTCTTAACACCTCAGCAAATCTCTCCAGGCCTGTCACAAGTTGTGGGCAATGAGAGGTGTGGTGCATTCAAGAGGCATCTTAGGAGTCACACTCTTGAGCCTAAATTGAGAACAACTTCCTCAACACGTTCCTGTGACAGAGCAAAGCTTTCATGTGTGTCCCAAAGCACACCCTGGGATGTGGTACTTTGAGACAACCCTAGAGGCAGTGGGTGCAGAGTAAGAGCAGAGAAAAACTCAAAGCAATAGATCACTTGGCAGCAGGTCAGGGAGTTGGAGTGACCTGGCCACACTGAGCTCTGTAGTGTAAGAGAAGGGAGTGAAGGGCACAAGTTACCAGCTGGAGAGTGTAAAGGGTTTGTGAGTAATATTTTCCCCATTAAACTCCTCCCAATATTTGTGCAAAGGATTTGGATATCCTTTGGGTGGAGACAGTGAAATGGTAAAGTGATCTGCTGTGGAATTACTGCCCTGAGCAGTATTTCAGGAGTGGAATTCAGGCGGGGAAACAAGACATGGGAACATGGTCCTGGCCTCATGATGGAAGCACCCAGCCTGGGGCTTCCCTCAGCACTGCTCTTGGAGCAGCCTGGTGCAAAGGGAAATGGGCCTGGGGTGCCCTGCCTGTTTTACATACCTGAATTGCAACATAGGCATGGGTTATGTAGCCCAAAGCTGCATAATACTGAGAAAACAGGACAATTTGAGGATTTTTTTTCCCCTTAGATATGCCACATGACTGTTTTGTGCCCCACAAAAGGGAAAGAAATATTGAAAGATTTCATGGATGATTATAGATTTTGCAGCATGCCTTCTCATTTTGTGTATTGACTCATAGACTGGGTGCTAGGAAAGGTTTCAGTAAGGAATAGTGGAGGAGTTAATACAAAGGAGCCTTGAGAGCCCAGATCACTGCCCTCTCTGCTGGAAACAGCCCTTTGGACACCAGGACATGGCAGAGATATTGGCAGCACAAAGAGAAAACAAACTGCACCTGAAAACTAGAGTGTGCCTCTAAGTCATGTCACTTTTTGTGTCTGGGATAAGACCTTAATTTTGGCTTCTGTGACACAATATAAAATGTATTTTTTGTCTGACTTTGACCTGAGTATCTTTGTTTTCCAGTCTCTGCTTATGAAATGAAACGTCTCCCTAGGCAGAGGAAATGGAACATGTCATGCTGAAAAAAAGCAGTCAGAGTGACACATGCAGTATTTCTTGTTATAAACTTGCATAAAAATCCAATGTGACAGTCAATCCTGTGTAATATGCAGATAATAGTAGATTAGTTAGTTCTAATTTGACATAGCCTGTTATCCCTGAAGTAGAGATTGTTCCAGAGCATTCTTTAGTCCTGTTTCAAAAGTTACCTGATAATATGATGGCAGTTGTTGGAACAAAAAAAAGAAACATGCCTAAAATCAACTACAATTTTAACAGATAAACCATGTCTTCACTAAAAGTTTGTCATCCTATTCTCAAGAAAACTTGCAGTCTTCTTGTGTTCACTTATTTTCAGCCTTAGACAATTGCGCTATGCCCTGCTAATAGCAAGAGTTTGGCTCCAGTTGTGCAACTGTGCACTAATTGCCTGAAAATCAGAATTGTATCTGAAGATGCCCATGAGTTTCCTTCAGAAAAAAAAAAAAAAAAAAAAGTAATGAGAGTCACTCTCTTCCCCCAAAATTACTGTCATTCAATTTGACTGAAATATTCCCTCCTCCACCATGCATTATGCCCAACCAAGCAGGAGTTAATAGCTTTCCATTGATACAGCAAATTACTTTTTACTGGGGATGACACAGCATACTTAAAAAATTTTGCCCCCCACTTTCATTTTTTCCTATTCTTCCAACATGATTCACCCTCCTACACCTTTCTTTCCATTGCCTCATGAGTAATTTCTCTTTATCTGCATCAAGCAAATGTAATGCTGTATAAAAGCTGGAAACAGCTGCTTTTGTACTGTAGTTACTATTAATAAGTCTCTGGTGTTAACACTTCTCTGATCAACACATCCTGATTTTTCCCTTGTGAAATATAACATTCAATTTATAAAAAATGGAAAAAAGATACAGACATTTATACTTCCTCATAACTTGAGCAGGATCTCAGATATGCCCTTTCCTTTAGCCCATCATTAGTAAAAGTAGATTGCATGTGCCCACCCTTTTCAACTTAAATATCATTCCTGCCTTTAAGTGATATTGGTGCCCATGTAGTAGAAGCAGTGTGAGAAAACCTACCAGCTGACACAGCATGGATGTTGTCAGCTTTCTCCACAGCTCATGAAAGGAATGTTCCATGGAACAAGGAGGTGCAGCAGACTGGGATGGTCACAAGGAAAAGACTTTTGAGATGTGTTCAACAAAGGCTGGCAATGTGGCAGCTGTAGCAAAGCAAATGGAAGCCTCTCATTTTATTTTATTTATTTTAACTTCATGTAATGGCAGACATACAAAAATAAATCAGTGCTCTCCCTTTGTTGTCAATGTTATCAAAGCTAACCATGAAACCTATGGGTAAGACCACCTGTGGAGGTGATAATTTCTCTCCCTTCAGGGTGGACAACTGTGGGAATATGCACAAAGTTGGACAAAAGGAATTCCACTTTGCACTGTACTAAAGTGAGAAACATCTGTGGGAATTTCTAGACCCTCAGTCCTGACAGAGAGTAGACAGTTTATGTAAATGCTCTACCTTTGCTCAACTAACTGGATGAATTTGTGTGCTTCAGCAGCTCTCAGGGGAGCAATATCCCCCTGAAGTTTCCCTTTCAACCAATGCTGATGAGATAGGGAAAGCTGGGAAGTATATGCAGCTCACACTGCAGAGTTTTTTATGCAATAGCCAAATACTTAGAGTGTTACATGTGTACATGCCTTGGGCTGAAGGCCTTCATGATGAGTTGGGAAGAAACATTTAATTACTCTATATAAAAATGAATCATTAAGTGCATTTAAATTTGTGGTTCCAAGACTTTTGTCCTGAGATAACAATGTGGGTGGACAGTCAAATCAAAAGAGCAAGTCAACAGTTGCCACTCCCTGTTGTTGCTGTGCCCTTGTACCAAGCCATTCCTGCACACCCTCCAGAAGTCTTTCACCACTTGTTCATTCGGGAAGCAAGGGAGGTAAACAGGTGCTGCATGCATGTTTTAGGCTGTTTTCACTGACTTGAAGATGACTATCTTCAAAAATATCTCAGTGTTTCCTCTCTGGAATAGGGGATTAGTCCAGTGGGACGCAGCAGTCTTTGAGAAAAGTCAGCAATGGCTTTGTGGAGCCACACCAATTACATCAGCACTCAAGAACACATATTGCAGGCATGGCAGGGAAGAGTTGCTCCAGCACACTTCTAATTCAGGTCCTTTGCAGAACATGGAAAATGGTTATGCTGCTCCTAGAAAAGCCTTGGAAGCAATAATGAAGTTTGATGGCAAAAGATTTCTACCTTGTTATTGAATTTAAAAACAACAAGAGGATTGAAAATGTCATAAGATTGGGTTAATAGGAGGGACTAAACTTTTTCATGAGCCTTAGATTTTTTTCTGATTCAGACTCAGATGACGTATTGAAACAACTTCAGAAAGATGAAAGGTCCACCAAGTAACTGAAGATATGGAACAGCCATCTGCTGCTGGAAGCTCCAGATACTCCTTCCAAAGTACAGCAGCAGGGGCTGCAAGCAAAAATCCTTTTATTTATTGCTCTGGAAAGTGTTCAGAAGAAGCCAGGTTGTGGCTGCCAGACTGAATAAGGGATGTATGAAATCACCCCTGTGCCAAAATGCCACAATAGTTCTGCTACATACAAAATCATTGAATTGTTAGGGTTGGAAGAGACCTTAAAGATCATCTAGTTCCAACCTCCTGCAATGGACAGGGACACCTTCCACAGGTTGCTCCGAGCTCTGTCCTACTTGGCCTTGAACAATTTCAGAGATGGAGCATTCACGGCTTGTCTGGGCAACCTGTTCCTATGCCTCACTGCCCTCCTGGTAAAGAATTTCTTCCTCACATCTAATCTAATCTAACCCTGCCCTCTTTCAGTTAAAAGCCATTGCCCCTTGTGCCATCACCACACACCCTTGTAAAAAGTCCCTCTCCAGCTTAGTTGTAGGACCCTTTAGGTACTGACTGGAAGGCTCATGGAATTCCTCCCCAGAGCTTTCTCATCTCCAGGCTGAACAGCTCCAACTCTCTCAGCCTGTCTTCACATTAGTGCAGAGGAAAGAGCTGAAGGGCTGGTTAGAGAGAGCTGAGCTGGCACTGAGTGAGCTCCTGTATCTTCATGGAAAAACCCAGTGTGTGCATTTGTCCCAGAAGCAGAAGAGCTCTGCTGACTTTTCACGCACCTTCCTGAAATTAGCTTAGGGGTCTTCCACAGTATAGGACGTGGAGAGCACCCCAGCATTCTTATGTCCCAGTCTCCAGCTTTAATTTGCCAGGAACAGGCTTCTCCTGCATTCTACACTGCATACTGAAACCTAAGCATTGCTTTTAACCCTTCTGGAGGTGAAATATATTTCCAAATTTTAAGGTCTTGCAGCTGGTGTGCAAGCATAGATGAGAGGTAAGCAACAATTAACATGACAGATGGACTTGTATTAGTTGTATTTAGGGCTGATATTCATGATTCTGAAGATTGAAAAGCAATTTTTGAGGCTGCTTCTTCAGTTGAATTCCTGTTCCTTATGCAGGACAGAGACTAAACAAGGTGGGTGTGATTTCTAAGAGCTTTGAGTGACTGAGCTGAGCTGTATCACAAAAATAATGGAGGAAAGTGGGAACATGACTAAGGAAATAAAAGTTAAGTGATGGAAGTGATACGGGATACTAATTTATCATCCCTTAAATGTGTGTAGTCTTCAGAAAGATTTTACATTTATGTGAAAATAGTCTGAATGTAAATTTTTTCTTTTGTTTTTGCATTCATGTATTACACTGTTTAGAAATACAATGTGTATTAACACATTTTAATAGATGTTTTGCAGAAGAAGCAGAATGGAACTTATACTTTCCAAAAACTTTGGAAGAGAAAATAAGTGTAAGAAGTATATTGAAGAGATGGATTATTGATAAAAAACAATAAATAATTACATTATAGAAAAGCCGTAAAAAGGAAATCAAAATACAGGATGACAAAGAAAATAAGACTGAAAAATATTGAGGAAAACAGAGAAAGATGATGAGGAGGTGAAGTGAAAGTTCAGGAAAAATATAACACATGGAAACTAGCAGGGGATTTTATACTATTGTAGGGAGTATATCAAGGAGGAAATGTCTTTCAGCAGAATGGCTTGTGGCTTGACTCCAGGACACTGCTTATTTCAGGGGTGACTTACTGCGATGCAATGTGTACTTTCAGGATTGGAGTCTCCAAAACTGGTTGTCACGATTTGACTTGGGTTTGCCAATTTTAATATATTCAATTTCTTTTAGAGATAGGACTTAGGAGCAAAAACAAGGCAGGCTTAAAACTTAAAAGGGTGTAAGAAGAAATTTATTAGCAACACCAAAAAAACCAAAAACTTTAGAATAAGATTTCCAGATCATTCCCTCCTCCCCCCTTCCCTCATCTTCCACATTTCTTAACAGCAACATAGAGGGAACACTTCAGTCAGTTATCTACTTAAATAATAATTTCAGTTCACTCTAGAGAGAAAAGTTCCTTTTTTTTTGGTTTAGGCTTAGAGGGTATCTTCACTTTCACAATCTGCGTCTGCCCGGGGAAAAATTGCAAACCGTGAACTTCCTCCCATCTTCACAGTCTTCCCTAGGGCTGTGTTACAGGTTATGATGCACACTTGGGGTACTACTTTTAAAGATAAGCTGCTTAAAGACAAAATCCTCTTCATCTTTTCCTATTAAATGTCTCTGTCCATATTTCTAGTCCCAAAACAGAAAGCCCCATTCCCTCGGAGCAAAAGATCTTTTTCTCAAGCACTTTAACCTCCCCTAAGTATTTCCACAGTTTAAAGGAATTTCAGTGTAGTCACAGGCTCCTCATAGCCCACAAAAAATGGTTTTCAGCTACTTATCAGTGGCATCTTTTCAATCTCTTCCCATCTGGAAACTTAGTGTTCATTTCACTGATTTCAGTAGACTCCTTGCTTTATTCTTCTCATTCAGGGAAGCTCAGGAGATCTAGAGTCTTATCCAGGCATTAAAAGGGTCAAAATTGCATCCAGAAGGTGAAAGAGCTGGGCCAGGCCATCCTGGAAAAACGTGCCAGGGCTTCTCGGGCCGCAAGGGCCACGTGGAGGAGGCTGGATGAAACCGCAAAGCCAAGCTGCACCTCCCCACGCTGCACGGTCAGCTGGGAGCCTCTCTCCCTCCTGGCTGCTTCCAAAATGGCAGCAGAAGCCTTAGCCGAGCCGTGGCCACACTGGGGGGGACCAGGACCTCAGCAAAAGCCTCCCCCACCCCCTTCCATGGCCACCAGTGCCCCCAGCCGAGAACAGGGGGAGGGGAGGGGGCCTCTGTGGCTCCCCCATCCCATCCCTGCCCGGCCAGGCCACATGGGGAGGGGAGCCAGGCTGGGCCGGGCCGAGCCCGAGCCAAGGCCAGGCCGAGCCTGGGGCCGTCCAAGCCGAGCCGGGGCCGGGGCCCTGCTGGCTGTTTACCTGCCTCGCGGCCCGAAGACAAAAGAGGCCAGATTAAGTTTACCAGTGTAATTTATGAAAGCGAAATAACTTTTTAATTGGTTACTTGGGCTGTCATCCACTAAATCAGCCCTCTGATTGGTCCCTGTAGCTCACAGAGGCTACTCTACAGGGAAAACAGCCCTCCTCTCTTTCCAGGCCTATGCTCCTCCTCTCAGACCCCTCTCCGGTGACTTCCCTCTATGCGAAACCAGCACAGTGGTTAACCTCACCAGAATGCATTGCTGACCTCTCAGGCAGAACCCACTAAGCCAATGCAAAGACTAAGAGTGGAACACATTTAACCACATCTGGCTGGTCACAGGACACTGCCTCTGTATGCCACCGACAGGAATGGGTCCTGCCTGTTGGAGCCATGCATCTTCAACTAGAGCCAAGGACCAAAACAGGCTCAGGGAATCATGATATGAAAGACATCTGGCTGGAAATCTAAATATAGGTAAGGTGAACTTCATCATCCTGGCTTCAACAGGCCCTGGCATGGTTTGAAGGAAAAGCTTTGTGTGACTTCTTGTTAAAGCATTGTGAGTCACCACTGCCTTCTGCTAAGGCTAGTGTAAATGAGCTACTACTGCATATAATCAAACCACAATTAAGCCTTTGGGGAGCATGCACCTGTAAACAAATGATGAATGGCTTACATACTCTCTTTTCTTCTCATATGCCCAAGTATGAGCACAGAAATAAATTTTCTGTAATAGATTTTTTAATGGAAATGCACTTTTTCAGTCAAAATGTCTTTTCTATTTAATGCAAAGCTCTGTTTCACTGACATAAGAGGACCACTGGCATTTCATAGGAGACTTTGGGTAACATTTAGGAGAGACACAATCCACATTGGTAAATGTTGAGTCAAGGGGGAGTTTCTTTCTTCCATTTCTGCTTTTCTGTAATTCTTTAGTGAGATCAAGTTGTTGGCTTCTTTTCTTTGTTCTCTTTGTAATAAATCTGGAGATATTTCTGCTGAAGGCAGATTGACCTCTGACAACAGTATGTTCAAAAGCTCTTTGGCCACTTCCAAAGAATGTCAGCAAGCCGGAGGCTGCAAGCAGGTTCACCCAGCTGGTCCATGCTGACTATGAAGCTGGTACTGTGGGCAAGCCTGCGTCACTAAAACTCTGACTTACGAGGATGACAAACTGATGTGTGGATGAGAACAAGGGGTTGCTAACTCAAGCACAGCTCAGGGCTAGCTCTGCTTTGCTGTGTGTTTTCATGGCCCTGTGTGCCTGCTGACTTGCAACTTTCCTAGGTTAGCTATCCATATCACTTTGCTTTTCAGAGGGCAGACAAAACCCTTGGGTGTAACTTGAGGCAACCATCAAACTGTGTCCAGAGTCTCTGTCAAACTGTGTTGGGTGGGCACTGCATTTTGCATCTGAAGTTACATTAATGTTTTATTACCTGACTTCAAACAAAAAAAACACAGACAGGTAGTGAAGACTGTTGAAGACAAAAATGAAAAAAATCAGGGTAAGGAGTACTGTACTGTGAAAAAGCAAGAGGTATTTTCAGCTCATTTTCAGCAGGTCATGTCTGTCAACAGCTGCTGGCTGCTGGCAAAGTGGCATCAGTGAGGGGACCTGCAGTGATCAGAGTTTTAGGAACAGGGGGCAATTAGCAAACCTTTTAAAAACACCTTCTCATGCAATCAGTGGTGTTAATGGTCAGTGATTTTTTAATAGCCAGCTATTCATAAGGCATTCTGCTGCTATTTGCCGTTTTTTCTTAAGAATGAATTTAAAATGGGGCTGAAACCAGAGTGGTACCCCAGTGTCAATTGTTAAATTCAACAGGAACTGATGAACCTAGATCATTCTGAGAGCCAGGCTGTGCCCAAGCACAGGTGGGAAGCAGTGTTCTTACCTAGAGAACAGAGATTTAAAGCAAAATCAGTCCATATTACCCTAAAATGAAAGTGCTATAGCCTACACTTTCCTATGTTGAATAGCTCCCTACCCTGGTAGAAAAGTAGCTTTGAAACCTCTATGACCTGCAGAGACTGATCTGCAGTGTTTCTGAACCACTGAGCATCTCTGGCCTGGGGTGAATTTACAGACCTGAAGGAGGTACAATGCAGAGAAGAAAAATGTGCTTGCAATACACTTACACCCTGAACATTAGGTTTCTTGAATGTATCAGTGTTTTTCACGGAGACTGAATGTATTCTGTAATGTCTCTAGATCTAAGCAACTACCAACATTTTAATTATGAATAGTACAATAGTACACCACTTCTATTCTTTCAGGAAGGTGAGGGCAGTATTTGCACTACTAACTTTTTATATAATATCTTACTGAGTAAAACATAACCAGATATGAGGGATTTTTGCTTAACACCTGGTGCTGGCAAACCCCCATTTTATAATGTATAAACTTTTCCCTGGAGGGTGGAAGAAGGAAAAAGGAATAGGAATGGAAATCATGTTGGCTTAGCTCTGGTATTTGAACCAAATTACTTTTTATTAATCTGCTCAATTTCCTCATTAGGGTGTCACAGATTTTCAAACAACATTGCTTTTGTCCCAAAACTTACTTCACATTTATTTACAAGTATTGCATGAATGGATTTAGGAACTGTTTCATTTTGTGCTCACGTGGTGAAAAAATAATAGATTTGTAATTCCCTCTGCAGTCATTTATAATGAGAAATACTTCAGAAACAGGCAATTTTAAAGAACTTTAATTGCTTCTCCCTCTAGCAAAAAGTCTGCAATCACTGATGCAAGGGCCCTCCTTTACTGTTAATGAACAGTCAGCAGTGAGAGCTTCTCCAGCCACCCATTGTAGACGCCGAATATTCTGGTACTCTTACCTACCTGTTGAGAGAGGAACAGCCTCCAGAAACAGACACTGTCTCCACTCCTGGAAATTTGAATTATTCCAAATCAGTTTTCTCACATTAGTCCCTTGTAGTGGGTTTCCCTGGGAAGCTTTTGGTAGCAGAGGATCTACAGGGGTGGCTTCTGTGAGAAGGTGCTGGAAGCTTCCCCCACGTGCAACAGAGCCAATGCCAGTGGGCTCCAAGATAGGCCACTGCTGGCCAAGGCCAAGCCCAACAGCAACAGTGGTAGTGCCTCTGGGATACTGTATTCAGTAAGAGGGGAAAATACGTATTATGCAGAAGTGGTCAGATACAGATAGAGTCAACAACAGCTGAAGGAGTGGAGTGAGAATATGTGAGAGGAGCAGCCCTGCAGACGCCAAGGTCAGTGCAGAAGGAGGGGCAGGAGGTGCTCCAGGCACCAGAGCTGAGATTCC
>JANRGV010000051.1:35814485-35830109 GCA_024734035.1 Alethe castanea | reverse complement strand
CAGGAAACATAAACTCCAAGGCTACTGGAAACCTGGGCAATGCCAGAGGTCAAAGCCAGAAACTTTTATTAATGTGGTGGATAATTTTGCTGTGCGATTGAACTGGGGTCAGATGAAGAATTTGCACTAACCCAGCACTCCATCTGTCTTGAGCAGTACTTGGGTTGCTCAGAACCATAAAGTACCGGTGAGCCATTGAAAATACAACTAACACTGAAAACCAGAAACAAAACATATTTGTAAAAACATATGACTTTGACAAATGATTTCTTGCTCTGGTTCTGAAAGTCCAACCCCGGCCCTTAAAAGATGCTTTAAATACCCAATTCCTACACTTTGCCAATATAGAAGTTATTAGGAAGGAAAGGGCAGCCAAAATTGGGGTTGTGGGTTTAGGTTTGTTTTTTTTCCACAGAAAATTTAATCCCAGACTGAGGAAAAAAATGTTTGAAATATTATGGAAGGAAGAAATTAATGCATTAAGCTGTAGGAAATTTGAACATAAATATCTTGGCTTGTATGTAGCATTCATCTGCATTGGATCCAGATTTCTGTAACCTCAACTGGAACTGGAGTTGTGAACTAAACTTCACAGAGATGTGAAGCTTCAACACGACCGGGTGCTTTGGGATAATCACTGGCATCATGTGCAAGGCTGCAGCATTCTTTAGTCCAGAATAAACCAAGAGCTCAGGATAAAACTGATTAGAGCATAAAGAACTATGAAATACTTGCTTGTCCTACAGTGACTGTGATTATAAGATTGATTGAGACCTTTTTAATTGCCGAATAAGCAAAGAACAAAAATATTATCTCTTCCCACAGGAGTGCACAGCTGTTGTCTACATACCTTTAATTCTTTACTTATTGTGAGGTAGATGTTTAAAAAAAACCTACCCTGCACAGGTATTGCAGACGTCTCTTAAATTTTCTGATTAAATGACTAATCTATTGCAACTCATCTCACGAATTATTTTATCTTGTTAGATTTCCTACATCCTTCAGCTTTCCTTTCTGGGCACATATATCAAGAAAAATAGTACTGAATATCTGCAATTTGGGCTAGAATTAGCTTGTATGATATGCTGATGAAATATACTTTAGATAAGGGAAAAATATTTAAGAATTAGTTATAGGTTTCTTTATATGTGGTATTAACTCTCCATCTGCCCAAAGCATTGAGGTATGAAAATTCAAAGAATAGTAATTTTTAAAAAAGTCTACATTGAAAATACAATTTTTATTTCAATCACTGTCCTGCTCCAGATATAATCAGCTTTAAAATTCTTGTTTCCTGGAATGTGGCTAGTTTTGTGGTTAAAATAATCAGGAAAATGCATATAAATAATAATAAGGAATAAATAAGAGTAGGGAAAAACTGCTGCCGCTGCACTGCTGTCAAGACATAGCCATAGAAATTCCACAGGTAGTTATTATTGCATTTTACATTCTGTTGGAATGAGATAGTTTTGAAATTATAATGATGCTCAGATAGTAAAACTGTGTAGAGCTCCAGCATTTATAAAACAGGTAGTAATCTTCCGTTTACTCTGATGGTGCTTGCAAAGTTGATCAACTCGCCCAGAACAAATCACTGGAAAAAACCTGTATTTCACATTGGTTCATTTTCAGTGTGACCACCACTCTGGATGGTGCAACTGAAGGAGCAAGGGATAAAGAAGGGATAGCAAATGCATAGGACAGAGGAAATTTCAGAAGAAATGTATATAAACAAGAATTTGCTGCTGGTGTGATTGAAATATTAACAGTTAAATCCAAGGAGTAAATAATAGTTCAGACCTAATAATTACATGGGAAAGAAAAATACTTCAGTGCAGAAAAAGCTTCAATAATAATACAATAATGATAGCTATACAATTACAATTATTATTCTCACCCTGTTTAGTTTCTAGACCCCTTCTGCCTCACTCTTTCCCTGCTCTGAGTCCTAAGGTTGATGGTTTTGTTTTGGTGGTTGGAAAGGAAAAAATCCTTTCAGAGAAAGTTGACTTAAACCAGTCTTTATCTTTGTTCTTTAGATCTCCCAAATTAACTCTATGCTCCATCTCTTAAGGACCAACTGCAAAAAAAGGAAGAAAGCAAATTCACTGTTTGTCGCATATGACAAAATCCATAGAAAGGACAATCTTCTTAAATGTCTATAGGTAACCAAGCACGTGAAGGTGCTCATGTGGTTGGAATCTTATCCAAACTAGTTGGCAGGGGAACACAAATAAATCAGATTACACAGGTAAACCTACTGTTCCTGTCATTTTAAATTCAGTTAGCTTTCTTTCTGTCTGTTGAAGATATTCCAAGGAGTCCAGTGGTGAGTCACTTCATCTCAACCACCCACCCAGAGAAGAGGGAAGACAAAATGCAGATGAAAGGGAGTACAGCCCGCAAAGAATAGTTTAGTTTGGGAAAAAAAATTCTGTAAAATTATGCTGAGTTTTACGATGTTACTATGCCCATGGTCCTCTGTCAGGCAAGCCTATGCTAATTCCAGCACTGGAATCTTGCTCCTGCACAGCCAGCTGTTCCTGGCAGTGTGAGCTCTGGGGCTGGCCATGCACACACACACACAGGGCACAGGGGACACCACCCCACCCAGGCATGGCTGTTCCACCACTTCCCCACCTGGATGTTCAGAGCCAGCCAGCCATCCCTCTGGTATCCTACAACAGCTCAGCACTTCCAGTTTTACCTAAATCACTTGTGCCATAACTTACTTGAGTGTTTTCTTAAAGATGGTTTAGGGAAAAAAAAAACAAAAACAAACAAAAAAAACCAACAAAACACAGGGCTCTCTACAGGAAGAAAGGAGCCCAAATCAGAAAAGTGTCTTGTGGTAGTGACACTTCCTCTCCAAAATGTGTTTTTCTTGTAAACTGGTAGAAGGAAAGTTCTGTGAGATTGTGACCTGGCTCCGAGGAGGTCACAATAATTTCCCTCTCTGCCAGCTTCTGTGAGCTTTTCTTCTTGGGACTGTTTCTGGCTGAAAAACGATTGCAGTATTTACCCCAGCAATGTTAGGGAACTAATGTTCTATAAGCCTCAAACCATGGAGATGGAAGTTCCTTCAGAAACAGAAGTTGCTGGAGGACACCAGATGTAGTTAGCAGCGAAGGAGCTGCATAAAGGAGTATGCAACATGCCATGTCCTGACAGCAAGCATGTCCCAATGCTTGTGCATCTCAGGAGGCCTGAAAAAGAGGGATCCCAGCCTGCACAGTTATTATGATCAGATGATCCAAAAGCCTAGGAAGAAATGTGAATAAAGAGGGCAGATAAAAACACCTAGGGGCTAATACACAAGAACAGGTATTCTATTAGTATGCAAGTGATGAAAAATACTAAACAATCATCTTAGTTTGTCTACAATGAAGAAAAATATCAAGGCTGATATTGTGCTGTCTTTACTTTGTGGTTGGTCCCAGTAGAACTTAGGGTGCAAATTTCAGGAGGAAATGCACTTCTGGAATGAGGTAAAGAAGGATTATGAGGGATAAAAGGGCAAAAATCATAGAATTGATTACTTCTGGTGCTCTGAGAATAATAAACAAATTCTCTGATCAAAAGCATAGAGTAATTCCAATACACAGAGCTAATCTGTTCATCAAGCAGGATGAAATCTAATAATCCCTAAGAGACTCAGGTGATGATTGGGAGCAAACCCTGCTGCTTTCTTTGAGCTGCACCAGTGAACACTGGCAAACATTGGTGATGGGATGCACTGTTAGAATCAGGGAACTTTACATGCAGTAGGTTTGTGAAAGCACATTTTTTTTTGCTGTATGCTAAATATGAAAGCTCCTATGTTCTTACACAATACCCAGTGACTATGCTGGAGGTTTGATAGCAGTATCTGTTACTTGCACATCTAAATGCCTTCAAGTCATGGTAATGACCAGTGTGCTAACAATCAGGTGGAATAGCCTGTACTACTTGAGATGTCTATTTCCCTGCAAGAAACCAAGTACTTGCAGCAGAGAACCAGTATGTGACCCACAGAAATCATGAGGAGGCATTAAGAGTAATTGGGGTTTTTACTTGTTACTTCAGTTAGCCTGCTTAGTTCAGAATGCTAGGTGGACAACGTGCTGGGATAGCAACAAACATGACATTTGCAAAGATGTGCTTTGGACTAGGCTGTGGGAATGAAATGCAAGATTGAATGAATGGAATTGCCTCCAGTCTGGATAATTATTGTAGCACTGTTTATGAGTGAACCATTGAGTGAACCAAAACTATATTTGAGTGACACTTTGGCTCTGGCAGGGTATCTCTAGGGGACACAGTATAACAGCCATTGCAGTGGGGTGTATTTCTCTTTACTGCTTGCTGATACAATCCCTAAAAGTGACTCCATCACATCCATTAGAGCAACTTCTATTGGTGTAACTGGTGAAGGATTAATCCATGCAAGGAAAAGACTCTGTGGTCTTGTCTCTTCTTCAAGCTTTCGAGAAGTTAGCATCCAAAGTCCATGCCTTTTTTTTAAGGCTCAAAAGAATACTTCACAGTTAAGGGCTCTGACTTTTATCTAGGTAGTCAAAATCTGGCTCCTGAATATTTGTTGATGTAAATTGTTCCTTGTTGGTAAGTTACTAGGAAATTATTTTATAAACAACCAGTGGCCTAACTAATGCTTGTCCCTCAATAGGGGCCCTTGCATCTGGCTGTGATGAGTTTTTGCCATATAATTTGAAAATTAGGCATGAAAAGGATTAGAAAAAGCAGTCAGACATCTTTTCCCTATTAACAGGATTTAGAAGTTAGGTATTAAAGCAATCAAGACTTTAATATTTCATTTATATTATTATAGTCTTTACAATGACCTTTTAGGTGGAAAAAAAAGAAGAATCAGTGTATATGTTGCGTATTAGTATTTTCCTAAAGAGTTCTTTTCTGTCCTTGAAGTTTTCTTCCACCTGCCACCCACCGTTTTTCCTAATAGATACAAGAAGAAATGCAAAATCACTCCTTAAAATGGCTTTTTCTTCTGGAAATTATTTGTTTTCTCTTTCTATGCACATGCAGTGAACCCCCCTGCTCCTGCTTATGATAGAGGGCTCAGAGTTTTTGCCTCTGAAGTGAGGTATTTTAGTGCCAAGAGAGTAGGCAGATTTAAAAAAATTTGGGGATCTGGGAATCCCCAAATCTGGGGATTTGGGGTGCTGAATTCCGTTGAAAATCTGACTTTAGTGTTTCTGTAAAAATGTTTATGGCCTCAGTTGAGGCTCAGCTTATTTTTTGAGTTATTGCCAACTGCTAGAACAGAGCCATTGAAAACTCATTTTTAAAATTACTCCTTTTAAAGGCTGTCCAAACCAACAGGAATTTCGTCTCTGTTATTGATTTATTTAAAATGAACTTAATGAATCTAACTCTGGTATTCAAAGGTAGTCATTCGCTAGTGTTTTAGCATAAAAGGATCAATGGTTTGAAGAGGATAGAAATACAGTTAACTATTGATCGGTGGGATTAGGATATGATAAACTTCCAGTCTGCCTCCTATTCAAAAGCCTGCCCTTGGCTTAAACAGATTATCTCCAGAACACGGTCTGCCGAGGGGAAAACATCCCCCTGCGAGCCAGCAGCACGTCCGTTCTGTTATTTTTTTTTTTTCACCTGGGCTAACATTCTCCATTACGGTAGCACATCCTTCTTCGGACTCTCCCGGCCGGGGGAGGTCTCGGGCCGGCCGAATGGCTGTGGTTGGGGCGTTCCAGGCCGTGTCCCGGCCGTGTCCCGGCCGTGCCGCTCGCCCCTGTGTGACGCCGCGGCGTTCCACGGTCGCTGCCCGCGCTCCGGGCGCTGGGGCTCACGGGCACCGCCGCGGCTGCCGACCGCTCCTCAGCCCTCGCTCCTGCGGATCCCACAGCCGCTCCCCGGGGCTCGGCCCGGACCTGCTGTGTGTGCTGAGCCCAGCCCGAGCCATGGTGCTGGCCGACCTGCACAGCGCGGCCGCCAGCGCCGACCTGGCCCGGCTGCGGCAGCGCTGGTGGCTGAACAAGCACCGCATCAATGCCGGCAACCGCGACAAGCAGTAAGGACAGCAGGCCTCTCCGAAGGCTGCAATTGGTCACAATTATCGGAGTCTGGGTGGTTATTTTGTGTATATGTTTTGCCTACTTTCAAGCCTAAGCAGCAAGAAAGGAGACAATCAGTGGCATCCCTTAGCCAAGGACATCCTGGAAGTAACAGGCATTAAGGATGAAGTAAATCAAGATATTGTTGTGCCAGTAGAACAGGCAGCAGAAACATCCCTTAGTGAAGGACATCTGTAAAGGCTGTAGAAAATCAAGATATTGATGTATTTCTACGTATATACACTGCCAGTTTGGCAAAAGACTCAAGGTCCATATATACTGTAGCTGCATTGCCTTCATTATAATACTAAAAATCACACCTACAGATTAAAAATACCCCTGCCGAGGTGAAGACCCCTCCCCTAAGCATCTATAGAAGTTAGCTGTGTTATGAAAACTTGTATGGAAAACTATTAACCAATCATAGTAGAGGGGGTGTACTTGGAAAGTTATTATTTCTGAACTTCTATGTATAGGTAATAGCATGGAAAGTCCAGTGGTGTGTGCTTTATTTATGAAGTACCACTGAGCGCCCAGGCATGTGTGACTCTGAAACACATAATCAGTGTCTCTCTCAAGTGTGTAATTATTGGCTTGCTGTACACCAGGTAACAAACCAAATTTTGCAGAGAAAACCCTCACCTTGGCTGGAAGAGCCAGCAAAGCCCAGCATTGTGCCTGGCAGCAGGGCCAGGCTTATAGGAGCCCTGCCTGAACTGGAATAGGAGACAGTGAAAGCCCCACTCTGCTCTGCCCTACTCGGGAGCCTGGGCCCTGTACTTGATCTTTTTCTTGTCCCATCCCTGTTTATCCAAGTGTTCTGGCTGGATGGAACTCTGAGCAACCTGGTCTAGTGGAAGGTTTCCCTGCCCATGGCAGGGGTTGGAACTAAATGGTCTTTTAGGTCCCTTCCAACCCAAACCATATTAAGATTTGATGATTCTGTGGAGGTCATCAAGCTTTCATTCAAGCAGAGATAGCTCCTTTCCAGGTGCCAGACTGAGTGGCTTGGTTTAGCAGGGCATGGATTCACAGAAAGCCAGCACAACTGGCTTCCCAGTGCTGTTAGAAGTCCCATCCCATCTGTCTCGGGGACAAAAATGGTCCAAGACTGATGGGGGGGAGGTGGGGAGGAACTCAGGAGCTCACACTGGTCCTGTACTCTCTGTAGACTTACACAGCCTCCATTGCTAAGCAGTGTTTACCCTAAGTCAAGGACATTTTCAGTGTCTCATGCTTTGCCAGTGAGAAAGTACACAAAAAACTGGAGGGAGCTTAGCCAGGTCAACATTCTGGAATGGGATTTGGCACCAGTCAGTGGGTTGTGGGCAACTGTATTGTACCTCACAGGTTTTTATTGGGATTTTTTATTTGCTATATTATTATAGTATTTATTTTATGTCCTTTGTTCTATTTATCAATCTGTTATAATTTAATTGTTTTTTAAAGTTTTAATTTTGATTCTCCTCTCTGTTCCACTGGGGTGGGAAGGGAGAGGGTGTGAGCGAGTGGCATGGTGCTTAATTTCCATCTGGACTTAAACCAGGACAATTGCATATGTTTAATTTCTAGGACTCCTCTGCATCTTGCTTGCATAAATGGCCATGCAGATGTTGTTCAGTTTCTGGTAGAAAAGAAGTGCAAGCTAAACCCTCTTGACAAATTGAAAAAATCACCACTAATAAAGGTATGCAAACGGGGCATATGTTCATATGAGCGTATCTTTGATGACGCTCATACTTTCCAGTGTTGGCAAGGTCTAGGAGTTCTGACAGTGAGAAGCATAGATGTTGGAAGTTATTCCTCCTTTGTGTCTTGTTTCCAGGCAGTAGAGCACCAGCACAGGGACTGTGCAGCTATCCTGCTGAAGCACGGTGCCGACCCCAACCACAAAGCTGTGACTGGTAACACTGCCCTTCACTTCGCTGTCATGGTTTCTAGCAAATCCCTAGTGGAGCTGTTACTTGAGCACGGTGCAAATATTGAGGCTAAGAATAAAGTAAGCTTGGACTTTGGGTAAAGCTGCTCTTCCTAAGCCAACTTGCTCGACTTCAATCTGTTATTCTAAGAGACATGATTTCTCCTTTCAGTTGGGATACACTCCGCTTACTCTTGCCATCACTGAAAACTGTGAAGAAATGGTTGAGTTCCTTCTTCAAAAAGGAGCTGACATGAATGCTCAGGATAATGTTTCTAGGTAAAGGATTTGCCAAAAATGCATGTGGGAGTCCTTAGCACTGTTTGAGTTGGATGGGAGCCATAAGAATGAGCTTTGAAAAAGGACCAGGAGTCGCCCAGAAGGATCTCCTGTGTGACTTGTGAAAGCAGACCCGGGCTCGGTCGCTCGCTTTCTTCAGGGGTTGATTTCCACACTGAGGACTGCAAGAAAGCACTGTTTGCTGTGCCAAAAACCCACATGAGCATGCACACCCAGGCACACAGGCCCTGAATCTGCTCTGGGAAGGTGGTTGTCCAGCAGACCTCCTGAGGTGCCACCAGCCTGAATTCTCCAGCACTTGTATCTGTGTGGCTGTGCCTTCACTCTGCCTGTAGGAGAGGGGAAATGAATTGTTTAAGGGGCAAAGAGGAATTGAAGTGTTGGCTAGGCAATGTTTGCAAAAGCTGATGCATTTATTCTTGTCTCTCGGATTCCCTAGGACCCCTCTTGCAATTGCTACTGTTTCTGGGAAGAAGAAAGCAACAGAACTTCTTCTTCAGCATGGTGCTGTTCTTTCTGAGTCAGACAAGGGACTCCACCTATGTCAAGCTTTCTCCAAAACGGCTCAAGATGATGTGTAAGTGTTTTATATCATTATTAGAACATCTGCATTCTCCTAATGTCCGTGCTGATGCACATCCCTTTTTGGTAACAGCAGTAGGGTTAAATGAGGTGCTGAGAGCTTTGTAGAAGCTGAGCTCAGTGATTTCTTCTGATGTATCTCTTTCCATGTCAAGAGTAGATTTAGAAGTTGAGGAAATCTTTGTCCCTTCTCCCCAGTTGTCTATGAGAATTCACCTGTGTGCTTCCAAGTTCCACTGCATTGGCAGCAACTACTTGCCTTTTGTTTCAGATGTCATGTTTAGATATCTAACTGATATCCCCTGTGTGCTTCACTAGCTTAAGGAAAAAAGCCCTCTTCCACAGTGATGGTAGCCGAGGGATGGGCGAATGTATTGCATTTTTCCTATGAGCATGCCTTTTCCAGCTATAAACAATAGCCCATGAACTATTGCCTCTGGATCTTGACTTTATTTCTTCTTCCCCTGCCCCATCTGGCAACCTGTATCGATGGGAAGCAGGAGAGAAGGGAGTTTGTGGAAACTGTGGTGTAAAACCCCTTTAGGAATAAAGTACGTTTGAAAATTGCCCTTACAATATGTGGTGTTCATTCCTTCCCTCCAGGCTTCTGGCACAGTATAAATGTTGTGATAATGCACCATTCTGCACAGCAGCCTTGACCTGGAGAACATGTTTAATTTTTTTCTTGTTTGATTGGGTTTTTTTGTTTGTTTTTCTGCTTATTGAACAAACCCAACACCCAGCTAACCCAGGGTTTTGAAGACAACACAGGTCTTGGAATGCAAGCACAATATTTATTGGCCTCTTGATGACCCACTTGGGAGCTCTCTAAACTCTCAGGTCCACAGGCTAACCATGGGAATTTCTGAAGGGAATTTCTGAAACCCTTCAAAGTGAGGACCAGGACTGAGGAAACTTTAAACCATCTTGACGTGGAGAGTAGCTGCAGCATTAACATGACATCTAGATGAGGTAGAGGCTTTGGTGGTGTCAGTGTGCCAGGAGGCTTGTTGAGTTCATTGGCCCTTGAAATGGAGAGGGGATTTATCAGATGAGACTGTAGCCAGGCAGCAGTGGGTGTGAGTTACTCCACAGAGAAGACTAGGCACCTGTACTGTCAGCATGCCTGTAAGGAGGATTTCAGTCTCCATTACTCTAGGACTGCAGTACATCCTGTGTGTGTGTTTTACCCTTTAGCAGTTGTCTATGAATACGGGTAGAATGGAACATGCATGGCTTTTGCTCTTCCTGCAGAGAGTGCATGGAAGTCTGGGGGGATTTCACCTAATGCATCTTCTTCCTTTCTATATTTAGTATTGCTAATGAACAAATTGGCAGCTCCTGCTATGAGACAACTCCTGTCGTTGCCTTGGAACCATCTTCATTGGCAGAGTCAGGTAAGATACTTTTCTATCAAGGAGGTAATGAGGAAAATCACTATGGCTTGTAACAGAATGATACCAAATCAATGGGATGCTGGTCTGGAGGGATGGGCCAAAGAACTGGAAAATAAACACTCAACAACATGCTTCTTATCTTATTTCTAAGATGATGGGTCAAAAGAAGAAGCAACAGAAAACGAAGACAGTGGTCCAGCTGCAGACCAAAATGAAGTGTCTGCTCACACTATCAGAGCACAGACCTACAGAGGTAATTTCAGAGGGACTAGATGGTTAACTTTGCAAGCCTCCCTGGAGTGAGGAACAGCAGAGTGAAATAAGCACTCACAGAAATGACTCCTTCCTTCTTACCTTTTGTTTGGATACTACAAAGCAGAAGGACCAGAGAAAAAGGTAGACAAATGCCACCTCTGAAATCGTGAGGTACCTTCTCTGAGGGAGGAAATGGTGTTCCTCTGACTCCTTGGATTCTGGGTTTGTTTTCCGTTACTGCTTCTGTCAGACACTCGTAACTTGGACCTTGACATGCTGCTGCTTCAGACAAGCTCTTCAGTTAGGACTGGGACAAAGTGAGGTCCAGCTAATGTCACATGTCTCCTTGTGGCTGATCCCCAAGATGGATTTATAGGACAAAGAAATAGCACTTCCTTCTGGTTACAATCCTCTGAAATCCTCTGAAAGAAGGATGGCATTGTGAGAATTGCTTTTTTCCGCCTCACAGATCTCTTCTGTGGATCCAGCCAATGTTAAATGGTTGTGTATAACCCACAGTTTATATCTTTATTTCTTCTGCCTAGGTTCTCTGTAGCTTGGGCAGGTGGACTTTGCCCCTTCTTTGAGGGAGGCGGTGGGGTCCCTCTGGCTCACTGGCTTTTCTGCTCATTTTTCTTTGATTCCTTTTCTACCACACACTTGTAACTTGGACCTTGACAACCAGCTCCTTCAGATAATCTGTTCAGTGAAGACTGGGACTAAATGAGGTGCACCTTATGTCCTGGGCCTCCTTGAGGCTGATCTCCAGGCACGATTTCTAGTATAACACAGAGTAGTAAAGTTCCCCATTGGTTACAGTACTCTGAAATCTGTGAAAGGTGACATTGGGAGGATTGCTGTTTTTCCATCTCACAGCTCTCTTCCCTGAATGCAGTCCATGTCAAATAATTCCTATTGACCTACAGTTTAGTGATTTATTTCTTCTGCCTAGGTTCTCTCTAGCTTGAGTAGGTAGACTCTGTCTCGTTTTGAAAGCTCTGCTCACCAACTAATGTTGTGTGTCTCCCTGGGGGTGACCTCCAAGATGGATTTCTAGGACAAAGATGTAAAACTTCCTTCTGGTTACAGTCCCCTGAAGTCCTAGAAGTCTGGTATTGTGAGAACTGATTTTTTTCATCCTCCCAAATCTCTTTTGTGAATTATCAATGTCAAATCGCTGTGTATGACCCACAGTTTAGATATTTTTCTGCCTCGGTTCTCTCAAGCTTGTGCAGATGGATTTTATTGTTTTGAGCAATCTGCTCAAGAGCGATGTCAAATGCAGTAGCTGTGTTTGCCCTTTTTGTTCTTTCCATTACTTGATCCCTCTCTTGTTAGGCCTGTTGGCTGAAGCAGAACCTTTGTGTGTGGATGTGTGTACACAAGGAGCCTGTGCCAGTTCTTACATGTCTTTTAAATTACACAGCATCTCAGTGATCTTATAGACAAATCAATTAACCCTATGCAAGTCCTGATGGAAAACACAGCAGAGTGGGTGTGCTGCTGAGGAGAGTGGCAAAGGTAATTTCGGAGCCACTAACTGGTTACGTTTGTGAGTTTCTCTGGAGTGAAAAAGATTTGGAAAAGGAGAGTGAAACAAACACTCAGATCTATGATGAGCTTCTTATGTTTTCTTAGAGATTTTGCAACCAGCAGGAGAAGCAGCAAGAAAGGAAGATAGTGATTCTTCCCTGGATTCTGAGGAACCTTTGCCGAGGGAGACGGTGAGTTCCCTCTGGCTTACAGGCTCCTGGGCTCGTTTTCCTTTGCTGCTGACTCTGCCACACTCTTGTAACTTGGACCTTAACCAGCCACTGCTTCAGATAATCTTTCAGTTTAGACTGGGACAAAGTGAGGCCCCAGCTAATGTCCTGAGTCTCTTTGTGGCTCACCTCCAAGCTAGGTTTCTAGAATAGCACAGAGCAGTAAAATTCCTCTGAAACCAGTGAAAGGCTGGCATTGTGAGGATTGCTGTTTTTCCATCACTCAGATTACTCCTTGTCCCATCCTGCTGTAAAAGAGGAGTTGGGGAGGATTCTTTTTGATAGATTTCTCGACAATAATAAAACACAAGTGCAGCAGTATTATACCTGAGAACTGTTTATTGATAAAGCAAGATAAGTGCAAGAGGGAAAGACAGATGGAGAGAGAAACAGAAGGCAGGGACAGCTCACTGCCCCACACCTTGGGCAGGCTGTGGGCATCAGCTCAGCAGATGGAGTGTGGGTGCTGCAAGCTGCCAGGAGTCTTGCCAGATGAGATTCCCAAACCACAGCCGACTGTGTGACGTGTCCATCCCTTCCATCGGCAAGCACGCTGCCGTGGCCACGGGCACACTCCCGGAGCAGCTGCAGGTTCTCAGTCGTGGAAGTTTTCTCTCCCCCAATCAGCTGCCAGGTGAAGGCTCACCAGGGACATGGCTCCCAGCAGGTGTACAACCCCTGAAGTTGTTTTTTTTTCACCTCATGTATAACATATGCTCAGGTGTTAATAAAAATCAGGTTGGTTTCTCTCACTTCTCTAGGTGTGGTCAATGTCAAACAGTTCTCATATGACCTAAACCTTAGATAATAATTTATTCTGCTGAGGTTCTCTCTAGCTCAGGGAGGTGTCTTTAATCATATTGTGAAAACCCTGCTCAACAGGACCCTGAACGTGCTGGCTGTGTTGGCTCGTTTTGTTCTTTTGCCCCTGATCCCACTCCTTAGGCCTGTTGGCAGAAGAAGTTTTCAGCAGGGAGGGAAGTGGGTGTGGAAGCAGCCTGTGCCAGTTCTCATGTGTATGTCTTTTACATTGCACAGATTAATCCTAAAAGTCAAGGGAGAGTGTGGACCAGTGTGTGGCTTCCTGCTGCAAACAGCAACAGGTTGGATGCACGCTCTGCCACAGTGGAATGTGGCAAAGGTAATTTCAGAGGGACTACATGGTTACCTTTGTGATCCTCTCTGGATTGAAGCAGGTGGAGAAAAGCAGAGTGAAATAAGCACTCACAGAAATAACACGCTTCTTGTATTTCTTAGGTGTCTTGCCAGCAGCATCAGTACAATCAGGAAAGGAAGATGGTGATCCCTCTCGGGGTTCTGAGGTACTTCTCTGAGGGCGGCAGTGGGGACCCTCTGGCCCACCTACTTCTGAACTTGTCCTATTTTGATGCTGCTTTGCCACACTCTCCTTACTTGGACGTTGGCATGCTTCTGCTTCAGATATTATGTTCAGTGAGGATTGGGAGAAAGTGAGGTCCAGCTAATGTCTCAGGCTTCCTTGTGGCTAATCCCCAGGCTGGATTTCCAGGACAAAGAAATAACTCTTCCTTCTGGTTACAGGCCTCTGAAGTCCTAGAAGGCTGGCATTGTGAGAATTGATTTTTCCCGCCTTACAAACATCTTTTGTGAATAGTCCACACCAAATGGTTGTATATGACCCCCCAATTCAGGGATTTCATCTGCGTAGGTTCTCTCTAGCCTGGGCAGGTGGACTTCGTCACGTTTTAAAAATGCTGTTCAACAAAGATGCACTGGCTTTGTTTGCCCTTTTTGCTCTTTTCAAATTACCTTACCCATCTCCTTAGGCCTGTTGGCTGAAGCAGAAGCTTTGAGCACGGAATAGGGGCAGAAGCCCCCTGTTCCAGTTCTCACATGTGTCATTTGAATTTCACAGCCTTTTTCTAACATTGTAAAAGAAGTGTTTGCTGCCAAACAAAGATGTCCTGCTACAGACCACAAAGCAGTGGGTGTGCGCTCTGCTGCAGTGGAACGTGGCAAAGGTAATTTCAAAATGACTACATGGTTACCTTTGTAAGCCTCTCTGGAGCCAATCAGATGCAGAAAAGCAGAGAAAAATAAACACATAATAAGCTTTTATGTGCTTATATTTTCTTAGGGGTGTTAAAACAAGCATGTAGAGAAAAGATGAAGGAAGACAGAGTCTTGCAGCCAGCAAGGGGAGAAGCAAAAGATGAAGACAATGATTCTCCCTGGGATTCTGAGGTACCTTCTCTGAGGCAGACAGTGGGGGTCCCTCTGACTCACCTGCTTCATTTTCCTTTGCTGCTGCTTCTGCCACACGTTCATAACTTGGGCCTTGACACGCTGCTCCTTCAGACAAGCTGTTCAGCTGGGACAGGGACAAAGTGAGGTCCAGCCAGTGTCCTGGACCTCCTTACAGGTGACGTCCATGTGGGATTTCTAGGGCAAAGTAGTAAAACTTCTCCTGGTTACAGTCTTCTGAAATCCTAGAAGGCTGGCATTGTGACAATTGGATTTTCCTGCCTCACAGATCTCTTCTGTGGATCCAGTCAATGTCAAATGGTTGTGGATGACCCACAATTTCTTCTGTCTAGGCTCTCTCTAGCTTGGGTAGGAGGACTTTTTTGTGTTTTGAAGGATCTACACAAGAGAGATTCCAAATGTGCTGACTGTGTTTGCCCTTCTTGTTCTTTCCACCACCTGATCCCTCTTGTTAAGACTCTTGGCTGAAGCACAGCCTTTGAGAGTGGAAGTGGCTGGAGAAGTTTCACTGCCATTGGTGTCTCTTTGAGCCTGAGATCACTCACTGCACAACATTTGGTGGTTTTAAAGTTCATGTTATCCAGCTCGAGCACTGAAGAAACAGTCAAAAGCTATTTTCTACGGTTTGCAAGGTTGTTTATTCTCTCTTATCTAAGGAATTCTTTCTCTGACTTACTGACGTCTGTCTAGCAAGTCAGTCAGAGGCACACTGCCTGCTCTCTGGGCAGGGCTTATCTTTTATACTATAACTTACGTACTTGATGTTTACAATAACTTTCCAATATATGACACTTACATTGCACTGTCCAGTTTTCTCCCAAACCAATCCAAAGGTACCATTCTAACCCAAAAGATGGATGACATGAAGAAGAAGAGGGAAAGACATACCACGCCCCAAATCCTTCATCTTAAGTCTAAATCCCTTATTATAAACAATTCTATAAATTCACTTTTCTACCTTTTAACAACCTAATTTATGCTCTACTTATTTTTTGTGACTTGTAATTCTTCCTGCAATGATGGTAATTTTTCCCAGGGACTGAAATCCAATCCACAGGGGTCTTGGGCAC
>JANRGV010000051.1:35717742-35814385 GCA_024734035.1 Alethe castanea | reverse complement strand
CCACACGTTCAGAACTTGGGCCTTGTCATGCTGCTGCTTCAGACAAGCTGTTCAGTTGGGACAGGGAGAAAGTGAGATCCAGCCAGTGTCCTGGACCTCCTTACAGGTGATGTCCATGTGGGATTTCTAGGGCAAAGAAGTAAAACTTCTCCTGGTTACAGTCTTCTGAAATCCTAGAAGGCTGGCATTGTGAGAATTGGATTTTCCTACCTCACAGATCTCTTCTGTGGATCCAGTCAATGTCAAATGGTTGTGGATGGCCCACAATTTCTTCTGCCTAGGTTCTCTCTAGCTTGGGCAGGTGGACTTTGTCGTGTTTTGAAGGATCTACGCAAGAGAGATGCCAAACCTGTAGTTTGCCATTTTTATTCTTTACATCACCTGATCCCTCTCTTGTTAAGCCTCTTGACTGAAGCAGGAGCTTTGAAGGTGGAACAGGATGTGGTAGCAGCCTCTGCCAGTTCTGACATTTTTAAATTATGCAGACTGATTGTGAAGGTGAAGGGAAAGTGTCAGTCGATTTACTGCTTCCTGGTGCAGACCAAAACATAGTGGGACTGAGCTCTGCTGCAGTGGAGCACATCAAAGGTAATTTCAGAGGGACTACACGGTTACCTTTAAGCCAATCTGGAGTGAATCAGATGCAGAAAAGCAGATAAAAATAAACACTCATAGTTATAATGTGCTTATCTTTTGTTAGGGGTTGTGAAAGAAGCATGTAGAGAATGGATGGAGGAAGTCTTTGTCTTGCAGCCAGCAGGGGAAGAAGCAGAAGATGAAGACAATGATTCTTCCTGGGATTCTGAGGTACCTTCCCTGAGGCAGATAGTGGGGGTCCCTCTGACCCACCTGCTTCATTCTCCTTTGCTGCTGCTTCTGCCACACGTTCATAACTTGGGCCTTGACACGCTGCTGCTTCAGACAAGCTGTTCAGTTGGGACAGGGACAAAGTGAGGTCCAGCCAGTGTCCTGGACCTTCTTACAGGTGATGTCCATGTGGGATTTCTAGGGTAAAGAAGTTAATCTTCTCCTGGTTACAGTCCTCCGAAATCCTAGAAGGCTGGCATTGGCGGAATTAGTTTTTTCTATCTCAGAGATCTCTTCTGTGGATCCAGTCAATGTGAAATGTTTGTGGATGACCCACAATTTCTTCTGCCTAGGTTCTCTCTAGCTTGGGCAGGAGGACTTTTTTGTGTTTTGAAGGATCTATGCAAGCTAGATGCCAAACGCGTTGTTTGCCATTTTTGTTCTTTCCATCACCTGATCCCTCTCTTGTTGAGCCTCTTGGCTTAAGGAGAAGCTTTAAGGTGGAACAAGATGCAGCCTCTGCCAATTCTGACATTTTTTAATTATGCAGACTGATTGTGAATGTGAAGGGAAAGTGTCGGCCGATGTACTGCTTCCTGCTGCAGACCAAAACACAGGGGGCGTGAACTCTGCTGCAGTGGAGCACATCAAAGGTAATTTCAGGGGGACTACATGGTTACCTTTGTAGGTCTCTGTGGAGTGACTCAGTTTTGGAGAAACAAAGTGAAAGAAGGCCATACAACAGCAACATTCTTAATTTTTATCTCTATTATCAGCTGCAAGAGCCGAACAGGAGGAACTTTTTATCTCCTCTTCTGTGAAGAAGGTACTTAGCTCTGTTCCTGAGCTCTGATACTACCATTGGCAGAAGTCACGTTTCTTCGTGCTCTCTGCTTGAAGGCAGTGTGATGCTGCAGTCCTGCTGAAGATTCATTTCCCAACTCTTGTTTCTCTTTTTTCTTGCTTGCTTAGCTTCCTACATTACACAGAGAAGATCTTCAGCTAAAGGTTGATTCTTCAACTCAAACAGATTCTGAACAGGATAAACAGGTGACTCCTAGAGACAGATGCAAATATCCCTAAATAGAACCTATCAATGTAAGCATGTGTTCTTGCTAGTAAGTTCATTTTGAAATAGTGCTGAGAGGAGTTAATAAATCTGGACATGAGCTGTATTTTGGACCTAATTTCATATGTATTTGCATCAGAAGGGCTGCAAAAAGAGGCTGCTTGAAGTCCCATCCAGCTTCATTTTTAACATGTCCAGGGATGAACACAACTCCTCTGGACAATCTGGTCCAGTGTTCCATGACAGTATTTTTTTTCCTCCTTATATCAAATCTAAATCTACCATCTTTTCATTTTAAACTGTTGCCCCTTGACCTGTCACTACAATCCTTGGTAAAAATATCTCTCCTTTTTGTGTTAAAAGCCTTCAATATGATTTGCCCAGAGCCTGCTTTTCCCCAGACTGAAAAATCCCACATCCCTCAGCTTTTTTTCCATAGGAGAGGTATTCCAGCCCTGTGAATGTCTTTGTAGCCCTCCTCTGGCCTCTTTTTATCAGGTCCATGTCTGCCTTGTGCTAGAGGCCTCAGGGGGTGACACAGTTCTTTAGGTGGGGTCTCACAAGAGCAGTGTAGAAAGGGAGAATTACCTCCCTAAACCTGCTGGCCAACTGATCTACTGATGTAATTTCATCAGTAAAAGCATTGCTTTTGTTGTCACGTTTGCACCCATTTTGCCATGCTTATGAAACACCATTTCCTTAGCTATTGGCCAAGGAAATCAATGTAGGAGAGATGAAGTAACACAGGTTTTGAAAGTTAACATCAGAGTCAAAGCACTCTACTTTTTTTAAGATATAAAAGCTTTCTACTGGGGATTGTTCTTGTGGTTTGACAGCTCAAGTACCTGAAAGAACCTTTTCACAAGAATGATTATTATGCTGAGTCAGGGAAGAATGACCTAAAGGAGAAGAAGGTAATAACATTTCTGAGGAGCATGCAAAGCCGCCTGGTTGATTATTTTGATTCTTCAGCTGCAACTATCCCCCAGCAGGAAGAGCACATTCGACGGTAAGACAGTGGAGCAAGGCTTCACTTTGTGTGATTCTGTGAACACAACAGGACTGTCATCTTGCATCCCAGTGAGATAATAATACACAATTTTCAAAGATGCTTTTATTTCAGATGATGTTCTTTCCTGCTCTTTCTTTGGGGTTTGTTCTCTTGTGGACTTCTGTGATAAGGCCCGTACTTGTTTTTCAGGCTCCAAATTCAAATGGCAAGGCTGGAAGCCACAATCCAGCAACAAGTCAAGACTATTGAAGTTTTTGAGACAATCCAGCGAGTCTCTTACCGCAGTAAGCTACTCAGAGCTTTCCCTGTTCGTGATCCACAGAGCCTAGGTCACGTGAGAAAATTTTAAAAATTTCAGGTTTTCCTAGAGAGAGTCTTGGAGAGATCAGACCATATAACTAGATAACCTGAAAGACCCAATCATATTCTAGAAAAATGGGTGTGGGGGTACATGTTGGAAGGAAGATATATAGTATGTGGTTTGGGAAGTTTGTACATTCCTAGTACCTCAGCCAATGTGGAAAGGAGGAGAGCAACATGCAGTTGGGAGTTTAGGATCAAAGGAGGCTGGATCCTCCAAAAACTTGAGAGACGCCACAGTGTTATGGCCCACTAGACTCTCCCTTTATTCAAATAAAGTTGATTTTTCCAAGACTCCTCTGTGGACACCGGTCTTTGGCACTGTGATTTTTTGCACACTATCACAAACTGCTTTGGAGTGAAGTTTGCAAAGCGAGCCAATCCCTGACGCTGGGTCACCCTTCGGGTGTTTCCACCATTTTGGGTGTCTGTTCCCATGAGATTTGTAAAAGTTACCAATTTTGTATCTAGTGATTACTATCTAATGATTACTTACTGTTATTTTGTTCCCATAAGATTTGTAAAAGTTAGCAATTTTGTATCTAATGATTACTATCTAGTGATTACTTAGTGTTATTTTGTTCCCATAAGATTTGTAAAAGTTAGCAATTTTGTATCTAGTGATTACTATCTAGTGATTACTTCCTGTTATTTTGTTCCCATGAGATTTGTAAAAGTTAGCAATTTTGTATCTGTATGATTACTATCTAGTGATTACTTACTATTTTTTTTGTCTGTTGCTGTTTCACTTATCAATAAATTGTTATCTACTCACTTAAATCTACTCGTATTTGTTCCTTATTGGTGGACAGGGACTGGATGGAACTAAGGGGAGGAAACTCATTCTAGAGCGTCCACCTCTTTAACTGTCTGAAACCAAGACTTATTTTTTAGAACTACCCTGGAAAGATTTTTATTGATATTGTTCTTGGTAGATAGGTTTTCTGGATGGCTGGAAGCCTTTGTCTGTCACACCAACAAAACTCAAGAAGTAATAGAAGTTTTGTTAAAGGAAATTATATCCAGATTTGGGCTACCACTGGGCTTGTCTTCAGAAAATTTCATTCTGTGGATGAAACAATTCAAAGTTTATGCAAAGTGCTTGGGAGTCACATGATATCTCCATACTCCTTAGAGACCTCAGTCCAGTGGAAAAGTAGAAAGGATGAAGCAAAACTTGAAATGGCAAATAAGTAAGATCTGTCAAAAAACTTCACTTACATGGCCTCAGGCTTTGTCTTTAGCCTTATTGAACCTTATTAGCCAAGACTGAAAGAAATATTAAGTCCTTATGAAATTATTTAAGGCAGGCTGTATCAAACTAACTATCTCAGGAGGAAGCCATGTGTTAGGAAACAGTAATTTAATAGAGTATGTATTATCTTTGGGAAATGACCTCTCAGTTTTGCATAGGTTTGTTGCTTAGTATCCTCAGCAACCTTGGACATTCAGGTACATCCTCATCAACCCAGGGATTAGGTATATGTCCACATGTGGAATGATGAACCACTTAAGGAGAAGTGGAAAGGACCGTTCTAGGTTCTCCTGGCTACCCACATGGCTGAAAACTGTTGGCTGAGACTCCTGGATTCACTACACCTGGACAAAGCCAGCCCCAAACCAGGAAACACTTCTCTGGACTGTTCAGCAGACAGCAAAACCTTTACAGATAAGATTGAAAAGAAATGTTAATAAATTGTACTTGGAATCAAGTGAATTTTTTTATAGTTATAGAGCGTATGGTAGTGTTTGTCTGAAATGAAAAAGTTTAATGAAGACCTATTTCTATGCTTTGTAGAATAGTAGCCCAAAGAGCTGTAGCTTCCTCTGGAGAAACTGGGAATCTTATACTAGATTTAATTCAAGGGCTTGGTAAAATGTGCAATTTGAGTAATATCACCACCTGTATACCTATCACTTGAGTCAGTGAACCAGACAATTCCCCAAGGAATTACAGGAGGTTGCAGAGACTAATCAGCTAAAAAAAATTCTGCAGGAAATTAGGAATTAGTCACTGAAGGGTCAGCTACACTACTTGAGGCCATAATCTGTATTATAAATATCACAATCACAATTGTTGGAAATTGTTTGGGATCAATTCAGTGTCAGACATCAATGGAAAGATGGAAGAGAAAAAACCTCTCTCCTTCCCAAAAGGGGGAATCGACGGAAATGCTCAAGAGCCAGGAATATCATCAATTGAAAAAGGAATGCTGGAATAAGAGAACACTAAAAATACCTCTTGGTGGGATTGGCTTACCTCATGGCTAGCAGATCTCAGCTGGCTTAGAAAATTTCTTATAACATTGGAATTGTTGTGATTATTGGAATTGTTGAAGCTTGAATCAAGCTTTCATCTCAGCTTCAAGAAAAAAATAAAATAACTAACTAAAAGTACTTAAATATTCAGCACTTCGTAAAAGAATGAGATGAAAGTAGTAGAAAGTACACTTGTGCCTAGTCAGTAAACTCCTACACATGGACTTTGAAAAAGTCTATAGTGTTTAATAACACTGAAACTATCTGGATGCAGACTACTTAGATTGAAAGTCTTCTATTTAATTCTTTTTCTGTAGTTGCAGATTGACACGTGTCATGGCTGTTCTTGGAAACAGTTACTACAGAAACTGTGTAAAAAAAATTGAGGTCAAATAATTAGAAATTTTTGAAGTGTTTAGCTTTAGATGCTAACCTTACTTCTCTCCTCTCCTCTGCATGCTGCTTTGACTGCAGGGTGTCCTCCTTTTGGTTCATAGAGGGAATAGATAAAAACATTGCTATCTTAACTGCTGCGTAATGTTTTGGTAAGATCATTGCCAAGAGACTCTAGAAGAGAGAAGTGTCTCTAGAAGAGACTCATTATGATTCAATTGCTGTCTAACTGATGTTTTCTCTGTGTGTGGAGCCACTTGATCAGTCTCCATTTCCTGTCGTGTAGCGAACAGTTTTGCCAAGAGTGAAGAAAATGGAGTATTTTTGGATTTGCTATTCCAGTCACAATCCTTAGGTTAGGGATAAATGTGTGAAGGACTGTGACAGGGTGTCAAAAGCTCAGTTATTATTATCTTTTGGTTTTCTCAAAACTACAAAGCCAAAATCATAATCCAAGAGAAATATTAGGACAGTTATTCTGAAAGAGAGAAGCAGCTTAAGATACCAAAATTCTCTTCCAAGCCTGCATATCTCCCACTTCTACAGTCCATTTGAAAATAGCTCTGCTCTGAAGTACACCTAGCTGCACACTACCTCCTTTGAGGCTTAGTCTTCCAAATCTCATTAAACTGTTTCTCCTAATGATAAAGAACAACAATCAAATTCTTACAGAAGAAAATATCAAAAAGTCAAGATTACAGTGATAGCAATTTAGTACACAATATCAATCATTTAAAGCTCTGACTGAAATTGACTTTATGATAGAACATTTCGAAGAATTTTACCTGCACTATTTCAAACAAAGCTTCAAAACTCCCCTTCCAGGCACTTGCTCCTGTGGTCTTTTTACTTCCATGCTGGTTCTTGGGTTTGTCCTTTTTGTACAAATGCCCCCTGTCCCCCCATAACCAAAGTGCCTAGTTCTCTTCAAGCCATCAAACACAGGAAACCTCTTGCTGTAGTGCTGCCATTCTTTTCAAACATTCCACAGCTGGAATTTGTCCTTGGCTGAGTGATTTTAAACTTAACTGCCTTGCTGGTTAAACATTATGATTCAAACAACAAAAGAGCCCTAATGATTTCTAACCCAAATATTTATTTCAAAGTAGTGCTGATTTCTGTTCAGAGAAGGAGGGATACATGGCTTAAAGTGACTTCAGGAGGAAGGCTGCTTTAATGAAGACAAAGCTGCTTTAATGAAGACAACGAACAAAAATGACAGAGTTTTGAGCTTACACAATTGTGCTTTGACTCAGATTCTTATTTTGAGGTTTGGAGGCTGCCTGTGCCTTGTTCAAATAGGCCCTGCATTTGTTAATATTCATGTATGCAGCACACACATTTCTACAGCCTATATTTAAATAGTAATATTTATGTAAAGCAATTTCACATGTTAAGCCACATGTTAATTTGACCTTTAATTGTGGAACTGCTATGAAACAACCTGTTTCACCACTGTTTGCATTTGTTGGAGGGAAATGCAACACTTAGAAATAAAAGGAGCAGATGGCAGCTTCTCATGCCTGAGCCCCTGTGCCACCAATGTGATGTGCAGGTGAGGACCCAGTGTGATAAGGGGCCGTGGGATCCTTTCTTGCTTTCTCCTCTTCTTTGCTTTTTCCTACTTTTCTATCTTTCCTCCTTACTGTCTTCCTTGATAGTAAATAAAAGTAGTTATCATTTTGGTTACCAACATTTGACCTCATTTCTGTCTTAATCTTGTTGTGGGTATATTCAAATTCCTTGCACACTCCATGTTTATGGTTTAGGATGCATTAGGATTAGGACATAATAATTCCCTTGCTAGTATACTCATCTCAATAGCTGATGTTACCACTGTGTGTGGTGTCTTTCACAAAATGATCTCAAAACTCATTAAGGTCATTAAATGACATACCTTACCATTAAATTACCATCCAATGGTAATTATGTAAGAGAGTAAAATGTGTTCTTATTATTCATGTAGATTAAGGAAACCACAGAGGGATTAAGCTATTCTATCCATAAAATCAGCATGGGAAGTAGCAATAAAGCCTGGCAATCCTGTTTCTCCTCATCCCAACTGCATATGATGCTCACTTCTAGTCACTGAAACATGAACCAATTATTGATGCCATTCTTCCTCCTACAGTTTCCAATAATTTGATAAGATAACCTGACTTTGACGCAGTTTCTCAGGCTGGTTGGAAGATTTTATGAGGGAAATATTGCTGCTTTTAGACAGACTCATGGAATGGTTTGGGTTGGAAGGGACCTCTGGAGGGTGCCTGGTTCAACCCCCGTGCTCAGGCAAGACCACCCAGAACCAATTATCCCAGACCATGTTTAGATAATTTTTAGTACCTCCAAGGATGGAGATTCCACCTCCCTGGCCAATCTGTGCCAGTGCTCACAAGAAAAAAGATGTTCAAAGGGAACCTTCTGCATTTCTGTTTGTTCTCATTGCCTCTGGACCTGGCACTGAAAAGAGCCTGACTCCATTTTCTTGTTCCTCCCCAGGTGCAGGACTTTGCACTTCTCCTTATTGAACTTCATGAGGTTCCTGTCAGCTCATTTCTCCATCTTGTTTAGGTCCAGAATTGAGAAAGCATCTCATCCATATTCCTGTGAGCCATTACTGTGGGATGATGTTAAATTGAATTGACTCATGGGGGAGCATTTAACAATCTGTAGGCAAAGTTAACTACATGACACAAGACCGTCTTGGCAGTGTGAAGGTTGGATGTCTGCGAGTTGTAAAGAATTAATGGTCTGAGACTCACTAAAAAGAAAAAAAAAAGTATGAAATCTGAGCTAGGTGCCAAGTAAGAAGGCTAAAGCGGAATTGAAAGCTGGAGAAGAGTTTTAGCACAGGAACAACAACGAGAGCTGGTGTACTCCAACTCTGCTTCAATGCAGTAAAACAAGGACAAGTTTCAACACTCACATAAACAAATGGCAGTCAAAAATATTCACAGGCCAGATGGCAGGGCAGAGGCAAGTCTCTTTCCCAGCATTCTCCCTGTGCCTTCATTTTGGTTTTGAGAGGAAGAAATGAGGAAATAGCATGTAGAAGGCAAATTGGACATAGCCATTATTGTTCTGTTGCCAAGATTAACTGGAGCACATAAAATAAACTCAAGATGACCAGTGGTCACTTCTCTAGAGCCTTGCAGTCCAGTGGGTTACTCCTCAAAGTAAATGTACAGTTCCAAGTGGTGTAAGGTATGGGAAATCGATGCAGAAATTTAAGATGAATCCATTGCTTAAATGTATGTAATTATGTGTATATCTGTTAAGGGGAAGAAGGAGAGCATGGTATGATGGGGTGCAGAGGAGGACATGCTTGCATGCGACTGTATTTTGGATTATTTATGGGGTTGGATGACTCTGGTCCTTTAATTTTGGTAAGAAGTCAGTGCTTGGTAAGATCTGTTTGTGCAGGTGTTTTTATTGGAAGGAGTTTTCCATTAAGAACAACAGTAATAATTAGCTTCAGTACACTGTGAAGTTTAATCAGTAGAGGTGGGTCTTATGTCCCGACCAGCTAGGAACAGTATGTGACAAATTGAGCAAAGGAATAGATTTTAACGTGGTGAACACTGAGCTCTGCTCACTTTACTGTGTCCTGATCAATGCCCCTGCTGAAGCTGTTGGTGTGACTTTTTGTAATAGGAACTCCTATGGCTCCTATGGAGCCCTTACTGACTTATATTATCCAGTTGGCATCTCTCACCAGTCCTGAATTCTGATGGTACTGCATGCTCCTTCACTTTTGCCCATGAAGTAGTGAGATATAGAGTGGAAAATCCAGGCTGAGTAGTTTTCCTTAGCAATGTCTGGTCACAGAGGTGATTGTTGTGCAGTGGGCTGTGGCTCACAGCTGAGAAACCCCTAGGCAGGAAGGGAGCATGGTCAGCGTGGTTTTGCAGCGAGTGAGGGAAAATCCTGTAGCAAACATTTGCTTAGGCACTGAGTACAAAAAGTAGACTCCAGCCTGTGATGAGGACAGAGTTGGAATCCAGCAGTTTTGACTTCTGCTGTTTGTGAGTAACACTGATGGCAGTATTTGGGGCTGACAGGAGCTGAGGTGCAAGGTTATTTGAGCATCTCAGCTGTACTGCAGAAGGGAAGGCACAATTTTATTGTTTGAAGACAGATCATGTGCAACTTCGCTTATGGATACAGTCAAGTGTGACAAGGGAAAACTACATGAAATGACATTTTAGTTTGAAGAATCTAGGCTACTTGTCCTCAGGAAAAGAAAATAATAGGATGATGCTGACTATAATTTCTGGTGGCAGACTTCTAGTCTGCCAGCTCTTGGAGTTGAATCAGATCCAAAGACCCTGTATTTTGGCAGCTGAAGCATAGATATTCCTTAATAATCTGTTACACAGAATACTTTTGAGGTCCATGGAAATAATTGTATTCTCTTTTTCTTTTTTCTTCATGTGATACTTGACAGCTATTTTTTTTTTTTAAGAATCTCAAAAGCGAAATTGTGTAAATTTGGAAAGCTGAAAGACAGAAGGCTCCTTGCAGAAACAAAAAGGGCTTACAACTGAAATGTTTTGAATCTCATTATTTTTAAAACTCTGTGTTTGGGAAATTTCCCCTGTGATTTTTTATATGATGTTTGGTCAGACAGTTCATGCTGCTGACTAGTAGCATCTGAAACCTAAACTAGACACAAAGAGCTGAATTTTAGGATGAGCTGAGGAAATTGAATGACTTAACAGGTGTGATAAGAAAGGCACTTACATAATCAGGTCTGCCTGCCAGGACTTCTCATGTGGCAGCCAAGCTAAGCTATCCTTTGTTACAAAGGCAATATCTCAGATGTTATTTTCACTTTAAGGTTTTATTCCCTTTTAAATATCATCATTATAACATGGCATCCTCTGTCGTGTTTTGTGGGATGTCTGTTGGGAGATTTTCCTGGCCGTAGCTCGATAAACTTTTTGTCATAGTTTAACCCCAGCTGGTAACTTTCTCTCTGTCCCCTGCCATGATGGCATGGGGAAGAGAATTGGAAGACTAAAAGATAAAGATATCTTGAGATAAAGACAGTTTAATAGGTAAATGAAAGGCTTTGCACACAAGCAAAGCTGAAAAAAAAGGAAATCATTCACTGTTTTCCAAGGGCAGGCAGGTGTTCAGCCATCTCCAGGACAGCAGGGCTCCATCACACATTGGTGGCTTGGAAAGCCAAACATCATCAATCCAAATGTCTTCCCATCCTTATTCTCCCCCCAGCTTTATCTGTGAGCATGACACCTTATGGTATAGACTATCCACAGGGTCAGCTGGAGTCAGCTGTCCCAGCTGTGTCCCCTCCTGACTCCTTGAGCACCCCCAACCACCCCTCTGGTGAAGTGGGGTGAGAAGCAGAAGAGGCCTTGGCCCTGTGTGAGCACTGCTCAGCAGTGACTAAAACATCCCTGTGTTATCAATACTGCTTCCAGCACGTGTCCAAAACACAGCCCCATAAAAATTACTGTGAAGAAAATTAACTCCATCCCAGACAAAACCAGCACACATGAAGATTTGCAAATTAAACTGATAAAAGCATACTGAGTATAAAATGAGTCAGATTAATCAGTTTTATCCCTAACACAGAATAAATGCTCTTGTCAAAGACCTGCTCTCTGCAGCTTCTCTCTTTTCTGAGCTGAACAACTCTTATCTAGGATTTCTGTCCTAAATAGGTTTTCATTGTCATCCCTATTCTATTTGTCTTTCCCGACAAAGCTATCTATTTCCCTGGGTACTTGGAAAGATAAGATAATAGTTTTGGTCCTCTCAGACTAGCAGTCTAATTTCACAACAAACTGGGTTGTCAGAATTTAGTCAGGCTGGAAACCTAATCTTAATCTGACATTTAAATGAAAGCTGAGGTCATTGAGGCCATATTAACTGTAACCAAAAGGCAGAAAAATCATCAAGACCTCTGTGATGTGAAGCTGATAAATTTTTATGTCCCTTCAGGGAGTTCAAGCGTCTTTTAGAGGAGATTTTACATTTCACAATAATTGCATCCTTATGAAATAGAAATCACAGTGGATGGCTTGCATGGGAATGATGACAATTATTTTTCATCTCATGATGTAGAAGAAAATGAACCTTTCCAAAGTGTGTTCTTTCAGTCATAGTCACAGAGGCTTATATTGTTTTATTGTCAATTGTTGTATTTTTGTTTTTTCATAGTAGGCTGCTTCAATTATACAGAGAAAAAAAAGGGTTGATTTTAAGGTAAGAAATGTTGAACCATATTACTTAAAAGAAAATAAAATTATAATAGCACAGAAGCATGTTTTAGAATTTTATTTTTGTGTGACTATGATGGTTTTGGCCAGGGTCGAGTTAATTTTCTTCATGGTGGCTACCATGGTGAAATAACTGGGTAAGAACTTTTACTAGATATGTTTCGGTATATTCTCTCTTGCTCATTGTGTTTACATCTTAGGACACATTCCCAGATTGGGACACCAAGATGCTCTGATTTATTTCTGAATTCTCCAGTTTGGCTGCAGGGCTCAGCTGCAGCCTGGATCACTTGCCTGGTCCCCCTGTGCCTGTGGATGGAACATTGGGTTTCTTGTGACTGGCACAAGAATCTGTCAGTAGTGGGTAAATGTGCTCACAGCAGTGAGCCCAGTGTTCAGCAGGAGCCAGGGTCACCACCAGCTGTCTTCTGCCTACAGAAAAGACATCTTGATTATTTTTACAGTTTTTAGATTATGACCCTTGTGCTCTTGACGGGTGTCAGCACATGGACATGGCTTTCATGTTTTACACACCTCTCACAATTTGAATGTCTTAATGACTTTCTATTTTCTTTTTTATCAGAACTTGTTCTAGCAGTTTCACTCCTATTTTCCTTGACTGATGCACTAGTCCTGAAGGCACCTGTCCCTATACTTTTCATACATGGTGTTAAACATTTACTGGCTGGAAACGATAATCTTTTTATCCTGAACCCCTTTACTTCATTAGACAAAATCCACACAGGTGCAGAGCCCCATGGTGTTGGGTGCTCAACAAATGCGATACCAAAGCAAGCTGTGATT
Source organism: Alethe castanea (assembly GCA_024734035.1). Taxonomy (NCBI): domain Eukaryota; kingdom Metazoa; phylum Chordata; class Aves; order Passeriformes; family Muscicapidae; genus Alethe; species Alethe castanea. The sequence continues at coordinate 35,801,433 of JANRGV010000051.1, read as the reverse complement.
GCCTGCACTGAACTTCTAAGGTTTGACATTCATGCTAGGGAAGAAGACAGCTGAACCTGGACTATACTGTCCAGTTTAGGGGTCTCTGGTGCACAACAGAGATCAACAAACTGGAGAGAACACAGTGAAGGACCACTAGCACGGAGATGTGCTTGATTGATGAGAACTGAGTTTGTTTATCTTGGAGCAAAGGAAGCTGAAGGCTGATTTAGTGGCAGTTGCTCACTCTCATAATGAGAAATGTGGAGAAGATGAAACAATCATTTCCTTGGGTGTGTGCAGTGAAAGGAGAGGATGCAATGTTGCAAAAGTTGCAGAATGGGAAACTGAATCAGTATAAGTTAAAAATCCTCAGCATGAGTGTTGTGTGGCATTAGGATGTGTTCTGAGAGAGTTCAAGGGGTATCTATTACTGGAAAAATTCAAAACTCATTTGACAAGGATATGGGCGACTCCAGATGAGCTCCAGAGGTCTCTTTCAATCTAGATATTTCTAGAATTCTTTGACAAACTATGTCTTTTGCAAAAATTACGGGAAAGATCACACTGCTATTACTGAAAACAGAAACAACTCTGTATACTCAAAGTGACCCTGGAAATGTCACTAACAGTGAGATATCTCAGAATTCTGACTGGGTTGCAAAAATAAGGATTGCACCCCAGTGACCAGTGGAAAACACCCAGGGGAACCAGAACATGATACACCCAGTGGTGTGTTTGGAGTGCCATAAAAAAAACTATTTTCTTGCTGGATGTTTAAAGGTAAACACTTTTCAGATAAAACCAGATGTGTACAGTATTGCATATATTGTGAGGCCATGAAAACCTTAGTTTTCATGGATACATGTAGATACCACCAAAATGCCTCAAGGGATTGACAGGTAAGGGTATTAAGCCTCTGCTACACTAAAGAATAAAACCACAAGTTTTGTATGATAGGTTAGGAGCTGCTGGTTCTTCCCTTGCTCATAGGAATATCCCAGAGAAACCATCTCTTATAACCTTAGTCATGTCCTGAGTGACCACTATTAATTTGCAGGTCTGTTGTCAGTAGTTAAATTCCCTCTTTGGCAAGAGCTCAGTACAGCCAGGAGCCCCATATTGGCAAGGCTGCCTGTGGGCTTCTACCATTTATAGCAAGGAGTAAAAAAAATACCTTGCAAACAGGGAGCTTTGTAGCAGCAAGAATAATGCAGCTTTAAATTATGCCTTTACCTCTGATTAATTGCATAGAGATAAAAGTTTCCAAATAATGGAAATCAGATTATTTGGTTTTGTACTGCAGGGAGTCTGGTGCTCTCAATATGTGTTGCTTGATGCACTAAACTTACAACGATGTTTCTTTGACTAACAGAAATGGAGACAGAAAACAAGCTGACTTTGAAAAATCCCTTTCATTATTGCTCTGGCTTCTTGACATAACTGAATTCTTGTCACAGTCCACTGAAATTGTCATGTTACTCACAGAAGTGTAGCACTTTCTTGCAGCAGAGCACGTTAACTGCATGGGAAAATTGAGCTGGAGTTGTTAATTGGAATTGGTTTTGGCTAGGAACAAAGTAAAAAGCAAAGCTAATCTTGCAATGAAGTCATGATTCTAGATGATTATAGTGATAAAGATTTGGCTTATGAAGTAGTTATTGGGTTGTTCTATTAGAATTTAGCACTCCAGACTTTTAAAATATATTGTTCAGTAAGTATAATCTGTAAAAAGGTTGGGAGGTCAAAATATAACATATATAAAGTGAGTTATAAAAGGATACAAAGGAAGAAAATTAGCAAATACTGTGTTTTCTTCTCTTTCTTTCTGAGCAATCTGATCTAGTGGAATATTCCCTGCCCAATGGGGAGGTTGGAACTAGATGATCTTTAAGGTTCCTTTCAACACAAACCATTCTATGGTTCTGTTTCTTTGTTTTCAGTTTCATCTTTCAAAACTTTCTGAATTTTGCAAATCCTGCTTAATTTTAGCTTTTGGATAGAATAGTTTTTTCAAAATGGAGACATTTCTAAAATAACACGGTAGCAAAATAAAGGAGAAAATACCTATTTATTTGTCGTCTGATCCATTGCATGGTCAGGGGCAGCTTGCATGACAGTCTGAAAGTGAGCTCAGTTGGGCAACCCGTGCTGCCAAAGGGGCAGAGATCTAGATGAGTGTGTGAGTGTTTGGGAAAATTTCTATAATGACTAAATTTCTCTTCTAGAAAATATCTCTTCTAATTTCTAAGCCTCTGTCAAAGTCAGCAGTATTGTGAGGACTGTAGGGACAAAGCTCTTCCCAGACTCTCAGGACTCCTAGAGATGTGCTGGAAAGTACCTGGAAGGTGAAATATTACTGAACTTACTGAGGTACATCCAGACTGCTGGCCAAGGCACAATTCTGTTTTTTCTTGTGAGCCCTGCTAGTGTTTCTACACTGATCCAAACTGTCTGTGAGATGGTGGAAGGAAAATTGAAGGACTGGGGACTTCCATCTGTTCCTCCAGTGAAGGGACAAAGCACATCCACATAAAAATGTATCGAATTGACAAAGCCATGGCTAAGCAGATGGTGCTGTCAGGAGGGCTTTCACTGCTTCATCCAAGGATATTTCATGAGTCATTCTTTGACTGATGGCAGAGTTTAGAGTATGTGAAATGGAAAGAGAAGCTTTGAAGATTATTTTGTGAATCTGTTGAGGAGAGCTTTAAACCAAGACCAAGAGCAGCAATGGACAGTACACTACAGATGAGTATAGATAAAGCTGACTTGTTGACTTGGACAAAGGCCACGAAACTAGAAGAGGTATTTTCTTTTAGAGAGTTTAGGAGTATCAGAGGGGATTATAGAATAGCCTGCCAAACATTTTAGGTTTCTTTATATGATAAAAACCATGGGGAATACATCTGTAAACCTGAAATTATTCATGCAGAGGATCAGAATGTGATTTAATTTACAGAATGGACGTGGAGAGAAAATTCACATAATTGGCATATTGATTTAAAGGGTATAATGTGTTCATGGACAAAAGGAAGGAAGTGTTCCTTGCATATCAAAGATGTAGGCTAGATCTGTAGTCTCCAATGTAGTAGGAAGTGAGTCATGCTGAAAAACTCTGTGTAGGAATGAAAGGGAAAAAATGTATACAGAACAAGTGGATCACCAAACAAAGGGTGTGGATGAGACTTTGTGAGAAAAAAGCCAATCAACCAAAATACAAATCTCATGATAGTGGGAAAATCACAGAATAAGATGAGTTAGAAGCTACCCAAAAGGATCAAGTCCATCTCCTGGCCCTGCCCAGGGCATCCCCAAGATTCACACCGTGTGCCTGAGAGCATTGTCCAAATGCTCCTTGAACTCTGTCAGGCTGGTGCTGTAACCACTGCCCTGGGGAGCCTGTTCCAGTGCCCAAACACCACCTGGGTGAAGAACCTTGTCCTGATACCCAACCTAAACCTCCCCGACTCAGCTTCAGGCCATTCCCTTGGATTATGTCACTCATCACTGAAGGGAAAACATCAGTGCCTGCCCCTCCTCTTCCCCTCACAAAGAATTGTAAACTGCAATGAGGTTTCCTGCCAGTCTCCTCCAAGCTGGACCTCCTCCAGGTGACCTCATATTCTTCTCGGCTTCTATGGCTTCCCCTCAAGATCCTTCACCATCTTTGTTGCCCTCTTTTGGACACCCTCTAATGGCTTAATGTCTTTCTTACATTATAGTGCCCAAAACTGCACAGAATATTCAAGATGAGGCTGCCCCAGCTCAGAGCAGAGCAGAACAATCCCTCCCTTGCCCAGCTGGCCGTGCTGTGCCTGATGCCGCCCAGCCACCCCAGGTTGGCCCTCCTGGCTGCCAGGGCACTGCTGGCTCATGTCCAACTTGCCCCTGACCAGGGCCCCCATAATCCTTTCCATGGCGCTGCTTTCCAGCACCTCATTCCCCAGTCTGTCCGTACATCCAGGGCTGCTCCATCCCAGGTGCAGAATCCAGCACTTACCCTTGATGCACTTCATATGGGTAGTGATTGTCTTGTCCTCTGATTCATCAAGGCACCTCTGCTGGACCTCACCGCCTTCAAGGGAGTCAACAGTTCTTCACAGTAAGAAATAAAGGAACACAGAAGTTACACATCTTCTGCTAAACAGGGGGACACAAGGACCAATCTCTGTGTTTGAGGCACACACAAGCATGCACATGGGTTTGCTTCCTTACTGTTGAGGACAAACCTTATTTAGAGCAGAGGGACACAGACTGCCCTTCACAACACTTGGTTTTGAGTCTGCTGTGATCCCTTGTGGCCTAAGGAACAATCATGATTTTCTAGGATATCTTCCTCTGTGTTGTGATTTTGGTGTCGTTGCTATTCAATGTGTGTGAAATAATACAAGGGCCGTGTTACAGCTCACCAGACTGGTGCTTTCATGGCATGGAATTCAGAGCACATGCTGCTTACACTGGGGATAACACATGAAGGTGGAGTCCTTCAAAAACAGGTTACCTAGTAATTTTTCAGGAAAGATTTTGGTTAGGTGTTTTATTTTTAATATACAGTCAAAATGCACACGGCACCAGCAAGGCCTTTTTGTTATATTTTATAGGTCTGAACAAACAAATGAAGAAGCTAAATAAAGGAACCGAGAAGACTAGAGGGGAGTTTGGATTTAGCTACCGAGGAAAATTGAGGCATGATCAAAATCCTAGAGGCTTGGGAGCATTGCCTTATATAATCACATTGCAGAGTACTGTTATGCACTGTATATATACACACCTAATTTCAAAGTAAACTGCCAGTCACCTTCATTTCAAATAAATAGAAATTGGTTCAGCTACCACTAATGCTCTTTGGATCAGGCTTATGCTCTCCCAACACAGGCAATATCCATTCCTGTAAGAGCATGGGCCCTACTGATGCACCTCCTCCAGGGCCTCTGCATGACAGCTGTGAGCTAGAAGAGCTCTGGAAACACTGCATAGGTCAGCATTCTTCTCTTACAGTCTTCAAGTATTGCTTACCCTATATGGCAGATTGTGAGCACCCCAAGACCACGCAGTTGTCATCACTTGTTGGAGTCAGTGAGTCGGGGGTCTCTGAATTCTTCAGAGAGAAATTAGAGTGCAGGGATTGAATTAAAGCCTTTAGATAGATTGAAGTATATTAAGCCACTCACACATAAGGTAGAGGTGTAAGTTTAAGTTTTTGTATAAGTAAGTGAGTCAGTAAGTAAGTTTTAGTATAAGCTCTAATGCTTTTAGTAAGTCAAAAGTTTAGATACCAAAGTAGAAGTGTGAGTTCTAGTGAAGGTTGAAAAACATACTAATGTTTTCAGTAGAGGCTCCAGGACTGTAGTTATAGACGGTGTTTAGACATAATAGAGCTATAGTAAGAATATTGCTCACATTTTTCAGATAGAACAAGACAGGTTGTATGCGTAGTGTATACATAACCTAGCGTGCTAAGAAACTGGAATTCCAATAGGTTAAAGAGTGGTGGTCTGAGTTTGTGTCTTAGCTTGTTGAGAAGATCCTATGTAAGAGTATGTATTGAGAAGAGTTGGTGCTTTTTGCCATTGCTTTTCTGCTTTTCCTGCCATTGCTTTTCCTTTTGCTTTTGCTCACCGTCATCAGTCAACACCCAAGAAGAAGACAGGAGCTGCCGCAGCAACATCAGCTTCCCAGGATCTTTGACAAAAGCAGCTTCTACTTCTGTTTGGGACCAAAACTTAGCATGGACTTTGATGTCTGTGACTGTGCCTTTTGAGATTGATGTGCTTCTGCAATAAATAACCTTTTAGCAACTATTAGCTGCATTGCTCATTTTAGAAGATAACCTGACGAAGTTGGTGCGTAGAGGACCAGAGGTCTTAACCTCACAATCACTGTAGGATCTGGAGTCTGCCTTCATTGAGACATCTAATTTCTTACTAAATGGTTTGATCTTTCAAGAAGTCCTGAGCTACTTATGAGATGTCAGTCACAGTTCAAGGATCTGTGGGAGTTTCTCAGAACACAGACAGTCTCATCTCTATTCACCTCCACAGGATTTCTGAAGCCAGCATGATTCTCTCTGACTTTAATTTGGAAAATGTGTGTGGCTTACTCAGACCAAGGCATAACAGTTTTCCTCTCTATACAACTGTGCTGTGGTTTAACCCCAAGAGATACCTAAACACCACATAGCCTCTCACATTGAGAGAATTGGAAGAGTAAACATGAGAAAACTCTTGAGTGAGATAGAGTTAAATAGGTGAAGCAAAAGCTGTATACACAATCAAAGCAAATTGAGGAATTCATTCACCAATTCCTATGAGCAGGCAGGTTTTCAGCCATCTCCAGGACAGCAGAGCTCCATCATGCACAACAATGACTTGGGAAGACAAACACCATCACTCTATCACCATCACCATCCTTTTTCTCCCCACTTCCAGCTTTATATACTGTGTATAATGCCATATGGTCTGGAATATTCCTGTCAGTTGGGATCAGCTGTCCCAGCTGTGTCCTCACCCATCTTGTGCACTCCCACCCTCCTCGCTGGTGGGGTGGGGTAAGAAGCAGAAAGGGCCTTAAATCTGTGTAATCTCTTCTGAGCAGTAACTAAAATATCTCTTTTATCAGCACTGTTCCCAGCACAAATGCAAAATTTGCTGCCCGCAAAGTAAAAAAATTTTCATTGCTTGGGGGAAAAAATGATTCAGCAAAGGAACAGAGGAAAGTCTCCAATTCACATTTTCAAATCCCCCCAAAATTTTGTGGAAGTACATGTTTAGAAAAGATGTATTGGGACAAGCAGTTAACAGTGGGCTCCTGACTTTATCTTTTTTGCATGCATGATATAACATAATAGATTGGGTAGGAAATCAAGAGAATTTTGGAACACTCAGGCAAATCTTGACCTTGCTGAATGTACTGAAAATCAAATCTCAAGCATTGGCCAAAAGATTATTCTAGAAGGTGATTTTAAAACTTTTTAGACAAGTGATCCATATATTCCTAAATTTATCTTGGCATATCTCATGCTCCTTCAGTTACGGTACTGGTTTTGTCTCCTTACTCCACCAGTGGAGCCCTTTTCTCATGCTTTGGTTCACCCCCTTTCTTCACACTTTTTTCACTCTTAATGGCTTATTTGTTTCAAATGATGATTCCAGGGTGTTAGGCTAAATGGTTCTAGTGATATGGCTCAATCTGTCAAGCAAAAGGATGCAATAATTAAGGTTTGGTCTAACTTAATAATTCTCATGAGTTGAAGTTAAAAAGGGGATATAGGAAAGAAAATGGAAAATCACACACTGACTGAATTCTTAATCATCTCTGGTGTATAAAAATACCCCAGAAATAATTACTTTTTATCACATTCTTGGCTAAATGAAGCACATATTCTAATTACAATATTAAGCAAAGTTATAATGATGAAAGGTCAAAGTAATCAAGAACTATCTTTACTCACAGTGTGTGCTACCCATTCTTACACAAAAAGCTGTCTCTGCCAGGCCTCATCCCTTGCTGCATGTGATAAGGAAATTAAGCAATTGTTTTTGAACGGAAGTAAGATCAAGTGACATTATGACTAATGAAGATATTAACACTTGCACAGGGAAAACCAGGCAGAATGCAAAGTTTTTTCACTTTAGCTTTCTTCCTTGTAAAACTTTGAGTTCTTATTCACAACATATAGACTGTCTCTGCAACCTGAAACTTGCTGAATTGGACTGACAGAGTCCCAACCTTGTTTCCTCAGGGACTGGAAGATTTTAGTTCCATCACAGAATAAGGTGTCAGTGAGGTAGTGAAATAAGTCTACTCTTTGCATTTCAGCTGTAGTATGATTGCTGCCCTTGGTTACCTATATGTGCCAATGCCCCTAGGCTGGGAAGTTCAGGGCTGTGACATCTTTCAGCTTTGCCACCTGGTGTCTCAGCAAGAATGGGCCTTCCAATCAGCAATACATTTACTCTTAGAACCTGCTTCAAGACCTGAACTCTGTCTTTAACGTGGTACCAGAGAGGCAAACAGGAGCTATGACTCCTTTCTTTTCCATTGCAGTACTAACAGTTCAGTCTGAAAGTACATCACTTGATTACATCCTTTTGTCTGTAAATCTCTTTTGTATCCAGTGTGCTCATTTGTGAGCCAAGACTTGTTTTGCAATGTTCCAGAAGCATTATGTACCCTCTGGTCTGAACCAAATCATAACAATCATGATTTATTGCCCAATCTCTCCCATAAAAAGGTGGACAGTGAAAAAGAGAAATATTTGATGTAGATGGAAGATTTCAGCCCAGATTTTTTCAGTGGTGAATAGCTGCAAGTGAGAAGCTGAGTTGACCTAATTTGCTTCAATGATAGTAATCTTTTATCCCCTTACTGAGAGCATCTCTACACGATTAGGGTAAAATGAGACTTCTTATCCTGGAAGATAGTTTGAAAGTCTGACTGATATTTAGTATTTAGCATTTAAACAAGGCAGAACAGAAGTACAAAAGAGGTGGTCCACTGAACAAGGACTTTGTTGCATCAGAGGCATTATGGAGTAAATTGGTCATTAAAAAAGTCTAGAAACTGAAGCATTAGAGAGAATTTCCATGAGTTTCAGTGGTATATTGGAATTTTCTGTGTTTTATTGCTATACCAAAAGATTTTGACTGGAAACCAATAGGAAAAGAGGATGGACACTTTTAATGACCACCCAAGGCTTGGGCTGTACTTTAAGATGAGTTTTTCTTGCATTAATATCTTTTTTTTTCTTTCTTTTCCTCAAATTATTTAAATGAATTGGAAGTTTTACTTGTACCTTTAGCCAAATCTGAGTCCAAGACATTTGGAAACTGTGAAGATGTTCCAACAGCATATAGTTATATTTACCTGCTTTTGCACTTCCTATCATCAAGCAGAAGTGCCTGGTTGGACAACAAGTTGCCACAAACCCAAAGCACTACAGTCTGCCTGGAAGGAAGAGTTTTATTCTTCTTGCTATGATTCCAAACTCCAATTGTTCTTTTTCAAGTCCTTACGCCCGAAGAAGGAGACTAAAAGCAGATTTTTCTGTGTGATTTCATACCACATCGGTTACCTCTATGTGTCCAGAGCTTTGCTGGAGTCATTCTTCATTGAGCTACTGATGCTGACTCTGAACCTTTATTTGCTAGCAAAAGAAAGTGTTCGTGGAATTGCTCTCTAATCTATTTGATTAGGCATGATCTACCTTCTCTTAGGTAGTAGATCTCTTTTAGTCTTAGTTGTATTGAATTAATTCTGCCAAGGAGCAATTACACAGAGAGTTGTGCCATTGGATGTGAAGAGCCATGACCAGCCTTTGGGCACAGGCTAGGGACAGAAAAATTTTCACCCGAGTCAGCCACAACCAAAGACAGGATATGTGACACCAATCTTCTGGTATTTTGAATGCAAATCATTAATATAGACCTTTGTAGTGCACAAGTGGTGCACTAGTGAGTGCACAGCAAGGTTTCGAATTAACTCTGAGCTATAAATACTGAAAAGTCAAGAATGAGTGGTTGTCAGGATTTAATCTAGCCTAACAGGTAGTTGAAAGGAAGAAAATGAGTGATAAAAGCCTCATGCCCAACTTTAAGATAGTTCCCTTCTTGATAAGAGTGGATATATTTCACTTGGTTATTTTGGGAACCATTCTTTTTTCTCCTTTAAAGAGCTGACATCGTATTAAATTATGTGTCAAGTCCTCCACAGATCGGCACTGCCCACCTCTGACAGCCAAGCTGAATTTATTAAGCTTTTAGCCTGTGTTGTGTTTCTTAACCTTGGGAATTGTTTGTCTTTTGGATGTCTTTTCAACTGTATCACTAGATACTGAAGACTTAATAGTCCAAAAAAAAAGTCAGTTCTCACTTAGCTGAGCCAAGTCCATAAGTTTATTGGAAAATGTTTTAGAGGTTTGTGGTTTTATGGTAGGAAAAAGAAAACCCTCTGACATGCTTTTAAGTTACACTAGACACTTGCTATTGTAAATTAATTTAATTAATGTCTTTGATTTCTTTAAGTAATTCTCTTATTAAATTTAGTTTCTGGACTGCTAGGTGTTTGTATTAAAGATGTTTGTGTAAAAAAAAACTGAAAAAGCATTCATTATCTGAGCTGCTTTTTGCAAGAAAAATGATATTTTGGGAACATGGAAAAAATTGAAAACTATGTCAAGCAGATCCTTAGTTTTGAGGCATGTAGAGACCACACTCAAAACTAGCTCTCATGTGGAATTGCCCTTTGATTTCCAAGTCTCCAGGAACCACTACAACACAGCAGTGCAAATGAGAGGTTTCACTCTTTGGTGCTGGGTTTTGCTTAATGATGTTGCCAAGATCCATTAATGTTGCTAATTAATGAAAGTCAGTCTTTCATTATTAATGTTGCAAAGCTTTAAAATCCTAAACATTTTTCTAGATTTTTGCATGTCAAATGCCTGCTTGATTTAGCTTGATTCCTGGCTAGATTTCCCACAGAAAATCCTCCTTATTCTATGGTAGAGCAGCCCCCTCTGAGTCAGTAGGGAGAGGCAACAGGGAGAGCTGCCCACAACTCCACACACCGTATGATTCAGTTCCTTGTGGGGGTGTCCCTAAATGTTGTGTGTAAGGCTCTTGCCTCCATCATGATGACATAATACAGGGTTTTAACTTACCAACTGTGGATGTGCTCTGTTTGTTTCCAAACGAATAGTGAACAGACTGCAGATACTATAAATATCCTATGCAGTTACCCAATAAACACAAATGGTTGTAAATAAAAAAGACCTTTCAGAATTCCTGAGTAAATAGTAATTTCTCAAAGCCCTTTTGCTCTAGCAGATCTCAATTAGAACTGTAGAGTATGCCAGAAAATTTTAATTACCTTCCAGAGGTAGGCCAGAGGACTCTTTGATTCTGCTTATATTGACTACACCTCTCTATTATTCCTGTGCAGAACCTACCCTTCTGATGAGTTTCCATCTTAGTTTTGTTTCTGGTTTTGATAAAAAGAAACAAACAACTCTAGAAGGAGTCTTGCTGCCTGTCCACCAGTCCTTCTTGCTGACCAGAAAATTTGCTCTTCCTTAACTCCGTGTTTTCAGGGCTAGGTATGGTGCTTACACTGCAATGGGATCAGATCTGACATCAGCTGAAGCCACTAGCAATAGGTTTAATAAATTAAGACATCAAAATGAAATTTAACATTTATGAGACTAGTGTTTAAGCTCTCATCTATGATAGCTCCACTCACAGAACCCTTGTGGTACTGAAAGCAAACTGTCTGACCAGACACAAGAGGTCCAACTGGCCAAGCTATGCAAAGGCATTTTAAACCACCTGAAATGCCCTGGGGTTTCTCCAGAAATCTGCACATTTCCCACAGATCCTTGGTCTTAAAAATGCAACCTTAAATATCTCAGGTATGATCCCATTGTCGTTTGTATGTTATAGGAACATGATTCTAGATTTATCTATTTGCCTGAAGTTTCCACTCACCTGTAGAGGAAAACTGAACCTGATATTCCATATCCAGTATGCTGAGAGCATATTAAAATTAAGGACTGTAGGGGAATCAAAATTAACCAAAATAATAAATAACCAAATTATAACTAATAAAATAACAAAAAAATAACTAATTAACCAAATAACTGAAATTAATGAATCTCCTCTCTGCATCTTGAAGATCTGAGTCCAGAAATTCATCATGCAGCTTAAAAATGTGGCCCTGTAACAACTAGGAGGTGCCCCCAGGAAATCTGTAGGACCCTGCACACCCATATGTGAGTGCTAGGTGGCTTAATATGCCTGATATGTAGCTTAATCCACTACCAAAAAGACACTGACATGACAGTCTTATTCACAGGAGCCAGGCAAATCTAAATCCACGTTGTGTTCTTGGGTTTTCCAGAACCCAGATAGTTTGATGGAGAACATGCAGTATGTGTAACTATTGTGCCCTTGTAGCTGATCCCTGAATACAGGGAGAAATGCTCAGTACATTAAGATATTCTATACTTGTCTTGCTTGTTTCTTCCGACTCTAGGAAAAAAGGGTTGAAATTTTGTGCCTACACTGATTGATGGAAATAACAAATAATGGACAGAATTGGCAGCTGATTTTTTTTTTAAATGTTTTCTTTGATCTCTTGGAGATTTTTGCTTGATTTCACTCTGTTCAAGAGAATTTCTTCTCCTTTCACCAAGACATGAAATCTCAGGATATTCTTACTTACCTTTTATTTACTTAAAATATAAACTTGTTGCAGAATAGATGCCATACAGTAGCCACCTATGATTAAAAATGGAATTTGTTTTGTGAAGACTCCCTCCTACACCAAAAATCCCTATCACATACACCAGCATCCCTATTTTCATTGGCAGTTTGAAACTACCTGGAGTGTACATGTATGTATGTCTTGCATAAAAGCATCAGTTGTACACATAGATGGATACTGCACCATGGGGTGAGGCTTCTATCTTGTTTTGTGGCTGTATGGAGGATTTAAATGGTATTTTCCAAGTGCCTTTAAATACTATGCAACCTGAGAATGACCGTCCACTATTTCAGTGCAACTATTCAGTTAACAGGTCAGGTACGTTTTCTTCTGCTGGAGGCCTTGTCTTGCTCTTTTCTCTCTGTAATTATGGAGACTTGTTTCTGTGCAATCTAGAGGAAATGTCATTCCAACATGGAAACCTTCACTGCAGAGTATGGAAATCATGCATCAGTTTAGCAGTTTGAAGTTTAGAAAATAGCACATTAACATTTATATGAAGTGTTAAAATAATAGGCTGCTGCTGAAGTTCAAAGCTGAGGATGTGAATTTTTTACAAAGGGCATTTTGCATCTTCAAAGAAAGAATCATAGGCTTTTGAAAATTCTAAGTTAAATCTTGCAGCCAGTGCTGATCCAGTAAGCATAAATGAAAAGGGTTATGAGAATTACAGAGGCTCCATAGCATGCAGTGCAATGTTGCCTGGAATGAGAATATCTGAAAAAAAAAAGTCTCTTAGGCTTAGTTTACTCATCCTTTCAAAATCAGCTGATTTAACACTTGGGTGACCAGGGAAGCCTCAGTAAAATCTGAAGCATTTGTCTCTACAAGAAGAGGGAGCCATTATCCTTCCATCAGCTACTGTCTCTGAAGAACCATAGGAAATGATTCAGCCCTTAGTGCTGTCACATCTCATATAGCAGAGGAGAAACATGGATGCTACAAGCAATATTTCATCAAGTTTTCCTAAAGAGCACTTGGGTTCCTGCTTCTTTTCGTAGTGCTTCACACTGTAGATAAAGAAATCTACCAGTATGTCTAAAGGCAAAAGAAACTAGACATAAAGTATGAGATGGTAAAAAACCTGCCTGCCAAGTGTTTTCTTCTAAGAGATTCGCAAAAAATAAATTTTCTTAATTTTTAAATATTTTGTGTTACAATTTATCCAATTAAAATTATTAAGACAGTGCTTAAATGCAACAGACAAGTGAGCTGTCAGCCACTTGGAAAATAGGAATGTGTTAACTACTTGTGGCCTAGTGAGACATTGTGTTTACTGCTTACCCTCCTAAAGCACATACACCTTTTACAATACAGAAATTGTAATGAAATAATGAGTCTCTAAATACAAAAAAGGCCTTTAAAATTAAAGGAACATATTTTTAACACATAAGCTGGCTTTTAAAATATAAATAGGCAGTGATGTTTGGGGAAGAATAACATAAACTTCTTTCCATGTACTTCTGATGAGGGATAAAATAATTTATAATATCATTTGCATCATAGAACTGTTCACTCCTGTATCCTATTTCTGCCAATTTAAGTGAGCATTTCATCATAAATTTAAGAAAATAGGAGTGGGAAATTTCAAGTGAGTTTTTCCACTTCATGGAACAAACTGAAGAGTGATATGTCTTGATTTCTTAAATATATCCCTCCTAAAGGCTCCCAGTGGGTTTGCAACTTAATAAATAACAGCTTAATCCCATCCTGCTTGTGCAGTCTTTTATGGCATAACAACTCCAGGGAGTTTGCATCTGTATGTGTGATATTACATGTTCACACAAATCTGTAGCTGATATTTTTTAGCTATTTTTAAAAATAAGCTGCCACCATACCAAACTTTCCCAGCAGCTAGGCAAGACTGGGTCCTCCTTTATCTACATTTTTGGGCAGTACAGAACTGGTAAGGGGCACAGATCCCAAAAGGATTCAGGTTCTGTGGAATCATGAGGAATTAGCACATGGTGGAGGCACTGTCCTCTCTTCAGCTGTTTCAGCACGGCCCATAAATGCTGAGGCTGAGGAGTGCCCCTAGGGTTTGGGTGGGAGCAAAGCCCAGGACCTCAGTGGAGCAAATCCAGGAAGCCAGAACTGAAAGCTGAGAAAAGTGCTGGCTTCTTGTCCTTACCTTGAGGTCATGAGGTGGTGTGTTCTAAACTTGGAATACTAACACTTGCAAGACATCAGACCAAACCTCTCTACTTTGAGTCTTCCATGGAGACATGAAAAATACTGCATGCTTTAGCTTTGTATCATTAAACTATGAGGCATCACATTCAAACTACTTACAAGAAATATCATCTAGGAAAAAAGAAAAAGAGAAACAGTATAAAATCATAGAATAGTCCATGAAGTGAAGGTGACCTTAAACATCATCTCACTCAGAAATACTCCTGTTTTATTCTGATTGTGTCTAACTCCTGTGGTTTTATCACTAGTCTCATGATAATCAGGTGCTTTCTACATGATCTATGTCTTATGATACAAGTTCTAGTGGCAGCATTGGAGCAGGAGGAGAGCAAATATTGCTGGCAGAGTCATTGGGGAGTCCTGAGCCTACTGAACCATTTTCAGAGAACCTGGTTTTGCAGACATCTGCCTGTGTCCCACAGGAGGGTGTGAGAAGTTCATCAGTGCCTGTATTTGCATATCTGTTGGAAACTGAGGTCCTTTCCAGAGGTCATTACTCTGAGAAGCAGAAATACTTCCTGTGTTAGACCATTTGCATCACAGCAGCACACAACAAATGTATTCTCACAACCAATGTAGTTTGGCTTTTCAGCTGAATTTCTATTTTTTAAGGCAGTATGATTTGTAGTGTCAGCAAATCTGTTGGATCAAGGGAAAAAAGCCAGTGTAAGAAATACGCTTACCTGGGTTTCATTTTCAGGAAGCCATGTAGGACAGGGATTCCTACTGCTCTGGAGAGTGTTCAGTGTAGGCAAGTAATTACATGCATGCTGTGTGACATCTGAGAGGTTCTCATACCATGGACTGACATTTATGACTGTATAAATGTCTTTCATTATTTTTATTCATATTCACTTCATGAATAAAAGGTATGAGATGTTTAAAATCTGTTCTCATTGGAGGTAGATTCTTGGAATTAATTTGAGTAACAAAGACATACTATTCAAGAAGATCAACAACAAAGAAAGCCATGGTGTCTGCACATTGTCCCACTTGCTGCATACTGGCCTAAGGACAGACAGAATGGATCACGATTTGCATGCATGTCCTTTGGTGATTCCTGCAACTTCAGGTGCCATCCCTTAACAAACTATGAGAGAGAATTCACTGTTTCTGATACCTTTTTTAGTAATTATATGTAGTTGAAAGAGCCACATTCAAATTTACTGTAAAATTCTTACCTAGTCCCAAGAAAGTGAGCATATAAGGGAGAATCTATCAGGATTAAAAGGAAATGGGAGCATAGCCTTACTGTAACAAAACCCTCTGAGGTGGCATAGGGGAGGGACACAGAACTAAATGCATCAGTAGCACATCAAATGCTTTCAAATAACACCATTTTTCATTCAAAAGTTTCAGTTCAATTAATGCACTTTTTTGCTCTGGGAAAGTTAAGATGATGGCAGAAGTTGTTCAAGAAGTGAGTGTATCTTTTGGAAGGTCAGCCAGACAACAAGACAGAGCACAAAACTGTAGAATTTATATGCTTTTCTCCCCAAAAATTGATACTTGCAGCCAGCTAGTTCCTTGCATCTAATCCATTTGAAGGGTGGTCACTATATATGGGACGTGATCATGTGGTTTGAGGATTTTTTGTAGTTTTGTTTTTAATTGTTCTCCACACAAACTCTGTGTGCAGAAAGCACTTTAATACAGGTGACTTGAAGGCCCTACCAATTTATGACCTATAGCAGAATGGGCTATTAGAGCCATTGTATTCACTTTTTTAAAGTCCAACTCAAGAGTATGCAGATCAATCCCTGAAGTATCTTTTCTGATAGTTTGTATCTGCTAATTGTATAAAATACTCTACTGAATATCTGCTTGAAATTTGTCAGCAGAATGACTTTCATGGTGTTGCAGTGACACCCAATTTAAGAACAGTGCTACTTCAGGGCAAAGGGAAGAATCTTTGATGTGCTATGTTTAATGATGTAATCTTGCCTTCCAAATTCCAATTTCCTGCTGTGCTATTGTGTAAAGTGCTTAGACTAAAACTAATTAACCCTTGCAGGAACCTAGTTCTATGAATATAAAATTTGCATTAATTTCCTGTGACATAGTAATTGAAGCATGACAGAAAGGCTGCAGTTGATTAAATACTGAATTAGGGTTTACTATCTGCAAAGCATCGGATCACTACCTCTTGACTTTATGGATTACAATTTATAAATTAAGGTATGTGGGATTGGCGAATACAGTAAAGCATGAGAAATCTAGGTTAAATTTTGGAAGTTATGTATATGATATACACTTCTTTTAAATATTTCTGGTTTATTGCCTTTTAAACAAAGTGAATTATTAAAGAAACCAAAAATAGGTTTGCAGTATTTCCTCTGGCTAAGCAACTTTTGACAAGGATGCTATAATACTGAGAGACACAGCTGCTTGAACTAGACTGATGAAATGGACTTTCAGTGAAATTCAGATTGAGAATAATGAAAAAGAGCAGAATAGTAGTGAAAGTGAGCAGAATATGATAGTAACATTTTCCATGTCAAAAATATCCTTTAGAACTCCCTATATTGCTGCTGAAATATAGGGAGGAAAAAACATCCCAAAGCCTGTTCTATCTTTTTGATTGATTGATTCCTTCATAGAAATATGTCCTTCTCAACTTGCTCTAGCATTTGATCAAAATGTCATTGTTGAGGAATGTTAAATGACTTGCCAGCACAGTCTCTCTCCCCCTGGGCTGTGCATTCAGTTTGGGTCATCAAGATTACCTTGTGCCAGCTCACCTTAAGTCACACAAAATAGCACCTCCTTCTCCCAGCCACAATGTCAGGCTGCAAATGGAATGGAAAGGGAAAGGCTTCCTCAGGCTCTGGAGCACAGAGATTGAAATTGAATTTGTGCAGTAATCACCTTCACACAGCACATAAAGACCGATAAAGACCTTGGTCACCTGGAGTGACCAAGGTGAAGGGCAGCTAGGACAGTGTCTATGAACACACTGGTGTTAAAGGAAGGGTAAAGAACTCTGGGTGCCCAGTGGGGCAGGGAGCTTAATGAGAAGCTACAAAGAAAAGATTGATGCCCTCATTGCAGGGTTCATCTCAGTTTTTTCACTGGAAGACTTGTCCTCAGGGCTCCCAGGTCCCTGAGCCTTCTAGCAAGATCCATGGGAGCAAACCAGTCCTCATGGCAGAGGAAGAAAGGCATCATTTAAGCCTCTTGTGCATACATGTGTCCATAGAACTGGGTAGGATGCATCTAAGCTTGCTGATGATATTGTGATACCCCACTGCATCATTTGTGAGATGTCATGGCATCCATGGACACTCAGAACTGGAAAAAGCAGATGTCACATCATTTTTAAGAGGGGCAAGAAGGTGGATTCAGGGGACTACAGACTAGTCAGTCTCACCTCAGTGTCTAGGAAGATGATGGAGAAAATAGACTCATAATTCATTTCTAAACTAAAAAATAGATGAGAAGGAGATTAAAAGCAGCCGGCACAGTTTTATCATAGAATCATAGAACCATAGAGTGTCCTGGGTCAGAAAGGACCTTAAAGATCATCTAGTTTCATCCCACTGGGACACCTTTCACTGGATCACGTTGCTCAAAGTCCCATCCAACCTGGCCTTGAACACCTCCAGGCAGGGACATCCACAGCTTCTCTGAGCAACTGGTTCCAGCGCCTCACCACTCTCACAGTAAAGATTTTTTTTCCTAAAATCTAATCTAAGCCTAGTCTCTTTCAATTTGAACCCATTCCCCTCATGTTGTCACTACATGCCCTTGTAAATAATCTTGCCCCATCTTTTCTGTAAGTTCCCTCAACATACAGGAAGGCCACAGTGAGATCATCCTGAAGCCTTCTCTTTTCCAGGCTTTGCCTGTTTTTCCAGGTTTAGCAAGTGGAAATTATACCTGACCTTCCTCACTGCCTTCTGCAAAGAGATGATGGACACTGTGGCCAAGGGAAAGCAATTGACTTTAATGAGGTCTTTGACACAATCTCCCACAGTCACCAAATTTGAAAGATAAAGGCTGTATAAGCAGACAAAATGGTGGGTGGGGAACTGACTCAACTGGACCTGAAGAGCTGCAATTAGTGGTGCAAAGTCCAGGTAATGGTCAGTAACTAATTCTCAGTGGTCAGTAACAGAACCAATCCTGCTTAAAGTCTTCAGTAAAAACCAGGTGATGGCACAGAGTGCATCCTTAGTAAGTTTGTAGACAACAACAAGTTGGAGAAAGCAATGTTCTGAAGGGCAGGGCTGCCACTCAGAGGGACCTGGACAAGTTATGGGTTACAAGGAACATCAGGAAGTTCCATAAGAGCAAGATACTGCATGTTGGATAGAATAGCACCATTAACACAACAGGCTGGGGTTCAACCATCTTGGAAGCAGCTCTGGAGAAAGTGATGTGGGGCTCCTTTGTGGACAAGAAGCTCACACTGTCCTGTTATGGACTATAAAGTACAAGATTGGTTTTGATATACTGGAGTGAGTCTGGCAGATACCATGGAGCTGATAAAGGACATGGAGCACAGGCCATATGAGAAAAGGCTGAGAAAGCTGGGTTTGTTCAGATTAGAGAAGAGAAGCTGAAAGGCAGACCATGCTGCTGCCCACAACTGGCTGATCAGAGTGATAGAGTCTTCTTGAGGGCACACAGTGATAGAATGGGAGGCAATGGGAGCAAGTTGCAAGGTGAGAGATTCCAAATAAACATTAGGGGGAAAAAAATTCCATGAGGATGATCAAATACTGATGCAGGATGTCCAGAGATGTTGTGCAGTCTCCATCCCTGGACACATACAAAATTGACTGGACATGGACCTGAACAGCTTGATCAGTTTAGATCTGTTTTGAGCAGGGCATAGGACAATTTGAATTCTGGAGATCCCTCCCAGACTAAGACATGATTCTGGAATTCTGACAGTATTCTTGAGATTGAGAGGGAAAATTTCTATCTGCTCATATACTGATTGCCACAGAGATATGAACATTTCAAGCCAGAGGTAGTCTTTATTTTAAAGTCCCTTAACAACAGTTTTGAGGTGTATTCCTGAGTAGTCAGGCAAGCTCTGTTTTGTGGGCAAAATAAAAAGCATTTAAACTGCAATTGTGCAATCTTCCATGTTTTGCCCTCACACCATCCTGTATATATCTTCAATGTCCTATGGAGACTTCTGAAAACTAGGAATTGGAAAGCGCATGTTTCTGGACTAGAGTATCTTTTGCCTTGAAACATGACAGCATAATTTAGTTTTGCAAAGCGTTTTGAATTTTTGTTCCCAGGATGTAATGATTACACTTATGCTAAATACAGGCAAACTGGCTGTATTTATCACAAGCAATTTAAAACTATGGTCACATAAATTCCTTTCACAGGTGTTTTTTTTGTTCCTTTTTTTTCCTTCCTTGAACAAAACCTCACTGTTCATTAGTTTGTAAATAAAACACATCTGGTATCAACAGACCTCACTTATGATTGCCTGTACCATCAGTTCACACACATTTAGTTGATTGTATCACATGACTGTAGGTAAAGGGAACCTCATGAGGTTTACAGAAGAGTAAAATTAGTGGCTATGTATTTCAGACATAAAAAATATTTTTAAAAATGCTGTTATTGTGGCCAGCTCTATTTTGTTCTCCCTAAGAAGAATTCTCCCTTTATACAGAAATTTCAAAGCTTCATTCTACAGCCACTGTATTTGGAGTTGTGCCTGCACAATGCCATGAGATTAACTTGTTCTGTGAGTGAACCACAGCAACATTCCATAGGACCCTCCCAGCTGTCCATGAGGATAGGAGGAGCAAAACCTCCAGGGCAGAACACAAGAGTCTCTACAGTTAGTGAATGGGACAGTTCCACCTCTGTGACCAAGCCCAGAGGGTCACACAGTGCATCAACCTCCAACTCCAGCTATTAAATTAGGAGTATCAAATTTTCCACAGCTCCTTCATGTTCTTAACCTGGAGTAATTTTATGCCACAAAAATATTTATAAATATAGACTGAAAAAACAATCTCATTAGTCAGATGAAGGTAATACTAACACGACAATAAACAGGAATCAGTTGGGTTCTGCAGCTGACATTCATAGTGGTCTCACTGCATGCTCATTGTGACTTGAGGTAAAATATTGATTTATTATTATAGATAATAATGATGTGCAAGATCCAGTTAAACTGACAACATATCAATAGATGACTGAAAATAAATTGTCTTCCTCATTTTCCATTAAATCTGTAAACATCTTTAAGTGCAACAAATTGTTCAGATGACCAAAACAGTTTTATATACACATTAAGAAATATATACAATCTTTCATATATATTTATTCATTGGCAAATTCCCAGACTGGCGCAATTCATTAAAATACTATTGGGAAATGAAAGCAATAATTTTTATCTAAGTATGTTCTTAAAGGAAGAAGTGGAGAGACAGAAACACATTTCTGCCCCTGAGAGTGAGCCAGGCAGAATTATTCCATTCAGTCAATAATTTGGTGAGAAATCTCATCAAAGTCAACACAAATAGGACTACGCCTTTAGTTTTAATTCTTCCTTGAGAGTGACATCTTTATTTGTACAGAAAGACAGGACAAGACTAATGCATGGTTTCAGTCTCATTTAGACTTTACCACACCTCCACTTCTCTCTTTACTGAAACAGAATTTACAGCTGGTTTCACCCATCTATGCGAGAGTAAGCTTTTTTCTAATCTGAAATCTACTGTAAGAACAGTTGTATAATACATTTACTTCTTTCAATTAACAGAAAATACAACACTTTTTAATCCAGGTAACACTAAAAGTTTGAAAACACTCCACATTTTCTGGAAACAGACTTTTTCCCTGAGGCCCTAATTTTTCCTTCACTAGTTACCTTGTGCAGGACACAGGGTCTACCTGACTTTATTCTTCTTTTTTTTCTTAAAGTGCCTATATCAGATATGCTGGTGTAAATACTTCTATTTAAAAAAAAAAAAAAGTAATAATTTCCTCAAAGATGCATAAATCTGTTCAGAGCTGATATGTTCTTCCTGACTATATTTTCAAATCATGCTGTAACCATATCAACTCTCTTGACAGTGTGTTTATAAACTTTTCCTCCAAACTTAAATTTGGGGAAGCGGATTTTGAATTAAAGTAAGGAAAGGGAGAAAATTAATTTAAGGCTTCTGATGTAGGTAGAAATATACATTACTACACAAAGACTTTTCACTGTTGAGAGCTGGATTTAGTAATCTAAATATTATTTTTATGCACTTGGTTAACTTACAGGAAAATTTAAAAGTTATGGATTTGATTTATTTCCAGGTCTACTCAAATGCAATGCTTTGTAGTAATACATGGTATAAAACTTACTTTAACATGTGTGAGTTATTGTCCATACCAGTACCTGGCACAATAAGAGTAAAGTTGACTTTGCAACCACCATGCAGTGCAGGGCCCCTTTCAGGTAATGCTGTGGTGATAAAATCCACATTCAATAATTTAGCACTGTTCCAAAAATTTTCCACCACTGTGAGGGAGGATCCAATTTTGGAACACGTCTCTCTGTGACAGTGGTGAAAGACTGGCATGGGTTGCCTGGAGAAGTTGTGGATGCTCCATCCCTGGGAGTGCTCAAGTTGAGGCTGGATGGAGCTTTGAGCAGCCTGGTCTAGTGGAAGGTGTCCCTGACCAGGTCAGAGTGGCTGAAATGAAATGACCTTTCTAGTCCCTTCCAACCCAGGCCATTCCATGACTCAGTGATTCTATTCAACTACTTGCGTGAGCTACATTTAGGGTAGTTTGGAACATATCAGAACAAGGATTCTGAAAGTGATATTTAATTTTTAAAGAGCGATATAATTTGAAAAATTACTTCATACAAATTTCAAGTCTTCTCCTCACGAGTATTGAGAGTGATAACAGCTCATTTTTACGGCCAAAGAAATGGTTCCAACATTTGAATTCATTTTATGGAGCTAAACCAATAATTTTTGGACTCTATTCTGACTCATTCCAGTGAGACATAAACCAAGGTCTATCAATTTACTTCTAATTATAATTCACCTATAAGTCAGACGACCAATTTTGACTTTGAAGTCACAATTTCGAATACTCAGAGAAGACAGAAAATGCAGGATCATCAGGAATCAAATTTTATGTCCTTTCCCACAAGTTTCAGACTCTTGAAACTCCTTATTTACTCTGGGGGAAATTTTACACATAGATATATGTATATAGTGATTTTGTGATTTGTATGTTGCTGTGGAAGTCATGAAGAAAGGTAATACTTATCGAAAGTGTTTCAGACTTCCAAAATTGTGTTTCAGGTAAAAACCACTTATTAATGGTTGCTACTTTTAGCCACAATATTTTTATTTTCTGCCACGAGGTTATATTTGTCCCATCTCTTCATTACCCCTAAGCACGAAGTTTTCAGCTTATCAGCCTACTACTGTATGAGTCTGAGGATACTGAACTTCTGAGATGATCAGAAATCACGTGAAGAACATGAAAGCCCATAAAATAATAATCACATTTGTTACTTTGCTGTACTTTACATAGGCTTTTGGCAAACCTTTAAAGTACTGTGGTTATTTGATATTTTTCTATCACTCTAGTAACATATGGGCGATGTTTAATACATCTTTATGGCTTCGGAGGGAGTGTATTTGCTGTACAAATTAATATTACTACAGAAATATTTTTCATAATAGCCAGTTCAGGAAACCCAAACTGGAATGTAACAGCAACCTGAATTGTCCCATTGTCTCATTTCAATACCTGACATGGATTTAGCAGAGACCTAGCTCCTCTTCCATGAACAGCACATGCTAAGAAATGCTAAGAGCAATGTGCATTTCAAGCCTAATGATAAAATAAGTTCATTGACTGTGTGCTGGAGCACAGATCCCTAGGCTGATTTACAGATAGTGCAACCACATTGTGTAAATTACTATAATGCTCTAGAATATAACCCAAATTGTTATCTTCTCTGCACAGTCACTATGGAAATGTGCTACTGGAAAAGTAGAAATCCAGTTGGAATTTGAGCTGAGTTTTAAAATAAAGTGGAAAAAAAATCATTTTGTTTTATGAACTGCAAATATGAAGTGTAAGTAAATTATTTATGGAATTAAGATGGCCCATCTTTGCCTAAAATGTGTGTGTGAGCTACCTGACCTTTCTTGCAGTCAGTGAAGGTACAGCTACTGATTTCTGCAGATCAGCTCCTCTGATCAATAAAGATATCTGCTTCAAAAGAAAAGGAATAATTTCCTAGAACTCTAAGGACTACGGTGAATATTTAGAAAATGGATTGTGTGCAAACATCTACACTGGGTTCGTCCCAAATGAAGCAAGATAAATCCGTCTCAAGCTATCCAAAATTAGGTGTTTGAACTAGAAATCAGAGCTGCTTTTAAAGTCAGTGAAAGGAGACCAGCACATCCACAAAGCAATGAAACTTATCCTTGGATGTGTGTTTATCATCACAGATGGAAGGAAAGATATCTCCACTACAGGGAACCTTGTTGTAGGTTAGACACCAGCAGTGGGTCTTGTTCGAGATTAGATGTAGATACATGAGTCAAGTATATGAGCTACTATTATATTTAAAAGGGCATCTTCTTTTGGTCTAGCATCATTTGAGATGATCTAGGATGTCCTGCCTAGTGTCCAGTTGCCACTCCAGATGATCACAGGTCATATGCAGTAATTTCCAGGCTGTTGCAAATGTGTAAGTTATGTCAAAGTGCATCAAATGACATTTTATATAGATATTTTGGTAAATTAACGAGCTTCAATGAAAATTAAATATTTTCTAAAGGAAGAATATTGTGTAAGGTAGATCTGTAAAGAATCAACCAATTACATTATCTACCAAAGAATTAACCACAAAAGGTGAACAGACTAGACACACTGTACTCCCTTTCTTAATGTATGTAAGTATGAAAAACCTGTGAGGAAAGCCTCTAACGTTATATTTGTTTTTACACAAATATTCTTCTCTCTAGTTTACAAATCAGATTCAAAGACACCATTACTGTCACCAGTACACGTGCAGAAATGCAATGTTTGGCTTATTGTGGAAAATTAGAGTGTCTGTCTCAATCTCTGTTCAGATACAGAAGGGAGGAAAATACCACTCCAAACCCTTGATGCACACATGGACTCACTACATCTTCTAGGAAATGAATCCTGATCTTGTATAAAGAATGCAAAACTCCCGCTGAAGTAAAAAAATACCTCATTCATATATCTGGAAGCAGGATCCAGCTCTCAGAACCAAAACAGCTTGCACCCACCTGCTGCCTTAATTCTGAAACACATTTTCAATTAATATCTTGTATAAATCACGAATCCAGAGCAATGTGCTTTACTATGAAGACAGTATTCCAGTCATAAAGTGTGATCCAAGTGGAAACTCCCCAAAACCAGACATTGCATCTACGATCTTGGTTTTCTCCATGACAAACTCTGGCATTGACTATTACACATTTACAAGGTTTCAGTTTTCATTTGGTTATTGTTGTTTAAAGCAGGAGAAGGCTTGCTTTTCTGGCCATCAGTTCCTCCTTTGGATGTGTCCTGGAAGAAAAGCCTTGGCATCCACAGTGACATTAAAATTCGTTTATATTCATTCCGAAAATTCTGGTTAAGAAGACCATATATTATTGCATTAAGGCAGCTGTTGAAATAGGCCATTAAGTAGCTTATAATGAATAGCCACTCAGGAACTTTTGGTGCCATTTCTGTAGGATCAATGGCTACAGCCAGTCCAATGAAGTTTAGAGGTGCCCAGCAAAAGGCAAAAATCACAAAAACAACAAACATGGTAAGAAAGTTTCTGAAGTCACTTGGCTTCAATTTTGGCTTTGTTTCTGACTTGACTCGTCTTCGAACTTGAAGCACTAAAACCCAAATTCGAAGGTAGCAGAAGCTGACGATGGTGATAGGGACGATGAAATGAATGACCACAACAGCTATTGTATAGTAGGAGCTTGCAGTCTGGACAAATGTGCATGAATAGATGCGTGGATCATACTTCAAAGAGCCAACAAAAAAATTTGGCACAGTTGCAATTACTGTTAATATCCAGACTAAGGAGACATACAACATTGTATTCCAACAGCTGTACACTTTGTCATATGCAAAACTATGACATATGTAGCAATATCTGTTTATTGCAATTGCAGTGATGTTGAAAATAGAGCCTATTACACTTAGTCCCATCACAAAGCCACTTGCTTTACAGTGTGTTTCACCCAGTGTCCATCCATTGTGGAAAATAGCTAAGAGCACCAGCGGGTACGGATACAAGGCCACCACCAGATCAGCCAAAGCTAGGCTCACCACAAATGCGTTACCTGGAAGGAAAGAAAAATACAGAGGCATAAGTCTGAAAGCAAGAATAGCTGTGAAGAAGAAGAAAAATGTTACATTATTTTTGGATGTCTGCAATGCTAAATTATTGGTGATGTCAGCAAACAGCTGATATATAGGACCAACAGGGAAATTATTTTACAATGCAGCTTGGAACACCACAAAAATATCTGCAGCAACACGATGTTACAAATCTGTTGGTGACTGGATTATATCCTCCTTGCTCTTTTTATCTTTAGTAAACCTAGCCACCAGTGAGCCATTACATAAGAGCATGTTGAGTTGCTTAAGTGTAGCTAACTCCATGGCTGGATTGATAAAATGAAAAAGAAATAAAGTCTAAACTGTGCCATGTAGGTAAGACATTATGCCATTCTAACCTATCACTGGAGTGCTAATGTGCTTGACCAGCAGAAAGGAGAGGGATATACAAAGACTAGGTCTATAACTAATGGAAGAATGTGTTGTTTTATGTATACTCTAAATTGCTACACAATACTCTGTAGAATAGATATTTTTCTGCATGAATAGTCTACCCATACTGCAGTTATTTTCTCATTGGATTGTCTAAGGAACAGTGAATTGTCTTCGCCACCCTCTGCAGAAAGGCATATTTAATTATACAAAGAAAATTTCCATTCATGCAAGAGGAAGTATTCATATTTTCTGCTGATGATATTAAGGGAATATAGGTTATATGGTTGAACCCTATTGATTCTCTTTTACCATTGTCCTTTTCATCAGTTTGAAATTTCTGACATTGTATCTAAGGGTATTTTTATAAAATAGTGAGATAGTAAACTATATTCCTGAAAAAATGTTCTTTAGGAACTTCACTCTAGACAATAGAGGTACTAACTTTGAATTCTTGGCATTTAGGTAACATAAAATGTATATGGTTTGTATGGTTTTGTTCATGGCTTGCACATTCTTTTTTCTTTCCTGGAAGTCCTTCACAGCATGAACTGATATGGAAAAATCCAAGCAATTTTTAAAATTGTGCATGCAACATAATAATTTTTTGAAAAGAGCAGTTAGATGCTCCATTCTACAAATTCTGAGCTTAATAGTCCTCAACTAACAAAGCAGTTCTCCATATCATATTAAGAATGGCATTAGCTGGAAGCCATAAAAGCAACAACCATGTAGAAATATACTCATCAAAAATGACAGGATTTCACATCTACTCTGTTTGCTCTGCCTGCTTTACATCTATAGCTTCCTGAATTAAGGAATGGGGAGCTATCTTTCTCCCATATGCTTTAGGGGACCACCATGCTCATCAAAATTTGCACAACAGCAAGTAAACTTAATGGCAAGCAGGATTATCCATCTGCACCCTCAGAAATTCAGCCCATCTCAAGAGTGGTGCACAACTTATTTTAGATAGTTCCTTATAATATATTTAGTAGCCTGTTTTATATATTTTTAAAAGACACAAGTCTTTTCATAGCTGCAGCTTTATGGTTTACAAGGAAAGATTGAACAAATTAAGGAGACAATTGAGTTTCATTGGGCCGTGGTAACTTCAAATAAGCAAAGCAGGAAGGATATAACCCATTCCTATGATTGTTGTGAATCCAAGCAAGCTTCAACCACAACAAGAAAGTTTCACAGAGAAAAAAAAATTAATGGCAAGAAGAAGGAAATGTGGGAACACCTTGCTTCGAGTTTGCCGCTGAAGTCTCTAAGAAAACATAAAACAAGTATTTGTCAGTACTGACCTAAATAAAGCTGATCCCTTCATGCAGAAGATGGGTGTGAAGACCTCTTGGAGCCATGTGGTAAATAGGACAAAAAACAAAACTAACAGAACAACAGGGGGATCTTTTCAGAATGTGTTTACATCATGGCAACAAGAATTTCTCTTATGTTTTTAATCACCGTATCTGACATTAGAAGATAGAGAAGTTGGAAGCTGGAAGTCAGAAGAAAGGAAGGAAGAAAAAAAGACTCTTTTTTCTGCTTTAAAATGCCTTTTAGAGACAGAGAGAATTTAGTCTAGTGTGTGCACTAAGATTAATCTAAACTCTAAGGCCTTCTAGCATCAGCTTCCACCCAAAATGTAATTGTTCAGTTGAAATAGAGTGGGCATTCAGCTCTTTCAATCGCATTTGGAAATTTACTGTGAAGTACATTTAGCAAAATATTTTCAAAGTTTTGAGTGCAATTTAGGACTTCTTGAAAATTCCAGGTGCAATGAATAAATAGAGTGAGCAAGGAACTTGTCAAAAACATAATTTACTAGTTTACAACTCAGAAGAAAAATGGTCCAATATCTATAAAGGCCTCAGGTGATTTGTCACTTCTATGGCTTTTTACAGGGTTGAATGTTCCCACTGTGCACCGCAAAGTAAGGTCCAATAGTATTTTTCTGTCTTTGTGGATGACTGCAGAATTAAGTTTAATGTTTATTACTGCAATGAATAATCTACAGAAGTAGAGAGAAACTTTTCTAATTCATAAAACATAAATAATCAACATTTTGAGAAATCAAAGGTCTTAGACATCTTTTATATGATTGGAGAAAGTAAATGGTTCTTAATACACCTAACCCAGGGCTTTTAGACTGGCCTTAATTACATTTATAATATAACTAAAGAGGTAACTTTTTTCTGCTTGTAACAAAATAGAAAGCACAGAATTTTCATCTAGCTGGAATTATTATAATTGCATCTGGAATTTACTTGATGAAGTTTGTTCTTAGATTTCAGTTTCATAGGAGAGAGAGATACATTAATTTTTTCACTGGAATGGAAAGACCCCTAATAACAAGCAGTAGCTAATAAATTCCAGATGTCTTGCTAGGCATTAAAAAATATGTAGATCTGTGCTGTTTTAAACACTGACGGTTGAATACATAAAAAAGAAAATAAGTTCTAATACTGACTTTGGGTGCAACAGAAGTAGATCGGTATTTCATGACACATTCCTGCATATTGGTTTTCTTACTACAACTAACAGGAGAAAGAGAGCTGTCACACCCTCTTGTAATCTTGATATGACTTGATGTTGCAGGAATTTACTCATGGAACAATATTTTTGGTAGGGTGAAAACTTTTAAGGGCTAAGCATCTGCCTTCTGAAAAGACAACTAGTTTTTAATGTCTCTACTAAAACCAGAAGCAATTGCAATGAGCAACTATTTTTTAAAAGGTTTTTCTTCTGTCTTTGGTTTTAAACTGGTGAAAATGCTTCATTATAGATTATGGTGTTTTTGGGGTTTTTGTTTTTAGGTAGTGTTTTGGTTGTTATACATTTGCTTAATAAGTTTTTATATGTTGCATACAAACATCACCCTCTTCAATCTATGGCATTGACAGAAGGTGGAGCAGAGAATTAAGTCTTTCACACACTGACGTTTGAATTTCCTGTGACACCACAAACCAAGACCTAGGGTAAGCTTTGATTTACTGAGACATGTTAATTTGGTATAATGCTCAACA
The DNA here is from genome assembly GCA_024734035.1 of Alethe castanea. Classification (NCBI taxonomy): domain Eukaryota; kingdom Metazoa; phylum Chordata; class Aves; order Passeriformes; family Muscicapidae; genus Alethe; species Alethe castanea. The sequence continues at coordinate 35,772,208 of JANRGV010000051.1, read as the reverse complement.
ATGTGTTGCTAACAGAAGGTGTAACATAATGCTCCAAACAAATGCCAGATGGGTGTTTGTTTTCTTTGAATATGACAGTTTAAAGGCAGTGATATGCTCTTTTGTAGTTTTGTTTCATGATTTCAGATATTGGTGAGGTGTACTGCAGACTCTGATATAAAAGAAAGGGACTGGCAATAGATTTCCACTAGAACAGTGTATTTTAGAGACTCTAGCAAAAAATATGGCATAAACAATGAATCAAAGCTGGTCTTCAGTTTATGGAACATCCAGGTTATTATTTTTTTTTAGGAAATATATATTCTATTAAACTGTTAAGAATTACTGGTCACTATAATTATTCTTTTATATGTACAAAGAAAAAGACACCACTGGGAGTAGAATCATAAAATCATTCAGATTGTAAAGGACCTTCAGGACCAGTAAGTCCAACTGTTAACCCAGCACTGCCAAGTCCGCCACTAACCCACATTCCTCAGTATCACATTTACATCCATTTCAAATACCTCCAGGGATAGTGATTCCACCACTTCCCTGGGCAGTCTGTTCCGGTGCTTGCCAATTCTTTCAATGAAAAATTTTGCTAATATTTAATCTAAACCCATCTTAGTGCAACTTGAGTCTGTTTTGCTCTTGTCTCTTCTCTTGTCACTGGAAGGAGAGACCAATTGCTGGCCACAACCTCCTTTCAGGTAGTTTTAGAGAGCAATAAGGTGTCCCCTGAGCCTACATTTCTCCAGGTTAAACATCCTCAGCTGCCTCCTTCTCTTTGGTACCCTTCTCTGGACAAGCTCCAGCACCTCAGCGTCCTTCTTGTAGGGCAGGGCCCAGAACTGAACGTGGGATTCACCAGTGCCCAGTGCAGGGGAATGGTCACTGCCCTGCTCCTGCTGGCCACACCATTGCTGATGCAGGCCAGGATGCCTTTGGCCCTCTTGGCCACCTGGGCACACACTAGATCATGGGCAACCACTGTGAACCAGTGCCACCAGGTCCTTTTCCACTGGGCAGCTTCCCAGCCCCTGCCACCAACTTCTGGGGCTGCCTGGGCTTGTGTTGACACCAGGTGCAGGACCCAGCACTTGGCCTTGTTGAACACACTTGGCTTCAGTCCATCAATCCAGCCTGTCCAGATCCCTCTGCAGAGCCTTCCTGCCCTCCAGCAGATCAATACTCCCATTCAACTTGGTGTTGTCTGCAAACTGAGAGGGCATTGGATCCCCTTGTCCAGATCACTGACAAAGATATTAAACAGGACTGGCCTGAAGAAGAATGCCGGACTCACAAGAACAAAAGCTTAGTATGTAAAAAGGACCTTGAGATTGTAGCTAAGTGACTTGCAGACTCCTGGACTGGAACAGAACTGTGTCCTGGGCCCTACATCTGCAACTATGTGTTAGTTCTGGAAACTACATTTGCAGGAGGTGAATTTTAGGTGTATTAGGCAGATGTCCCAGCTGTTGACACAGATTTACTGAAGAGAGGTACCAAAGTTGCACTGTAGTTTTTGAGATCATGATTTTGGCATGCTCGGTAACTAGGCATGAATGTAACCCAAAACAAAATCTCCGATTTTTCTGCATGCTCACTCTTCTTCTCCCTCTGGTTAAATATGGGAGCACCAGTCCTTGCTGTGAGTTTGGCGCCTTGCCAATAGACTCCAGGTGCAAAAGTGCTGTGCTGTCAAAAGCTGAGTAAAAAGGCCAGAGGTTTGTAACCCCTGGGTGCACAGTTTTGCTCGCCTGGGGTTTCCTTCCTCTGGTGCTGGTGGGAATGGTGGTGGTTCTCTGTTGCCACCTAGTGCGAGAGCCACAGCACAGACAGCACGTTGCATCACCTGGCAGGGCAGGAGGAAAACTCCAGCGGCTGGTTCTTCCAAAGAAAAATGCCGATCCTTAATCAGACACTGCATATACGGGTGATAAATACTTTTCTGGGCTTCTGATACTTTCTAAGATTGCAGGAGCCTTTCAAATACTGAATATTTTCAGAGAGAAAAGGGGAAGCAGAAGAGGCAAGACAGGTTCTACTGCTAGAAATTTCATTGTTACCCAGTAGTTAGGACAGTTCCATGATAGAAGAACCCTTCTTTGAAAAAGACTTGAGTTTATGTCTCCCTTAGTCCCCAGAGAGTGCCCTACTCACCAGCCCTGCTGCTCTTCTGGGGTTAGCGTGCTTGTCTCTTTCTAGGTTATGTTCAAGAATTTCAGCCTAGAATCAGAATACACAGGTTACCACTTGTATTGTAGAGTGCTCTTTATCAGTATGCTCATCAAAATAAAAAAGTAGAAAATCCTTCTCATGACTTTACAGCTGGGAAGCTGAGATAGACAGGTGCAGGAACTCCCCAAGACACTGATTAGGAAGAACACTCCAGGTTCATGAACCTTGCTTTTACTTTTCTCTGTCAGATAATACCACCTCTGGGAAAAGTGGCAGCACTGGTCTGGCTTTCTTCTCCCAGAGGACATCATAGTGGCATACTGATGCTGAGGGATGGAGCCAATAGAAGAGCTGGAGCTATTAAATAAGGCTAGCTGTATTAAAAGCAAACAAAAATGAGTGTTTGCTGCACTAGGTAGTAAATCTTTAACAGATTTTGCAGATGTAAAAATTTTACTTGTTTTCAAAGGAAGACTGGAAAAGTACTAGTAAAAGCACTTATTTGAAGTACTACATTTGAAGATTACTCAACAGACATACCATACTAGGTTTAGGAAATCCTCTGAGATGGAAGGAATCACAAGTTATAATAATACAGAAGCATCATGCAGGGTTGCTCTGTTCTCTTTTTCTCCTCAGCGCCTGCTTCCGTCTACTGTTAAAGACAGAGTATGAGTATAGCTATGCCTCGTTCTGTGTGTCCAGCCATCTGAAACTGAACTGCATTTTGCAGCAGGCTCAGGGGAGAAGATCCCTTATATCCATACCCTAAGAGTGAAGTCAGGCTCTTGTCTTGAGGATAATCTAGGATGGAAAAGGCCCATGTTGTTGCTGAGAGAATCATAGACTTATAGAATCATAGAATGGTTTGAGTTGATAGGTATCTTAAGCATCATCTTTTTCCAGCCCCCCCTACTATGGGCAGGGACACCTTCCACCGGATCAGATTGCTCAGTGCTCCACCCAGCCTGGCCATGAACACTTCCAGGCTTTGGGCACCCATATTTTCTCTGGGCAGCCTGTGCCAGTGCCTGACCACTCTTACAGTAAAGTCTACCCTCTTTAGTTTAAAATCTCCCCTTTTTCAGTTTAGATGTCACAAAGCAAAGCCAAGGCGTTCACTCTGAGGGCTTAGCACTAAGGGCACCAGTGGCAGCCCAGCCTCAGAACCTCAGGTTGCTGAGCACAATCACTAAATAACAACAACTACAGACTGTTTTTTCACTGGTTCATGAAAGAAGTCATGTTTTCTATATCTGCTGGTACGTATCAGCTTAATTTTCTTCTCTTGAAGTAATCACAACTGTTGATTGCTTTAATCAAGAAAGAATAGGAAACCCAGATGTACAACTGCAAGTATGAAAACTCATTTATTGCTGACAAAGGGGCTAATGCGAAAAGCTGAAAAATACAACAGGTGCAATCTAGTTAGATCCTGTAAAGAGCTGGGCAACCTATAATCTTTAATAACTTTTTTTTCCAGTGTCCCAGCACTATATTGCATGTCATAGAAAAAAGGTGAAATATGTAGGATTTTATAAGACGTTGCTTTGTAAAAGAAACAAACAAAAATCCTACGCAAAACTTGTTCCAAATGAACCACAAAAGACCAAAGTGTGGAAGCAAACAAAGTAAGTATATTTCACTTCTAAAAGCTCTGGAAAAAACACTTTATTATGCCCTGAAATATTTTAATTTATATTGTGTGAAACTCCAGTTCATTCCATCGCCTTTCTCATTACTTTCATCTTTGCTACTGTCTTTAAACTGTATTTGTGTCAAAGGAAATTATGTTGGTTTTTTTCTTCGTTACTGCAACAAAACATTGTTCAAGTCCTTAGAATAGCAACTTTCACTTCCTTTTAGAAAAAAAGACAGGAAATTGAAAAATTAAAATAGTTTTGTTCATACTAAAACCATGTTTTGCTTTGTTAAGCTGTTTGGCTTGTGTTTTGTTTTATTTTAATATTTGCTAGCAGAGTAGTTGAATTTGAAAAACCAAGCAAATCTCAGACATTAAATAGTCCTATTTTAAAATGTAAGGCTTAAGATATTACTGAAGATACTCAGGCTATCAGGCTGGCATATGAAGTGAATAAAACTGGGGACTATTGGAGACTATGAGACACACTCAGGACCAATTTGCCAAGAGATTTGATGAGCCATGATATGGTGCATCTTGTAGTTTAGCCCTGCAGACCAATTTAAACAACCCAGAACTTTTTGACCAGTGTAAATGTTGGCATCTCCTCTTACAGAGCCAAAGTCATGCAAGTGGCAATTTCCACAGTGGTTTGCTCAGCTGCTCCATAGGGCTGCAGGTGAAGGACTCACAGCCTGGGACAAATTTGTGCAAAGCATGTACTTGTCAACTGATTCCAGCAGCTAAAAGAAACCAAGCCCATTATTCCTGCTGTGTACTTCTGGGTGTTCCTGTGTTCAACTCCCAGACATGGTGGAGGACCCTGGATTTTTATAAAATAGGATCTGATACACTGCAGTAAACAGAGTACACAAGAACATCTAATTGGAAAACACTTAAGTTGGCAGGTTGCCAATGCTTCTAACAGCATATGGAGTCCCTTCATTATAATCTTCTTTTCTTCTCTTGTTTTCTGTTTCACCAAGGAAGAAAATAGAAGATACTTGTTGAAATTGGCCGTTATAACCTCTCAGTAAGGAAAAGTCTTACCCTGTCTGTTCTGAGTTTTTGGAAGGCCTCACTCTTTACTGTACATGCATACGGAGACAAATGTCTTCGGAAGCTGTTGTCAGTCTCTGCCATCTGCTTCTTTTGGAAACAAGGTCTTAAAGCAAAGTACAGTGACATGATTCATCCTGTAATGATACTCATAGGTTTGTAAACAGCATGAGAACAGATGAATAAATAAAATGCCTTTACAGAAGATGATTGTGTATTCTCTTCTAAAGTATAAGCTGCTTTGTGTTCCAACTCAATACAGACAAAGTGTGTAATGATCATTTGCTGAATCAAGGTCTTTTCTGAGAGCCAGTAGAAGCCTTGAAAAATGACAAGACAACAACTCTGCTGTGGCTGGGCCTGCAAGACATGATATTGTTGAGATAGGTAAATGTGGGGTGATAGGCATGTCACTAATATAGCCATAGAATCATGAAAGTTGGATTTGATCTCTGGAGTTCATCTAGTCCAACCCTCCCATCCAAAGAGGGATAAACAGTGGGTTGTTCAGGGCCATGTCCAGTCAGCCTCTCACTGTCTACAGACACAGAGACTCAACAACCTCTGGAGGTGACCTGCTCCTGTAAGGAATCAGTATACAGGATATTAACTGTTTTCACTAGGGAATAGAGGAGATGCTGCCAATTTTGTGACAGATGAGGGGTCTACTTGATCTACTAAATAGCAGTGGGTACTTAAGATCATACCTGTTACTGCGCATGCAGAGACCAGACAAGGTCATTAAGAGTGAGCTAAACTTGCGTGGTCAGAAGAAGAGATCCCAGTGCAGATTAAAATAGATGGAACTTTGTTTTTCTTATACTTGCCTTTGGATCCTTTGTGACAGCAGAAGGTTTTGAACAATATCTGACTGGACAAAATAGTCAGAGCTAAACAGAGAACTTGGACCAATAAATATTTCTAGATCAGTAAATCTACAGACCAGTAAAGGTACAGAACTCTGCGGGGGTGGAGCATGGAGTTCCAAAGGGCTGCACGGAAAGAGGCAGGAGGCACCAGCTCCTAGCAAAATCACTTCCAGAAAGCAATTCCCACAGGCTTTAGCAAGGCTAGAATGCTCCTCCTTATCTAGATACTCACATGTTGGGAAGGATGAATCAGGAAAACCTTACAAATATGATTGCCTAGCAAAAGATTTTGAGAATATGGAAACCATAAGCGAGATGGAAATGAAAGCAGTTTTCGACTGAGTGGATGAGAGCAACAATGTGGATGCCTGAAGGCCTTCTCCCTTTGTTAAGATAATGCCAGTTCCTGCAAATACCAAAGAGCCAGCAGAGACCCTCTCCAGGCATGGCAGGAAGGGTCCAAGATAAGGTTTAGAGATAAGAAAGCAGTAAAACATGGAAATGCAGCTATTCCTATAGGTTGTATGTATATGTTAGAGAATTTGTATCTTGTATTAGATTGGTTAGTGGAAATTAGAATATTTAACATAGAAGAAGATTTATTGTGTTGTAAACGGGAAAATCTCTCTCTTACCTCTCTTACTTCACTCCCTTACTTCATTCTCTTATTTCCCTCTCTTATCTCTTGGAACTCTTACTACCCCCCACTCTCTTTCTGCCCTGCTCCGAGCTGTGGCTGGGCCCTTTTTACCCGTGCCCTATGCAATAAACCACAAGTTTTAAGACCAGAGTATAGAGAGCTCCTGAGTTTGTCCTGACCACCATCCACCATCCAAGCTCCCACACTCACATACTAGGTTCTGCTTACCCTGGCTGCAGAATCCTGTTCCACATTGCTACTTTGATGACCTTTGAGCACTGTGAGCTGTGGAACTAACCCTTCAGACCAGCCCCTTGTGGCAGTTCCAGCTGGTACACCAGTGAGTGACCTGGTGACCTGTGATCCAGAAAGAGACCTGTGAGTGACTTCTGTCTGCCTAACCTACTGAGTCACACCTCTTTTACTCCATGAATACATTTGTAATCTGGACCAAACCAAAATGATTTTTTACTAAATCTGGCTCAAATGGAAATCACTATATATATATTTCATGAAAATGTTTGAGGGTGTTTGAAGGTCACCTACTTCACTCTTTTGTTTGCTCTCCATAAGCAAAGCAGATATTCTTGCTTCATCTTTAACCAGGAAGCTGACTGTACAGCAAGTTTTACAGTCTTTATGGTCCTAGCCTACCAGATGTTTCATAAGAGTGACTAAAGAGGATTGCATTGTTTTCAGATTATCTAACCAAAGGCATAATTACAGGACCTCAGATTAGTTAATTTTTCTTCTTCTTTGAAACAACAGATGCACAGTGCTGCAATTGGACTCTGGATTGTGTAGTTGAGGTTTTATACCCAGCACCCATTTTACCTTTGATTATGGTAATCATAGGTAAAATCTTACAAACTCTTTCAACCCACTTACCAGTAGCTGATTTTTTCTAGGCAAATCAGGCTGGTTAAATCATCCTTTTACAAGGCCTGCCCCAACATCTGATTAATATTTTACACATTTTGCTTCTAATGACTGCAACGTGAAGAATAAAAAAAGAAAGGTCTTGTTTAACAGGAAAACTTATTCAGAAGGTAATCTTTTGTCCATGGGCTCTAACCCCACCTTTGAATATAATAACAAGTACTTTTGCAATCACTTGAAAAATATCACAGGGAGACTTCATGTCCTTGAGTAGGAATGATCTAAACTTCCACAGCACAACACTCACTTTCTGTCACTATATTTTATGCCAGTAAAACACCCGGAGTATAATGGTGCACTATCTGACTTGTGGCAGGGAAGTTTGAATTTTAAATATTCTTTCTGTCATGACCTCTAACATAACAAGACAAAGGCATACAAAGATACTAGTCCCCTATTAACCAAATATTTTTTCCTCTGTAACAACTAAAAAATTACACCCTGTGCATTCCAGTGAGCAACAACAGATTTCAAGCAAGTTGGTTGGAATGTTTAGTCTCTTGGATATATTCCCAAGACTCTTAAGAACCTTAAGTGGCAGTTCACAGAAAGGAGGGATGCACAACTCCCAGCTGGCATGCATTGACTTGCAACTTGCAGTCTTATTTGTCTTGAAGAAAACCAACATGTTTTAATATAACAGCCTTTTATTTGTCAGTAGAAAATCTGATTAGGACTGACTACTTCTAAGAACATATTTTAAAAGTCCTAAGGAACATAAGTCTAATGAATTTCACCATGGACAGGATCTGCACAGAATGGGCATCTTGAATAGACACTTTTTTCCTTAAACTATGTGGATAATATTCAATAAGTGGGTTATTTTTACTTGAATAAGAAGTAGGACATAAAAAGTCCTAGACTGATTATTATTGCATATATTCATAGGTATCAGCCATCTCACAAAAGGTTCCTTTCCCTATTTGCACTCAAATGAAATGCTGCGTATGCTTTAATTATTTGGAAAAATGGAACTGGCTTTAGAATGAGAGGACACTGAGAATTTCAGGCAGTATAGAAGCAAATCATAGAGCCATGAGGATGCCTCTTCTTGGTTCCTGTCTTCTTTGCAGTGATATATTTTATGATTTGTTCCTAGTTCTAAACTTGCAATTAGTTAACACAATTGTATTTGAAAGGGCTGAGCTACCAAGCAGATATTTTTCCTGTTAGCCAGACTCTTAGCTCCAGTAGCTGCATGTGATATCTTCTGACAACAATTGTTGCCTACGTTGTGCAAATACGGCAATCTAAACTAACAGGTAAGCAGATGTTCTATAGCAAAAAGATTACAATATTTATGGAACTATTATATAAATTACTATCTTCATATGGTATTTAAACATTGAAACTGATCCAAGTCCATAAAAAGCAGCTAAAAAAATTAGTAAGTCTGTCAGAAGGGTTGTTTTTTCTGCAGACATAATTTAAGTAGCATTTATTAAACAGTGTAATCAGATACCTCTACAATTAATAAAGAATTAAAAAAAGAATTCCAACAATCAATATTCTAGTCATTTGATGAACATATTTAGGGTGTTTTTATCTGTTTTCATGTCAAGACATAGCTGCCCTGTGTGCAGCTGAAATGTCAGGAAAATGCTGACTCTCAGATATAGCTCAGTCCTTGTCAGTATGGGGATCAAAAGCAAAACAGAAGATTCTAAAGCAGCTACTGTTGTTAGGAGGATACATCACAGTGATTTAGACATGTTTCTGTGGGATTTTGCTGTCAGGAAATCTGTTTTATCCCCATATCAAGGTGGAAGGTTAAAAAGCAGAACAACTACTCAGATTGATTTTTAGGAAGATGAAAATTGCCATTGCGTTTCTTTCTGCAAATGAAAAAATGGTTTTATCAGCTCAGGATAACATGGCTGTTTTCATATGTATTCTTGGGAACAAGGCAATAGCCAGTCTGTGTCAAGGTACCAACACTTGTAAAGGATAACTTCTAAGAATCTAAAATCTGAAGCATATCTGAAGGTAGTGGTACTCATAATAGATCTGAATTGGAGTAGGAGTAGAATTTACTCCTAGAGGCAGAGAATGGCTTGTCACCGATCTAATGGAATCAGAGTAGTCTCCTATAAATCTTCAACACAATGATTCAAGTCACCTGGTGAATATCTGCTAAGAATAGATGAAAAAATTAGTCTTTTAAGATGAGTTGTCCTAGCGCTCTGTGGGGAGGTTTGGTCTCTCAGCTCTGGCTGATTGTGCCAAAGAGCACCAGGAATCCTTGAATTGCTTCTGCTGATCCATCCAAGAATAGAGCTTTACTGCAGAGAGGTCATTCCTCATGCAGTCAGTGAGTCTTGCAAAGGGAATGTCAGTCCAGAGTCCAGAAGAGAGCTGGCAGGAAAGGGAGTGCTCCTAAGACTTACTGGAACTGCCATAATATAGCTGCTAAGAGCTCCTTTGAATTTCCTGTATCTGAGAGTATGTTTGTGTTGGTTACTTCAAGAGATGGAGGGAAACTTATTCATACTCTGAGCTGGAAAAAAAAATAGGCAAAAGATGTGTGACTGTATTAGACTAGGCCTTATGGAGAGCCTGAATACAGTGTTGCAGGAAAAGCATCAAAAGCATTGCACTAACAGCATCCTTTGGTTTTCCTTCCCTTGAAACAAGGGTAGGGTGGACTTGTGCCAAATGAAATACACAACATTAATACACCCTTAGATTCTTCTTCACAATTCAAGAAAACATGCAGCTGAAATAAATCCCTATCATTCTATTTACTCTAAAGATAAACATACCAATGGCTCCACTTACTAAGTGGAATAGGACTTAATATGATATTCTAAAATAAAAGTATCATGGACCTGATCTTGGCAATAAACTTCCTCTTTGCTTATCAATAAGTGGAATACTTACCGTACAGGATAGAAGTAAATGATAATTTAGAACAATGATAACTTGTCAATAATATATAATAAGTGCTTCAAAGGAGGATACAGAATACCCCATGGCTGCAGAATAACCTGCCCCAAGTTACAGGTTTACCCATAACAGGATTCCCTGTGATGCAGATTGTTAGAGAAGTTATTTTTCTACTTTATGAGGTTTCTGTACTTCTAAATACTTCTTTTAATCCTTCTAGGCTCATAATTACCTTACAAACTTCCTATTTCTGAAATACTTTAAAATTCTGTATCCTTTAGATTTTTTTCTCTTCTAGAACAATCTTAGGTTTCCACTTTTCACTTTTTTCTACATTTACCTGCAAGATTCACCTCCTTTGTTAAAGAAATTTTCTTATTTTTCAAATTAGTAACACTGGGTTTTCACTTTGCTCTTCTACTTATGGAATTATTTACACGTTAAAAAAGTTAGAGTTATTATTTCCTAAGTATCTTTGAAGACTTATTTTCTCATTTGGTTACTGTTTAAACCAAGTCTCTCAAAAAAAAGAGGATGAAATTGGTGATGGACTTACTCTGTTTCCTCTCCAAGAAAAGAAGCATAATTAGAAGTATGAGATGAGTCATGGGCACATGACTGAATAGTTCTAGAAGTTACATAGCAAGATTTGGAGTATTGATCATTTGGAGGTATCTTCTGGGAAGAGGCTTCGTATCTTCATGGACAGGCTTCACCTAAGCATATGGGATACCAGCTTGCAATCCAAGCTGGCAGAATGAATAAAAAGAACTTGAAGTTGAGAGATGGGAAGAGAGCTTGAGAAGAAACTATATAGTTTCTTCACTTAACACCCAGGGCAAGGGAATTTTGGCTTCAGGAAGGTGGTGGCAAAAATATAGAAAATAGGAGCTCAAACATTGTGGAGTTCAACTGGAATGGTAATATAAAAAGCAGTAGAGTCAGTTCAAGGGTGCAGGAACCTATGCAATAAAATAGAGGATCCAAGCCCAATGAAAAACAAATAAAACTTTATGGAAACAATTCTGTTAGAATGGAATTGTGCCAGTGATCAGAGAAGAGAAATACTAACCAAAAGGTCTGTAAGGTAAATGAAGAGAGATACTGAGAGAGAGAAAGAGAGAGAGAGATACTGAGAGAGAGAGATATTGAGAGAGAGAATATCCTGGTAAAAGCCAAAATTGCATTGGGGAAGAATTGTAAAGACAATGTGCAGTAAAGTATGCAGAAAACTGAATTAAGATGAGAACGCCTCCCTTTTAGTAGGAAAACACTAATGGAGCCAATTTAACATCAGGACAATGCAGGTCCTCATATGTAAAGGGAAAAATAAGCACAGAAATGGCAGCTGAGTTCTGGATATACACCCAGCAGATTTCTTCAATTCAGAGTCTGTTTGCCAATTTCCCCCAGCCTTTGTTTTCATAAAGAACAAAGACATCCCTGAAGAGCCCGCCATAGAAAATAAGGTTGTATTGAAAGCAGATGAGATTATTTTGGTTAAATTAAATAGGAGAATAAACAAAGCAGACTAAGAAGGGGGCTTGCACATTTTGATAAATAAAAGAAGCTAATTAGGAAAGTGAAATCAGCTGTATTGAGGAGCTGAGGGACTTGAATGTGGAGGAAGGTTGGCATTTCTTCCTATTAAAGGTACAAAAAATATTCTCTGTAATTTGCATCCAAAAGAGGGAAAAATATAAGAAAAAGTTCCAGATTTAGATGGAGAAGTTGTTTCAGTGAGGATACTGGGGAAAAGAAATGAGGCTAGAAATAAAATACATGTCCACCAAAGAAAACTGCTGGAGAGAGCAAATATGGGTAAAATGGAAACTGACAGCCCCTCTAAATGTCTTTGACTTTGCAAAGACTTCTAAAATGACTATAATGCCCTCTCAGCACAGTAAAAAAAGAAGAAAGGAAAGACAAGTTATTGGAGGAGGGGGACCCTGAAAATCGAGTTAAAATGGCTCCTGGTTTGAAGAAAGATTTTGCTAGACCTTTTAATAAGGACAACAGTGGTGGTCTTGGGAACAAGGCAGGCTGAAAGGTGAGGAATTAGCATATCAACAATAAAGCAAAAATATCAGAAAGACTGAATATATTTGATGGCAGGAATTTTTTAACATCTGTTATCTCAGAGATGGTGTTGTGTTCTGAAAGTATTGAGAGCTACATGTGGGACCTGTAAAAAGGGGCTGAAATGTTCTTTAGTCCTCACTGCCAATAGGGAAGTGCAGATTTCTCTCAGGCTTGAGTGATTTGATTTCTCTCAGAGCTTGGCTCCCACATGCATCCCAAAGAGCAGTGTTGCCATGACTCACTTGCAGCTGTGGTGCTCTCACACTTTACTACCCATTTCCTCCTCCTTTGCTATGGTGCTGCACAAATGCTGTTTCTTTTTGCATGAATGGTGCTTGCAGTAAGTCAGAAAAGCAATTAGTCAGGGAGTAATAAGAACAATAAAACAGTGTTGCCACCTCTGGAAGATTAATTTGTCTACCATATAGTATGTTTTAGCATGGCACCTGTATTCAAGGTGGGAAATTGTTGAAAGGGAAGAATGAATCGAGAAATCTTTGGGCTCTTAATCTCAGTTGTAGGCAAGACTGGAGAGACAAACTCGGAGGGATAGGAAAATTAAAGATGCATATAAAGAGAAATGGAATAAAAGTCAATGTGAGCTTATACAAAGTGGCTGTACCAACTAATCTGATCATCTTTATTTAATAAAAGCTGGACTTGGACTTTCTGGATCTGGGAGGTTGCTCAAAATAGATCTAGCCTTGGAATCACCAGGGTACCACTTACAGTCTGTTGCTAGCAATGCCTGGACAATGATGAAAGAAAATTGTTGGACCAGAGGGAGATAACCTACATTGAACTAATTTTGTCTGTTTCAGAAGTATTACATCACAAAACACAAAGAGAACTAATGAAATTTTGTGATAATACAAAGTTGAGAGCCTCCACTGATACACGGAAATCTTTTTTTGCTTGAGGACTAAGAGACCAGAAAGTGGATAGAGTATAATAGCATGAGATATGAGGTCAGGTACTGAAGAAATAATTGTGTAACAAAAAAAAAAAAAAAAAAAAAAAGAAGAGCTGCATCAGTAAGTGACTGCACCCAGAAAAATCACCTACATGATGCTACCACATAAAAGGAAAATGTGGCTTCAAGGCATACCAGGTCCATTTTGTACATCCAGGAAAGGATAAAACAGAATAGAATGTTAATATTTTCTTGAGGGTATTGGTGGTACTTCATCTGCACTACTGTGAACAGGTCAGTTTTCTGTTTAAGACCTTAATTTAGTTTGGATAAGTGGTCTGAAAGGCCTTAAAAACCCAGGAAAATGAAGGGCACAGCTACTTACAGGAAACTAAAAGTATTTGACTTGTTAACTATGAAAAAAGGAAAAGGTTGAGGGGTAAACGTGTTTACTCCGAATTAATATTGCACAAAAGTGCAATGTTCTCAACAGATGGAGAAACAATCCATTCAAATTTTAATTCTACAAATAATGATATCCACTCTGAGTAGGCAACTAATAATCACAAAGTTAAAATAAAGTGAAAATGAGTTTGAATCATGGTAAGAGATAGAAGAGCTTTATTTTACGTGTTGGGTCCAATGAATGCTTGGGAATGCTGAAGCTATGTTCCCATCAATTTCTTAGCATTGAGCACCTTCAAGCTGACTGTGAGAGAGAATATGAAGGCCAACACACCCAGCCCCAGAGCTAAGAATTCCATGGATCCAAGGTCCAAGAAGTCAGGAGTACAAAAGCTGAAACCATCAGAGTGTGATCTCATGATCTGCTCATCAAAAGGTGTTCTCATTAGCACCACAGCTGGCATTTTCCAATTTTTCCAAGTGGTGTCAGAAACAGGTTTCTCCACTGTAGTTTTGTAAGAGATGGATTCCATCACAGGAAACAACTGTCCTGTATCCCAGTGGACAGAAAAAATAACAGGGGAGGAATAAAGAAGGGAAAGGGAACTGGTGTGGCCAAAGAGATGAAGAATAACTGAAAATAGCACTTAACAATGAAGATAACTTACCTTCAGGTATATCACAGAGATGTGTAGTGAAGGCTATGGAAAGGGAAAGAGACTGGAAAAGACTACAAGACTTGTTATATTGCTGAACATGTTTATTTAGTAGATAGATAAGTACCAATATTATAATTCTACATGCAGGATTTTTTTATTTTGTACATACATACATATGAGAAGCATTGTCCATCTCTAGAGCCACATACACATTGGACACAACTAAACATGCAAATACACCAATGTTCTTACAGGTAAAAGAAACATGAATTTTCATTTGTGTTACAACAGCACCTTGCTATTATAATGGAAATCAGACTCATTGTGCAGTGTTAGCTGATATATATATAGAAAGGAAAATAGTGGAGAGGGTGAGGAGGGCTGACAAAATGCACTAAAAATACCACTTTCAACTAATGCATTATTTGGCAATGCACCAAGGCTAGTATTAATATTCTGCCAAAAGTCAAAGGGCTCCAAGTCCTCATTACTATTTGAAATTATATTGAGTTAATATGCCTAATTCTCACTTCTCACTGATTTTATGCTGGCTTTAGGACCAATGAAGTATAAATGGTTTGCTTTATCTCTGTCCTCTGGGAGATGCCTTGCTGGTTCCCACATTTTAGAGTGCTTCCTACTAGGTTCTTACCCCAGCCCATAATGTTACATTTATAGCTATGGCTATACAAAAGTATCTTTAAAGTTCTTAAAAGCATCTAGTGGCTTTGATTTACTTGATGCACCCTCAGGATACTTGATCACCAGTGATCAGGAGTGGTTGTTCAGCTCATGTAAACTTTAACACTTCTAAAGTTCAGCAATGTAAAAGCTGCCTTCAACTGGCCATGTTTAATGGAAGACACACAAAATCAATAATTGTTTTTGAAAATTCAGAACACATTTGACATTTCAAATAGAAAGGCAAGCTGATTTAATTTAATTATTTCCACATACAAAGTTTTATTTAATTTTGTAGTGTGTTAGATGAAATTACTCTCTTCCCAAATTAGAACTGATAAAAGCAGTAATTTCTGTAAATTAAATCACTTTGAGAGATCAAAAGTTGCTCAGCCTCTCACAGAAAGACTGGGTGCAGTTATGTAAGACAAGAATGTTGATTCATACCAATTATGCTATGCATTACTTGGAAGAGTCTTCACAGATTTTCCCCATAACCAAATTTAAATGTGGGGAAAAGGCTTCTGTATGATCTGAAACAATCATTACTTCGTAAGACTGGCAAAATTCCCATGTTTGAGGAGTGAATGGGCAATGTCCAGAAACATCAATCCTACCCATTCTTTATTTCTCTCCTGCTGAACATAATAGGTACAAGTCCAAAGGCTAATAAGTCATTTTATTTCACTCCATTCTTGCATCTCCCATTATATAATAGCATTAGAATATATTTACTTTTGGTCATGCTTTAATTTTAAGGAGATTGATGCATAATTACATTGCTTCCAGTTATCAGATCTCCCTGTGAAGTCTGGAACAGAATGGTGTTGACAAGTCCTGGAAAAACTGCTAAAACCCTGTATTGCTTTCTGAAGGTATGATTACTTCTTGTGCCACAGAAGTAGGTAGAGCTAGTTAATTTATTCCTTATACACCTGTGACTTATTTGAAGTCAGAAATGCTCGTCCAAGAAAAATTTCTCATTAGCTTCTTCAAAGGGAACTGAGTGCTCATGATGCTATAGCTCTTCCTTTATCCTTCGATCATCTAGATGTCTTCCTGTCATAACCATTCCCCTAACTTCATCTTTTTTTCTCTTCTGACAAGGTCTAACTTCTTTCATGCTGTTTTTCCTCACCATTTCACTTTCTACTGGATTCACTCCCCCTGCAAGTACAAATGTGTAATTTCTTGTTTCCTCAGAAAGGAAACCTGCAAGTCCACCTGCTTTTCCATCTTCTTTCCTTGTCAGAGGCTAATGCTCCCAAGTACTGCCTTAGCTCTCCACCACTTTCCCATCCCCTCTATCACTCCACTCACATCAGTTTCCAGTCCTCTTCCACTCTTCTTCCTCCCTAAGAAATTTTACCTGAAAAGACTTTTGTGGATATTTACCAAACTGTGCCCTTTCAGCTTCACCTCCAAGAGTCATGTCTCCCTGACGTAAAACTAAGAACTGGCAATTTAAAAGGTATTTAACCTTACGAAGATTATGCAGAAGGAATTCCCTGCTGTTCTTCACAGTACTTATCAAAGATAAAGAGACCTTTGGGACAAGGTCTGCGACATCACATTAAGGATGATCCTAGGAAGAGATCAGTTAGTGGATATTTGAAGCAGATAAGACGACTACGTTTGTTTTGTTTCTTGTTTGTTTTCTCCCAACAGTCCCAGGGTGCCACAGAGTGCTTTGATCAGTATCTTGAAACTTATTTTTCAGGCATTACTTTAGTCCAGTCCAAACCTTCCCCTCTGCTACTGTTTGGGAGAAAGGAACGTTTCAGAAGAGAGCCCCTCTCTCCCTCCCCCTGGATGGGATTTGATGCCTCTGGCCGGCCCCCTCTCCAGCGAGAGCCTGCTCCCTGGGCGCTTCCTCCCGCCGGAGCCCAGGCGCGAATCCCTCGGGAACTCGCCTTCCCCCGGCGCCGAGGGGGCCGGGAGAGCTCCGGTGAGTCACGGCGGCTCCCTCGGGGCTGCCTGTCCCACTGCGGCGCTGCGCCCAGCCCAGCCCGGCTCAGCCCGGCCCGGCCCCGCTCGGGACCCCGGCTCCGGGGCGTGCGGGCACTACTGGGGTCGACACGGCTCTGCTTCTCTCGGCTCGGTGCCCTGGTTCGGACAGCCCAAGCACAAGCGCACGGAGCAGCAGCTGCCTCCCCGCGTCTCCCCTCGCTCAGCCAAACCACCCTTCCAGGCGTTCTCAGGGCCGGCGCTGCTCGGTGGGGTGTGATCCCTCAGCCCCATGTGAACGGGACTTGCCGGCATCCCCCGCCTGCAGTTAGACGTGCAGCGATTGGGGAGAGCAAGGCTTACCCCTCCATGAACTGCTTTTGCCCTTAAGTACGGTTTAACTTAAAGCAAGAGCGAACGAGCGCTACTCCCCGTTAGCAGGAGCTCCGGCCACCGCACGTGAGACACGACAGCGCTTGGGAGGCGACACTGGTTAAAAAAACCCAAAACAACACCTCTTCACCCCCAGCAGAAACAAGCCAGCAGCTCTCACTCCTTCCCACGGCAAGGGAGCACCTGCTGACACAGAGGAGCGATGGCAGAGCCCTCTGCCTCCGAGCGCGGGGAACGCAGCGCTCCGGACTTCTGCCAGCTCCCAGCAAAGTTTGGTTATCCCGACCTGCGTGCGCATGGCAAAACGAGGGAACCCGAGCCTCGAAGGAATGAGGAGTTCCGGGAACAGCTAAAAACTATAAGAACTGTAGTAGGTACACCACAATTTCGGGGGGAGAGCTTCATACTGCACCGACACCCTGCATCAGCCGAGTGCAGGGGTGCCCAGCTCGGAGCATCAGGGAACAATCGGCTCCATCATTGGGGGGAGCCGGAGGGGGTGTAGGATCCGCACGCAGCGGGACGTGCGCGCATCGGGCGAGTTGGCCAGGAGACAAATCAGGGAAGCTGGTGTGTAACTACAGAGTTTTGTAGTTTGGAACACGTGTAACTAGCCCGGCAGAGAAGAGGAGATAAAGCCAGTAAGTTTAGCAAGTAAATGCTGCAGAGCAACATTCTAGCACACACAAGGAAAAACCATAGACACGATTCAAAGACAACAGCCCACTTTATTTGTTGCGTTCTTGTTGAAGGATATGCTATGAGGAAGCAGACAAGAAGGCGACTTCATGAAAGACTACCGTGAATTCTGATGCAGGCTTCAGAGAGCGGGATGAGCCGCTTCCCCACGCATGCACAGCACCGTATCTTTAGGACTCTTGAACAAGTTTTAAAAGCTCCTCCTTCATTCCTCCGACCGCTTTGGGCACGCTTTTGTCGCCGGTATTTTAAGCGGATGGCACAGATTCCCCTCTTCGGGAGCTCCGTAGAGACCACACAGTGCTTAATGAGGAGCCACTGACCGGCCTGCCTTCCCGGACCGGAGGGCAGGACGGGGCTCGAGGGAGCGCAGGGGCGGCGCGCTGGGCAGGGTGACTGAGCGCCTGGGGTCCCTGCACACACTATGGAGCAAGAACCGATGGATTGGGGCTCCGGTCCGCCGCCTTCAGCGGGCGGCCCGCATGGACTCGGCTCCTCAGGACAGCTGGAAGCGAGGACCAGGACAGCGGCGGGACCCCAGGCGCTCAATACTCCCTGCCACCGCTGGGGTCAAGCCCTTACCTGAGTTCCGCAGCTTACGGTTCTTGAAGACGGAGAGGATGACCAGGAGGTTGCCCAGGATGTCCACCACGGTGGTGAAGATCAGCACGCTGGACAGCACCGGCACCACCCAGGCGGGCCGCGGGGCTCCCGCCGCCGCCGCCTCCCGCTCCGCCAAGCCCAGGCGGCCGCGCCCGCCCGGGTCACAGCAGTTCCTCAGGGAGCCGTTCTCCAGCATCGCGGCCACCCCGTCCCGGCGCCTCCCCGCGGTGCCCGGCGGCGGCCCCGCGGACTGACCGCGCGGGCGGCGGGGACGGCTTTAAGGGGCGCGCCGGGCGCTGCTCCGCCGGGAGGGGCGGGCATGGGGCGGTGCCAGAGCCCCCTCCCCTTTCCCGGGCGGCGGGGGAAGCCCAGGGGCGGGCACGACTCCGCCTGCCGAGGGAGGGAGGGGGCGGCCGGCGGGAGTGGGGAGCGGAGCGGCGGGGCCTGCGGGAGCGTCCACGGGAAGCGGAGGTGGCCGCGCTCGGCCATCCCCGGGGACAGCTTGCGGGGACAGGCGAGGGCGGCGGAGAAACCCCTGTCCCAAAGCGCTGTCCCTGCCGCAGGGCTCAGCCGCGGACATCCGCCGCCGGGAGAGCGCTGCTTTGGGGGTTGTTTGTGTTTTGGTTCTAGGGAGCGGGTTTGGTTGTTTTTTCCCTGCCCCGCGGCTCGGACCGCGGTGTTCCCGGCGGCGCAAGGCCAGCGGTGCCCCTGCCTCTCTCTCCGCCAGGCAGACCGTGCGCCCAGACGGTGTTCCTGGCACATTTCCCCCGCCGGCCTGGCAGCAGATCTGAATTCAGGGCTTGTGCACTGCCTTCGCCGTGGCCCTGTGGCCTCTCGTTCGAACACAGCGGCCAGGTCCAGACTCAGGGCAGCGCTCGGGGCAGTGACTGCGAGCGCCGCGGACGGGACTGCCCGCGCCGGTGTCGGCTTCGGAAGCTGGGCGCGTTCCGCGGGATTTTCCCGTCGAGCTGCAGGGCAGACAGACCGGCTGCACTCTGCAATTACGCTTGAAACATGTAGTTTCCTTTGGGCCCTCGAAGTGACAGCTACCATATGCTCATTTGCATTAAATAAACAAGCGAGGCGTACGGCAGAGGAGGGCACAGCCCGGTGGCCGTGTCTGGCTGGCAGGGTGACACCGCGCTCGCACGGCGGGGGCCGGCAATTAGCGCTGCTGCTCTCGGCAGACCCGGCTCGGGAGGGGTTTGTGCCCTACTTCATATGGTTTTCAGGCCATCCAGGTCACTCTGTGTCATTGTGTTGCTTCCAGAGTATGCCCCTCTGAATTAGAAATAGATCCTGAAGTAACCTGCCCTGTGGAGTTAGTTTGGAAGAACAGGACAAGTTTCTGCCTTTTCTAGCGGCAAATAACTTATCGTGGCACATTGCTTCTTTGAGACTTAACGTGTATCCGTCTAATCAAAATGCTAAAAATTACTCTGTGGACTTTTTTTTTTTTTTTTTGGTCAAATTAGAAATGTTCAATTTAAATTCCTAGTCATTTTTAGATAAAATGAAGTAGTCCTAGCTGGAATGAATATAGAATCCTGCATGCTGATTTTTGTGCCAGTCTTATTTACATTGACTAAAAAAAAAAAAAAGAAAATAAAAGAAAACCACCCTACTTAAGGTGCTTTCTGTTTTCTGCTTAATGTAGGGCAGTATGTAAGGCGCCATGACCTTTTCAAACTACATCTTTTTCTAACAAAGCCATGCCTTCATGACTTGAACCAAAGAAGAACCTTCTTCTGAGAATTATCACTTCTAAATAGTTTTGCAGTTCCAACATAGGAAGGTAATAATTGCACATTTGGCAGGACAGGCTCATTCTTGATAGAAGCAAAAGTTCACTTGATTTTTCTTCTTCTTTCTCCAGAAGTTGAAAAGGTAGTTGATCCAAGGAAATGCCTATTTTCTGTATTCATGAGTGCAAAGGAGGATTTTTCACTCATGAATAATTATCTTCAAGAATAGCTTAAGAATAAATTTTGTGTTACAGTGTTTCCCTTTATCTGCCTCTGTTCCAATTTCCCCTTTCAGAAATTTGTTATTCTCACTACCCATTATCTATGTACTACTCTAGACTTATGGACTTGTTATGGAAAACTTACACATATTATCATTTATTTTCATGCCTGAGGCTCTTTCTGGGCGTCTTTCCAGAATCTGTGTAAGTGCTTTCAGGAGAACTGTGCCATTTTGTTGTCTGTCATTACTACAGGCTTTATCTTTAACTGTTTGTCAAAAGCTTAAACTGTCCCGAGCATAAATGTGACTTTTCAAGGTAGGCTTTGCTCCTGGCATTATCCAGGTTTGCAGTTTGTCGCCACAAGAGGAACAATGCATTTCTCCCTGTCACACACAATTGTTACGTATCATCGCTCACTTTGTTTTATAACTCCCAAAAGTGTACCGAGTGATTTAGAGAAAAATTAGAAAGCTGTAGCCTGAGCTTGGCCTGAAGTATGAGCCTGCCACAAAATGTGAAACAGAGTGAGTGTTCTGGCTTTGGAACAAGAGTCTGACTTTTTGTGGATGCATTGGTATTTGACAGTAGAAAAACAAGCAGGTAGGAATAAAACTGGTACCTTTCCTGCCTCAGCAACCTGTAAAAAGCATGTTCTTTAACTGCTCTGAATTTCCACTCTCTTCATTAGCATCAGTACCACAGATTGGAATTATTATTTCGAGTTGCTTGTAAAAGGAAAAATTATAAATGTTAGTCTTATTTGCTTTGTAAAATGATTGATTAAGATGCATTAAACGATCTGTGGATGATCTTACTCAGCTTTTTAGTAGCCTTATTTCAAATTAAACAAATTTTCTTTGAAAGTGAAATGAGTATTAAAGCCATTGTTGCAGTTAATATGAAATAACTCGTTGCAGAAAGCTCTCCATCTCAAAGAATGAGATGTATTCTTCACAGTTAGATTGTTAAGATCTTTATATTTTTATATTTGGGGGAATTTTCTTCTATGTCTTGGAAAATTAACTGTGTCTTGTGTTCCTTTTTGAAAGGAATCTAAAGTTTTCTAAAGGCAAACTCTACTTATGTTGCAGGATAAGACCAGGAATTACCTGAGTGGTGAAGCAATCAAATATTGCATGCATTGCCCTGCTGCTTGAGGCTAAACTCTCTTGTTTGTCTTTTTTTTTTTTTTTTTTTCATTCTGAAGACAAATGACTGCTTCTTGGTGATACATTCAAGCACTTTGTTCTCTGTGATTTGTTGATTTGACTTTCTGACTCTGTAACTGGTCATAGAAGCCAGAATTTTTCATGAGCAAAAATGAAATTTCAGGGCAGGGGATCTCTTTTGCAAAATCTTTTGAATTTCAGGTATTCCACAGAAGAAGAAATTACATCTCCTCTATGTTTGTTATTTCAGCACACATTTCTACTAAACCAAGGGGCACTTAGAGCTAAAATGCACAGTTTCCAAAGAGTGTTCCTACTTTTAACTGTTCTCAGTTTGTGTTGACTGTTCTCACTGTGTACATCATGGTAGGGGATGGAGCCTTATACCTCTTATACCTCTTTCATTTCTATACAATTTGGGGGTTTTTTATATAGGTCTATATTTTTAAGTCAACCTGAGCCCACTGTTTAAATGAAAGTCTGTTTGTCCACTGCTGTTATAAGCCTGCACAAAAAAGGTGTATCTTCTCTGATCAAGACAGGTCTTTCTTTTCTGTAGGAACTGAAGATTCACTTACTAATATTTTCTGGTCTGGGTTTTATCTTTTTCCATGAAATGTTAATACTTTTAATGTAGAAATCAAAGCCTTAGTTAGAGGAAGGTTATTTTGTCGTCCATAATTTTCCAGCCCCTTTTTACCTGTTGGAAATTGCCCATAAAATGAGATCTACCATTACAGCCTCAATAATTTATTGATGCTTTAGTCACTCTGAATTTCCATGGCACATAAGAGGATCCTTTTGCTGTGAATTTTCAATGTAAAGAGTCACCCATTTTTGAAGCTTTAATCAACAGATTGGAATAAACAGAGATGTGGAGTGGGAAGGGATTTAGGTTGAGTACATCTCAGGCTAAAAGAGAGAGAGAAATTGAGATCAGCTTCCAAAGGACTGTGCACATTTATTGCCCTGTGATCATCGGATGGGTGTGGGAAATAGGTGGAATAGATAACCTTGCACGTGTCTCTCTGTTGAAACTGAAGAGGTGCTTTAAGGACTAGCTCAGACCAGGTGCTGCAGTGTGAGGTGATTAAAGGGGACTCCTGCTTGGGGAAGATTACTCCAAGGGTCATCGCAGGACTAAAACTACACGTGATTCAGACTCAGTGTCGAATTTCAAAACATTTCAAAGCCATCCTATCCCTAAACATGCTTTCCTATTCCACCTTCCCCATTCTTTAGTGTGAGTGGATATATGTATATACGTACTTTGTATAAAATATATGTATACACACACACTGTGTATACTGCAAGCTGCTGTTGCTATTCCTCTCCTGGGACTGTTCTGCCAATTTATGTTGTGCTTTCCTAATATATAACTGCAAGCTGGAGTGGAAGAAACTGATTTTCATTCATGACCTCAACTAATATGTGAACTTATATTTTTCAGAGGTGAAAGGCTAATTCCCTTATTCTGCATAACCCTATGACTAATCTTTTTTAAGATGGAAACCAGAGCCAGAAGAACATAATTGGTTTATATTATTAGAGAGAGCTACCACAATCCCTATGTTTATGTAGCATTCAGGTGCTGTTATCTCCATCCTTCAGCTTGTTTTTCACAAGCATCTGCTAGTTCTGTCACAGCCAGAAGACCTAGATGGGCTGGGGAGGGAGTGATGCACTGGCAGTCAGGAGGCTCTGAAGTCCTGGTGGTGACTGTCCCATGAATCTATCATGAGACTGGGGCTAACTAACTAATTTTGTTTCTTTGTCTCTTTTGTCGCATTAAAATGAGGCTAAGAAAAGTCTGTTATGTACTTCTTGGAAGGGAATTGAGAGTGAATTTGTTAATGTTTTAAAATAAATTTAATTTTGCTATGCAGCTTATTGCCTTTTTTTAAAGCTAATACAAAGCTGTCACGAATGGTCTAAGCTGCATAAAAACAAGCCAGCAGCTCTCTGCCAATACCAGCAGTAATGGATGGTCTGCTTCACGGGACTGACCATGCATTCCACATGAGCTGAAACCAAGGAATAATTTGGTTTGGTGAGTCAAATGAGCTCAAAACTTAAATACAACTTTTTAATAAAGATAGGGGTCATATTTCATTCTTCACCACCAGTTTCCACCAGTGTTGTCCCCAAGACATTATGAACTGTGCTGTCTTGGGCTTTGTCATGGTTCGTAGGTATGAACTGAGATGTGAGGTATCACCTGAGATCAGACAGGTCAGCCACCTGAATATACACAATATACACAAAACACAGTTACAACTGCCTTTTTCCCAAAGGAGTGGAAGTCTGGCTCCTCTACCCAGCTCTCGATTTTCCAAGATGTCTGAAAGTATAATAACATCAAAGCTTGAGGCCGAGACTCAATTCTGGTGCAATTTAGCAAAAGTTTAAAAGTTGTTTCGAGTGGCTAAGAATAGGCTGGATATGTTAACAGAAGGCTGATTATCTTAAGTCCAATTTTCATGGGAAGTTTAGCTTGCAGTGGTTCTGTAATAGGACACTTCCATCAAGACTATCAAGAGCTGCATCCACTTGTTGTTCCTCTCACATGTGATCTTCTGTGCCAGGACAATTAGAACTGGGACTGGAGCTGGAACATGGTGGACCTCTGGAAATAAAATATGAGTCAGACTTGGTGATTGCTTGATTAGAATATATAATTTTCTGATAACCACCATCACACCAACCAAATTACATCCTGAGCTGAATTTGTTTTCCCACTATTACCTATGATTCATAGGTGGTGGGTTGACCCTGGCTGGATGCCCAACACCCACCAAAGCTTTTCTATCACTCCTTTCACAGCTGGATATGGTAGAGAGAATATAATGAAGGGTTCATGAGATGAGGTAAGAAGCAAGAGACATCACTCAGCAGTTACCATCACAGGAAAAAGACTCAAATTTGGGACATTATCTGAATTTATTGCTAACAAAAACAGAGCAGAATAATGAGAAATAAAAATAGACCTTAAAATGCCTTCCCTCCACCTCTCCCGCCTTCCCAGCTCTACCTCCTGCACCCCAGAAGCTTAGGGAGACAGGAAATGGGGGTTATGGTCACTTCATCACACATTGTTCTCGCCCCTGCTCAGGGAGAGGAGTCCTTCCCCTGCTCCAGCATGGGGTGTCTCCCACAGGAGGTAGCGCTCCATGAACTGCTACAATGTGGGTCACTCTTCCATGGTGTGCACTCCTTCGAGGACAGGCTGCTCCAGCATGGGTCCCCCATGAGGTCACAAATCCTACCAGGAATCCTGCTCCAGCATGGGCTCCTCTCTCCATGGGTATGCAGGTCCCTGCCAGGACCCTGCTCCACCATGGGCCTTCCATGGGTTCACAGCCTCCTCTCAGGCATCCCCCTGCTCCAGGGTGGTGTCTGGCTCCTCCAGGAGCTGCAGGTGGATGTCTCCTCTCTATGGACCCCCATGGGCTGCAGGGGCACAGCTGCCTCACCATGGGCTGCACCAGGGGCCATAGGGGAATCTCAGCTCTGGTGCCTGGAGCACCTCCTGCCCCTCCTTCTGCACTCACTTGGGGTCTGCAGGGCTGCTCCTGTCACATATTCTCAGTCCACTCTCCAGCTCTAGTTGCTTGGCAGTTTTTTTTTTTTCTTTTCTTAACTATGTCATTGCAGAGGTGCTACCACCATCACTGATGGACTTGGACTTTTCCTGCAGCAGATCTATCCTGGAAGCTGGCATTGGCTCTGTTAACGTGGTGGAAGCTTCCAGCAGCTTCTGGCTGAAGCCACTCCTGTAGCCCCATCACTACCAAACCCCTGACAGAAATGGCTGCTTTGTAATGTAAATGTGGTGTGGTTTGTTTGTTTGTTTGTTTGTTTTTAAATACAAAATGTTAACATCACAGGATTTCTCTTTTTTCGGTGAAAGTTATGGAACTTGAGACTTATTCAGCATATTTTATGAATGGATACTGTGGTAGGCGAGTATAGGGTAAATAATCTTTTTGCTCTTGGCAGGAGTTGCTTTGTTTAACTGTAGTAATTCAAAATGGCTATAATTTCCTCAACATTAAACCGGCATAAGCTGTTAGTTTTGCCTGAAAGGCAATTTTATTCACTGCTGACTGCTTGATGTTACTTGATGCTGTTACTTAGCTGGAATTTTATGCCAGTTTAAAAGGTTCATGAAATTGCAGCTTTCAAAGCATGCAACCTGATTCCTATATTTTGGTTCTTTCTTCAATGAATGGAGATACTGTCTGTGATATCTATCTTACCTCTTTGAGTGCAGATTTAGTTTAATTAGTTTAATTCTGAAGTAGCTACCAGTAGTTAAGAAGAATCTTACCCTTTTGTAATGATGGATTACTTTTCTGTCTTGCTTTATATTGCATTAGCTTGCAAAGTGATTTAAGCTAACGACATTTTCATGATAGAAAGCTGATTTTCTTAATGAAAAACTGTAGTGTTTGGCAATAATAATAATAATAATAATAATATTAATATTGAGATGGTGTGCCACTTTAAAGAGAGAGAATATCCTGTACAAACTTGTGCTCTATATATCTGCTTAAATCATCTTTGTAGTTAGGAGCATGTTAAAACCTTGTGGCACAGGAAGTTTAAATCATGTCTTTGGAACTGCAAGCTTGTTTCTAATGTTAATGTAGTGTTAACTCTGTTGTACAGGCATGGAAGTAATGAAACCTTTAATTGAAGAAGACGACTCAGATGGCATCTCAGATGAAGAGCATGAAAATACTTTCCTGCCAGTTAAGACACACTACCAGCTTGATAATGAAGAAGGCATTACGTATGTGTTAATCTTACGTATCAGCTTGTTCAAATTTCTTGCCTCTGACTTGTTTCTTATGAGCAGTTTTCTGAACTCTGAAGGGGTCTTCTTGCACCTACAGAACAATGTTGTGGTTATACATAAGGACTTTACATAAGTCTCCCAAAAAGCAGCCTTTTGAGTAGGTTTTCACTTACTTTGAAGCTAACAATGTACTGGCTGTAAAATATTTCAAGGTTCCTATTTGTAAAGTGATTAGGCTACTCAAAGCCCAAGCAGTGTTTGAAAAAGATTTTGAGAGACTGTAGAGATAACCTGTTTTGAAAATTAAATTAGAAAAGCTTGTAAATATTTTGGTTCTTTTTTTCCCTTGGATAAAGCTTTGTCTGACAGAATTGTGATTTGCAACTGATGAATGTTATGGGTTTTAAAATAACATTAATAAAACTTGGTAATTTTGACTCTGAGGCAAAAGAAATATGAAATTGCTGAGAAATAAATATTTCACAAGCTGGAATAAAGAACTGAAGATCAGACTTGTGTGTTCTCTTTGAGGGTGCTCACATGTAAGGATGAATAAAAGCATTATTTGAATGTGCTGCACTTCCTTTAAAATAGCTGGACCACTGTAAATTGTAAGTTGAAACTTGAAATTTATCACTTTATTATAGACAAAGGGTAAGGTTTTGTTTTTACCCTCTACCTTATCTGTATGTGCTTCTAATGTGACATTTTATCCCCAGGTTTATGCAAACACTGACTCACCTCCTCAAGGGAAACATCGGAACTGGGCTTCTTGGTCTTCCACTTGCAATAAAAAATGCTGGCATTGTGGTAAGAATTCTTTTTTCATAGACTAGAAAAATCATCTGGAAAGATTTACAGAGATGTGTCTTGAAAAAATGAAATCTCAATTCTTCTTATTTGTCACTGTCATCTTAGTAGAGTTGTGTCATTTCTTCTCTTTAATTTGGGGAAATCAGTACTGAAGTTAAGATTTTATTTTTTAAAAGAAATTTAATACTTAACCCTGAAGACTTCATTGCATGAGTTGCATTTTTGCTTAGCCAAAGTATTTTTCTGGTCCAAACAGAAAGTTTGTCAGAAAAAAAGAAATATTTTGATTTACTCGGACTCCTGTGATATCTCATGGGAATTGTTTCTCTGGGGTTGTGTTATGTTTGTACAGATTTCTCTAGAGACAGATTCTGTGTCTTTGGATGAAGCATCAGCTTGTTAAATCAATCTAGTGTTTCTGCAGAAACAGAGTATAGCCCAGGCTGTTTATACCTAGTAACAAACAATGCATTTCCTAGGACAGGGTAAATTTAATCAAATGAAATTTTTACCTTACGACTAAGTAATCCTGTAATTCCATAGTACAGATTGTTCAGTTTGAGAGTGAAAGTTATATGTGTGTAAGGCAAGTTCCTTCTAGGAAAACTTCTGGTCAAGTTTCTCTTCTGAAACAAATTATTTCATTTGATAGCTATCTATAACTTGTAACTTTTTCTGTCATTGCCACTTTCGAGTGGTTCAAATCACTGAATTGTGCAGTCTATGCAGTCTCCTTTCTTGACAAACTTTTTTGGCAAGTGAAACAGTTAGAGGAGTGGAGTACTCACTTGATACTTACGGCTTGACCGTCCCTGAATAGCTTTCTCTTAAAGTAGTAAACTGAAACTCAGGGATGACATGAGACATCAGCAGCAGCACCCAGCTGAGGGGAGAAATTTTTAAATTATTAATTTACTTGCTACAGTGTGAAATTTTATCATGTAAAGCTTTTTCCCCTGCATATTTTCATGAAGATTTCAGTATCTCCTATGTTGTCCTTTTTTTTTTCTGTATCAGGTTGGACCAATCAGCCTTGTGTTCATAGGATTTATATCTGTTCACTGTATGCACATCTTGGTACGTTGCAGCCACTGTCTATCTCAGAGGTAAATGTGGAACTACTTATTCAGTTGCTGAGTTTAAGTATTTTTTTTTTAATTCCTCTTTTCTGTTTGTGATTTTTGGACAACGAAATACTCTGGTGCTGTAGCAGTGTCTTCTGTCAGGTTAGAACCATCCCAAATTCTTAGTGTGCACCTAGTAATGATAGCTATGCTTTGTGCAACACATTGAAAAATCATATTTGTTCTCTGCTCATACACAGAATGAGGTTGGTTTAACTTATGTTGCCCAGTGCCATCTTCCATGCTGGCAGATAGTCAAGTCTTTCTCATTGCAGTGTTAATTGCTTATTTTCAGTCCTTCTTTATATTCATGGAGTTTCTGAGTCTTCATAGCTTTGAAAAATGTAAATAATTTATGAATACCCAGTTTATAAGTACTTTATAGGAGTAAAAGATAAACTGAGAAATGCTGTTGATGTCTTTCATGATTATATGTGAGCTCTGTCTCTGAATTGTGGCAACTTGATTCTTTGAAGTTGTAGTGCTGAAAGAACGTGTTAAAATGATACTGTTGAGCAGATAAATACTAAATATTCCTCCAAGTGAGACATGCAGTACTGTGGGGAAGCAGTTACTCAGATTTGACTGACAGAGTATTTTGATTAATAGTGACTTTCATGAAACATTTTTATTGTACTGTCAAGTGTTACAGAGAAGCAGTGGGAGGGTCTCATATTTCAAAGTGTAATGAACTTTTGAACTGAGTAGAATCACAAAACTATTCTTGTCCCTGTAGCTGGAAAATCTTGTTTTACCAGATTAATATGATATTGTTCTGTGAATGGACCCTGTCATTCTTGAATTTTTCCTCTAGTTTTGAATGGTCTTTAAAGTTGATGACCAAAATAAGATCACTGAATCGATTGTAATTAACTGCTTGTGCAACAAGAGTTGAATTCTATGTAAGTTCTTTGTGACTTTTAGATTTGAGATTAATTTCTTTAGCTCATATAATAATAATATGATTTTGGAGTAGTTTATAGCAAAACCAAACCCTTGTTTTGTAAGAAACTCATTTAATACTGTTGAACTGGGGGGAAGCAGCACTGTGTTTCACATGCTTGTAGAATGCTAAATAGCCCTTCCTGGGTTAATGAAGCCCAAACCATACCTCTGAAATTCAGCAAGGGTGTTGCCACAGGTGGCAACTTGTTAAAATCATGGAAGACTGACAGTATTGTCATAGTAGGGTTCTAGGTCCACATCGTTTCTGGTAACTGTTTTTCTTCACTTTTTGATTTCAGGATGAAGAAGTCCTCCCTGGGATATAGTGATACAGTTAGCTGTGCAATGGAAGTGGGACCCCTGACTGCTCTTCAGAAACGAGCTTCTTGGGGCCGGTAAGTTTGAACTAGCATTTAATTGAGTAAATTTATTTTTAAAAGTTAATTTTACCTTCCTTAAAAATGCTTTTATGCAGTGTTATTTATTGTTTCCTGCTGCCAGCTAGTAGTGTTGAGATGGGCAGATGTCTGACTCTATCAGGCATTTCAATGTTCAGTTCTAGAAGAGCTCTGAAGAAAAAGAATTCTGTTTAGTAATATAGGAAGAGATGCGTTATAACCAGAAATACTTTCTGTGTTTTCTAATGTGGTTAAGTAGTTTAAGTTTTCATTCTCGTTTCCCAACATTTCTGTGCATTTCAGGTTGACGCTGCAAATGTTAATTACTTTAATGTATCTATTCTGAGAGGAAGCAAAACAATTATTTGGTTCCTGTTTAAATACAATATTCAAATAATGCAGAAATATTTACTATTTTTGCAATAATGACATGAAGCTACAAATAGCTTGTTGTGTCTGTTAAAGATTCTGTCCTTCTTTTGCAAAAAACACATTATTTTTTCTTTGCCATCTGTTGCTGTTTGTGGAGTTTATGGTACGACTGCATAGTAGTGAAATTGTGAATCTGAAACAGATACATTGCTCAGTGTTAATTTAAAATAGTTTTTACCTCACTTGTGGAAGAATTTTTAATATTCCTGTTACTTTCATGGATGCAGCATCTTGCTAGTGAGCTAGTGTTTTAAGATGTGATGACTTCATAGGAATGGAGCAAAGCTCAATTAGAGGGAAAATTGGTTTGTTCTGATATATAATGACAATTTTCTATTGCACCAAAGAGTTATAAGCCTCAAATGGGCAATTTGGTCTCCAGAGACTCTGTGCTGCAGCAAATCCATTCTCTGGGCTAGATGTCTGCTCTGTGCTTGACTCTGGCAGAGTTTCATTACAGTCTGTCTTCAGGCCACCACTGTGTATCACTTTTTTCAAAAACAGTCTGAGCCACAGCATTCTTTCAGTGATCACTCCCCTGTTTTGACATAGGAGGAACCTGCACTGCACTGCTTCTGAGATTAATGTGGCATTTGAGTCTGGCATTCTGACTGCTCTAAAAAGGGGCAGTAATTGCGTAATAGGTAGCAATGGGATAATTGTTTGGATCTTTAGTATAATGTATGTTTGTTTTTTCTTCCTCAGGTATATTGTGGACTTTTTCCTAGTGGTAACACAGCTGGGATTTTGTGGTGTTTATGTTGTGTTCTTGGCAGAAAATGTGAAGCAAGTGAGTAATGCTACCATATGGAAGCAGTTATGGGTTTAGATTCATTTTCCCTCACTTCTATTTCCTATAAAGTTTTTGGTTAAAAGGGACAGTGGGCAACTAAATTCAGATCTCGTGAAAGTGTATATTTCCTTCTAACTTGTTTGTTGAGTTTAAAAATTAATTGTGGAAATGGTGGAAAATAAGGCATAAAATGGTGTAGGAGCCAGTTGTTCCAGATTTTTTTTTTTTTGTTAGGCTTTCTGCTGACTATCTCTTTTTCTCCCCAAACTCCTGGGCATATTTTATCCCTTTCATGTAACTGGAGGGTTTGTTTATTTTTTCTTTTTAGCTCTTGTTTAGTCCCTTCTATTCACAGAATCCACTGTATCTAAATGAATCCTGATTTTTGTTCCAAAAATGCCTGACATTGACATTTCTACAGCTTCCTCAGTAGTCAGTTCCAATGCTTTCTTTATCTGTTAGACAGCTGCTTCTTTGTAGAAGCTTCAGATTTCTTATTGATATTGTAAGTTCTTTATTTCATGTTCTAGATATAAGTAATTTATTCTTTTCTATTTGTGGATACCTTTTATATTTTTTAATATTTTTATCCTGTCTCCCCTTTATCTTATAGAGGGGAGATATGATATATCTTAAATTGTTTTTGCTCTTCTGTGAACGCTTTGCATTTGGTCACATCTCTTTCTTTCAAGTTTATCCCTGAAGTTGCTTAAGTCAACTAAACATTGCAAATGGATTGCTACAACCACAAATGCCTTTTCACATCGCAAGCAACCCCAAACCTTTCAATAAAACCCAGCTACCCCTTTTCTTCCCTACAGCTGTCTATCACTGACAAAAGCAAACAAAACCATGCCTATCACTTTTGTGACAGCTGCTCCTGCTTTCATTCATCTGCATTGTCTCTGTCTCTTGCTCTCCAGTCTTTCTAAGCCCTTTCTTATAGGGGGATTCTGTTGATGGGGTCCTGGTCAGTGTTGGTCCTTCTGTGGGGCACACTTGGCAGTTGCAGTCAGCAGTTTGTCTGTGTGAGCACGTGGTCTATGGAGGATCAGCCAGCACACGATGGATGCTCAAGCACAGGCGTGTTAAGCTTGTGGTGTTCTCTCTTCTATGGGCTTTTTATGATTTCAGGACTTGACCAATGTGCTCTGCTGTGTTTTCTGCTCAGGAGACTATGGTTAGTCAGTTGTCATAAAGCTTAATGAGTGAATCTGGGCCTGTATCCATACAAGCACTGGTGAGGCAGCATCTCGAGTTCTGTGTCCAGCTCTGGGCCCCTCACTTCAAGAAAGACATTGAGATGCTGGAATGAGTCCAGAGGAGGACAGTGAAGCTGGGGAAGAGTCTAGAGAGTAAGTCATATGAGGAGTGACTGAGGGAGCTGGAGTTGTAAAACATGGAGAAAAGGAGGCTCAGGAGTGACCTTATCACCCACTGCAACTGCCTGACAGGAGGGTGTAGCCAGGTGGGATGGTTGTTTTCTCCCAGGCAGCCAATGACAGGATGAAAGGACATACCCTGAAGTTGTGCCACAGAAGGTTTGGGTTGGGCATCAGGAAGAATTTCTTCATGGAAAGGGCTGTTAAGCATTGGAACAGACTACACCAGGAGGTGTAGTCACTATTCCTGGAGGTGTTCAGCAAACAGCTGGATGTGGCATGCAGTGCCATGGTCTAGATGACAAGGTGATGATTGGTTGAAGGTTGGATTCAGTGGTCTTTGGGGTCTTTTCCAACTCAAGCTTTTTGATGACTCTCTCATTGTATGTATGCTCCTGTGAGTAGTGAAGTGAGGAATAAAGTGTGGTAGGTTGCTGAGCACTAATTGTCCATATGGATTCTTACTCTACCCGTAAGGTTGGTAATAGGTGTCTTGGCATAGCTTACCTTAATTTAATTAGGAAGAAGAGTGTCCCCTTGGGCAATTAGCACATAGAAGATGGGTTTTTTTCATCCCTTGTGAATGAGTATTTATATTGAGTATTCATCTATGGATGAAGATCTGTCATGATGAGGCAAATTTGTGTATTTGGAAGCTGGGCACTCTGTATATTGTGAGGGAAAAAAAAAATCCCAGCCTTTAAAACTACAATTCTACTGTCAGAATCTGTCTCTAAAGCTAAAAATACTACCTGATGTCATTTTGCTGACCTTCTGAAATGAGATCTTTAATGCATGCTTTGTAATTTTTAATGCATGCTTTTAAATTTTACAAAGTTTTTAAACTTCGTAAAGTTTAAATTAAAGCTGTTCTTGTCTTAAATACTTACCTGATCAACTGGTTATGTATGGCTGTGGCCTTAGGCAAAAGATGAGACTGAATACTTGCTGACCTTGGCTTTTGTAGATTTGGAAAAAAAAACCAAATCCTAAAATGTTTTTCAAGAAACTTTTTGCTTTCTTGAGGAAAAATTGAAAGCTCTTACAGGAAGTCAACGGCTGCAAAAGCAGTAGCTGCAGAGACCTATAACACGGACCCTATGGACGGGTGGATTAAAGTCATTAGCAATTCAGAAGTTCCACTTCCAAGTGTACTTGATTTGGGCTGCCCTGTGCTTGCTCTTATGTGAGGGAGAAGTCTGGTTTCTTCCTGACAACTGTCTATTGCAGAAATCAGTCCCGTAGAGGGCACCAAAGAACAAAAATTGGTGCAGCCTAAATCACAAATGATTTGGGGTAGTGAAAGGATGGGGAAGGTGGACAGAGGGAGTGGAGGAGTGGGAAGGGGAGAGCTAAGATATAGGAAAAACACAGTAAAGGTGTTACTAATGGCACACCTTGACCAATACATCTGCATTATAATCTGTACTTTGCTGATCATATTTGCATGTTGGTGTGTGCAAATTCCACCACTCCAACTGGTGGAAACTTGCACTGAGATTTTTCTGCATTACATTAGCGTTTCCCATACCCTGTGCTGCTGGTCCTGTTTTCAGTTATATTGAATAGCAAGTCAGGCTTTTCCTAAGAAATATTTTCCAGGAGCACCAAAGAAACATAGAGTGATGACAAAAGTTCTGGTTAACTCTGTCAGGATGTAATAAGAGGCTTTTGGGTCTTTTTGGGCTTTTGGAAAAGTGTTTCATACTGGAGAAGAGCAGTGAAGCTGGAACAAAAATCTTGAGGACTGACTGCAGCAAGGCTAGAGAAGGAACACACAGGGATAGGAAAATGAGCCTGTGCTCAAAAGAACATCATCCCCTTTCATGCCATAGTTGCTTTGCATTTCCTGCTTGGGCAGCAGAAGACCCTGCATCAAAAGTCTTGGCATATCTTAGAGCCATGGAATTGTGAAGGTTGGTTTTGCAAAGATTTTTATCAAAATCAACCAATACTGCCACGTTTATCAAGTACCTAAGTGCCACATCCATACATTTCTTGAACATTTAAAAGGATGGTGATTCCAGGACTTTCCTGGACAACTTCTTCCAAAGCCTGACCACCCCTTTCAGTGAAGGAAAATTTATCAACTTCCTCATGAATATTTGCTGGACAAGTGTCCTCTTCCGCTGTCTGCTGATAAAGCTAAGAAATTAAAACACTTTCTTGCTTATTGTGAGCATAGGTCTTTAGCACCCTGAAGATAACCCATCAGTAGTATACTGTGTAGTGGAATTCTGAGTTTTTTCCCCCTTTTTTTAGTAAAAAACCTCACAAAACTTTGGAAATTATGCTTAGTCATAAAACTGGATGTGTTAAAAATGTTGCAAAGTACAGTATTAAGTTGGAATGAAGTGTCAGAACTAAATGAACTGTGAAACATTTATTTGGCCTGTTCATGCAAAATTACAGGGTTATAATACAGTCTTCATCTCTCTGATAACATACTGATTTTGTCCCAGATCTGGGCTTGTGTACTGCACTGGCTGTTGCTCTGAGCTGAGTTAGGAAGAAATTAGGACGAACCAGTGAGTTAAAGGACTGCTGTGTTGAGCTCACTAGATGTTGAATTGCATGACAGAAAGAGTGTGGTTTGGGAAACAGGCAAGGAAGCAGTGGCCTCAGTTGAAAAGACTAAGCAAATGGAATTATTTCTAGCTTCCAAGATAGTTCCTGTAAGAAGGAAGTGTGTTCATTGGTTCAATGGAATTTTTTGCAGCCTCTAATTGTGCATTAGCTTTCTGAGTGGAGAGGGAACTTGATATCTAGATTTGCACAAGTGTTTGATCTTCCTGGATTCAGCTGAAGCTGGTGAATACAATGCTTGGCCTGTGTAAATGAGTGAAAAAAACTGTTTCAGACATCACACCAGCATGGTAAATTAATGCTTGAGTAGCTGAAGTGACTCCTGATGAAATCGTGTGTCTGGAACATCACTATGCTGTTGTATCACTGTGACTTCAGTGGCTATGTGCTTCCTTTCTTTCTCACGTTGTTTGGGGAACTATTTGACACCAGATCATGTTGCTTTGTTCAGGACAAAGACAACTGTAGAGAGTGTTGGCTATTTTTGACTCAGCATGAATGCCATATGCAGTAATGCACTAGCAGAGAGCAGCAGGAGATTGAAAGGGATTATTGTCCAGAATAAGAATCTCAGGTAATATTAATTCTAATATTTGGGAGACTAGGTTAGATAGAAAGTGTGTCATAGTCCATCCTAACACAATCAGCAGCAGGTTTGCATGGAACTAAACAGCACATGAAAAAGTTTATAAACCCAAAATTCTTCCTGCTGTTTTGTATTGTGGTGCTTTTGGAACAGTTTTAAGTGTTACCTGATCAATTTTTAAAAGCGAAATTTAGAAAAACACTCTCAAAGTCTTGGTGATGTTAGCCCTCACCTGTAAAAGCCAGTATAATCTCATCTTCATTACAGTTTTCCTTTGCTGCTCTGCTGTCAGATCTCCCACAGCCAATTGCTCCATTTCAAGAGGGAGAGTAGTGATCCTTACTTCCTATAACTTTTGCATTTTACTATCCAACTCTGCTTTCTTCTACCTGTCAGTAACTTGTGCTTGTTTGTGTAGTTCTCCCACAAGATTAACCCTTGCTGGATCTTATCTGGTGTGCCTCATCTGTGTTAATGTATAGGATCTCTATTTTGTCACATCTCAAAATCCTCTCAAAGTCCATCCATATTTTCTCTGGTCTTGCCTAAGCTGGTAAGTGGTAGTGCTCTGACTGGTGTTGTTAAAGCTGCTTTCTTGATACAAAGTTTTAAAGGTGATTTAAAGGTGATTTAAAGGTGATATATGTCCACAAAAGGGAATAAACTGTGACCTGCTGTGCATTTTTATCAGTGTAACTGTGGCCATGAGTCTGAATTTGTACACTGTGAGAAACCACTAGATGCCACTTTGAATTTAGCAAGTTTTTCCATGCTGTCTCTGACAATATCAGTGTATCCAAGTAAGGTTGTTATGGGATGGATGGATGGATGGACGGACAACTAGCTGTGAGGGGAAAAGCAAGCCATTTGTATGGTCAGATTCAGAGGGTAGTGGTCATGATCAAGAGCCAGCAATGTGCCCTGAAAGCAACAGCATCCTGGATTGTGTGAACAGCAGAATTGCTGGTAGATGGAGGGAAGTGATTGCCATTCTTTACTTCCCATTTGTTAGACCATATCTATCATAGTCAGCTGAGTTTTGGTATCCTCAATACTGGAATGTCATTGACAGACTGAACTGAGTTTAGGGGAGCCTCTGAAATGATTGGAGCTGGAACACTTGTCCTATGAGGGCTGGGCGAATCAGCCTTGTTCAACTTGGAGAAGAAGTGGCGTTTGGAGAACTTAAGAGCAGCAAGGACTGCAAAGGGTTTGTCTAGAAAATGGAGTCAAGTTTTGTACTTGGTGAGGTCAAATGGGAGGACAAGAGAAAGTTGTCAAAAACATACAAGAAGTTGGTGCCGTTCTTATCTCAGAATGAAGTAAACTGTGACTGCAGATCTGGTTAATGCAGAATAGTAATCTGTACTGAGCAGGTTCAGAATTTCATCATTTGTATATTTTTTATTTTTTCTCACCTCCCAGCTAGAATGTCTTTGATGCCCTGACTTCTTTCTTTAAACTGTGTTTCAAGGAACAGTACCTGCTGCATACTCCTCCATGTTGTGAAGTTTTTGAGAATCTGTTTGACCTCCATTTCCTTCTCCAGTGAATTCTGGAGCAGGGAAGAATGTAGGGAGAAGGGTTACCACGCTTGCTATATTATAAAGCAGGTTATAGTGTTGTGGTTTATTGCAGGAATATAACTCATATTTGAAAGTTCATATAACTCATATCTGAAAACTCCAGTGGGAGGTGGGAAGGTAGGGCCAGGGAGGCACAGGCTGAGAATTTTAGTCAGCTGTGTTTTGCTGATTGTGCATCAGTATCCATTCACCTGATGAAGGTTGTGGAAAGCTTGTGTGTAGCCATAGTATGTTTCTTTCTCTGTGCTTTCCTCACTACTCTAGTGAAAGTAACAGGCAGATAATTATGAAGGCTATTTTGTGTGACCACTCTTACCTAACACAATGTGGAGATGTGATTTCATCACACCCATCATCAGGGTAGCTGATCACAGTAGGCCAGAATTTGAGTAGAATTTTATAGGGTATTGTACATTGCATTTTCCAGCTGTATTAGCCAGTAAACTCCAATTGAATGTCTAGTTGGAATTTGGTGGTGGTAATAGGAAAAAAAAATATTTCTGACTTCAGGCACTTTCTAACGGGGTTTATGTGTACTTAGGGAATGTTTCTGTCTTTAAGAGAAGACTGAAGTGTTTGAATGCTTGAAATTATTTGAGTAAAAGCTGGTTTATACTGTGGTATTATAAAAATACATTTTAGAGCCTGAACTGTATTTTGCCTGCTAGTTTTTTTGTTTGGTTTGGGTTTTTTAAGGAATAAATGTTTTATTTATCTTTTTTCCAATAGTTCATAAGGCTACAGGTATTTGTATACATTGAAGACATGCTGTGCTAAATATTTATTGTAGCATAGAGTTTATGTGTTTAAATCACTGTGATTCTTAGAAGCTCTTTTACATGTCCTTGTGTGCAGAGCACCTCTGGCTACTGCAAATGTATGCAAGCAAGTAAACACACAACACCTGTTAAAGTCAGAGGCCTAAAGTACTTGTTCTGTATTTCTGTTTTAAGTATGGTGGGAAAGCAGGAAACTTCCACAGAGAGCTTTACTTCATGTGGCATTAGGGAAGTAATTTGGTTAAGTGTTTGACTTACTGCTTGGCAAAGTCGAGTTACTGTGTGAATTCAATTCTAAATGTAATTAGAACTTCTTTGTAACTTTCTAAAATTGGTATCTTAATGAAAACTAACAGATGTTAAAATGTCTTGCAAGTGACACTTTAGATTCTTGCAAGGTAGATATCATCAGTGTTTCCATAATGACCAGTGATGTTTTCATATAAAGTGAGATTTCTGGAAAACATGTGGTTGCAGAATTGTATAGTTTAACTTTTCATTTTTCATTGCGGCCAAAAAAAAAAAAAAAAAAAGTACAGTGCTTTTGGTTATAGACAGAATAGTTTTAAATTAATTCTTCCTGAATTTGTGGATTGTTTGAAACAATTGACTTCAAGCGAGTTATTTCAGTTATATATCAGTTCAGCGTTTTTGTTTGCCCCTGTGCTATATGGAATTTTTTTTTCACTGTCTAGGTATCTTTTTGTAGCCATCAAGTTAAAGGCTTGATGCAGCATGAGCAGATTAAGTACAGTCATACACTAATTTGTAAGGTGGTGAATGCAATGGTAGAGAAGGAAAGGATACCTAAGGGAAACAGTGTGATGAGATTTAAAACAAATTGAACTGTTCTCATTTTGCTGCAAGCAGAATAACCACCAGCTCTGGATATTTTGATTGTGGTGTTCACACAGCACAGATGGCTATGTACATTTAAACAAAACAAATTCTTGACACTTGCAGCCACACTGACTTTTTCCCAAAAGAAGCAAGAAGAGTCATGAATAGTCCCAACTCAATCTTCTGATTTGCATTACAGGCAACTATTGCAATGTTATGTACAAAAAACCTAGTACACTTTCATGTTGTGTACTACTTTTAATTTATAGGCATTCATTTATAAGAATCTTTCAGATACAGGACTCTCACTTCTGTCAGAGCTCATGGTTTTTAAAGTTGAGTTAATGTTCATTAATAAAAAAGTGAAGAGTGAAAAAAATTCATTTGAATTAAATGAAAGATAGGAATGTTCATATTTTAACATTATTTTGTATGTATGCTGCTATGATGTGTATGGTGAAGGCATAAGGTTGTTAGGCACTGAAATCAGGTGCTATAGCATTTTATCAGGTAACCCTCTTACTCTCCCTAAGAAAATTTAAACTCTTAAGATTTAGGCCCAGACCTGTCTGGCTTGCTTCCAGTTTACCAAACTCTCCCTTTCTGAAAGGACTCTCATCTAAACTTCCTGGGTGAATTTCCTCTTTAGTCAGTGGTGGGATAATGATGCTTTCAAGCCCTGATTTCTTAATTTGCCTTAAGTATGAAACTCTTGCTAGAAGAGCCCTGTCTTCCCCTCTGCACAGAGGGTACACACAGAGGGATCTCAAAATTCCTGTCACTCACCAGGTGAATCAGAAAGACAAACTTCCCTATAGGAGAACAGCAATGTGACCATATACTCACTGCTACCACTGTTTAACATCTTGGTTTTGTTTGTTTGTTTTAATAAAGGTCCATGAAGGATTCTTGGAAAGCAAGATTGCTCCCATGAACATTAGTGCCACTAGCAGTTCCTCTGAGAAAAGGAGTACTGATTTACGAATATACATGCTGTGCTTCCTGCCATTCCTGGTCCTCCTGGTCTTCATCCGTGACCTTAAGAGCATGTCCTTCCTTTCATTGCTTGCCAATCTGTCCATGGCTGTCAGCCTGGTGATTATTTACCAGTATATTGTTAGAGTGAGTATAAAAAAGTTTATTATCTGTTGTTTTCGGTGTGGCAAGTTATGTTTGTTGAATGTTGCAGTTGGTTCCTGATAGATCTATACTGACTGACAGTTTCTGTAAGGCAGCATTATCTTATATTTGAGGCATCTGAATTTAAGATAATAAAAATACGTATTTTGGTGAGTGGGAAGTTGAGCATGGGGTGAAAGGCAATGACAGATATAGGCTGGGCAAGGAGGCAGGAGAAGTTATGAAAAAAAATTGGGTAAGATTGTAATTAGTCATTTTGCAGAACTTTGGCTTGGTTATTTTAGTGTTCCTCATGGTTATGAGGAATATCTGTGCAGTATGAAAGCAGGTTAGAAAGAGCAGTACATTAAAAAGTTTGCAAAAGATAGGACTTGAGATGGGCACTTTCCCTTCTGTTTTATTTGGTGCTCCCTCATACACACCAATGTGATACTTTAAATGTGAAAATTTCTGGTTACAGTGATAGAACCTAGAATAAATACATCTGCAAGTTTCTGTGTGGGAAGGTGGCTATAAATGTGTATAAAGGACTGAGTTTGGGAGGAAAACTAGGGTTTGTAAATAGCAAATATTGTATACAGTGTACACCACTGTCAACATGTTCTGAGTTCTCTTTT
Organism: Alethe castanea; assembly: GCA_024734035.1. NCBI lineage: Eukaryota > Metazoa > Chordata > Aves > Passeriformes > Muscicapidae > Alethe > Alethe castanea. The sequence goes on along the minus strand of JANRGV010000051.1, from coordinate 35,731,668 downwards.
GTGTAACATAATCAAAATTGTAAGAAGAGCTAATGGCACTGTTTTGCTTTGTTTTCTTCAGGATCTAGCAGATCCTCGAAAACTGCCTCCTGTGGCTGGCTGGAAGAAATACCCACTGTTTTTCGGGACTGCAGTATTTGCTTTTGAAGGAATCGGTGTGGTAAGTGCTTGATACTGACTCTTCAAAATCACTGGTTCTGTGCTGGGGATACAGGCAGTTTGCTTGTTCTCCCTGATTGTTACTAAGGACATCTTTAAGAACTTCAAATTTTTTTCTCTCTTTTATTCAAGACTTTAATAATGTAGGGTTTATTCTATTTGTATCTTTAAAATGTAAAAATACTATTTTGTATCATTAGATACTAGCGTTATATAAGTATTGTATGTATTTCTGCATAGACCATCTCTGTTTTTCATTTGGTCATAATTTACTCCCTCTTCAAAGCAAATGGAAAGCATGGTAAAGTTTTCACCTTGTTATTAGTATTTGCAAACTAATTAAATGTTTATGTTTATTATGGTTCAATGCACTTCATGTGTGTGCTTACATTACACAGAACCATTAACATAACATGGCTACCTTTACAAACTGAAATGAAACTGAAAATATACCTTAATGCCTGTTCCTTATATGCAGAATGATATTAAGATATCCCTGCCTCTCAGGGATGTTTTGGACATGCAGAATGTTGACTGTGCATGCTTATGCTGTATTTGCATACACAATAGAGAAGATTTGAAGAAAAAGTTATTTCATATATTAGAATAATCAGAATTAAAGAAAGTTGTTGAAGCATGAAATAGGAAAAAGATAAGTAAAGCAAAGCAAGACAAGACATTTCCTCTTTACATAATTAGTATTTAATATAATTCTTGGTGAATGATTTAATTGATAACTAATTATTACAGCTCAGAAAGTTACCATTGTAAACCTGTTGTGTAGCTGGAGTGTGGTAACTTGTTATCCCCTGTCTCACTGTTGTTCCTATATCCATATGGTTGAGTTGTTCTGGTAAGGAAAAAAAATTCTATTCAATTAGGTTGGTTCTTTAGTCTACTCTGTCTGACTGCAGGCACTTAAAATGGATTTATGTAATCTTGGTCTTGTTTTTAGAGACTTGATTTTAGATTCTGTTCTGGAATGTCTTGCAAATATCTCATATTATTGTGAAGCTGTCTGAACATGGCATTATAAACAGAAGCCTTAAGGTCTTAATTCTCAGAAAAGTTGATTTTGATTGCTTAATTTTATACAGTAAGTTGGCCTGAAACAGTTATGTGGTCTCATTTTCCTATTCCTTGAATCTGAATGTCTGTTAGGCCAATTCTCATCTTGAGAGCTGTCAGATTACTGGCTGTTATGAAAAGGGACAATGAAATTCTGAGGTTTTGAGCTGGTGCAGTCGTCTCAAGCAGAGCCTGACAAGACAAGAAAATTGCCCTCAGTGTGTTTGTTTGGGTTTTTTTTTCCATCCCATTGTTCCAAAATACATATATTAATTCTTTTTCTTTTGGATTAACACTTGTCATCACTTAAAATATGACTATAGTTCATTAGTAACTAATACAAATTAGTGATGCTAATAAAACAGGACCTATTCATTGAATGGAACGTGTTTCAGAGAGCTGCAATGAGCTGCAATGATTCAGCAGATTCCTACTAGAATTTTCTTCTTGATCTTGAGAAACCATGTGTGTCTTACAGATGATGAGTGTATGAACATGGATTTTGGTTGAAATCTATCATTAGCTTAGGACTGATTAGCTGTCATAGTGTTACAAGGAAATCAGCAGTATGGAATTTGGAATATTGTTGCTGTGGCTGTAGTAGATCCCTAAATAAATAGACTTGAAGAACCTCAATTTTACAGACTCGAGTCTGTAATAACTCAAAGGTGGACTGTTTATAATTGAAATATAGAATCTCAAAGAAACCAAAGTAGTGCCTAGAAAGTTTCGGGTAATACTAAGAGCTTACATTTCATCAGCCAGTGTTATAAAACTGTTTTGACATATTTTTCATTAAAATAAAAACAATTAATATGTTGAATTGATGATATTAATGTGATGAATTGAGCTGTTCATATCTGCCTGTGAGATCAGTCTAGACTCTTATTTGATGGCAGGTTTGAACAATTTTGTCATTTTGCTGAAGTCCAGGCAAGTTGTTTTTTTGTTGCTTCAAAATGTTAATTCATTAATCCTTCTGAGTGGTGCTTGTAGCAGGAAGAAGTGCTGCAGTCAGTTGCTTGTGCTATTCATTTAGTTGCTGGCTCTTAGAGATGTCTGTGAAAATGGGGTTACTGCAGATTGGTCTAAGGTTGCTGCAGCAAGTGGTGACTGTCTTGACAGCTGGGTGGGGATCATTACTGTGTGGGAACAGGAGGAGTTTGCAGCAGGGACACGCGGCAACCCCGAGTTAGCACACAGCAGCTGAGAGCTCAGTACTGCCAGTCTCAGGATTATCATTCATAGTGCCGAGAGTTGCTTTGGGATTTCAGCACTTGAAAGTTTAGGTTTTAAGATCGTTGACGTGGCTGTGTGAAAATCCTACTGACTAGTGACATCAGTTTAGTTTGTAGGACAGCAGTGGCATCAGAAATGCAATACTCTTAAGTGGATGCAACAAACCATATAAGATACTTGGTTTTGTGTAAACTTTCAAGTGAAGATTTCAGTTCAGCAAGCAGAATGTTGATTTGAAAGTGGAGAAAATGTGTATTCAGCCCTCAGTGAACCTTTTTGAATGCAGGAGTGTGCTGGGGCTGTGAGATTCTGCAGCTGCTGCTTTCCCTCTGGAGTTTGGTTTTCTCTGGCTGTGGGTTCCCTGTGCCAGATAATGCTGCCTGGCAAATCACTGGGCTGGTGTTCAGGCCGTAGAACAGAAGAGAGTACCAATGCTACTTCTTGATTACAGGGGCTGTGGGTGATGATGTAGAGGGAAGGTGTCTTTCACAGGACATGTAACATTGTTTTGTAAGAACCTTGTTTGTGTGCCTCTTTCATGTTCCAAAGGTGAGTAGGCCTGGTTTTAAAATTAATGTAGATTTTGTTACTGAAGTAAAAGTAACTTCAGACTAAGTTTGCCCAAAATGAAGTTAAGTTAATCTTTTTTTAGAAGGGTGTAAACCAACGCCTTCAGGCTTGGCTCTGTCTGTGGCATTGCCATGTGCAGGTAATAGCTTTGCATAATGTTGTACTTACGTAATACCGGTTACACTTAATGAATATTTTGCATCAAAAGTCTGTTCTAGATAAAAAAAAATTAAATTCAAATGTGGAAGTAATATTTTATAATAAGCTTCAGGAGGAAGAAGGATGCAATAGAATCGTTAACATTTAAACAAGAAGTATAATTTTCCTTCTCCATTACATATAAATATGCTAAGTTAACTACAGTTTTTACAATTGGGTTTGATTTTTTCCCTCCTGTTGAGTGCTGGAGACAGATTAGCTTAGTGAAGAGAGAAACATTACTTTCCAACATTAATTCCAGGTTTGGAAAATAAGACTTCTTATATTTTGGCCTATTACTTGAAGATGTCTATTCAAACTGCTTTTGAACTTGGATATCACAGCTTTGCAGCTGAAGATAGGGTGGTATTTGTATACCAGAAGACAGGCTCTGGAATCACATTAGGCAGCAGCTAACCAATTCCAGAAGATTTAAAAAGAGAAAACTAAGTGGATTATAATTTTAAAATGTCATTATTTGGATTTTGAAAGTAATGCAGATGAGCTTGTTAGGCCTGTGGCTTTGAGATAAAAGCCTCTCATTGTCAAAAACTCTTTTGACAGATTAGTATTGTCCTTAAAAAAAAAAAAAAAAGAAACCAAATGGCATGCTTCTCTTGTCCTTAAGACCAGACTGTATTTGTCAGAAGCAGACATTTAACAGGTAACATGACATCATCTAAATCTATTTGCAGCATCAGCTCTTTAGACCGAGGTATAGCAATTCCATGGTGTTATTTTGAGGTGTTGCAAAGGCTTGTGTCCTCGAAATATGAAATGTGGGATGTTTTTGTCATTGGACAAGCAAATGTAGGTGACTGGATTTGATGACTGTGGGGATGACCTAGTACATGGTAAATGTGGACTTCAGGTGGATCAGCAAGAAGTTGTAGCTACTGTGCAAAATCAGGAAACAATTATGAGCAAATGTGTTAGCAACAGAGAATGTTGATAGATACAGCAGATGAAAAGATGTTGGATCAGAAACTGTAAAAAATATACACCTGCCCAATTCAGAGTGTTGATAAAGTATTGGATGTCTTGATATCACCTCTTTATCAAGTTAATATTCCTTACCCGTAATCTGCACTTCCTGAGAATGAAGAAACTCACTTTCACCCTGGAGAACCCTTTGTTTCTACATACTGTACTTCGATTACTTCTTATTTTACAGGCAAGTCTTAAAAACCCAAACAGAAGGCCCCCCGGGTAACTTTCTTTCAGGCAGCATCCCACACACATGCTTGCAACATTCAAATGTTTCTTTTTCCTTAGAGAACCTAAGATACACATGCATTTACACAGTTGCAGAACAAAGGCATTTTAAGTTCACTGCTTATTTGCCGGAAACTTTTCTTAATCATTATGTGGTTGGTTACTTTGGAGAAGGGGGCAAAGAGCAAGAGTGACCGAGTGCCAAGTTGTCACGCTCTGCCTTGCCAGCTTATGGCAGGTGGGTTTTGGGGTCTGAGCACAGCTTCAGTGGTGTACAGAAGCTAATTTTCCTTTTAGATGTGACCCTGTCATAGATGGAAGACTTGTCTGCCTTAATTATACATGCAGTAGAGGCAGAGTATGCACTTATGCTGATATTACGTATAATTAAGAAGCATAGTAAATAATTTCAGGCAGGAATATTTATCCAGTTTATTTTGCTTTTTTGGAGCCAGAGTTTTTGTTCCCCTGGCCCATAGTTCTGTAAGTCTTCTAAACTGCAGCTTTTTTGAACTTAGTTCTGATGGTTGGATTAGATTTCCTTTCTGTTATGCTCTGAGTGAGTACTTCTCTGCAGCGTATGGAATTATCTAAGTAGTATTTAAATGTAGGTCTTCATGATGTGACAGAGGTTTTGAATATAACACTGAAAATGCAGAAATGTTAATAACATTTTCTGGAGAGAGCAGCTAGCTAAAATAAATACTTGCATCGTTGGTTTTAGACTTCCATGTCTGTCATTTATCAGCAGCATCTTAGCTTTGCCATCTATAATAGGCTCTATGCAGGCTTTTCATTGATTAAGGTAGCATTGCACTGTTGTGCACGTGTTTGTGTCTATATGTAACAATAAATACAGTTTAAGTTCTAGTTTACCTCTTAAATATTATGCCAACTTTTTTTTTATTAAATCTGTTGTAAATCATGAGTAATTTACATTTATTGGATCAAGGATGATGGAGACAGCAGCTGGAAAAAAAAAGTTATTGTATGGCTGAAAATACTAGGTATTAATGGACCTCTCATTCTGTCAAAGGAATTTTTAACTCAGTGATGTTCTTGAATGTTCACTGAAGAATACCTTTCCTAAACCTAAAATTTTTTATTCCTACATGTTCTCACAGAGTTGAGACACCTAATAGCATACTACTGAACACTTCTGCAGGCATCAGTAATGGCTCCTTAATAAGCATTGTGGTTGAAATTTATGCTGATTTGTCAGGAACAGCAGAAGAAAGAATCCTAAAAGAAATGAGAGAGGTGGAAAGGGAAAATGTTGTAATGGTGAAGGCATTTGGAACAAGAAGATTATAGCAGGAAGTGATGAGATGTGTGTTCTTCAAATTGTCTTTGTGTATTCTTTGACTTGTGTTGTGCTTGAGCTGAGTGCTTCACGGGAAGGGTGATGAGTAGGGCAGCTGTCAAGGTGATGTGCTCTTAAGGCAGACTGAAGTGTATGGAACTGATCTAAGAAAAGTAAAATTGTCAATGACTTCCTTCTATTTGGATTGATTGGGATTTTTTTTCAGAATTGGATGGTTATTTCTTTCAGTGATGGTCATGTAAAATGTAAGATGTGACATGCAAAACACTTTCTGTGCTGGGGTCCTGTTGTTTTTTAACTGTTGATCCAGGTGTGTACATGGCTGTGTTTTCAAGGCTCCTTATCCCAGGGCTGAAATTTCTGTATTTAGTTATAAAATTTTGTAGATCATTAATCCCGTTTATTTCCTGCCATACTCATTAATCCTCAGTGGAAACCACTGTAATTTATTTCTTCACTTCTGCAGTAATGGAATTTGCACAGCCCCATGCAGGACCTCACAATATAGGTATACTTTGTTGTGTGTCCCTTCAGAAGCTAAAGCAACATATGGGTGGAGGAGCATTTAAGATAAAAGACAAAAGTAGAAGACATTTTAAACCATTTGCATTGATCAGATGGAAGTTTGTAAATTTTTTGTCTCTTGCCTACAAAGAAGCAGGTAGGGATAGGTGACAGTAATCATTATAACTTATTCTGAGGGGACTTAAATTCTTTCTTTGAGGGGACTTAGAAAAATGTAGGTTTGATGATTGGCTGGCATAAACATTTAAGTGCCATTGCAGCTTTGGGAAATATCATTTTTACCTCCTGAGCCAGAAAGAGTCTAGAAAGACACAATCATATACTATATATCTATGTATTATTGCAGTAGATTGAAATATACCCCCCAGCAACACTTGCATTTTTAAGAAATTTTTTCTTTTATCACTTACCTTGTAGAAATTTTGAGAGTAGCCTAACTTATACAGGATATGTTAGACCATAGTACTGTACTGTCTGTAGGCTGCAGTCCAAGTGACTGGGGGTTGGAGCTGTCTGATAAATTAGAAATATAATTTTCTATTAACATATATCTTTCGCTGGATAAAATTACGTACTATTGTAAAGGCCAGCAAAGCCATATAACTTCAGTGATTTTTACAGGAAAACTATTTAGAAATGTGTAAAAATATTGGTGACTGAACAAAAATACTGCTTTATCATTTTCAGTTTGCATTGGAGAGAAATTTTTTGGATTTTGTTCGCAAAGGCACTTAGGACATGATAATACACAAACTTGCAGAACTTCTTTTAAATTTCAGAGCAAGCTAAAGATTAAATAAATGCAGTACTGAAGTGATAAATAAGCTCTTGAACATAATAAAAGAAAAAAAGAACCTGTGGAGAAAATTCAAGGTTTGGATGGCAAGCTAAGTAAGATTTACACAATTCCTTCAAGCGTTGTTAAATCAAGGCCATCAGAATAGGGCAGTAGATTGGGTTTGTTTTTTTTTTTGTAGGTGAATAATTCTTTTTCTTGGTGAAACAAGTGGAAACGGGCTTTACTGGAATCTGAGGAGATTGGTTTTTGGAGTGATTGGAATTGCTCAGCAGATTTCAGTAGGTAGTATGTTCTATAGTGAGAACTTGTCTTCTGGATTTATTTATTTAATATAAACTTTTACTATAAAAGATTGATGTACAGTCACCATTTGGCTTGCATTTTTCCTTGGGTAATAGAAGCTGACCTTTTGTTTGCAGTCATGAGGGATATGTTAAGGAAAATTGGATTGTTGATTGTACGTGTTCTAAATAGTGATGTTCTGTAGCTTACTAAAGAGAGTGAACTTTAAAAATGTATCTGAACGTGATAGAAGCCTGTTGCTCAAAATACTGCATGGGCCTTTTTCTGTGCAGTGCAAGAGGAGATGCACTAGGACAGGCAAGCAAACATGGCAATGTAATAATGATGTATGTTGTTATTATTCTTTTACTTGATGTAACTGTATATTTTCTGCAGTCAGTTCCCCTGTAGGCTGTGTGATTGCAAATCCACCTTTCAGTGAGCAGATGAATTCATTGGTACCTTCTGCAGATAAGAAGGAATGGGCCAGGCCTGTGCTGCATTGGTTTGCTGAGGATTTAATATTTTGTCCTTGGATATTAGATAGTAGAATTTAGGTTTGCATATTTTGAATACCTCTTATACCAGCTTTTTTGCTTTGACTGAACAGAGCTTTGTTTTGCTGCTGTAGGGATGTTTAGAGATGGATTTTTTTCCCCTGAGTAAATGGATAAATGTATTGGTTTTAATTTTCCAAAGTTCTTGAGCTGTCTCTAGCTTAAGGCAGTCAAAACTTCTATGTAGCTGTCTACCTGAAATACTTACTTTTAAAGTGCAGGGGATAAAGGATGGCCATTTTAATGGGATTTCCTGAGAAATGGAAAGGTGACTATATGTATTTAAACATTAAGCATGTCTGCTCTTAAGATATCCATTACAAGATTAGCTTTCAGTGGCTATGAAAATTAAATAAAAGTTTATCTGACTGCCTGCAGGTCGAACTCTCTGTTGTTTTTTTTCTATTTTTTTTTTTTTTTGGGTTGCTGTTGTATGAAAAGTACAGTAGAGATTTCTGCTTACAATTAGGCAGTCTCCTGCAGCTTATTTGCAGGAAGACTGTGAGTGTAGCAGGATATTCAAAGCAAGGGATGGAGAGGCAATGGTATTGCTGGGGATGTTTATATTTACTTCAAGCAGCTTGAAATGAAGGGGAAGCACTTTGCATAATGGATGGTATCAGATTAGCCAGGTTATTTCAAACATTCAGTTATGATTCTTTGCCAGTTAATTATGGGTACTTTTGAATTTGTTTGGTGGATGAAGGCAAGATGTACTGTGCTTGTTTTGCAGTTTTAAGAAACCAAAGGTTGATTGTAACTAGAAGAACCTAGTATTAAGTTTCAAGGAGTATAACAGTAGTGATGTGTGCAAATGTCTCAAAAATTATAGGAAAAACTCTGTGAAGTAGGTGACAGAGAAAAATGATAGAGAGTTTATTCAGTGAGGAGGAAAAAAAATAGAAATCAGGAAATTATGCAAAGAATAAGCTTAGTCTAAAATATCTGATTTCATAGGTGTTTAAGGCTATGACAGGGACTAGCGTGAAGTGAAGGAGAAAGAGCTTCAAGGAAGCAGAGCATGGAAATTAGAAACACAGAAGAGAGTCATTAAATAAAAAGGTTAAAAAATATATCTTTGAATCTTATCTCATCTCACCTCCTGGTTCCAGAAAGGCAGCAATAAAACCAGAACTGAGAAGCATTTGTGAAAAGAACCTTGTCTCTTGCCTTCAGATGAAATTTTAGGTTTTCTGAAGTCATTTCAAGAGGAGCTGTGCAGGGACTGGAGAGAAGTTTTGCCGTGAAGATCTATCCAGTAGCTGCCCACCAGTGACTCAGTGTCAGAACAAGCACCAGCTCACTTCGTATCTGCTGGCAGCCTCTTTCTCCTTGTGAACACTCCACTGATCTTTTGGATCCTGATGGGCTCCAACAGCTTAGGGAGCCGGGTGTCTGTGTAATATACATATAAATACACTTGTAATCGGTTGTTACTTGGTGTCACTTAATCTTTCGAGTTACAGGACTTTGTAGCTTGTCTGAAGTAGGTGATACTGGATACTCTATTAAACCTGGCTCAAGTTCTTTGCATAATTCCTTTGGGGATCAGTTTTACTGGGGGAAGCATCTGCAATGATGACTGTCTTGAGATTGCTGCTGCTGCTGCTGCTGCTCAGAGAGGGTACTTGGAATTAGCTGGGAAGGCTCATGCTGAGCTGGGAAGGGACACTCTCACCTGCACTGAGTGATGCAGGAAAGGCTGCCTTAGCATTCTCATCTATTCAGCCTGGAGGCACATGTAGTCCTGATACAAACTCAAGGATAAGCCAGGAGGAATTAGCATTTTTAAATATAATTTCAAGATCTACATATGTTAATGTGTCTCTCACCAACAGTCTTATTGTCCTGTATTTCTTTTAGTGTCTCATATCCTTAAACTCAGCAAAATTGAAAGTTGTAACATTAAAGAGAGGATGACCATATGGGAACGTGAGTTTAAATGTGTGTATTTTATTCTGATTTACTCATAAGTATACAGGAAATTATGTCATTGCATTTAATGAGTAAACTTGGTTTAGTGGATAGTTAAAAAGCAGAGTGTGTATGCTTAAGGGCATTGTCCTATAATGGTTTTAAATTGCTTTAAATTTTTTAAAGCTTTTGTTTTCTTGGAGAAACATGGGTCTTCTGGGTTTAAATGCTAAACTGGTTGGGTTTAAATGTTAAAGATAAAAAAATTCAATATAGTTCGAAATCTAAGAAGAAAATTTCAATGCTTCCTTTGGACTCAAGCACATTGAACATAGTGTGAGCCACTAGTCCTTTATTTATGAAATAATTTTCAAATAGACAATTCTATGATAATCTTGTCTGCCTGTGAAAAGAACTTTGGTAAAATATAACAAGATTAAAAAGCAGATATCCTGGTCAGAGTCTGTTAGAGACCATGTCTCGTTTTGTATTCTTCCTGCTTCTCAACACTCATTTAAAAATTGATTTAATTTTTGAAACTCTTCTTTGTTTAAATTTTGCGTTCCCCACCAAATCAAGTTACAGTCCAAGCTCAGGTTCTTTTCTAGAGGAACAACATCAGCAGTGGAGGCTCTGAAATGTATAAAGAAGTTAACATGCATAATGCATATTAATTGAATAGGAATGAAAATTGCCTCTAAATGTGCACCTTTTTAGGGACCTTTTGGTTCCCAAGTGTAAAATTACTTCTTTGGGATTTCACATATAGGAGAAATAGGGCCATAGATTGGCAGTGGGGATATGCTACTGCAAGTCAGGAAGTAAATGTCAGTGGGTGACTAGGAGGAGAGATGTAATTACGCTATAGAAAATAATGCACCAGCAATTCAGATATATCAATTTGTTAGTTAATTAATGGATGAAATCTGCTTTTTTCATAACTCGTATTGCTTAAATAGTAAATATTCAGTCAATTAAAAAGCAATTTTGTATGATGAACAGTAGCTTTTACAGGGCAACCCTATTGCACTGAGACTGTTTGTCTGTATTAGATATGACATAAGTGCTAACCAGGGATGACAAGCTTCTTTAATTAACAGTGCCATGCTGTTCATCAAATATAGCCTGCATGTCTACTGAAAGATAAACTCAGCTGTGAACTTTATTCCACTGTCTGTATTGCCTAGATCCTGATTACCTAACTTCATTATAGTGATGTCTTTTTGGGACTACCTAAAAACAGAGGCCAGACAAAATTAAGAGAATAAAAAGTGATTATATTTATTAAAGGGCCTTCAGGTATGTTTAAGGCAGATGAAGCCTCCCCCGAGGAGCTACACGCAAAAATGGTTGACAGGTCATGGATTTCCATACTTTTATAAGTTTTCATATTGGAGGTTAATCTTCCAATTACATATTCAGGTAATGAAGTCATTTTACCCTAATTTTCCTCTGCCCCCCACTCACTTTTGTTTTCATCTCTCAGGGCCTGAGACAGTAAGATGTGCTTGGTTCCCAGGCCTGGAGAGGAATTGTTTTGTCTGACCAAAATGGGAAAAGCGTAGTTAACACTCTATATGGAATTTAGTTATACACTAAAGAATTGCAGAATTACAAATACATGAAAAATATAAAAGCTAAAATCCTAAGGCATCAGTAGAAGCTTAGATGTTTCACTGAGATATATATATACAATATTAGGTGTCTTAATCTTGGACTATATCCCATATTGAGGATTTGAGATGACTATATGGTTCTCCTGAAAGAGGTGGGGAAAGTGTGCTTGTCTAGGAGTGTCCATGTACCTTCAGCTCATGTTTTAGTGATGTAAAAGGATCTGTTTTGCTGGTGAAATTGAAGGTGGGAGGAGCAATATGTGAGCTTGTCACTTGATTTTACTGCCTGGAAATTTTGTCTGGGTATCTAAAAACTGACATTGGAACTTACTGAGTGTATTTTTCTGAATGTTGTAGAGTACAAGTAAAAGGCAATCTCCAGCAAACTTTATGCCGTAATGGTTGCAATGCCTGTCTCTTCACTGTGAAGTGATGGCAGGCCCAGTGAGATGGCTTGACTATGTGAGGCTCAAAGCACTGTGTTTAGGAAAAACAGTACTTAGTGTCCCTGGCCCTGTTTCTGTCAGAGAGATGAAAAAGAGCATGGGACTGCATTCTGGTAGTCATGGATTCCAGATTCATTGCTGGGAGGGCTGAGGCTGAGCTTATGTCTGTAGGTTTGTTTGTGATGGAAGCTGGCAGTGCAGGCATACCTGACAGGAATAGGACAAATGTCCTTGAATTCTGAAAAACTTTGTTGGAAAATAATTCATGTTACTCTCATTGCTTATGTATTTTCATCTAAACAGCGTAAGTTTCTCTTGACAGTTTTTCTGACCTATAAATATTGCTTTATAATTCCACACTGATGCTTTTTTCCAACCAAAATATGTTCTTTTCAATAACTGAGTATTTCTGTTGGGTGCATAAAACATTGTGACTGTCTAGGCGGTCAAACATTATTGTAGAATAATCTTACTTATTTATAAAATCACCTAAATTTTGAGAGTTGGCATTGAAAGAGGGGAGACAAGTAGTTTTACACTGAGAACATAAAATGTGATTGATTCTCGCTGTGTTTCCAGGTCCTGCCATTGGAGAACAGAATGAAGGACACCGCACGTTTCCCTCTGGCGTTGAACATTGGGATGGGAATAGTCATGGCATTGTACATCTCACTGGCCACCCTAGGGTATCTGCGCTTTGGGGATGAGGTCAAAGGCAGCATAACTTTAAACCTGCCACAGGACAAGTGGTAAGTGCCTCTGTGATTTAAGGCACTAGAAGGCAGAAATGTTGCAAAGGTTGTTTCATGCCTCTGTGCCATCAGGATTCGCAGACTTTTAATGTATCCGCAATGGAGCTGGGGTCCTAGCCAGTAATTTCTTTCATATTAGAAGGACTTGCATATGGAGACTGATCAATGAATGATATTATAAACCATTCCATGTCTAGAAGGAGCTAGTTCCAGGACTGTTGAAGGAGGGAATATGCAGTTTGCAACAAGCTGTCAGGCAGTTCCGAAACAAGCTGTCTTTGGATATCGTGGTAATATAGTGCCCATTTTTAGTGTAGTCACTGAGTTTAACAGGTGAACAAATGGAATAGAAGACATCAAAGATGAATAGGTTTGTAGTTCAAGTGCAAGTCCATGGACAGTGTATATGATGACTTCCTATCAGGAGAATGAAACTTATGTTTGCCAGTGTCTCAAGGAGACTACAATTTTTATTTAGCTTTTTTTATTTTTTAATGCTGTGTGGGCTGCACATGTCACATGCTGAAGATGCACTGAAGATTATTTCATCTGCTGTGTTATTTGTTTTGTGTTTGTATGTTGATGGATGTAATTTAACTATTCTTTAATGTAATTAATTTTTTTTAGTACTTTTGTCTGATAGGCCTAAAATTGGGTATATCAGCAGTGCAAAAGTGCTAAAGCTGAAAAGTATTTTAATGTTTTCATTCTGATCAAGTAATATCTTACAGGTTATATTCATACATCTACTTGTTGAATGTCTGTTGTAGTAGTTTATTAAAATAGTGAAATCTCAGATTATGGGGAAAAAAAAAAACCCTGCTTTGATGAACTGAATGCTGACTTTTATATTCTTTGACAAAGAGGAGAACACATGTAAAGAATGTTCTTAATTTTTAAATGTTACTTTTTCACTCTCTTTTCTTCGTTTTCATTCCTTGGAGTCAACGTGAATTATGCATTTTTAATATTCTTAAGAAGTTTTCTGTAATTGCCAGACTGATTCCAATGTTTAATACATGAAACTATAAAAAATGTGTCTTGAAGGATTAATGTTTTTTTCACTGGTAGAACTTTCATCTTTTTCGTATTGCTTGTTTGATTGCTTTGTTTTTATACTGCTGTTGTAACAACTGAGATTTGGGCCTTAACGTATTTTTCATTTTTTGGGATTTCTTTCTTTTCTTTCTTTCTTTTCTTTCTTTCTTTTCTTTCTTTCTTTTCTTTCTTTCTTTTCTTTCTTTCTTTTCTTTCTTTCTTTT
>JANRGV010000051.1:35705717-35717642 GCA_024734035.1 Alethe castanea | reverse complement strand
TGAGATTGTTCAGGGCAACTGGGATATACTGGGAGTGTCTGAGACCATAGGGGTGGTGACTGGGACCTAACTGGGAGCAACTGGGAATATGCAGGTGGGAAAACTGGGGTAAGTGGGGGCAAGTGTGAGTGACTGGGGCCCTGCTGGCAGATAATGTCATTGTTATAAGTGAATGACACGTTGTTGACTCTTTGCAAGTATTGGGATAAATGCTATATGTATAATGTTCAAATAGCATTTCTATATGGATATAGGTTTTGCTCTTCTTTTTCTTCTCTCTGCTGAATAGTAAAAGTTAGACATAAGGTTTTAGAGATAGTATGCTTAAACTACCCACTTAGTCAAGATTAACAGCTTGTGAACATGTGATGGGGACCCTGCAGCTGACACGACAATTACCAACACTCACCGGCTGCAAAAGGCCAGGACCACCACCCAAATTAAAAGGTCATAAGAAGAGGATTAAAACCACAAGCCAAGAAACACGCATGCTCTAAAAAGGCAGACCCAAGGAGTGGCCACGCTAAACAGTTCCCAGAAACAGTTGACTATGTATGAAGGTCTATGAACATGTAACAAATGATTGGATTGTAAAAAGGTTTATAAAGGGGTATTCCTGAAGCAGCGGTGTACTCTTGGCAACATGCCAGGCACCCGGCTGTTTTAACCCTTTGCTTTATGTTTGTCTCCTATTGTATTTTTTTTTTTTATTAAACCTTTTAATTCTCCCAAGACAGTGAACCATATTTTTCACAAATCAGTCCTGTATTTTCTTTCTCCCTTGCTGCTGATCCCTTTTTCTCTCCCCAGGCATGTCTGTACCTCATGTTTTCATGTTTTACTGCTTTGTTTGCTTTTCATTTCTGAATGTCTGAACTAGGCTTCTTGAGCAGGCTGGGTCCTCCACCAGCTTTGCCAGACATTGTCCTGACTGACCAACTCCTCTTGCTATGTCCTTCTTTTGACTTGCATTGGACTGATTTTTGTCCTCTCCAGACCAAGTGAAGGAAAATTCCTTTGTGTGTTGTAAGGGTGTTCACACAGTTTAAGGGAAATGAGAATTTAGAGGTCTTTTTTTTCTCATTTCCAGTCATAAATCCAGCCCAGTCATTCTCAGGACAGAGGACTTTGGGAAGCAGCTTTCAACTGAACCATGAAAAGTCAGGTCAGTGTGAGCAGTGTGGAGGGGATGAAATGCATTCAACCACTCTCCTAAGGTGATATTCTCAATAGTCACAGACAGGAGAGAGAAAAATCTCTGCAGGTTTGGGGGGATTCCCCCATTTTAGTCAGCATTAGAACTTGACAAAAGCTCATACATCTTAAAGGAGGATAGAAGCTACGGATAGGATTGCCCTGTAACTTTGGAAGCAACATGACATTGGCCTAAAATTTGGGTCCAAGCAGCTCAGTTCCATAGGATGCATCAGCAACAGGAGGCACAGTGGGGTTTGGATATCTTCTTGAGGGTCTGTAGCAGAGGGGTTGGTGAGCTTTGAGATGACTTACTGCCTCTTCTGGGAAGAGTAAGTAGAAGAGAATAGCAGCTCCAGAGCATTGTCTCCCAAGTGTCTGCCTAACCATGTCTGTAGTTTTTTAGTAGCTATTACCATTTCTTGGCATTACAGTCCTTCTGCCTCTGTATTTATAGCAGAGTTTCTTCATTCCCAAATTTGTGTCTCAATGTTTGAAGAAACTTTCGTAATTTTACAGGAATTTCTTTTATTAAAAATTTTCCAATCTTGTTTTATTTTTTTCTTATTCCACAGTAGCATAATTTTAGAAAGCTGTTTTAAAGACTTCCTCAGAGACCCTTGAAATTACAAACATTTTCCTGTCTTTTCCCCTGTGTTTCAAACATGCTGGCTCACACTGTTATGTAAGTTCCCTGTTTCAGTCTTGCCTTTATGACTGTGGAGGCTGCATTTTTTCAGAGACCATGGGACCAAGTAGGTGGAGCTGGAGGAGGATAGTCTAATGGGTCTAGTAGGAGTGACAGCGTTTATATTACTCTGTGCAGTCCTAACTAAAACTGTGTCACTGAAACATGACCAAGCAATGAAAAGAAAAACTATTTGGAGAGGTTAAGGAGCATGCTGGAACACCATAGAATAATTTGGGTTGGATGGTGGCAAACTTCCCAGTCTGCCGTTCTTGAAACTCTCTGGCAGCCACATCTCAACACCAGAGGCTGGGACTGAAACCCCTTCACATCTCCAGGTCCAACAGGACCCTGCTTGACTCCAGACACAACCCACACTCACACACAGGCAGACCAGGCTTCTTTACTGCAGATTTCAACCTCAGAGCTGGCCCCAGGATTTCCATAGCAGAGTCCCATAAATTGCTTTATTCCATAAAGCAATTTATTAATGGTGCAGCAACACAGAAACAACGCAAGCTGGTGCCTTCGAGAAGGGACTCCAAACAAAGGAACCCCTGGGGCTGTTGTACCCTCACAGTCCAAGTCTCAGCTCTGCCTCCAGATCCTTCAGATCCTGGTATGTTTCTAAGTGTCTGGTCACCTGGATGGGCCACAGGTCCCTATGTCTTTTGTTATGCAATTGTCGGGAATTCATATCTTGGGCTTAAAATGTCTGTCCCCATCTTCTTTGTAGGACCACTTCAAGCATTGAAAGAGCACAGTAAGGTCTTCCTGGAGCTTTCTCTTCTTCTGGCTAAATCATTTCATCTCTCTCAGCCTGTCTTCATAAGAGGCATGCTCCAGGCCACTGATCATCTTCATGGCTCTCCTACATGTCCTTCTTGTGCTGAGGACCCCAGAGCTGGACACAACACTCCAGGTAGGGTCTCATGAAGGCAGAGCAGAGGGGCAGAATCCCCTCCCTCGCCCTGCTGCCCACGCTGCTTTGATACAGCCCAGGATATGACTGGCTCTCTGTGTTGCCAGCTCATGTCCAGCCTGCCACCCACAAGCACCCCTAGGTCTAAGATAGGTTCTCATGCACTGATACAAAATCTTCTTGTCTTCCATGAGATTGGAAAGGCTTCAAAAGAAAGGAAGATTAGCCTAACACTGCTGTGTTATTGGAATCTCCTGGTTTTGTAACTCCTACAGAAATACTGATATTTGTAATGCTTGCAGGAGTACACCAATACTTCTATTGTGATGAGGTTTTGGCACTTGAATAGTAGTGCCCATGAGCCTTAATCTGCACTTTGCTAGTTCTGTCTACTTGTACTTCTGATACTGCTACCTCATGACAGATAACAAGTTTAAAGCAGAATTATTAAGAACTTTAGTTATTTGAGGGGGAAAAAAAAAATCAAATGTTAGACTAAAATAAAGGATGTGCCTCTAAAATTTATGTTTGTGTCAGCAAAGCCTTTCTGAAATTCATATTTATCTAAAGCAAACATTTTACTGGGACAAAGTTCCAACTAATAGTTTTTAATATTGAGACTTTAAATCATTGTACTTGAGGTCAGAATCAGGACAGGGCAATGGACCTTCTTCAAGGTTTTCACTTTTTCCTATTGGTTTTGTGATGTGCGAACTTGCAAAAGTCCAAGGGCAGCCCATTGGTATCTTCTAGTACTGGTTAGGTACCAGCCTGCTAAGCTTTGAATTGCTGTAGTCCACACAATCTGCACAGTCACCAAAATCCCCCTGATCTTTCTTTAGCCAGCAAGTCCAACCCAGCTCACCTTCTAAATACTCTAAGCATTTGTTGCGATTGATTAAAACTCACCCCAAAAATTTACTGGCCTATTATAACACACATTTGCAATAATTTCATTAATAAGTGCTAGTTTAAAATGTAGTGAGAAATAATATCCTCCCATAGAGTTTACAGTATGCACATTTATGTATGTACAGTATGCACAGTTTTATGTATGCACATACATACATACATATCATAGATTAGCCTATGGTAGTTTGGGCACAAAACACACACAAAGACCATTGCAGCCTGCATAAGCAATTACAAATTGTTTGGAAATGGATGGGACAACTACAGAGTCACTCTTGACCACTTTTGTAGCAGAAAGCTGTTATCTTCCTAAGTGCCTACTTTGCCCTGATGTTTGCTGTCTTCCTTCTGTAGAGACTACCCAGAAAATTCCATCTTTTGTTCTACCACAGGTCCATGATTTTATTAATACCTGTTTTAAAAAGTCTTGGCTGTAAAACTAAGTAATCATGCAGTCTTTCTAAGTACAACTCTTGCATTTGTGTATCTGACTGATTCTCCTTTGCTTTTCAACACTCAGAATAGTAAGTCCTATAAACAGACAAAATCATATCCGTGTGCATTTTTATATTACATACACACGTTTATGAGTTGGTGATCTATTAATCATATTCATATTAATAGAATAAGATATATCCTTCATCAGTGAGAACACCAGACAAGGCAACTGACCTATGAAAGTATTATCTATGCTGTTTCAGATATGATAATAAAATGAAATGAAAATCAAGTGAAATGAAGTCAAGCAACTTATAATTAAATATATTCTTAGCATTTGAATATATTTCTTTTCTCTTCTACCTCTGGCAGATAAAGTAGAAAGGATTCTTATTAATAGTTATCCAAGTTACTCCAGCTTAAGGATTGTTATTAGCAGTTATCCGAGTTAGTCCAGCTTAAAGGTTGTTATTAATAGTTATCCGAGTTACTCCAGTTTAAGTATCTCTCTCCACAGGATTTTCAAGTGATCTTAAAGGCCTGATTAACTGCGTGTTAGCTTTTTTATTTCAGGAAATTCATCAGCTAATGGCTATACTATTGTTTATATGTACTCAATTAACTTTTATTATCCATTTCATACGTATCATTTAAAACTGATAGGTTTGTTTTATCTTAAATTAGAAGTTCTTATAAATACATAGGCTTCTACAACCTTTCCTTTCCTTTTGTTTAGTTGGGGTTTTTGAGCACATTTTGTTTTGTTTTGTTTTTTTCATTTCCTTCTCTGTACTCTGAAAAAAATACTGGTTTTCACATGTAACTTAAAATCAGAATTATAGTCTTCAGTATTCAAGAGCTAGATCTCTCCAAGTTCGATGAAATCGCTAATAGCTCTCTCTCTCCCATTGAAGGGTCACGCCTAATCCGCCATCCTTTCAACTGTTAATTACTTACATGTGCTATGTAGCACTCAGTTGATGTTTGTCCTTTTTATTTTTCGGTTTATTTTGTACACAACGGACCCCCCCCCCCCCCCCCCGGTTTCTTTCATGTACCTCCTCACATGCCTCACTGAATTTAACAATACTCTATGAATTTGAATGGCTCATTTCATTCTAATTGTATTGCATTTTCTTGTCTTGTTCTGCAGTTTTAAACATTTTAGCTACTCTAGCAGTTAGATATTCTTTTGTATGTGGCTCTCTTTTTATTCCAAAACTTTTCAGAATGAGTGTAGGAGGAGTCTCAAAGCTGATGCTGCCTTTTCTTTTCTTGTTTTCCACTTCTGGGATTTGTACCGTAATTGGCTCTCCTATTTATTCAATGCTTCACTCTTATCCCTCTTTCTTAAGTCCAATTGATGCAGGTCATCGTTAGCAAATGTTAAAGCACTGACTCATTCCTGTGTTTATTATCTCTTTGAGCCTTTCGTTCATCTCTCAAAATTTTCCTTGCTTATTGGAACCTCTGTGTTAATTCTGCCAAAGGAGTGGTTCCCAGTCTGATCCAGTGGCTGCTGCTGCTCCAGCTGGGTTCCCCTGCTGCTACCCTAATGGTTTCCCCCCATTTAACCCATCATGCCACAAAGGTATGCCTGTTCAAGAGCACAGTCGTTTTCTTAACTGATTTAATTTGCTTGGAATTTCAGTTCCTTGTGATAGCAACTCACTTTCCCATCTCCATCCCTTTCCATTTACTACAGTATTGTTGCTTAAAAGAGCTATTGGTTTCCTCTGCATGTCTGTCAGAGCTGGATTTGGAATAATGCACAGTGTGGTGAATAATAATGCAGCTGTGGTGAGTTCCTTTCCAGTTTTCCCAGCACAATTGTTATTATCAGTCCCCTCTCTGGATTGGTCTGGATCACTATGTCTCTCTTCATCCTGATGTTTAAGGTGTCCCAAAGAGCTGTAGCAAACCTGTTCTGACTTTGAAACTGTGCTACAGGACCACTGTGTGCTTCACTCATGCTTTAAGGTCAGCCTGGCAGAAGAAGAATGGGGGTCAGTAACCTCTCTGATTCCAGAATTAAAACATGCACCTCTGGTACTGTCTTCTGGTTTTCTCTCATTCTCCTACCTCTCACTGAACATTCCAGGAGATTTACTTAGCTGCCTTACACCATTTGAGTTCACAGGGTAAGGAAACAGCCTTCTGCTTTTCACAGCCACATTCCTATCTGCTAAATCTGACGCCTCTCTGGCAAACTTTTCCAAATTTAAGCCTAAGTTGCTCTAAAATGAACCAGGGTCATTTGAATGCACTTGAGCAGTTTCCACCAAGCATCTGGGAAGTGGTGGCATCCTCTCAATGAGGCTCATCCTGTTCCAGTCCAACAGCATTGCAGGGATGCTTTCAAACCTGCAACCTGCAACACTGGGTTGAGCAGCAGCTTTGGGCACATGTTCTGTCCTGCCTGAACGCTGTTTCACAGCCAGGACTGGAAAATGCTGCTCTTTTCCTCTGATGCCTTCTCAGTCACTTTTTGCACTGAAAAATCCCATCAGAAGCGGGCTGAGTGGCAGAAGGTCTGCAAAGAGGACCTAGAGGGTGATCTCAGAGAAGGGATGTAAATATGAGCAAAGTGCTGGTTTTGTCTTCAGCTGGTTGCTGACCTGCTTCTTTCCAGTCAGTGTGGTCAGCAGTGGGCTGTCAGAAGGGATGTAGGCTGGGGGAGAGATCCCCAAGTTTTGGGAGTGTAACTGATTGGTTATCAATTGAGTGCTTTCACACATTAATATTTATGCAGAGTGTCCACGAACAGCAAAGGAAGGTCAATTTTAGATTAATTTGTGTTTTAGTGCAACACAAATCTGAGGAGGTGTTGTGAGACTTCAGTGGCACAACCAACACGGAAATGTGATTCCTTTGTTGTTTGATCAGTGGTCAAGGGAGTATCAACATATAAAATCTATAAGTTTTCATGAATGGTTGAAAGTACATTAATTCCTTCATCAGTTTCACAGACTGTTGCAGACAGATTTTAGTGAAACTGGTTACTGTGCTATTAATTATTAAATGAGATCATATTACCCCTAATGGGCTTGAACCATCACTAAGAATGCTTTAGCTTTGATTTTGACCATGCTAATAATAGTCTCACCTGTCTTGATGCATGGTACAACTGCTCCCATGTGTTACTTTCTGACTACTCTAGAAGCAAAACTTACTTTGGTAACATAATGGTAGGATATATACAGATTGCAACACAGTTTTGATCTATGTTCTCTTTCCAAGTGCCATTATATCAAATCCATTAAGTGCTTACAATGCACAACCTGAAAAATTGACTATGAGAAAAAAACCAAGAGGTGACATATTTCCATGTCTCAGTGACTCAGCAGCAGATCTACTGAGTTCACAAACAAAAATCTAATTTTTAGTCCTGCAATCTAGATTTCTTCTATGATAGTCAGTGGGGCTCTTGACTTTACAATTATCAGCTTTGCTAATAAAGAAAACTCTTTCAAATGATCATTACCATGCTATGTTTTTTTCACTACATGTAAAATTCCTCTGACAGCCCCCTGTCCCCCCATAAAGGCTTTTCTGAAATAATTTCAGACTTTGATTAGCCAGGACAAGCCTCACTTTGATTTCCAGAACCCCTGTTAAATAAACAGGATTTGCAGTGAAAAAATCCCAGTTTTTAAACTCTGGAACTAAGTAATAACTGAAAGAGAAAATGCAGAACTACTGTCACCTTGCCGATTTCTTTAGTACTTAAATTAATTTAGCACCAGTTCTAATCCAGAAAATAAATATGTATGTTTGAGTGTGATTTAGTTTGCCTGTGACTGAATACCTTGACAAGAAGTAAATGGTCCCCTTTCTAGTGACCTTAATCCCTCAGAGACACGATGTCCAAATTACAAACCCTGGCTTGATCTTTCATATATGCTTATTTTTACAATATAATTACCTTTAGACAAGAAATCAGTATTTTCACTATCAGAATTCATGCAATTAATCTATTTAATCACAACCATTTTCACAAACTGATGCACCTACATGTAGTGGGTGCATAGGGAGTACACTCCCTAAATATTAGCTACAGAATTTAGACAGGAGCTGGATCAGAAGAAAAAAAAAATTGAATTCGTGTTTCTTCAGAGGCTTCTCTTCCTTTTCACAAAATGGCCATTAGGATGGATCCTGAAAGGCAATTATATTTTTTCTTTAATTTAAAACTGTTTTTAAAGGGTGCTACAGATTGGGAGTTTGTTACTGCTTGTGTACTCTTCTCCAGCTTTAATTTTTTGAACATACAATAAAAAGATCACAAGGATATTATAGGGCTTACTGTTTTAAATTCTTTCTATGAACAGAAAAATAACTCTCTGTGCTCTGAACTCCGAGTTTTGTTATTCTGATCTGCTCCCAGCATTGCAGCACACAGCAGTCCAAGAACTCCATCATTTAATATGGTTTTGCAGGTTTCTTTAGTGTACACAATTCAGCTTCAAGGTTTTCCAAAAACTGTGTGAAACCAAATAGATAAAAATTTCCCCTCTGTAGGACTGCTGATTGTGGACATAAAAGTGCTCCCAAGGTCTTCTGAAAATTGATAGGCCATAGCTGTGCTTTTATTGCAAAGGGTTCAAGCAGCTGTTAACTCTGCTTTATCATCACGTGATGTATCATGCTGCTCTGGGCATTTATTTTTTCTGTTTCCACTACACACAGTGTGCCTGTGACTTTTTCTTGTCAGGCAGAATTAAATTCCGTGGTACTGTTGAAGCTAGTGAGCTTTTTTACATGCCAGAAAATTTGAGTCTAATAAATAGGTGTAATTTGCATGAGAAAGCAAGAGTGATGAGAGGTGTCAGAAAAAGTAGCCAACAGGGAAGTACATGAAAATAATTCAAGACTGCAACAAGACCAGAAAGTTGACTTTATGAATGTTCTTTTTAACACCCACCATAGGGGTTTTTTTGGGCCACTTTTGTTTTCATCTGTCAGCAAGCCAGCAACTTAGACTGCACAGGCTCCTATGAACTTTGGAAGACTGAGATGGAGTCTCATTGTCCTCATCAGTCAGTGAGGAAATGATGGGATTTTAATTATTGAATCTTCAGTGCTGATAAAATGAGAAGAGCATTAGAGAGCAAGGATGATATCTGGATTCCAGATCTGTGGTGGCTGGTAGTTACACAAGTCATATTTTAACTTCTAAAATAACACTGCCTTGTTATCTGCAAAATCCTATTTTATCTTTCTTCCCTTTTATTACATGAAGTTTGTCATTCTTCTTACACCGTTAGGATTTTGCATCATGTTGTCACTTCTCCTCAGTTTTGTTTTACTTTTTCTGGTTGCATAGCAGAGCTGTTTGTCAAGTTCTACCTCTACTGTCCTAGGAACACTTTTCTGAGCTTACCTACCAGTATTTACATCTCTTTTCATTAAATTACTTCCTTAAAAGTTACTTCCATTCTTACAAAAAGTCAAATAGCTACCATTGAGTAGGAGATACTAGACAGTCACTCCACACAACAAAAAAGATTTCAATATGCAAAAAAAAAATCCAGTAATTTTTCTCCTAGCATATATGTCTCCCTTTCCTTACTGCCTAACAATTTATTTCTTTAGAGGAATAGTTAAGATTACTTCTCAGAGATTTATTTCTTTCCATGGAATTTTCCAGAGATTGTTGGAAAATTAAAAATGTTAATAATTGGAAATGCTGGGAATGTGATAATACTAAAAATGGAAGTAGGAAAAAAACTCAGACAAAATTGATCTCATTTTTATATCACTGTAGTCACATTTCAATACCTCATGTCACACACAACACCCACTTTAAAGAGTCCTCATATTTCTCCACTATCCAAGCTTTTCATTATGGCTTTTCAAATTCAAATTCATATTTGGACATGAATAGAGAGTGTATACAGCATTCTGGATGAGTCACATCTTACACAAGGTTTCATGCTCCATATGGGAAACTCCTGGACTGATTTACTGCAGGATACCCTTTTTCACTTTGGTGGCTTATGCTCATCCTGAAGAATAATCAGTTTCATCTCTTTCGTTTGCTTCCAGCAGATGACTTCGCAGCTTTCAGACAAAATTCTCATTAGATGATTGGTACCCAGAATTCCATTTTTCACCATTCAATGTATTTTGATCACTGAACCACCCATTCTTCACCTGTACCTTGGTATCTTCTACACTGCTAATCCCAGCTCAATTTGTGATCATGTCAGTGCATTTATACTCTCTAATATCCTTCCAGTTTTTCTTCCTTGAAGAGTGTTTGTTGCCACTCATTCCTTTGCCAACATGCAGTTTTTGCACCTCACTTGCAATACAACTTCTAGGCCACTGGTCGGAAAGGCATGAGGTTATGAAAATCTCCACTTCCAAATCCAGCAGCTGGCAAAAGTTCAACATGACTGCAGAAAAGACTGGATGGCTTGCACAGATGCAGTCCAGAAAACGGGAGGCAAAGAGCCAGAGACTTCTTGCATGGAGTCTGAACCAGTGCTGTAATGTGACTCATCCAAAACTAAAGGAGTTTACAGAGTAAATGCTACGTAGCGAAGTCATGGAAGGGTTCAAATATAACGCTGGTTTACCAACAGAAGATTACAGTGAACAACTGAACAGCCCAACCATCCACAAGAAAACCTCAGGAACAGTGACTGTTAACCTGATAATGTCCTATGGTGGGAGAAGTCACTGGAGGAGAAGCATTAGGAGAAGGTGCAAAACTATGGCTCTGTTGAAGAAAGACTTTCAATACTGTCTTCTGTAGCATTCTCACAGGGAGGGGATAGATCAGCAGATAATACAGTAGATTGAAAACTGAATTCAGAGGATTGTGATCATGACAGGAAATCTAATCGAAGGCAAATAATTAATGATGCACCCCAGGGGTCAACACTGGCCTAGTTTTATTCAAAAATTTTATTAATTAACTGGATGCTGGGACAGAATGTACCCTTAAAATTTTGCTGATGACACAAAACTGGGAGGAGTGGCTGATAGGCCAGAGGGTTGTGCTGCCACCCAGAGGCATCTGGATGGTCTGGAGAAATGGACGGACAGGGATCTCAAGAAGTTCAGTCAAAGGAAGTGCAGAGTCCTGCACCTGAAGAGCAACAACCCCAGGCACCAGTTTATACTGAGGGCCACCCAGCTGGGGAGAACTAGACAGAAAGGTTGAACGTCAGGTTGAAGCACAGGGCCAGCAATGGGCCCCTGCTGCAAAAACAGCCAACTGCATCCTGGGCTGCATTAGGGAATGTGTTGAGGGAGAGGAGGTCCCTTTCAACCAGAATTATTTTATGAGTCCATGAGGCTCTCATATATTTGTCTTCTACAATAAGTACTATCTTGGAGATAGTACTCTGATTTGCTGCTCTAGCCCACAGCTACTTTCCTGGTAATGTAAATTTTTCAAGTACAAAAATGCACCCATGATCAGTTCATTTCAGAGTCAGGACAGCAATGGGCATAAGAGCCTGTACATATAATACAGTTGCATGCTGTTTCATACCTCTCCTATGTTTTTCAGATTTCAAATGATGCCTCTTAATGTCAGCAACAAACTCAAAATCTGCAAAGAGAAAAGTGAGATTGCCTTCTTATTGTTTCATTATCTGCATTAAAAAAAAAAAGAAGCTTTCATTAGAATTTTGTTTTCAGTCGAGGAGAGCTGAATGTGTCTCTCCATTCCTTGGTACACCAGAACTAATGCAGCCTAGTTAGAAAAAGAAGATATTTTTCCCACTTAGTATCCTTTCATCTCAATGTGGGGAAT
>JANRGV010000051.1:35671229-35703500 GCA_024734035.1 Alethe castanea | reverse complement strand
AGAAAAACCCTGCATTTCAAACCATCTGCATGTCCAGCTGAGGTGATCCCAGGTCTAAAGGGACACCCACAAGCTGCAACACACGTCCTCCCTCTCCTTCTTCACTGACCTTGGTGTCATCATGTTGTTTCCCTCACATGTTCTCACCTCCTCCTATTCTCTGGGTAGAAAAATCTGTGCCCCACTTTGTTTTGATTTTCTTCTTAAATATGTTATCACAGAGGTGTTGCCATCATCACTAATTGGCCCAGCCTTGGGCAGTGGCATGTTCATCTTCAGAGCCATCAGGGATTGGCTCTGCTGGACATGCTGGAAGCTTCTAGCAGCTTCTCACAGAAGCCACCTCTGTGGGTCCCCCGCTACCAAAAACCAGGCCATGCAAAACCAACACACTGCTCTTTATGTGGAAAAATACAGTTTTCAGTGACTATGATTTCCTTTGTGTTCTATTAGTAACTAAAGAGAGTGTTTAGCAGCAGATGGTAAACATTTATATCTTTGTAACACATGCTATCTGCCAATATCAGGATAGTAAAAAGACTGTCCCGAGAATTGTCCAGGCTATTACTTTTATTTTAAGGGTAAAGTTTATATCACTGACTAAATCTCAAAGGGCTATGGGAAACCTGCTTTTTGTTTGCCATGGTGATTATTTACACTTGAACAATTTATGGAGGGGTTTGATGGGTTTTCTATCAAATTAAATCTTTGAATTAAGATTTGATGTCTTACTTAAATACATGTTATTGTTTAAACCTATTATGGACTTCATGAAGAAATTAGCTAGATGATGTGGATTCTGTTCAGGGGATCACACTGGGGGATCATCACTGATCCTTCTGACTTTTAAACATATAAATCTGGAAATCTTAACTGTCTTTACACTGTACCCATTTCAGGATGAAGTTTCCAGAAAGTGTCAGGTAAACATTGCTATGGAGAGTACAATAGAATGAGTCTCAGAATTCATATTTCTGCCTATGTTTGCCTCAGTCTCCTAATCTACATTGATCATTCCAGGATCAAGACATAAGGCTTCATATATACATTAAGGCAGGGATTGTATTTATGGTGCATCTTGTACAATGCACACTGATCATGATGCCAGGACTTGAAAAATTATTATAAAGTTGTTAAAACTATATTTGACATATTTTTAAAATGCATACAGCTGTCACCACTGCAGGAAGCTCATAAATTTTTTTGTCTGCCTTGCAAAACACAGTACAAGAATTATTCACAGAATAAATTCACAGAATATGCTTAGGTGGAAAGGACCCACAAAGATCATCGAATCCAACTCCTGGCCCTGCACAGGACCCTCGCCAAGAGTCCCACCATGTGCCCAAGAGCATTGTCCAAACACTTCTTGAACTCTGACAGCTGTGGTGCTGTGACCACTTCCCTGGGGAGCCTGTTCCAGTGCCCAACCACCCTCTGGGCTCAGAATCTTTTCCTAATATCCAACCTAAACCTCCCCTGACACAGCTTCATGCCATTCCCTCAAGTCTTGTCACTGGTCACCACAGACAAGAGATCAGTCTCTGCCCCTCCTCTTCCCCTCACAAGGAAGTTGTAGACTGCATTGAGGTCTCCACTCAGTCTCCTCTTCTCCAGGATGAACAGACCAAATGACCTCAGCTGCTCCTCATATGGCTTCCCCTCAAGGCCCTTCACCATCTTGGTTGTATCATGTTTTTTTATTTGTCAAACCACTCTCTGAAAATATTTTCCTTTCCTTCATTTGGGGTATGTAAGTAATGCTATCACTATTAGTTAAGACTTGAACTTAATTAAACACAACATCCAAACTCAAAATCAACTCATTCACTCAGGAAAGCTATGCCTGATATAAGTGCCTAAACCACTGTTCTGCTGAAGCATCTGTGGATCAGTTAAATGTAGTATCCAGGCTAAAAGGAGACCTGAATATCCTGCAAAATTAGTTGTGGTGGTGCATCCCTCCGCCTCCCCTCAGGCCGCACTATGATGTGAGAAATGCTCCTTAGGCTTTGGCCTTGATTAACAGCACCTTGGCTGAGGTCCTCTTGAGCGGTAGTGGGTTGACCCTGGCTGGATGCCAGGCACACACCAAAGCTGTTCTATCACTCCTCAACTGGACAAGGGAGAGAATATATAACTTCCCACCTTGTCCTGCTGAGGAGGGGGAGTGATAGAGAGTAGAGATAAAAATATTTTGCTCTCCTGAGACACTTCTGGTAGGCTGCTTTGCTTGCTACATGCCTTGGCCCACTCTGGTCCTACAATTTTCTGTCTCCTCTCCATATACAGACCTTCCTGCTGCTGCATCTGTATTAGCCCTCAGGGCTTGGGAGTGGTATGCTTCACAAGCAGAAGCAGGGTACTCACTGGGGTCAGGGTCAGCCCAAAGCACAGTAAAGAAACCAAAG
This sequence comes from Alethe castanea, assembly GCA_024734035.1. Lineage (NCBI taxonomy): Eukaryota > Metazoa > Chordata > Aves > Passeriformes > Muscicapidae > Alethe > Alethe castanea. The sequence goes on along the minus strand of JANRGV010000051.1, from coordinate 35,701,089 downwards.
AACAGAAGAGGAAACGTAAATTATTCTCTACTTGCATCAGTCCTACTTGTGTAAGAGGTTACTAGACACGCTTATCCCTGAAAATGCAGGCATCAGTGGTACTACCACATGCTTAAAGACTGTGTTTTTTTAATGATCTTGATGGGACTTGTGGTGAGGCTACAGCCCACTGTGGAGTGGAGAGCCCCATGCTAGTACTAATCTGGACTGGGAGTTCTGAGCTGCAGTGCCATATTTCTCTTGGGTGTCTGTCTGTGAAAGTATTTTTAATAAGGGATGATTTTTTAGCCTCTGCACAGCAATCCTCAGTCTAGGGTTTCTGGATCTGTGTTGGCACACAGGGACAGTACTTCTGACTCCAGAGTTAGCACAATTTGGATTAGCTCAGGTATCTCTGATGTCATGAACAGGTCTAACTCCTTAGTTACCCTCTGTGTTCACAGTGTACGGCCACTGAGATGTTGTCCACTAGATGACAGGGGCCAGATGTTGTCTCTGGTAGTCATCAAGACAGAGGTCAGCATCATTTTTAAACAAGAAAAGGTGTACCAAATATTTTCAGAAATATTCCTGCTCCCATTAAAAGCCAAATCTTGTAGTGTTACTGTCACATGAAATGGAGGGTTTCCTTGCACCTCTAATATTTGATCAATCTGTTGACAACCCAAGAAAGACAAGACCCTTGCGTCTGACCAGCATGTCAGCACCCCATTATGAGGATCCCACTGAACAGCCCACTGTATCAAAGGGCTCTTCCGCTAACCTATTCAGGAACATGCGCTGACAGAATACCAGAGTTGAATCCTTTATTTTAATTTAGAAAGAGGGACTCTTCTGTATCTCCTCACTCTTAGTTGGAATATTATCAATTTTGTCAAGTCTGTTATCTACTGCCAGTGGTTACTAGTGTCCTTGAAGGACTCACACTAAACAGTTCACAGAATAACACACTTTGTTAACAAACACACTGACAATAGAAGACTGTGACAGGTTAAGGTTCAGAGATTGCTGTTGACAGTACACTGTGTTGGGTTGATGTGGCCAGAAATGTGTATTCTCTCACCATCTGTTAAAACTGGGTGGGGTAGTGATTCCTTATCTCCGCGGCACATACCATCTGCTAATGGGCCATCTTTAAGATAAGATGGGGCAATCACCTTTATCTTTTCCACAACCCCTCCTCCCTCCAGGAAGATATCATCTGTTACTGAGCCATTAAGTCCCACTGTATGACTGATAAAATTACATAATCCCATTGGGAGATGCTCCAGCCAGGGGGAAGAACCAAGCCTTTCCTACCTAGATAAAAACAGAGCTCTTGGACAGCAAGTTACCTTCTTTCCACTGGATTCCAGAGGAGAAGCCAGACCTTTCTACATCATCTCTGGACTTTTGGAGGAAGGCTGCACCCCTCTACAGAAGCACTGCTTCAGCTGAACCACACCTGCCACTGCAGGGGACTGTAGCCACCATTTGATTGGACTGCTACCAACACCCTGACTGATGGGGTGTCAGGTTGTATTCTGACTCTGTCAGGGTTGAGATTGTTTTTTGTAGTACTGTATTTCTATTTTAATTTTCCCAGTAAAGAACTGTTATTCCTAATTCCCATATCTTTGCCTGAGAGCTCCTTAATCTCAAATTTATAATAATTTAGAGGGAGGCGGTTTACATTCTCCATTTCAAAGAGAAGCTTCTGCCTTTATTGGCAGACATCTGTCCTTCAAACCAGGACATTGTATTAGAAAAATACCTCTGATGCTCAATGGGGAGCAGCTCCTTGCCTGAAGAGTCTTCAGAAGTGTGAAATACAATGTATAAGTACATCTAATAAACAATAAATACCAATCAGCTCAAACATTGATTTGCCTGAGGAAGACTGATATCCCTGTGAGTCAGGTATGCAGATCTCACGTGCAGAATGGATTTAGTTACTGCTTGAAGAATTGGCAAAGTTTATGGTATCTTGCCTATATGTTCAAAAGGAAATTGTCTTCAGAATTGTCTAGTTTATAAGTCTATAAATACGTTTATGCATACAAGTACACTTTGTTTGATAAGTAGACTTCATAAAAAACTATTGTAAAGAGCAGGGAATAAGAGTGTGTCATTTAACATCTCATTACATTAAAAAAAGTAATTAAACATCCAAGTTACTCATTTAAAGAAAAGTACATTGCCGTTTATCTTCATGCATTGCAGAACACAGTGCCTTCTTGAACCAAATAATTTCATCAGTGAATTCATGGAATAATTTAGGCTGCTAAAGGAAATAATGTGTTTAAAACAAAGTGGTTTTTTTCTTTCTCCTTTTGTTCTTCTAAGACTTGTATTGACACGTTTTTCAGAGGAAGAAAGTTCACAGTTTATTTTTTAGTGAATAGGACGAGAAAAACTACAAAAGAGGGTTTTCAGCAGGCCAGTGTGTCTGTATGTCCCAAAGCCTATCTATCAACATCAACATGCTTGAATGCCCATGCAAACAGAGAGGATGACCAGTAAATCTAAGGTCAGCATGAGTAATCTCTTTCCTGAACAATTAGTTTCTCAACTCACAGTTAAGTCGGGGAGCAGAATGATTCTTCAGTTTCACTACATTCTTTTCCATCTGCTATAACCTCAATGCAGGTAACTGGTGGCAGGCTGTACATAAACACAGGGAATAAGCCAGAAGGCATTTGTGTTAATTCAGCTCTCTTTGTCATGCTAATTCTTTGATGCCTCAAGCGGCTGTTCTTCCAGAATATCTGCAAGGTGATGTGTAGTGTTTATGAATATTTGAAGAAGGTTTCTTGCTCATTGTAGTTATGCTGGTGCTAAATAGCTGAGAGAAGCAGATCAGTTTGCTGTATCATCACTGTTCTGTCCTAATGTCTTGCAAAGGCCATCAGGGTCTGTTGAACACTGACAACATTTATGGTAGTTTAAGACATGAAACATAGTTCTTCTTGTTAGAAATTAAAATTCTAGAGGAAATGGGCATGCAAGATGCAATCTCACTGTGAAACTCCGAAATCAAAAATATCCCAATTTTTATTTTCCATTTCCATTTTTGTTGACCCTTTACTTGAGGGCAGTATGGATCAATATAATGAAACTAGGATAAAGCTTAAGGGAACTGTATAATTCTATTTATCTGCATTTTTAGAATTCATTCTTTAGCATAGCAGGTGAGTGTCTTCTGCATTGAAAACAAGGTTCCAAAGAAACTTAGGGCTGATTCATCTGACTGTCATATTTTCAACTAGTTGTTCACAATCCCAGTAATTGTAAATTAGTGAAGCAGGTGAGAGGTTTTTTTGATGAAATTGCGGTGGTGGTTTTCATCTGAAATAGATATTTAATAAAGCTCAAGTGAACCACATCTCAAGAGTGTTTTCACCAAAGACATTTACAGCAGAGTTGCATTAGGTCCTTGATGGCTTCCTTCATGCCAAAATGCTTGTTCTGGCCAGGTGCTAGGATTGTGCTGGCTACAACACAGATCTTTAAAGAAGCAGATAAGGGAAGTAAGTTGACTTTCTAATAATAATTGCATAACATAAACTCCTAAATTTAATTATGTCCCTTGAAGATATGCTGCTTTCAAATTGTTTGTACAGGTACTAGATATGAAACCTGGAATAACTAGTCTCTAATAGAGCAGAATGCAGAGTGAAGAACATTTTGCCGAGATTGACATCTACACTTGCAAAATTGGTTTCTCTCTTGAAAGGAAACCTAGTCTCACTGTCTCTAAAGTTAGGCAAGGACTATAAAGATTAAATTCAAGTTAGATAAGGCAGACATGAAGCAGAAAAGGTGAGAAAGGCAGCATTTGGCCAGGCTGAGGGGGAAAACAAATAACCACTGTGTGGCAGAAAGATGCATTTACTTTTGCTAGCTCAGATCACTGCTTCAGCTGCAGTCCTCCATGATCTGATGACACAACAGCCACCACCAAGGAGGTTTTTCTACTTTTTTCTAGAGAAAAAACCGTATCTGCTTCATAATGCAGCATATGACAAATACAACCTCCACATTTCTTTTTTTCCCTTAGCAGAAAACAGCAACACAGCTCTGCATAATTCAGCTCTTTCCCATTTCAGAGACCACATCCACAGTCTCAAACTTAGAGAATCTTAGGCAGACTGATAGCATGTGCTCTTACTCAGGCACAAGCCCCTGCTAACACGAGGGTTATTTATTTTTCTCAAGTCTCTCTAAGGGGTATTGGGGTTTTTGCTGATGGATGTTGTAGACTAGAAAAGAAGTTTTAAATAAGATTATGACCAGCACTCAAATGCTGATCAATACACATACATGGGCTATACTGTTTTATAGAAACACAGAACTGGGGTAATCAAATCCAATCCAGTCCTTTGTAACAGAGGTCAACCATGTAACTTGTGTTGAACACACAAGATCCCAGATCCCACAACACCCCTTTGGTCCACAGTACTTCTCTGCCACGCTGCAAATATCCTTTAGTAGACCAACTGCCCAGAAAAAAAATGCAACATGTCCAGGATGATTCACCAGAGCAGGAACAGTTTGTCAGTGTATACCTGACACAAATCAGTAAGCATTTTCACCATGGTCCATGGGATTTTGGAGCTAGAGCCCCAGTAACATTTATGCTTTCAAATGATGGTTAGAAAAATCTCATGCACAACATAGCCTGGTTTATCACAAATATGACTAAACTGAAGTCTATCCTGTCCAATTATAGTTATAACTGAAACTGCAGGGAAGGTGAAAAGTTATTTTATTTGATGGCTTGCTAATTAACCAAGCTGACAGATATGTATAACAGAGAAGAGGGTGTCTGACTGGCAATTTATCCTAGACAAACAAAAATGCTTCTCACTCTTGTTTTTCTTTTTTATTTTTCTTTTCATAGCTACTGATATGAGTTTTATAGCCAGAACAACAGCTGAACAATGCAGTTTGCAGCAGATAGTGAATAAAAGTGTATATAAAGTCTTCACTATGTTCTAATGACTCATATAGGTGTTAATGATGAGCAAGACACATCTCAAGATCACTAGGTCTCTGGGTTCATGTATTTCATGTTCTTTTTCCCAGACTGTCAGTGACAGTGTGATCATGCACTGCAATCACCACTGCTCATTACGCTGAGCGTCACTGCTTCTCATTATACTGTATAATGGGCACTAGGGTAATCTCATTGTGTCCCCCACACAGATACTTATTGCTTTCTCTTGCTTGAAGCATCATGGACTGTTTCAGGTCATCCCAAAGTTTCCTGAAACTGGCTGATCTCATCTGTGACACCTGAGTACACAAAGCTTGAGGAAGTATGCACCAGAGTTAAGACAAAACTGTGAAGGATTCAGTTTGAAATTAATTTCTTTAAGTTAGTGTGTGGTTATGTGGATGTCTATATGTTAGTTGTGGGTCTCTAGGCTATAATTATAGCTTTCAGCTGACTGCATTTCAGTACATCAGTATTATATGACATCCTTGAGGCTGCCCAAAACCTCTGCTCAGGGCTGGCAGATGTGACAATGGTCATACACCAAACCTGTGCCCTTTGGGAGTTGCACCTTCAAGTAGCAACTCTACACCACCTCAAACAACACTACAAACAGGTATACATAATAATACAGAATAATACAGAAACATCTGCCTAGGCAGGTGAGTCCTATTCATTAAAGTCAAGGGATAGAACGATTCACTTCATCTTAAAGCAGCCATGTAGAGGCTGGTCATTCAGGAAGCTCTGCTGACAGCACTGACTGGGACTTTAGCTCAGTTTTTGGCAGACAGTTCACTGCCTTTGAGAATCTAAGGTATGCTGGCTTGGTGCCAGCAACAAATCCAGAGCAGCACAGGTTCTGTGTTGCATTAGCAAATCCCATGTGGGGGCCTTGAGTACCATGGGTTATCTGTGACAGCACCAGAGCCTCACATTTATACAAAAATCATTACCCATGGAAGCTTGCTATAAAGGAAGCTTACCTTGTGTGCAGAGATACATTGCAGTGTCTAAGAGTGAAAGTCAGCCTGTAATGGCTCTCACCCAAATGTGGTGGGTTGACCCTGGCTGGACACAAGGTGCCCACCAAAGCCACTCTGTGACTGCCCTCCTCAGCTGGGCATGGGAGAGAAAATAGAATGGGAGGTCCTGGGCCTCCCAGATAAAGGCAAGGAGAAAAAACTCACATGTTACTGTCATAGACAATACAGACCTGAAGTGGAGAAATTAGTTTAATTTATTGCAAATCAAATCAGAGCAAGATAATAAGGAATGAAACCAAATAATAAAATCACTTTCCCCTCACCCCTCCCTCCTTCCTGATCTCAACTTCTCTCCCACTTTCCCTACCTCCTCCCTGACAGTGCTGCAGGGGGATGAGGAATATGATGGCAGTCAGTTCATCACACATTGTCCCTGCTGCCATTCCTCCTCAGGGGAAGCACTCAGCACTCATCCCCTCCTCCAGCGTGTGGTCCCTCCCATGGGACAGAGTTCCTAATGTCTTCACTGTGAGTCCTTCCCACGGGCCGCACGAACTGCTCCAGTTTGAGATGCTGTCCTTCAGAAACAGGCTGCTCCAAGGTGGGGCCCCAGTGGGATCACAAGTTCTGCCAGCAAACCTGCCCCATTGTGGGCTCCTCTCTCCATTGGGGCCAGGAGACTGCATCCTTAGACTCCTGGGCATCTTCAAAATCCACAGTGTTGCAGAGGTTTTAAAGGCATGGAGCACTTAGAATTAAAAACAGCAGGACCTGCTGTGAACTCATAATAAGACTCAGAGCTATGAAATGATCCCCCTTGTTTAATTTATATTATCTAAAAAGGAATGCTAGCTCCTTTGCTGGCATAAATTGTTGCAGCTTAATTGACTTAAATACAGCTGGTAGTTTTTAGTTTGCAGTGCTTAGGATTAGAGGACACATGTCTTAGTTCTAGACAACTTGAAACAACAGAAATTAAGTAATAATCTTAAATGTCTACTGATTTTTTTTTTTTTTGTAGGAGCTGGAGCAAGGACTTAGCTCTTGGACCTGGCAACATCAATTCTGAAATGAAAGTGAAACTGAAATAAAATATCTATATTGAAGCCTTTTTCTATTCTGGGTCCCAATTCTATGTTAAATTGTGCCAAAATCTTTCATTTAAGTAATGAATTTGTTGAGGAAACTGAATATGTGAATTGACTTGGGCAATCACTCACAGATCACTAGCATAACTAGGCACCAAAAGGTAACCAGGTGTTGTGTGCTCTGGACTCCATTAAGGAGAGCTGCAGATGCTTCTCAGCCCCAGCATTTAATTAGTTATGAGATCATTAAATGAATGTAACTCATAGAAATGTTCTATGTTGAATCATGCATGATCAGCTGGGAGTAGGATGCACACAGAGTGATGTTAGGCCCCATAGGAGAAAATTAGCAAGTTACTAATGCTAAAGTTTGAAATAGAGGTTGATCTGAGCTTTGTGAAAAAAAATGTACCTGATGCAGAATTTTTCTAAACTTGAGGTACACTAAGGCACAGATGTTTCCTAACAGGTCATTAGGCCAAAGTGTATATTTGTTACCTCTTTTTGAACCTGCAGATCTACAGAAAATTGTATTAATCAGCTTTCATAATTGACAAGTGAACATGTTTTTCATAAGCTGTCTTTCAAATTAAATATGAAAGGAATTGGCCTGGCTTATAAAAAATCTGAATTCAATTAGAGTTTTTTCCCCCATAGGTTACTTTTAATCAGGCCTCAAGTTATGAGTAATACTGGATGGCTAATTCTTTACTTCTATACTTCCATCAAAGTTAGACACTGTCAACTTGCACAAGTGCAGCTCTGACAGCAGTCAGATGTTCCAAAAATTATTTCTAAATGGTGAGTCTTTTATTCATGTGCATGTCCTTTTCCCTTTTATGACATAAGTACTGGGTTTGTTCGTCTTCATTTTTAGGGAAAATTGGATGAGGGAAGACAGGCCCTGCATAATTTCTAGTGTGAAATCCACCAGGCCTTGCCAAGTCAAATTCATTATTTAATGTGTCCTTCCTGCATTCTAGCCAAATTCTTATCTTGTGGAAATTCACATAGATTGTTAGCAAGTTTTTCTTTCCAAATGAAAATTTAAGAGACTACTGAATACCTCAGCCTTCTCTGCATCATCTGCTATATGATCTGCAAATAATATTGAATCTTACTAGACCTGTGCTCTCCTTTGTTTTTGCATTTCAAACATATTCGTAGGAAACTTTTAAAAATTGCTTTTAGATGATATACTAAGTGAAATTATTCTTTTCCAGCTTTGTTTTTTTTTTAAATTCAGATAAGCTCATGTCATTCTTTATCCCTTGCCATCATTGTGTTCTGCACTTGGTATGAATCTCTACTGAATTTCAAGATTTTAAAGACCTCTAATGCAATTATAACAATCTCTATATTTTTGTTTGTCAATAGGATGGTTTTCTGGGGTACATCTATCTCAGTAACTCTTGCCTTTAATATTACTCTTGGATTATCTCAGAGAATTGTACCTCGTAGCTCCCAGAGTTTGAAATAAACTGAAATTTTTGTTGATTGCATGAAAACATGACAGCAGCAGAAGAATCCCAAAATCATTCTCTTTGGGAGAGTCCCAGACATCACTCGTCCAGCCCCTGCCTAAAGAAGGGTCAGCTAGGAGGTCAGACCAGGTTATTTCAGTTACTCAGGGGTTTTTTCCAGCTAGACCCTGAAAAACTTTCAAGGATTAAAATTCCACAGTCTTTATGAACCAGCTTTTCCAGTACCTGTCTCTCTAGATGTTGAAAAAGTTCTTATATCCAGGAACCATTTTTCTTACAGTTTGTGACCATTGTTAGTGTCCTTGTGCCATATACAAGTGTCAAGAACTTGCTCCATCTTCTTGAAAATGTATCCACAGGTTCTACCATAAGGTCCCTCTGAAGCTGTTTTTTCTCCATTCTGAACAAGTCCTGCTTCCTCAGTGTCTCCTCACAGGCCCCATCTACTGGAAATTGCATCCAGGTACTGCACTCATCTGAGGTCCCCAGCACAGGAAGGACATTGACCTGTTAGAGTAAGTTCAGAGGAAAAGCACCAAGTTGATTAGAGGTGATGCCTTAGGATTTTAGCTTTTATAATTTTCAAATCCTGTGCTGCATTAATGTATAACTCCAAACTCCACGTAGAGTATTAGTGAACCGTGTTCACATTTTGGTCAGACAAAACAATCCCTCTAAGCCTGAAATTCAAGGACACTCTACTGCCTCAGGCCCCAAAAAGCATCAACAAAATTGAATTGGGGGGAAAAAATTGGGAGTATATGACTTTATTACCTGAAGCTGTAATTGGAAGATTAACCCCTGGTATGTAAATGGACCAAACTTTTATCTGCCTGAAAAACTCGTGACCTTCATCCATTTTGGGTGTAGCCCCTCTTGGAAGTTTTTGACTGCCCAAGGTGTACCTTTTGAAGGTCTTTAATAAATACGTACTTTTATTCTCTGAATCTTGTCTAGCCTCTGTTCTAGGTAGCCACTCCAATGCATCAGAGAGATGGAGCACCTCTGCAGTGAAGATAGGCTGAGAGAATTGTGACTGTTCAGCCTGGAAAAGAGAAGGCTTTGGGGTGACCAAACTGTGGCCTTCCACTGCCTGAAGGAAGCCCACAAGAAAGATGGAGAGAGTCTTTTTCACAAGAGTATTTAGTGTCAGGACAAGGGGGAGAGGGTTTTAACTGCAGAGAGCAGATTTGGATTAGATATTACAAGGAAGTTCTTTACTGTGTGAGTGGTTGTCCCCTCAAAATCCTCCCTGACCAGAGACATCTTCAGTTGGTTTCATATGTTCTTGCATGGTTGTAATGATGCTGACACAAATCAGTATTTGGTCTGTCTTTTATTTAGTTATAGGCATCATTAAAAGGCCCCAACCATTACATTTAGGCTTATTATAGTTTATATGCTCTTTACATGTAAGCGTTGTTGGCCTGTGTTAAAAAAATGTTTACAAATTCTAGCTCATATCATTTTTTAAATACCTAAATAAAGAGTGATAGCACAGATTAGAACCTGGGTTATTTAAAGATCTTGTTCAGCATTGGTGTCTCTGAACATTCCCCTTGCTGTTTCTCTGCTCTCTGTGGAAAACAGCGATGCCACTTTGACAGGGTAACATATGGGAATTCTGTGGAGTTCCTGGAAGGAGACAAGCAGACAGATGACTAAGTATGGGCTTTCCCAGCTGCTTGTATTTGAAACTGTAAAAAGGACAGCACCAGACAGAATCACTTGCCTATGTGAACACACAAGTTCCATGAGCCAATGCAGCTAAATTGGAGAGTTCACACACAGAGACAGCTGTACTTCTCTAACGACTTGTCCTCTATAAATATCCCAGGTTGCAGCTGAAGTTCATCTTACCACAGGCAGTTTTTTCTTGATGGCTGCCAAAGTCCTTATGCAATCACAGGATCACAGGATAATTCAGGTTGGAAGGGAGATCAGGAAGACTCCTATGTGCATATATATGTGGTATCAGCACAAAATGTATTTTAGAGCAGCTCACGAATCCATCATTAAACAATGCTGTCAGGCTTGGGTGAAGGCAGAGTGTAAGTGGATGACCCCTTGCCATGTAAGCAGGAAAACTCTCACACAGGAAGACCTAATGCACATGAATACCTTTTCTTTTCTAGTAAAATGTCCCTGGCTTTACTTTTTCTGTATTCAACAATGAACTTAATTCTAAAACCTTAATCTTTAGAGAAACATGTGGAATCACTCCTGTACTTGTCGAAATCTGCTTTGTAAGTCTGAGCTCTGAAGTTTGGTTTGATAGGTGTTTCATTATTTATGTTATGTTATGTTATGTTATGTTATGTTATGTTATGTTATGTTATGATGTTCTGTTATATTAATTCCAGGGGAAGTTAGATGTGAGATCTCAACCAGAATTATGGCTGAGTCCTCTGTTGTAGAAGAGCATCAATGATCAAATTTAGGGCAGATTTATGCTGAAGATTTTGATTTGAAATTATTTTCTGTTCCTTTACAGCTGGTGGGAATGTCTAGCACAAGATAGCATCAGGAGTCTGTTTACACCTTCAGATCCCTTTTAAGTGAAACCTTGGTGGGGAGAGGAGTAAAGGCTGTGCTCAGCACAGAGAGGGCACAGGGAAGATCTCCTGGACTAGAGGCAGTGGCTTTGGGAGAACAAGAGCTGGGCAGTCCAGATACTGGAAGAGTGCTGGTGTTCCTGCCTGCTCACCTTCAGTCCTTTGTCATGGGGGATGCTCATGCTTAAGGTGTAGGGCTCTTTGGAGAGTCCTCCAGGCTGTGGAGTGATGTCCAGACAGAGAAAATGGCTTTTGGAAGCACTGCTGCCTTTTCTGCTGTCACCAAAATGGCTATTTCTGTGGCCAGGTATTCTCCAACAAAGCATTCAGAAACACACAGCACTGAAGAACACACTCCAAAACAGTGAACTCTGCACACCTCAGCTGTTGGAATTGCCTTGAGTGGGAAAGAATTAAGAAATTAAGCTGATGAGCATAGAGTAAAAAATTGTCAAGAACAGGAAGAACTGAAACAAGATTAATGTTTCTCCATGTTTTTTTTAAGCACAGTAATTGTGCAGTCAAAATAGAACAAAATAGAAAGTTATAAAAATACAGTAAAATATAATTAGTATTAATTTAATAATTATTTTAACATAATGCAATAAAAAGTTTTGCTGTTTCATTTCAGAATTCTGGCATATCTGTTACATTACTTGGTGTTCTGAACAGAAGTGGTGTGAGGATATACTATTTGGTTCTGTGTTAGCTTTTAACTCTCTTTTGGATAATTGAATTGTCGACAGCTTAAATGGTGCCACATTAAAAATCTTGCCTGGTGAAAACAGCTTTTTTACAGGTTGATACAGACGTTTCCTGTGACCTGTGTCAATTTAATGTTAACACATCTAAAAGCTCAGCATTCTATTTAGCTCATCTCAACACTGCACTTCAGGACCTGGCTGTCCTACATAACCCGAGTGCTGAAATCACAAAGTGGGGTCCTCATTGGGGTGATGAACTCCCTGGACTTTTCTCTGGAAGCTAAGAAGAAATACCAGTGACCTACAACTGGGCTTATGAAACTTTGGAAATGGACACAAAGCATAGATGTATGTCTGAAATCTGTGACAGCTAAGCATTGTCTGATGAACTGAAAAGAAGGTATCCAGGTATTTTCGCTTTCTGCCCATAGTTCTAAATTATTTTGACATCAGTCTGCCAATCATTCCTCTTTTTTTTTTTTTTTTTTTTCTTTTCACTGAATAAAGCATTGCTGTAAAGCACTGCTGGGGTTTTTTTCTGCATTTTAGTACCCCTGCCTTTTTACAATGGGAATGGTAAAATGTGGAATAAGGCATCCCCACTGTAGTGAAAAACTTGATGGAAGAGAGGCAGTTTATAAGTATCCTCTCCAAGGAAGTTTAGGATTCTTATGAGGCCCAGGGGAGCTGGAGCAGAGATATGGCACACATGGAAAAGTAGAGTGTATGTTTCTAAACCAGTAGATACAGCTTTATAATGTGCCCATGTTAACTCCAGGACTAAAGATGATTTTAGTCATGTTTGGCCTTTCTATGATCAAAATAGCTAGTTCTCCAAAATCTGAGATGCTTGTATAGTACTAGTAAAACTATTACATGTTCCAGAAGAGTAGCTAAAAACAGTGATTATCTTGTCAGAAATAAAGGTTTCAGAGAAATGAGTGCCAGTATATATTGATTCTGATGGAAAATATCTAAAATCTACCATGCAATTGCTACAACAACAGACAGCTTGGAAGAAAGGCATCATGAGCTTATGACTCATCTGTGTCCTTTGAGAGGTCAGAGAGTGTGGGACACAACTGTCTGTGGGCTTTGTTTCTTCTTGGCAGCCATGGAGCCACAGGACAGGGTCAGCTGATGCAGAACCACAAATAATCTCCCAGACTTTATTAACAATTGCATACTACAAAGAGACAATGTCAGTATAGATGAAAACCCACTGAAACCTGGAAGTGGCAGATCATCAAAGCTGGCACACAAATGTGCTTGTAGCTTTCTGCACCAGCTTGATTTGCTGTATTTCACTAGTATTACAGCATTTTCAAAAGGGAATATGCTGATGAATATTTGGACAATGAAGCAGATTTTATGGCTCTGTTGATATGCTAATGTAGGACAGATATGCCAAGAAAGTAAAGAAGTGATGATGAACATTTACCACTTGTCTAAAACTATGCATGCAGCCAAAGTGTGGTCTGAAGTATCTCTGGCATAGGACATAATTTAGGAATTTCTTTGTTAAGTATTGAGAATGTGATTGATGCTGTCAACTTGACCAAACACCCTGCAAAATCTTTTGGCTTCAAAGAGAAATTCTGTTAATGATCTTTCTTGATGTCACTTTACTGAGCTCAGTGAGTCTATCTGGAACTCCCCATCTCAACATGACATGACATTTTGTATTCTCTAACAGTTTCACACAACACCACCCTGCAATGGGGAGGCCACAAAACAAGCATCAGTGGCTATCTCCTTTTTCTTCAAATCACTACATGAAATGTAGGAGAGTCACATGAGCTATAAGTTCAGGAAATAACTTTGAGTGATTAATTTTATAGAATGTTGTTGCAATTAACATCTATCATATTCTGGTGATAAAGCTGCAAGGACTGAGCTGAACATTTGACAGCTTTGCTGATTGCCATGTTGGCTTTATCATTAACAGGCAAAAAACTCCACGAAGATCCAATTGAGTCACTGTAAAGAAAATAACATTAGAAACATCCTTATGAACTTCTAGTGCATTCTCAGCATGAAGAGTCCTTAAGTGACATACAAATTTTATTCACAAGTAGAAAATTCTGAAGAAAAAAAACAACAGCTTTTTAAACTTTTATTTTTCCCCAATTACTTAATGCACTTAATCATTATGTTAGAAAAAAGGTTCTGAAAAACTTTGTATGCTTGTATGGTAGTAGCCATTAAAAAATGTTGGTCCTGGGACTATTTAAGGTTGCTATTACCAAAATTATAATATATTTACCTACTTTTCCCCTAGGTTTTCTCTGCTGTGATTTTCTTTTTGTATGGTTTGGTTTGGTTTGGTTTGGTTTGGTTTGGTTTGGTTTGGTTTGGTTTTGGTGGGTTTTTGCTGTGGGTTTTTTGTATGTTTTGGTTTGGTTTTGATTTTGGTGTTTTTGGTGGTGGGGGGAGTTGTGGTTTTTTGTTCATTTTGCTTGTTGTTGTTGTTGTTTTGGGTTTTGTTGTTGGTTTGCTTTAGTTTTTGTTTTGTTTTTGTTTTTGATTCTAGTTCTCTTCTGATGATATCTGAAGTCACTGGAGTCCTCATCCAGGCTTTTATGAGACTAAATGTTCAGTTTTGCCCAAAAGTTGGTATGGAGGCTTAGAACCCCTGAGAGCTATGTGAAATTCTGCCTGGACTGATATAGCAAGAAAAAACATGAGAAAAGAGGAAATCACATCCCTCTAAAGAAGGATGGAGACAATTAAAGATTGACCAATTTCTTATTACACTAGGGGCTATCAGGATGACTAATTGTGTTGTAATAGTTGTAGCCCTCCTGGCTATTTTTTAGTCCTGTGGTTATCTTGCAAATGCTCCTGGTCTGTCAAGGCAGGACTCACCCGACCACCTCCAAGTGTTTGCATTGCAGGTATTGACATCTGAGTTAGTCACCCTGATTCCCCTCTACAGCCATGATTCATCTTATTCTGGTTTGATGTCTGTAAGATAACAAGTCATGTAAGATGGGTCACTTGAATGCTTCTATGGAAACACCTCTCCACTGCCAACTGAGACGTGAGTGTCTCCAGCTGGGTAAGATTTATGCTAAACTGGCTACTAGATGTTGTACAGGGCCAGATCCAGGATCAGGACCCCATAGCTACTGGTTAAGCGGTATTAGAAATTAGTTATCAGAGTTATACAATGTCCCCAAGAAGTTAAGGCTTATTTTAATGCTTGAAGCACTCAGTGAGTATTCCGCTTCTAAACACACAATATTGGGTCATATCTATGGTCCCTGGGGTTTTTGCTTACCACAGACCACAAAACTCTCTGCTTTTAATTATAAAGGAGTTAAGGAGAGATTCCAGACCTCCTACTTTTGCACCAGATCATTCTACATTGGGCTGGGTTGTTTTCCTCCTTCCTAAGGGGACCCTTTCCCAGTTTAAATTTGCAACTGCAGCATCACTACTGCAAGGCAGCAGTCTCCCTTCAAACACAACCTGAAAATAATATGCAGTCCATACAAAGTTATATTACTGCAGCCTGACTAGATAATACACAAACACATCTTTGAGTGTGCAGGGATTTATGACATGCTCAGCCTTATAACGTGAACCTTGCAGTTTAAGGGAGGAGATTCTGCCCTTTTAATCCACTCTGTGAGACTCCACCTGGAGTACCAGCTCTAGCTCCAGAGCCATCAGTACAGGAAAGATAATGAACCTGTTGGAGTGAGTCCAGAGGAGGGTCATGAAAATGATCAGAGGACTGGAGTATCTCTGCTGTGAAGACAAACTGAGAGAGCTGGAGTTGTTCAGCCTGGAGAAGAGAAGGCTCCAGGGAGACCTTACAGAACATCCCAGTACCCAAAAGGGGCCACGAGGGCATGTGGTGATAAGGCAAGGTAGAATGGCCTCAAATTGAAAGAGTGTAGGTTTAGACAAGATAAAAGGAAAAAAAAAATAATTACAGTGAGAGTGGTGCAGCCCTGGAACAAGTTGTCCAGAGATGTTGTGGATATTCCATTCCTGAAAGTGCTCAAGGTCAGGTTGGATGGGGCTTTGAGCAACGTGATATAGGGGAAGGTGTCCTTGTCTGTGACATGGAAATTGGAAACTTAATGGTCTTTAAGGTCCTTCCAACTAAAACTATTATATGACTCTGTGAACATGAAAATTTTTGTCCCCATTGAATGAAAAAGCAATTTTCAGGCTGTACAATTCTTTCTGTGGTAATTTTTCTCTCTTTCTCTTTGTTGTCATACCCAGTGAAAAAAAGAACTAAAAAAATCCAGAAGATTTCCTGAGAACTGAGGTAAAAAAATTGTTATATCATTTTAATAATAGGAGGAAATAGAAAGAGTCTTTCAGCAAAAGTGCATAGATAGAATAGTGCAAATGATAGTAGTGCAATTAGGGAGGAAAGTGCTTAATTTCCCCATTATATCAAATTTTTGTATTCTGTTTCCTCCTTTAATTTAAGGAACTGAACCATGACATCATGATGAAAGTAGAGAATGTTTCAGCAAAGAATCATATTGAATTGTTAAACCATCACATGTCCTTAATGAAGAGTAGAAAAAAGATTATACTTCACATCTACAAAAATCTGAGAAATTTTTCTCTACCTGCATGCTGTAGTAACATGGGAAGCAATATCCAGCTGACCACAAGTCATGGTGGTATCCTAAGTTAGGGTAGGGCTGTGTTTGGCCATGCATACTTCCTCAATTTAGCTGTCCAAGGGTATGAATTTTGCAGGAAATTGGAAACTGGAGTTGGAAGACTGGGTAGCTTGCTGGACTGCCTGTTCCATCCCAATCCAAGTCCAAGAAGGTGATTCTAGTAGTGACTTCTGTGTGTTGCAGGTATTTGTAGGTGTCTCTTCCTATAGAAGCTCAGAGAACTCTTAAACAGTGAAATTAGTGAATGCAAGCTGCCCAAATCAGTTGTGCTCTTCAGCTGCTCATGGTGCTGCACTCACCATGTCATGTACCATGACAGCTCTGCCTCTGGTGTGCTAATGAATGTTCCCCACAGTGGCACCAATAAAGGCCACCTATTACTATCCTCAATTTTATTTGGGGAAATGCAATATAGAAACTTAGTAGGATGCACATCCAGAGGCAGAGATCTACATGTAGGTGTTTGGAGATGAGACAGGAGTCTGAGCTCCCATAGCAATCAAATAAGATCAGAAAAAAGTGAAAATCAGGCAACAGCAGGCATCTCTAATGTGCTCAGTAGCTTACATTCACTGCACTACTCATTACTCATTAATCATTACTGATTAATACTAATATTATTAGTAATATTTCATCCATTGGTTAAAATGGGAACTTAGACACTAAAACCCATTCAGTTATTTACACATGGGTGTCTAGGGTAGTCTGAGACCATCTTTGACATCCAGATGCTTTGCCAGAGGTGTATGTGCCCTGCAGGTCAATTCTGTGCACGTGTTTCAGGTCCCCTACACCATCTCAGGTGGTCAAGACCCTTCTGGGGCCAGAAGGGTATGGGCTAACAGAAGTAGACTGGCCATGTCATTTGGATGTTGGAAATAAAATTACTGCAAACTCATGTATTTGTTTGTAGAAGAAGGCTCCACTACATTAGAAATCAGTTTGACTCCCTAAACATCAACTTGTGGCACTTGAGATGCTGTAAAGGCTGCCTAACTTCTGGTTACAAGCCTTTTCTAGGTGCTGTGACAGCCTTGGGTGTCTGCACCAGGCACCATGACACACCCTAAATGACATTAGATGTCTCTGTGTGGGCAATTGAATTGAACTTTTCTTTTTGACCAAGACACTGGTTTGTCCCTTTTGTTGATAAACACACTTGCAATCACATATTGTGTGGGCTTACACCAGATCCCTGAGGTTCCTCTGCACTCTTCACACTCATTAAATATAATTTTATTTTTCTACTCTAGATACTAAATAATAAAACTTCAATTTAATAATCAAATAAATAATAAAATTTCAATTGGTAATGGTTTTAAGCAGAGGCATTTCATTTAGAAGCAGCAGCCCTGCACACACTTTATTCTTTTTTCTCTGGCTGGTACATTTTTACAGAACTGAGTTGGCTGAGCAGAACAGAAGTAACTTCTTTGTGTTTGTGAAATGTCAGTGTGACATCCTGAGCATGGGCTATTGGAGTCTCAGAAGAAGCTGAGTGCAGTGAGTAACTCCATTTTGAAGTTACAATGGAGCTGCAGCCATTGGTGGGATGTGTATGACGCACTACTGACATGCTTTACTTGCGTGCTTTCGTGTGTGATGGGGCAAAAATGACTCACTGCTGTGTGGGCTGGCTATCAGCTCAGCTGAGCTTTCTAGCTGCAACGCGACTTCGTAATTGACTCTGACAAGCCCGTATCTATCTTTTATATAATATTTTATAGCACTACACCCTAAGGTCAAAATAAAGTTCTGCTCCTCTTGCTTAACCTTCTTTCACAGAACATAAAAAAAAGTGGACTAAACCAGCTGGAACTAAGTATTATTTAGGTGAATGTACTGTAAAGTAACATTTTTCTTCTTGGTTGACAAACTCTGTAACAAATGAAATAATAAACTCTGTAAATATCAGAAGACCCTTGCTTGTTAGAAAATATAAAACTGGTCAAATGTTATTCCTGGAGTGGGTGGCAGGTGCTTTTATTGTTAGCTAGAGAAGTCACTGTGAATTTGATTGTGAAACAACCAAAGCCAAACTTCACTGTTCTGTAGTGCAGGGTTGCCCTTATATTATGGTACCACGGCTACAAAGAATGCTAATGTTTAGAGTCAGGGAGCAAACAAAGAGATTATGACTTTGAAATAAAATCTTTCTTATTCATAGAATCACAGAATGGTTTAGTTTGAAAGGGACCTTAAAGACCATCTAGCTACAACCCCCTTGCCATGGGCAGAGACACCTTCCAATATACCATGTTGCTCAAAGCTCCATGTAAGCTGGTCTTGGACACTGCCAGGGATGGGGTATCCACAACTTCTCTGGGCAACCTGTGCCAGTGGCTACCACCCTCACGGTAAAGATTTTTTTCCTTATATCTGATCTGTATCTGCCATCTTTCAGTGTGAAGTCATTCCCCTTTGACCTATCACTACACATCCCTCAAAAAGCTCCCTCCCCAGCTCTCCAGTAGTCCACCTTTAGGTGCTAGAAGGTCCTATAAGGTCTCAGAGCCTTCTCTTCTCTGGTTTAACAGCCCAAACACTCTCAGCCTGTCTCCATAGAAGAGATACTCCAGCCTCCTGATCATTTTCATGACCCTCTTCTTGGTGTCACTCCAACACGTCCATGTCTTTCCTGTACTGAAGGCCTTCAGAGCTGGACAAAGCACTCTAGGGAGGGGTCTAACCAGAGCAGAGCAGAGAAGTAGAATTACCTCTCTTGCCTGCTGTCCACAGTGCTTTTTGATGCAGACCAGGATACCTTTGGCTCTCTGGGATGCAAGCACACATAGATACGGGAATATGTGGCTATGCCACTTGAGGACATGGTTTACCTTAACTACTCTATGATTCTGTGGCTGTCAAGTTGTGACGAGCTGCTCATCAACCAACACCCCCAGGTCCTTGTCCTCAGCACTGCTCTCAATCCATTCTCTGCTCAGCCTGTATTTGTGCCTGGGATTGTTCTGACCCAGTGTCCCTGTTTGAAGGACAGTTATCTACCAATAAAGGCAGAAGCTTCTCTTTGAAATGGATAATGTAAAACCCCTCCCTCTAAATTATTATAAATTTGAAATTAAGGGGCTCTCAGGCAAAGATATGGGAATTAGGAATAACAGTTCTTTACTGGGAAAATTAAAATAGAAATATAGTATTAAAAAAAAAAAGATAATCTCAACCCTGACAGAACCTGACACCCTGTCAGTCAGGGTGTTGGTAGCAGTCCCATTAAATGGTGGCTACAATCCCCTGCAGTGGCAGGTGTGGTTCAGCTGAAGCACTGCTCCTGCAGAAGGGTGCAGTTTTCCTCTGAAGGTCCAGGGATGATGTGGAAAGGTCCGGTGTTCCTCTGGAATCCAGTGGAAAGAAGGGTATCTTGCTGTCCAAAATCTAGGTTTTTTATCTAGGTAGGAAAGGTTTGGCTCCTCCCTCTGGCTGGAGCATCTCCCAATGGGATGATGTAATTTTATCAGTCACAAAGTGGGACTTCATGGGCCAGAAGCAGATTATATCTTCCTGGAGGGAGGATGGGTTATGCAAAAGATAAAGGTGATTGCCCCACCTAGTCTTAAAGATGGCCCATTAGCAGATAATGTGTGCCATGGAGATAGGGAATCACTACCCCACCCGGTTTTAACAGATGGTGATAGAATACACATTTCTGGCTGCATCAACCCAACACTCATATGTGAGTTTTAGGAATAATAGTTATAAAATTGCTCCTGTCATGAGTTCTGCTCACTCGCAATAGTTGTACAGCACTCTGATCATGGCATCCTGTCCCTTAGGAGGCATGGCCCTCTAACCTGCTGTCAGCAGTCAGTCAACCTTTGCTGAGGATGCTACATGGTCAGACCAGCACCTCATCCCGTTTATAGCTGCTTCCCAGCTTGCCTACAGGCTGTGCAAGGCTTCAAACAGGGTTGTAGGTGGGAAGGCTGATGTGAATATGGGCCTCGCTGTTTTAAAGACTTCTGCTTTGTCCTTACTAAGATATACACAGAGCAGGGTTTCTTCTGTATTTTGAGTTGGTTTTTTTTTTTGGTCTTCTACCCTCAGTGATACAAATGAGGAGCAGAGAGAATTGTTTGGCCTTCATAAGTAAGCCTAACTGGACCATGAACAGAAAGAAAACTTCTGTACTTTTAACCCTGAATCTGTCATAGTGCAATAACACAGTGGGCACAGGAAACACCTTTGCTTCCTCCTCCACAGCTCTATATCTGTGCAGATAAAATGAATTGCTATAGATTTCATGATATCTTGATAGTATGGCCTGATGCACTAATTGAAAACTAGCATCTAATTTTTAACATAAGAGCAGGAGAAGGCAGGGTAGGAGGAGAGGGAGTAAATGTTGAAGACAGTCATGTGTGTGAATGGAATTATTTCTGGCCCCAACTTCCAACCTCTACCTAGGCAATGGTTAGTAGTTTGTAGGCGGTTTGTTGCTATAAGGAACACAAAATCATTTGGACTTGAGTAGTTTAATTTTTTTTCATGTATATCTTTCCATGCCTCTAATAAACCTTGCAGGATCATATTTCTATTATGTTGCCCCTTGTTGCTTTACAGTGTTATCCTGAGATGTGTTTTCAGATTTTCTTGCATTCATATGGATGCGGATTTAAATATTCTTTTTAACTAACTCCTGTGATGATAAAAGGGTTTATTTTACCTCCAGTTCTGTGGACACCTGGCCAAAAGGAACAATTTATGTATAAATCACTACTAAATATCCAGAGAAATAACCTAGTGGCAGTTGAAATTATTCTCAGGGCAAAATGAGATACAGCAAGGATGTTCAAATATGGACTTAATTTTCACTGCACTATTACAGCTGATAATACTGTGTGAAACATGATTGCAAAGAATACTTATATTATGCTCCCATGCTGGAAAAATTATTTGTGTAAAAGTAATGCAGAACTGCACTATGAATAAGGCTTAAGATATTATTCAGAAAAAGGGCTCATGATAATTTTGCTATGGATGAAATAATAGGTGGATATTTAGGATCTTTTTAATCACAGACACCTCATTAAAATGTGGGAGTTCCGGGGTTTTGCAAATTTTGCCCCATCCAGAAGCTTTCTATAATTTCAATTGCACTAGCACCTTATATTTTTTCAGTAGATTTAGTTAATTTATAGGGCAAGAGTTTCTTCCTCTGTATATAAGATAGCACTATTATCAATGGTTCAGTTGAGTGCAAATGGAAATTAAAGGTCTTTCTTACTTCTACTCTGTATCTTGTAGTATTTCCCACTCCTAAATATACTATTTAGAGATTTCTTTTCTACTTTTCTTTGGTGAATACTCATTTTCTTGTAATTTGAAATCTCTTCTATCAGTGCAAAAGAACTTGCATAATAAAATGGCTGCCTCATGGCTGATAAAAAAGGAAATTATTATAGGAGGAACTATGTTGTACACTTTAATTTGTTTATAAAATTTGACTTAGACCTTGTAATTGTAATCCTTTTCCTATTTATGAATGTTATTTGCTTAATTTCATTCTGTCTATCTAAAATTATGAAAACAGATTGTATTATCTGCTTGGTGACTCAAATTTCTAAAAAGTGAGTGCACTAATCAAATTAAAGCTTATGGCACTGAATGCCTGTTCATGTCCTGCATTTCTTCTCCATAGAAACCCCTCATTGTTACTGAAAAATACACTGCTTTTAAATTACTTTTATCCTTCGGACAATTAGTGCTTGAGAGAGAAAGAAGAGGGAGAATATCTGTAAGACTGTATTTCTAAAGCCAAGAATTGTATTACACGTTATTTTAAGAGGCAAAAAAAAAGTTTGGGAAGTGCAAGTAAGGGAGAAACTGCTATAATACTGCTCCATATTTATGTAGGTGACTAAATCGAATACATCCCGTGTGCATCCATTAGGAGGAACAATGTAAACTGTTCCTATTGCCCAAAGCTCTTTCTGTTATAATTCCCCTCGTATTGTAGCTCTCCATGTACTTCACCTGAGCAAAATCGAAGTGGCTGCTGAATTATTCAGCTGGACTTCACTGAAGCAAGGCAAAAGATAAAACCATGAATATGTAACAGTAAAAGATCTTGAGATAAATAATTCGGAGACTGGGGATGCCAGCTGCCTCTGGGCATTTGGAAAGTTCTCCAGCATGCAATTTTTGGGGATGGATCACTACATGATTTAGCAGGTCAGTAAGTCTTCTCACCAGCCATAGTTCTGTTGTAATCTATAATTTATTTTTCTTTTATTTTTTAATCTGATTAACTTCCCAGGAAGTTAGGGAGTCTATCTAATTATTTTGGTGGAAATCAGATATTACTTTCTCCCACTACAAAATAGTGTTCATATTGCTGTTTCTACAGTCTTTCTCTATGCTACAGTCTTGTGAAGAAAGAAAATGGAGTATTCTCTAAGGAAGAAAGAAATCTGATTAGCCTTTAACGTCATGAAAGCTGCAGTGTCTATCAGGGTGGGATTTGACTCCGTTTGCTGTTTCTTCTCCAGTACAAAATCGAGGGCTTCAGTTCATCTCTGGAAATTCTGTGGAACCCCTTCTGCTGCAAAAAGAAAAACGAAAAAAAAAACCTCATTTTTTATATGCTACTTATTTTGTGGAGCCATGCAGAAATATCTAGATGATTCATACACATTCTATATCATTGTTTAATATAAGCTGCGTATAGAACAATGAATTCTAAAAAAATAGATAAAATAATTCCTAAAAAGCCCCCACCTTTGAGTGTTATCATAAGTAATTCAGTTAAGGATTTATAAAAAAGCCTCTATGAGTGGCAGCCAGTACAGATTTATCAGACTTTTTGGCATAGTTGCAGAAAGCAGAGGATATATGTTCTCATCTTCCTGTTTTCTGTATTTTATCTTAGTTTTGCTTCAGACTTACTTTGCATTTTCTGCTTTTTTTGTTTTCCCATTATTTATTTATTTAAAAAATAAAAATCACAATTCTATAGAACTAGTCATTTACAGGCCTGATGTAACTATTTTGTATTGGAAGTATACTTTTACACATAGCATTACTGGCAATAGCCACAATTTCTTGCACCTGCCCCTAAATTCTGTTGAAGTGGTCGTGAGCTCTAGCACTGTGTAAGCAAGAGAAACTATCAGTTTACCCAAATTTAAGTGGCCGGCCTAAAGCAAATAAAGTTTCCACAGAGACATCAAACAGATGTTACCAGAACATCTCATTGTGTGTGTTATCATCTCATTAGGAACTCTGAGATATTCTGGTGCATTAAAGCAGGAGCAGGCAGGCTGGACTAGGTGTCTAAAATATTATGTAGCTCTGTGTGTCTGTTTACTGTGCTTGGTCATGCCCAGCCCTCACTGCTTCAAATGAGGTTTTTTGTAAAGTTAATTGCATTACAAGGTTTTGCCTCTAAGAGCTCTGTGACTGCAGTTGCAAGTCTGCTTTGGTTGAATCACTGAAAGCAAGCGCCTGCTGCATTTTGAAAGCTTATTTTGGTGTGGATTTCTTCAGAGGTTTTTATTTTGTTATTGTTTTGTATTTTAACTGCTTATTGTTTGTCAAAATCTGTTTTTATTGATGTTAAAGAGAGTATTCTTTCTAATGGTGGATGTTCCACCCCTGAAACCGTTGGAGGTTGGGCTGGGCGTGTCTTTACTGCACCCTGATCAAGTTGAAGATGCTCATTGCAGGGATGTCCAACCTAGACGACCTCTAGAGCTCCCTTCTATCCCCAACCATGCTGCAATTGCTTTATGTAGGATCAAAACCATCCTGGATTGCTTTCATTAGGATTAATAACAGCAGGAAAATGGTGCTGTAAGTAATGTATTGGACCAGCACCACTGGACCAGGACCTGCATGCCCTTGGATATGACATTCCCTGACATCATCCGACACTTGCAACTGAGACACGGGGCTGCTGTCCCCTAAGACATTCATGAGGAGTGTCTCACCTTTTTCCCAGACTCCTGTAGACAAAGCTCTGTAATTCCCACTCTCATTGAGGTCCTGCACAATCTGATGTGCCTGGTGCTGGAATGATGTCTTCTGATGCAGCAGCTTTGGGGGACTTTTGTGAGTGACTGATCACAATTACTTGATGCAGGCCAGTTCTTCTTCAGTCCCATTATTTTTGACATACCTTGAACATTTTTGCCTTGATTTTTTTCTTCTGTACAAGTTTAGCTCCTAGCACATCCTAAGTAGCGTGCCTAATACATTTTGTTAATTTTATTAGGGTGATGTTCCTGAAATCCAAAAGCAGGTTTCCACATTCCTTAATGCTGTCCTTACAGAGGGAAACAACATGTTCTCTCATACACTTCTTAGATCAGGGCCATCAAACTCAAGAATATTGGGTAAGAAATAATGAAAAGAATTAGCAATACAACTGTTATTTCATACACCAGCAAGTCTTTTGATATTTTCAACAAATGCAGAGTTATTTATTGGCTTGCTAGGGTAGCTGCTATCATTTATGAGCTTAGCAACTAAGTTACAGGGCCAGATGACTAAAAATATGTTTTGGAGGGAAATATCTTGGGGACTTGTAAAGAGAAAACACAAAATGAGATTAGGATTGATTAGGTTAGCATAGAGAGAAGAATGCTTGAAGAATACAGTATCTCTGTGATGAAAACCTCAGCTCCATGTGGAAAAGATATCCATAGATTTCTAACAATTCTGTGGGCCTAAAATTTATTTTCTGATAATTTCTTTGAAACCCTCAACAGTTAAATTAAATAGACCCATTCCTTCTTGAATCTAATTGAGTTGTATATTTTGCTTTCCCAAATACTGTATGTTTCATCTTAACTCACTCTTCCTTTCCCCTGCCAAATGCAGATCTCCAAAGGCTCCTATGACCCTAAATGTTGTAGCTCTAAAAGCATGGAAGACAATTAAAATGATAGCCTGTTAATAATGAAAAAGAAATACTAGAGCAGTCCCAAACAATACTGGGGTCAGATGTATCCAAAAATGTCTCTCTTTATCACTTTTTCCTTTAAAAAAGACCTCTGCTGAGGCCATTCCCTGGGTCACTTGCAAAGGAAACTTTTTCCTCCCATGGAGGAAAGTGCTGCTCATCCAAGGTCCTCGTGTTAGCAGAAACATTTCAGCAGTGTGGGAGGGCCAGGGAAACCTGCTTGGTGTCACCTGCCAGGGACAGACCCCTCCTGTGCAGCAGCTCTGGCTGTCAGCCGTGGCCAGGCAGGGCTGTAGGGACAGGGCCAAGCTGAGTCTGGCTGATCCTGGCTCAGGGTCCATGGCCAGGCTGGATCAGGCCATGGGGAGGTGCAGACTGGCCCTGGTGCAGCATCCCTGGGGCAGGGACTGACAGCTCTGGGGAAGAGATGGGGTCCTGGGCCATGGGCAGGTGAGGGAGAAAAGGTGGTGGATGCTTTTGGGACCCTGAGAGAAATAATCCGCTTTTTCATTTACAAACTCATCAACACTTTAACCAGAAGATGGAGCCTGAAATTAACTTGTGCTAGTGATGCAGAGCTGACTGGAAAACTTCGGAGGAGTGCTGTATAAACCCTGTGCAATGGTGACAGAGCAGGTAAGTGTATTCAGGCAGATATTATTATGCCCTCATTCCATGTAAAATTTCCAAATATTCACAGTTTAGTAGGAGCTGAGAAATATATTTTAGGGATTTGAATACATAAGACAGAAGTATTTCACAGCTGTATCATGCAATAGACAAATAAAATATGCTATACCATACAAGGTAGTATTTTCCATGTAGCACATTAATATGGGGATACTGTAATATTATGCCTGTTTTTGCATGATATACCAGACTAATAATTATCCACTAGATCAACCTAAGGGCATGGTTCTGATGAAAGTATTTGCTTAATCATCTTTGCAAGGTTTTTGTTTTTTTCTTGGCAGGAATATAGGAAGCAATAAAAGTTAAATAAAGTTAATGTGGGAGCATTATAGATCATTCATATTTTATCAATCTGGGTGGAAAATAATAAGATTAAAAATACAGCCAGAGCTCCAAAGAGCCAACAGATTGCTACATATCTACTTTTTCTACTCTGGTGCAGATAATAATAAGAATTTGGGTTTCATAGTGTGTTATATTTATCTGCAATGATGAACTACTCATCATGTGAAAACACATTTACAAATGTACTTTTATAATACCAGTGATTTGAATTTCTATTGCTCTACATATATATGTTTTATCTTGGGAATTTTGGTTGGAATTGAAATGAGCTCTTTAGAATGTTACATGTTATTGTAAGCAAAAAATAGATATGAATGAGGCCAGCTGATGAGATAGCTGTGGGTTCCAATGACCAAATCTGTTGCTGAGCCCATAGTTTCAAAATCCACAGCCTCAGAGGACAAATCACTGATATGCTATAAGCTCATTTTTCAGTTCTGCTTCAGGAAAAGCTGCCTGTTAACTTGTTGCCAGAAAGCTTTGTGCTGGATAGCATTCTGCAAACTATGTGAAAGACACACAAAAACACAAGCTGACACAAACTCCATATTGGGTACTCCTACAGATTTTCAGTAGTATATTCACATCTAACAGGGATCAAACTGTGCTGCTGGGTCATTGAGTGGTGCCAGAGGTAAAGGATAACAGTGACACATCCAGAAAGTGCCTTAATAGAAAGCAAAAACCAGAAATACTGCCTCTTCAAAACAGAAAATCTCACAGCAATAAAATTCTTCACAAATTCTACTGATGGCAATGGTAACTTAACTAATAAAGAAAACAGAGTAAAACAGTGGCTAAAGCTCCTATGATTTGCACACTAAAACGATTGAGTAGGAGTTGATGTAGGAGTAGGAGTTGATGGACATGGCAATTCACAAAAAACATCTAAATTATGTGAGAGTTAAATCTTCCATGAATTGCATAAGTAATGCCTGATGATGCCCTAAGCTTGTATGTTATTTTATGTTTAATTAATGTTAATGCCAGTCTTAGTGACTTCAAATGCTGTGTGGACAATCCATGAAGGGACAAAATGTTGCATCCTCAATTAGATAAGTGGCTTGCATACTGTGATTTTTGGCATTGCCTGTTTGCATGTCTCTCTCCAGGATTATGGATACTACCTTGCTGAATGCCAGTTAACATATAGGAAAAGAAAAAAAAGTACCACTACAGATCTAATTTTAAAAATAAATAAGAGAAAATTCTAGCTAGATAAGTCAAGTTTTTTAATCAACTTAGTGAAAAATATGAGAATCTGGTATATTCCCAAGCTGTTGCTATTGAAGTTTTGGTATTTGAAATTGTTTTTGTTTTGACAGAGATCCTTTTTTCTCTTTCCTTGCCAGGATAATATTACAACCAAACATTCTTCACTATTCTATTGTGTGAGAATGACAGGTTCTTGAAAGGAAATGAGCAGCTTTGTTTGCTATTTAATTGTTAATATCAATCTACAGTTATTTATAGGAGGAAGGAAGGTACCAGCATTTTAATAATTACTAAAATAGTGCATTTGTTGTTAGATACAGCATTGTTAGATAATGCGGTTTCGATTGAATAGAATATTTCTTATTGTGTATAGTTTAAAAAGCTAATGCTAATTATAGTTGGATACATTTTGAGCTCAGAGGGGAGCTATCATTCTCTTTTGATGGATCTCCCTAATTACACCACTCATAAAATTTCATCTGCTTCTGCTACAGGTTTCTCACGGAGAGGGCAGGAACTTTCTACAGGCACACACATATTTCATTTTAGTATTTGCTGTCCAGGTTCTCTCCCAGTCAAAACTGTAATGGGAGTTTCATGGCCACCTTGAACCAGGATATCCTTAATCAGATTCTCTGTGAGCTTCAGGATATACCTCCCTGAATGCAACTTGTGCCAGTAGAAACATGGGATGATAGAGGCAGAGGTTGAGCACTTGCAGGCAGGAGATAGATTGGGTTTTCTGACAGCTGTGCCTGCTTTATGTCATTGTAAAGCAGTTGTGAAATTACAGCTTGTCATTAGATTTCAGAGATATCTTAAAAATGCCCACTAGTAAAGGCAGTAACGATTACCATTAAATCTCCCTAGCTCATGATGGCTTTTATTCTTACATTCCTTGTCTGCATTAGGTAGAAAATATGTTTATCCCTTATTTAACCCAAGGGACTGCTTCGCTTATATCCTCAGATCTTAAAATTCTAAATGAAAGTTGCCCATCTCATTCCCATTCCACTCCAGCATCAGATCTATGCCATCTCACTACTCTCTCCTCTGTGCCACAGGAAGACCAATTTCCATCCATTTCCAACCCGTTTCCCTACTGACATTTCTCTATATTCAGACCAAGTGTTCCTTAGCCTTCAGCAAGAGCATTTCCAGCCTACTTTTTTGCATTTATATATCTCTGCAAAAGTATGATAGGATCTAATAAAACTTTTCTTCTTATCTGGGGGGCAAGCTGTCTGTATAGCAATGAGCTCAGTGCGGAGTTTGGTTTGTCAGGTTTCTCTGACAGACTGCAAATACTCACACCTTGCTTCTAGATCAGGTGGGAAGAAAGCTCTAGCATCAAGTGTACTGCAAATCAAATAACTAGTGTGCTACTTCTGTGGATATTTGAAGCCAATCACAGCTGATAGAAAGTGCTTCATGAAGGTATGTTTTCTGATGGGCATGCAGTATTTTTCCATTATTTCATATTCTGTTGGAAAAGGCCTTAATTCATCTCCCCTTTCGGCCTGCTTTTGATTTTTTTTTTAAATTTTAATTTTTTATTAGAAAAACAAAGTAGCCTAGCCATTGATTTATTTGACTAGTGGAAGTGTAAATTTTGAAAAACCTGCAATAGCCTGTGGTACAGAATGTTTTTAATATTATCTTCAAAGGGGCAAGTCTGAAAAATGGAAAACGCACTGAAAATGTGGGCAGGTGTAAAGATGAATTACATTTAAGGGCTGGAGTTGTTGCAGAGGCTTGCTAGGGATAGCTGGTTGGTGCATGTGAGAATGCAATTTGCTGCCTGCCATGAGTGTTTAAACACCTTTCCACTTAGCATGGAAAATTCACTAAAGTAGTTTTATGTTGCTCCCAAATCCTGTTCAGATCCTGTCACAGTCCAGGTTTTAAAACCAAACAAAAATGTAGGTACAATTCATGTGCTAAGTGGTCTGCTAACTTCAGACACCTTCTAGAGCATATTACAAAAACCTGACACTCAAATGCAATAACTTTACTTGCTCATACTTCCGAAGACACATGTTGAGGGTTTGGGTTTTTGTTCCTTAACTGTGTGAGTTTAAGGAATTTTTCCCATTATCATGCTAACAAAGCCTGCCAGCTACACCCAAGACCCTTCTGACGACCCTAGGAGAGGGTGTTAAGTAGGAGCGGGCTTCCGGGAGGGGCCACTCGTGTTTCCGGCGAGCTCGGTGCAGGGGGACGCCCGGGGACGG
>JANRGV010000051.1:35653523-35665429 GCA_024734035.1 Alethe castanea | reverse complement strand
TTCCTCCCTCTCTTCCTCCCTCCCTCTCTTCCTCCCTCCCTTCCTTCCTCCCTCCCTCCCTTACTCCCTTCCTCCCTTCCTCCCTTCCTCTCTTCCTCTCTTCCTCTCTTCCTCCCTCCCTTCCTGTCTGTCTTTCTTCCTGTCTGTCTTCCTGTCTTTCTTCCTGTCTTCCTGTCTTTCCTGCAATTGAGATGAAATGCTTGGTTTCTTTATCCATTCTCTTCTGCAAAATGGTGTACTTCAGACTTCAGTGAGTTACTGAGGATTTTCTGACCAGCATGACAGTGAAATAAACAACAGGAACTAAGTAAAGGGTTTGAAAAATGCCCACAGGCAGGACTATTCTTCATCACGTACAAGATGCTAAATTATCCTTTGTAAGTGTCTTGATAGTGCTCACTGTCCCAACTCAGTGCTGACCATTGTCAGGGACAGGATGATGGACTTCTCAGCATGTTCATTTCCATTAGCCCAGTTTACTGGGAATCTCAGGTCATTGTTTCCAGACTCCTTCCTCATTTTGATTCCTCCAGGCTGGGATGGAGCTAGCAGTAACTAGCCTTGAAGCTAGTGGTAGTGAAGAAAAAGGGAAAATATATATCCTAATTGTATATCCAATTTATATCCTAATTGGCTTCAGAACACAGAGAAAACCAGCTGGTTTGCAAAGATAGAAGTAAAGGCAAGATCAAGGATTTCACAAAATCACAGAATTTTCTTAGTTGGAAGCTAGCCACAAGGATGATTGAGACCAATTCTAAAGCGAAGGGCCCATGTAGGGATCAAACCCACAAACATCTGTAGCTTTTTCTACTTTTTGCCACTATGAGCGCCCAAAATCTTGCTGATGAGTGAAGAGGAAGCTCATCTTTTATCAATGTGTGTATACCCAATAGTTTAATTTTAGTATACTCAAAATCTTATCATTCTAATCATTGTTAGTCCAGATAGAATCCACATTTGGTGGCTTTTCCATAATTTCAAGTCTTTAAGTCAAAGTTGCATAATCTTCTATAAATATTATACAGGAAGGAAAAGGAAGGAGGCAAGACCTAATGCCAAAATGGCATAGTAAAATCATAGAAGTTTCAGTTCTTCAGGAAGGTAAATAAGGCTGTCAGTCAAAACTGTGTTTCCCCCCTAAGCGGGAGCAGCTGTTAGACATTTGTGGTGAGTGGAAGGTGTACTCAGTAGCAGACTAAGGAGGATTCCTGCCCACACCCTCTCCTCAGAGATCAATTGGGATGGGCACACAGAGCCTTACAGACAGCTTTCATCTCCTTGTGCCTCCCTTAAAATGCCAATGTGCCCGAGTACCCATCACATGTCCTGACCACTTCTCTTCCCTCCCAGCCTGAACTCCATCTTCATCACTGTCTGCTTTACTTACCTCACCTTTCAAGCAGGGATGTATTACTATCCTAAACCTTATTCCCCCTCTTCCCAAAAAGCTGTGATCTCTGTTTCAGTTGAGCAAAAACTGCTGCCCACCAGCATCCCCACAGTGGCTCTCCATGAGAAAATCCTCCCTACCATCTTTCCAGGGGTAGGACATCCTTCCTGCCATGAGAAAAGCAATGCTTTGTGTCACTTGAAGTTTGGATGAGGCCCTGGACATCCCATTTAGTCACTACTACTGATATTTAGAGAATCTGTATATGTCTGCCTGCTCTGTCACCACATCCTATGCACCCTTTAATACCTGTGTATGACTATAACAGTGTTGGCTTTCAGAGGAGATCATAAGCAAAGGAAGAGGCCATGTGATGTTCTGGTTCAGCTGTAACTTGCTTATACATATTCCCTGGTACTCCACCAGTTTGTCAGGCTTAATTTTTAGAAACGCAGTGCACTTCAAAGAAATACAAATTTTAAACCTAGCAGCACGGAGTGAAATTTCTTATACATGAGAATATCTCTATGAGATGCAATAAATGAAGTTAGATTTTTTAAAATATTATTATTATTTTAAATTGTTCTGACATGGAGAGAAAGGAGTTTAGAGGATAGCAGCTTTATAAAGGAAAAAAAAGTGACAAAATTTTGCACTGAAGAAGAGAAGAAAATTCTTTTCCCTCTAGAAATAATGCAATTGACACAAAGTGTACACTTTTCACCACTTAAGCAATGTATTTTTTATTCCTTTGTTTATTCCTCCTCCATCTTTTGCATGCATCCAGGATGTTTGATAGGTCCCTGTGACTAGTAAAACCACACATTAATTCTATGGACTTTCTTAGTCAATCAGGCATGAGTCCTGGAATTTCTGAGCAATACATTTTCCCAGATTAGACAGCATTTGCTCTATTCTCTTCCAATTTTGACCCACTTCCAAATCATCCTCTTCCACTGGTAAGAATCTCACTTGAGTGAGATTTGACACTTCAGTCCTCAGTGTTTCAGAGATGAACTCACAGCTGGTATAAATCTAGAAGCTGGTTCTGTTTATGAACAAGTTTCTGTGCAACAAATGTCTGCAATAGCAGCAAACTAAACCGGGGACTAAATGTCTCTGCTGCTGGCATATTCACACTGGTATGAATGGAATGCAATAAATCTGTCAGCCAAAGTAGCTCATTTCAACTATCAACAAGGTACAAATCCAATTTCAATCTAATTCAAACAGATCAGGTTAAACTATAACACAAGTTGCTTTTTATATACCTGTTATCCATTTACACTGCAGCATTCAAATTGAATACAGATACACCAGCAGATTATGCTATGTCTGTCTTTTCTTGACAGACATAGGTCCTGCTCTTTTGTTTAAAATCCTAGGCCTTGGAGTCAGATGAATGCCATAGAATCTTAGTTTCTTCATCAGAAGTCTTATAGGTGAAAAAAACAAGAAAGAAAACAAAAGCTCCTAATACATAACCCAATTGTTTTCAAAAGAAATCAAGTAAAAAAACCTGAATAAATTCTTTTTAAATGTAAAGATTTTCATCCATTCTCAAGATTTTGGGGTGCTTTAATTAGATGTCAGCTGGATGTCTTATATCCATGGTTTTTTGTAGTTTGAAAAACTGTAAAATCAAAAGAGCAAAGTTATGTGACAGATATTAATCCCATCACTCAGGTACATTGGATCTGCTTATGCCTCTCTATTCATCCAAGCTGATCATACCCCAAAGGAAACACTAAAGGGATCATAGTACCAGCAATATGGAACAGTTTGGGTTAGAAGGGACGTTAAAGATCCTCTGGTTCTAAATCACCTGCCATGGGCAGGGACATCTTCCACTAGATCAGATTGCTTCAGAGCCTCATTCAATCTGGCCTTGAACACTTCCAGGGATGAGGCATCCGCAGCTTCTCTGGGCAACCTGCTTCAGTTCCTCACTAGTGCTTTTGCCCTAGGAAAATCCTTCTGGCCCCCAGAACAAAGACTTGTCAGAGGAAAGGATGATGAACTAAGCCTGACAGAAAAATGCTAGATGCAATAGCTCCCCTCAGAGCTTTTCATGGTGCAGTGGATAGAACTGAGATTACTCATTTCATGCATATTTTCCTGCAAAATCTTCCTTTTCATCAGAACTTCACAGGAAGCTCTACGCACAGTCTGAGAGACTCTCTGTTAAGGCACAATCTTCTTCACAAAGCGTAAGATCACGATGTACTTTATGGTCTCTGCCCATTCTTATTCTTTTCCTGCCAACAATTCCTTCAGCACAGCTATAAATCCCATTAGGTGAGGTCACCAGCTCAAATGAAGAAAAACATGTTCTTATGTACATTTCCCAGGGTCACCCTATGCAATGTATTTTTATGGCAGGCATCTGGGTGATCCCCAGGAACAGAAACCATGTCAGTTATAAATACTTTTACAAAAAATCCCAAACCTGTCAGGCCATTAGCATTCGGTCACAGAGTTGTATTCTGCTGTTCCTGCAGAGCTATTAGGTGTGTTGATGGCAGCCATTAGTTGCTGCTGCTAAAATTCAACCTAATGGTCACTTTGCTGATAATTTTTGGAGAAACAAGCCTTGAGCAGGTGCCACATGAAGAAAGGTAAACATGAATGTTAACGTTATTATTTTCTGGAAGGAATGTACTTGGTAAATTATGGGCAAACAAATAATATTCACTGAAAGAAATGCCACTATGCCACTTGTTTCTTTCAAAAAAATCAGAGATAGAGACTTTACTTAAAAATACCCTTTTAAAATGTAATACCACTCATCCTACTTTCACCTCCTTATGATGAAGACAATGAAATAGAGCACATCTATTAGTCACTCTTTGAAAAATGACACATATCTCTAACTTTTTTGCATTGTTGCCATTTCTTGTATCCAGTTTCAGATTCTTTCTGTCTTTTAAAAGTAACATACAGCTGGAAACCCCCTCCCAATACATACCCACTTAGAAGTGGGGCAAGCTTTTGTTTTGATTAACAATTAGTGACAAGATTTAGGAGTTTGATTTGCATAAATGCTTTTAGATCTTTT
The DNA here is from genome assembly GCA_024734035.1 of Alethe castanea. NCBI lineage: Eukaryota > Metazoa > Chordata > Aves > Passeriformes > Muscicapidae > Alethe > Alethe castanea. Next base: position 35,660,978 of record JANRGV010000051.1, on the reverse strand, counting down.
TTGGACTGCTTCTGTAGAAAGTTGTCTAAGACAATAAATGCTCATTACATTGAAATATCTGTGTGTTCCGTAACTCCTTATGATACTTTTCTCCTGTATTTTTATGCATTTAATGCTGCTAACAGTGCATTGAATACATAGCCATTTCATGCTCCTTTTTTCTTGGAAATTGTTCATTATGTGCTTGTGTTACTTTCCTTCTTTGATGAAGTTCCACAAGGAACTTTCCTAGAACCAGAAGACAAAGGCAGAGGAGCTCTCTAAAGTTCCACAATAGCAGGAACTTTCCAAGAAAAATTAGCAGTCACATGTCAAATAGAAAAATTGCATTCCCTTTGATTCCAGTAATGTTTGTTTGCTATTTCATTTCTTTTCTGATATTCTAGTCTTCTGGGCAGATTTAAAAAAAAAAATCTTTTAAAAACCGTTCCTGTTAGAAAAAGGTGTTCTGTTTGTCCTTGTGGATAGATGAGTTCTCCCTACTGTGAATTATTCTTTTGATCAGCTTTGCTGCAAGGTGATTAACACTCCTTTTTGGGCCAGTATCATGTTTCCAGTACACCAGTTTCAAGGTCTGAAGACTCATCGTCCTGTGAGGCTGGTGAATCAGAGACCCTGAGTTGCTGAAGAAAACATATTATATTTGTTAGAAACTGGAGATATCAGTCTATTGTCCTGGAAAGTCATATTTTCAATAGAGAAACACCACTTTTAAGGAGGGTTTATGCATCCTTTTTAAGCTTAATTTCTTGGGTTAATTGAAAACTGTGACATCGAGCTACATGTCTGAAAGGGCACAAAGTTTGAATATTTTAAGCATGAAAAATATCTGTAAAACATTTAAAATAATTTTTATGCAATCTATGTAGCATATGTGTAACAGCTTAATTTATTTGGCAGACTGAGATTTGCTTCATAGGCTTCAAAACTTTGTTTCCAAAACATTTGAATTTAACATTTCTCAGTGTGTGCTTATTTGGCAAAATTTCTGAAAACTTCAGCTATCATCTACCATGACAAAATTCTAACCTTGCCTAACATAAATGGAGCTCTTAATGCAAAGAAGACAAGAAAAGGACACCCAAAACAATGAAAAGAAAACACACTGGACAAATATTTTCTAATATAATTAATGTATGGTATTCACTTCATTGTGATTGTTTTAGGTAAAAAACAGTAATTGTCCATACAGAAGGTGATGTAGAAAATGTCTGATAATAAATCTGTCATATAAGTAATTTGCTTTCAAAATCATGCACTACAGGCTTTTTTTTTTTTCCTTTTAATCAGGACAACTCTGAAATTCACTTGGCTATTATTTTACTATTTTGCTGTTTTTAATTCTAGTTAAAACTTTTTCTTGTGTTCATCTTTACTTTATGTATTCAATACACGAGTGACTCAAGCCCCATGGAAAGCACCAATTACACCTAGCCACATCACATTGTGAGGAAAGGAGATACTGTGGGAGCTTAAACTGAAATTTATGCTTTTATAAACATAGGGTTTATATAATGCATAAAATTAGATACAACTTGGACATTCTTATTATAAAAAAATCTGCAAAACAATCCTGGCTATCTGTCTTCAGGACAACCTCGTTGATGACATTGCATGGAAGAGAAGTGCTGTAACTAAAAGGATGTCACTTCAAATGAATTTTCCTAGCAGAAGCTACTGCTGAATCATCTTATTTCCTGTATATTGAAACAAATTGAAAGCAAGGACCTTCCCAGTCACAATATATTACTGGAAATTCAGTATTGGAATCTATTCTGTGCTTTAAAAGTACAAGAAGTGAAAGATGCCTTAACTGAAGATACTGCATGTGCTGCTCCCTTTTCAGGTGAGATATACAGGAAGACAAGAAAGCTTCAGATAAATACAATCTTTTGGAAATCAAGTGCATTAAAAGCACAAAGTCTGAAAGAGCATTTTGAGATATACCTTTAAGTCATCTAAGGAGGAAACTGGAAATTTGCTGAATTAAATGCTTGACAAGAAACCAAAGTTGTAAAGCCAGCTCTGCTATCCTCATTATGTGTGGGAAGTGTGGGATCTTGGAGCATAACCGGCTTTCAGCAAGCTGCAGTGCAGCTCTCTCCAAGAGCTGTGCTGGGAAGCTGTCCAAGGGATATTGACTTCTGGTTTTCTGGATCCAGGAAATAGTACTGTCAAGTCCTGAGGGTAAAACTAATCTTTATTTAATTAAGACTTTTGATTAACTGAGTTTGGGTAAACAGGATGGTAAAGTAACCAAAATATTTTGAAAGCAAAATATAGGAACTGAGAGGCAGGTCCTAGTCCAGCTACTTGTCAGTAAAGATAGACTCTCAGTCTCACTGCTCCTGCACCTTCTGGGGATAAAAATGCAGACTCCTGGCTGCAAAGGGATCATGTGAGCAGAGATGGGAGAACACGTTGGTAGAATTTGTGTTTTATAGCATTAGCTGTGCTACCAACTGTGTTAGAGGGGGAAAAAAAAGAACCTTTGTACTGGGTCTGCTTGAGATGAAGTTAATTTTCATAGCAGCCTGGAGAACACAGTTTTGGATCTGTGACCAAATCATTGTTGATAACACATTTTAGCTATTGCTGAAAGTGTTTTTCTAGCATCAAAGCCTTTCCTTTTTCTTCCTCTCCCTTCCCCAGTAGGCTTGCAGTGGACAAAAAGTTGGGAAGAGACACAACCAGGACAGCTGACCCAAGCCAGCCCCCCAAAGGGCTGTTCTAACCCTATGTGGATGTGCTCAGCAATGAAAGTTCAGAGAAAGACAAAGAAAGTTGGATGTCTGGCATTTGTCTTCCCAAATAACCATCACATGCAATGAAGCTCTGCCTTCTAGAAATGGCTGAACATTCACCCTCTGATGGGAAGTAGTGAATGAAGGTTTTGTTTTGCTTTGCTTATTTATTAAACTGTCTTTATCTCAATCTGTAATGGTTTTTTTGCTTTTGTTCTTCTGACTCCTTCTCCCATCCCTCTTGGGAGGGAACTGGTCGGGGCTTACCTGCTAGCTTGGGTACCAACCCACCACAATCTTACAACAAGGCCCTAACAAGTTCTTCTCTCTGCCTCTCCCTCCAAACCTTCATGTTTAAACAGTTTTCCCTCTCAACTTATAAAAAACATATTCAAGAGATACTCAGTAATGGACCACAACAAGAAGCATGCAAGTATGCAGTTGAGTACTTAATTCAGGTGCACAGTAGTGAGGACACATGCAAAGGAGGCGCTCAGAAATTAAGACTGGCATTTCTTGAGTGAGCTGCTCCCTTGATTCTGAGTTGTCCAAATGTTGTTTAATGCATGTGATGTAACTGCTCTGGTTGTGTGACTGACCTCTTGAGAAAACTGTGCCAAAGGCTGTCCTCAGTGGTAGCCATGCAACCGCATTGATTTCTGTGCGATCGCAAGGGCATGTTTGCAGACAGAAGATCACCTCATAGGCTGCCCTCCTCCACTGCAGGATCACCCACTGTTTAGGTCTTATTTTTGTCATCAGAGTCTGGTTGCTGCTTGCATAACCAATGTGTCAGTGTATAAGTGATTCTGTTCTCCAGTCTGTACAAAGGCAGGTCACGCCAGCTCGTCCCAGGAGAGCTTCTTCCTAAATTACTTCCTTTGCCTCCTCACTCACTGGCTTATCAGAATGCTCTTTCCAATTCATCAGATAAAATCTGATTATTTTACTTTACAACAAAAAAGAATTAACTTAAAATGGAAATTATGGAGAAATGTTTTGAGGCACTACTGAAGTTTTTTGACAAAATTTTTGGAAGTGATTAGTGTTCAGATCATTCTGAGCTGTCATGCTCCACAGATAGAAAGGCCCTATGTGCAAATGTGGGGTGAATAGGCCCCTGATCCAAGAAATGTCTTGATTCTTAAGGAGAGTGACAAAGGTCTCTGATCCAGGAAAAAAACATACATTTATTTCCACAGAGGACTGAACAGACCCCCACTCCACAGACAGCAAAGTGCCATGTACCAACACACACTGAATGGGTGCCTGCCCTAAGGAGGGACACATGATGCATCCAGCTCTGGAGTCCTCAGCACAGGAAAGACCTGGATCTGTTACAGAAGGTCCAGATGAGGGCCACAAAGATCATGAGAGAGCCAGCCCATCTCTCCTGTGAAGAAAGCCTGAAAGAGTCAGGATTGTTCAGCCTGGAGAAGAGAAGGCTCCAGAAACAGCTTTTAACAGCCTTCCAGTACCTGAAGAGGACCTATAGGAAAGATGGGGACAGACTTTTTAACAGGGTGATAGGACAAGAGGTAATGGTTTTAATCTGAAAGAGGGTGGACTTAGACAAGATGCAAGTTAAAAATGTAGGTGGTGAAACACTGGAATAGGTTTCTCAGACAGGTGGGCTCCGAGCAACCTGGTCTAGTGAAAGGTGCCTCTGCCCATGGAAGGGGGTTTGGACGAGATGACTTTTAATGGTCCCTTCTAACCCAAAAATTCTTTGATTCTCTCCATTCCTAGGAGTGCCTGTGACTTTGCACTTAATGAGGATGAAGTTTAAGTTTAAACAGGCCTGTGCTCCCAGGACAGATGTTGATTTTTCAGGAGGGTTAGAGAGGTCCTCCCTACCAGTTATTGTTATCACAGCATGTCACTGCTCTCAGACTGTCTCTTCCTCTTTCTGGAGTTCCCTGCTCCTTGACAAGTAATTTGTGCTATTACTATACCCAGCCATCGCATCAAAATGTCTTTTCAAAATATACCTGAATGTTTTATGCTCAATCTGAAAACAAAGGAAAATTTTATAACTACCTTGATTTCTTCAGCAATTATCTGTCACTCTGTATGTCCACTGCAGCTTTAATGACCTGTTGTAAGCAGAAGGATAAAAGACAACAGTGAGGAGAAGAGTTTAATAAATACCCATTAGCATCTAGCATCCACCTTATAACCCATGAGACACAATTTAAATGATGGATGCTTCTAGCTCGGTCCTCATGGCCGGATCTCTTACTCACCCAGCTGTGCAGAACAGCAGGGATCAGTGTTGCCAGGGAGCCAGAAAACTGTCTTGGTACAGCCATAACCTGGGACACAGAGTGCAGCAGGCTGCAGGTGCTTCAAAAAACCCATAGCACATTATGCCTACACAAGAACAGCTGCTCCAGCCCCTCCTGCCACTTTACTCCAGTAGGTACCAGGATCAGAGGAACATTGGCACTGGCAGTGCTGACTGCACGCATCTGAGTGAGCAGTACCAGCCTCATGGCCTTTTGCCTGAGAGAAGCTATGAGATCCTCCTGACAATGAGATGTTAAAGATGTGATATAATTTTGTCACTGGTCATCAAATCACTTTGATGGGATTTTAATGGGGTTTTGACTGGCTTTCTGCCTGCAGGATTCCTCAAGGGCATCCTCTTCCATTCTTAGCCCCTGTATGGGCAAGCTGGGTTTCCCACATCCTAGCTTGAGTCCTGAAGAAATTAGATGCTGACTTTCAGAGGAATTTGCTGTTGTCTAGGCCTAAGTCATTTGTTCTCAGAGAACAAAATGAACTGAGACCTATATGAGAGTGTTGGAATAAGGAAAATAAGCTTCCATGGGAAGCAGAGGACAAAAATAACTCCATTAAGTTCATTTTTCAAAAAGGCTTGATGATTGAATGAATTCAGTCAACTTCAACTGTTTGAAATATGGATATATACTCTTAGTATAACATACATATTAGATACTAGATTAGGTGCCTACCATTTCACTTTTCAGAGGAACATTGATGTCTCACTGAGATTGGAGATGTCACTTTTAGGAAGTAGCTGTAAGATGGAAAGAATCTATACTTGGAGGACAATAACTCCAGAATAAGTCTAGAGACCCTGCTCTAGGCTGGGTTAGAAAGATAAATCTTAAAAGGTAAAGGTCAGGTAGCAGATATTGTCTGTGTTTCCCTCAGACTATGCTTAACATCTGTAGATAATAGGCAACAAAAAGTCCAAACTGCTCTAAGCTAATTTATATCAATGAATGAAGAACAGGAATCCACCACATGACGTGGATGAAGCAGCTCTCCAAGGATAGTGCTCAGAGCCAGTCACTGGCTTCTGCCTTCAGCATTCCTCAACCAAGGAATGAACTGCTCTCCTTTGTCTCTCCCTCATCAGAGGTTACAATTCTCTCCTTTCTGTGGATTTACATGGCAATAAAATTGCCTGCACTTGGAAGTGTTAAATAATCCAGATCATAAATTCTGAGAGGTGTTTTCCAAAACCAAGATATTTTGCCAGAAATAGGAATGAATGGGTGGGGATGGGTTGAGGGTGGCAAACACCTGAGCCAGGTGCAATAAATAGAATAGGCTTTCTTCTGTGCTCTAGTCTTGTTCCTTGAACTGAGACCTTGCCAGAGGGAGCAGCTGGGTTTCTGTAAGAACATAGTCCTGCTGAAGATACTGAGATGGGATATTTTCCTAGGAAAATTAAAAAAGAAAAAAAGTCTGAACTTTATTCGCTATCCATATTATGTGGCTAGGTATATAAGAATAGCAAAAAGAAAGGCTCCTGTCCCTGAACAGGAATTTGCAAGACCAAGACCGGAGTAATCATGGGAGGTACGTTTCACATGGCTGTCATTCTATTGCCTGAATGGCTGTTCAGGGACTTATTAGTCACAATGGACTATTCTGTTTGTCTTCCAGCGGCTCAATTAGAAGAGCATGGGTCTTATGTAAGGCTTATGCTGTATTTGCTGTGTTATATCCTATTTGCAACTTATTAGTAAGGTGAAAATAAAATATGAGTCATCAATGTGCACTTGCAGCCCAGAAAGCCAATTGTATACAGGACTGCATAAAAAGGATTGTGCCCAGCCATCGAGGGAGGGGATTCTGTCCCTCTACTTTGCTCTTATGTGACCCACCTGGGTGCTGTGTCCAGTTCTGGGGCCCCCAGCATAAGAAAGACTCAGGCCTGTTAGAGCAGATCCAGAGAGGAGCCACAAAAATGATTTGAGAACTGGAGCACCTCTCTTGTGGAGACAGACTGAAATAGCTGGGATTGTTCTGTCTGGACAAAAGAAGAGAGCCTACAAAAAGGAGGAAGAGAGACTTTTCACATAGATAGGTAGCGGCAGGACAAGGGGCTTTAAACCTGAAGAAGGATAAATATACATTGGATATGATAATTTTTTTTATGAGGATAGTGAGGATACTGGCACAGGCTGTCCACAGAAGTTGTGGATGCCTGATCCCTAGAAATATTCAAATTCAGGTTGGATGGGGATTAGAGCAACCTGCTCTAGCGGAAGATGTTGCTAGCCATGGCACTAGATTTGGACTTGATGGTCTTCAATGCTACCTTCCAACACAAACCATTCTATGATTTTATGATTCTAGTTCACTTCTCTTTAAGCAAGTGTCTCCAGTATAGCTCCTCTTTTTTTTTTTTTTTTTTTTTTTTTTTTTTAATGGGTAAAATGACTTAAACATA
>JANRGV010000051.1:35585222-35653423 GCA_024734035.1 Alethe castanea | reverse complement strand
TCTTTAAGCAACTGTCTCCATTATAGCTCCTCCCCTTTTTTTTTTTTTTTTTTTTTTTAATGGGGAAAATGACTTAACCATAATTTGACTTTTGGTAGAGATGGGAACACTGTAAAGGTAAAAGGAAAATACAGATTTGAGGACATATGAAAGGACAGGAATATCTATGAATGGAGTGGTGTTTTTTGTGGATGGCTCTGATGTGCTTTCAATCCCACATAAAGCAGACCTTGTCCTACATATGGCACAGTTCAGCTGCCCCTCCATTCAATGCAGCCCCTTGTGGAACTGCCTCAGTTCACCCCAGAGGAAAAGCAGCATGCTGTTTCATCAGCCCAACGCACGATGCAAGTTGTGACTCAGAGGCAAAAAAAATGGCTAGAGAAGAAATTTCATGTTATCTATAACCTTGGGGGGAAATCTGTGCTAGATTTCTTTAGATAAGCTCAGAAACTGGAAAACCTTTATCCTGAAGATGGACTTACATGAAGTCTGCCACTGCATTTGAGAAAAAGGTTTATCAATGATCTCATGGAAAGGGGAAAACAACTTGCATTTCATGGTGACGAAAAGCTCTTCATTTGCCATCTCAAGAAGGCCAGTAGAGCAGTTCTTAGAGCAAACCCTTATACCTCTCAAGCTTTATCACACAGGCATTTTACTGCTATTCATTACATGTAAATGTCTCTTTGTCCCAACACAAACTTGCAGCTGTCAACACAGCCAACACTAACTACCAGGAAATGAATCTGTCTGAGAAGGAAACGTTGCAAGCTATCAAATCCCCACAATGTGCTAAAACATCCGTAGAGGCAGGCTGCCAGGAGTTTATTATAAACTATGGACCATATGTTCTTTTTGGCTTCCATAGTTTTGAACAAGGAAATGTGTCATCAAATAATCCCGAAGGGAAGGGAGAATGAACTGTGCAGGGGAAGAATCATAATGATACTTCACTGGGATGGTACCCCAATGCCTGCTTTCCTGAAGAGTGTGAAGGCTTAAAAGACCAATAGAGATATAAAAAGGGGGTTGTTACTAGAGCGTGGATAGGAATAAACTTGGCAGGAACTCCACCATATGGCAACCTCAGAACATGTGATGGGTGTCTAAGGAAAAGCTGCTATCATTCATGCTGGTTCAAGAGACAATAATTTTTTAAAGTATGTATGACTGCTGGCTCTAGTCAAGAGAAGTATATCCGGACATGTATGTATCACAAAACTCAAGATGAAGCAGACAGGTGACCCCACTATCCAGGTTACCTGACCATGCTGTTGAACAAACTTCACATATCTGCAGTGTAGATATGATTGGTGTTGAAAAAGAAATGAGGCTGGTAAAATAGATCCACATAGAAAGGAGACTGAACTGAGTCTACATCAATCTTCACCATCTCAAGCTGGTAACATTTCCTTACAGGCTAATGTTTTGTATGCTGATACCATACAGTGCAGGTATCACTGCCTCTTCCACCCCAACTCCAGCTATTGCAGAATACTGAACACCAAGGGTTTTGGCATATTTTTCTTCATTTACCTGACAGGTAAATGTCATTGCTACCCAGAATTACTCTCAAAGTTCAGTGCAGTGCCCTTTGGAGCTTGAGAGCATGTTGACAACCAGACAGTAAGGGTGAATCAGCAGTGCCTCAGGTGAGGAGACCAATGAAAACAGATTATGGGACATGGTAGGAAGCTTCAAGCATAGGCTTCAAGCATAGGCAAGGTTAGGGCAGAAGCTGAGTGTGTTCTTGCAAAGATGAGGTTGGCCAAGTGATGACAAAACAGAAGCACAGTTATGAAAAAACAAATAAACCAAAACACATTTCACTGAAGCATGAATCTAGCTAACAGGAGGTAGATTGAGACTAGCTATAAAGAAGAAACCTTTTACAATAAGGGTGATGAAACACTGGAACAGATTGCTCAGAGGTGCCCTGTCCATGGAAATATTCAAGGTCAGGCTGGATGGAGTTTTGAGCAACTTGATCTAGTTGAAGATGTTCCTGCTCATTGTAGGTAGTTTTGACTAGATGACCTTTGAAGGTCCTTTCTAACCCCAATTATTTCATTACTCTATGATTCTGTCTGAATCTCATCTTTTTTCTTAACTGTTCCATAGGATTTTGCTCTAGGAGGAGTCTTGGCTGACAGAGCAGAGGGAACAGATTCCACACCTCCTCTTCTGGGGTGAATTAATTTAATTTTCCCAAAATTGAATGTGTTTGGTTCACAGCAGTAATTAGTAAGCAATCCTCTGTCTTTATCTTGATCTACAGGCTTTTTTATTCCTGTCCTTTCTATTTTTTACCCTTTTCCACATCTGTCTTAGCGAGGTGGGAAGTGAGCAAGCAGCTGGGGGAGAGTTAAGCTGTTAGCCATGGCCAAACCACCGCAGTTTAACATCCCTACATGACATACACATAACAGACTTAACCGATTGTGTATTTTTTCTACCTTATTTCTCTGTCTCAGCTTTCAACATTTTTTGATTCTTTTCTGACTTTTAAATGTTTGAAATTATGTCAGACTTAAGACCTGGTTTGAAACCTGCAGTTCTGTGTGTTCACCTCTGACATTTTGGAATAAATATCAGCAGTTCTAATAAAAAAAAATCTGCTTTACTATAAAAACTCTTAAAAATTCATTCATTAAGAACATCCAGTAAGTCTATGTTTTGAGTCTGTACCTATAATTTAGTTGATGGTCTCACAAAAAACACGAAGTTGTGCTGTTTGAAGTCTCTCTTAATACCTCTTCAACTTTTCCCAGTTAAAATAGCATTGGAGCTTCAGTTTTTGTGTGTGCTGTAGGGGCCAGGATAAGGGATTGCTGTTCATCTGTATGTGCATGGTGCATGATCAATCTCTGTAGCGCAACCAAGAATTCCCTTGTCCTTTGGAGCACACACAGAGGGCACAGATAAAGTGTTATGCCATGGCCTTGAAGGGGCATGTACACCTTGTAGTCAGGTGCTGTTCAAGTTTATAATGTTCCTCTTTCCTATACATGAAAATCATATATAGATGCTGCGTGGGGACAGTTCAACATGATGCTTTTATTTCAAACTTATAATGCCACAAGTGTCTTCTAAATAAACATGACTACGCTAGGAAATTCCTTTCTGTGTCCTGACTCCCATATACTTTGCCTTAGAAATGTGCTACTTCTTTGTTTTTTTCTGTATTGGAACTAATAGAATCAACACAGTGCAGCTGTGAGCATGACACAGCAGAATAGCTGTGAATCTTCACGCACATGAAATCCTGTGACAAAAAGAATGTCACATTTTGAAGATTTAAAATGTCTTAGTTTCATTAACTTTTTCCTCAAGGGGAGCTAATATTATTTTGAATAGGAAATAGTAAAAGTCAAATTCTACTACACCAACATGTCAAGATGGCAAACACGGAAATTATATCAAGAATATGTTACACTTCAAATTTTATTGAATTCATAATTATTTTCATACTTCCCAGGCAAGATTTAGGAGTTTCTAAAGCAAGGCTTAAATGTGAAACATATGGCAGATGAAGTGATGCTAATAACAATGGGGACTAATGAGAAGAGAAATGTTTTGCTAACAAGCTTTTTTTACTTTGTAGGTTTTTCCTGAGCATTAAAGAAGAAACTTGGAATTTGAGACCTGACGGACAAAAATGATAGAACTCCTTCAGGATCTGAGTATTTAACCTCTAAAAGCCCAGGGTAAATGGACTGTCTTTTACATTTGCTAGGAGAAAACACAACAGTTGATGGAATTATCAGTTCTGGTCAGGTTTTTTGTTTGCTTTGTTTGGTATTTTTTGTTTATTTGTTTGTTCTGTTGGGTTGTTTCATTTTTTTTTTTTTCAGAGAGCCTTGAGAGTTCAACAAGGCCTGACAAAACCAGTAAGATTTGCCTGCTTGAAAATATATGTCTGAAGTGGCATTAGCTGGTTAAGTTTTCATCTCCAGCTCTGTCTTTCTGCCTCTACAGCAATGCTCAAGGGTTTCTAGATGTTTAACAGATCTTTTTCACATATGTTCCCTCATACCACCTCAAGGAAAGATAAACAACCTCCACTCAACTATGTTGCATCAAAGTTCTTAATTTCCAGATATTTAATTTCTATACTAACTGTGGCAAAGTGAAAAGGCAGCCTGCAAACAAGCTCTGATAGAAATTAATTCTGACTTTGGGTTAGTTAACAACCTGTGCTGAAAGAAAGAGACACTAGCAAGAAGAGGCATTTTCCCAGACCTTCTGTGTTAGGTTGTTGTGGCTGGTGGGGATTTAGCATTTGGATAGGCACTAGGCTAAGGATGGAATATATCATTAGAGTGGGAAGGGGTCAGCTGAGAATTCAGCTTGGGAGGCAGAACACAATGGATAGCTGCCATGTGCAAAACCTGAGGGTTTTCAGCTGCTATGTGAACCCTAATCTTCCCTATCTCTGATGTTCCCAGGACTGTTTTCTGGGATGAAAAATGATGAATCTTTGGATGTATTCTGGGATAAAGAATGATGAATTTGTAATTCAAAATGACTTTCAAAAAAATTTGGGGTGATCCTGAGCCCTTGCTGTGGCCAGTACAACCCATATAGGTTATTGGCTAAGAGTGTGCTCACTGGTCTTGGCCAGAGCTTTCACAGTCCAAAGGTCCAGAGGTCCATCACACTCCTACCTATTGTTTAAATCACTACAAGTAGACTTAGCCCATGAGTTCACTTTGGGGAGTACCCTTGCCTCTCACCACTTAGGAGGATAACTCCATGCCCATGATAATTTTTGAACTCTTGTTCACATTCCCACTTCTTAGGATTCATGGGCAAACTGCAACAAACTCCAGGATAAAGACAAACACCATCCAATACTCATGTGACTTCCTTAGAAAAGTGTACCTCTGGATAGTCCAACCAAAGCCACCATTGTCCCTGTATATCAGCACCCCAAGCTCTTTTCAGTATCAACTATCTAGTCAATGATTTCTGAATTTCTGGAGTACCTCATCAATATTTTTCGACTTATATTTCTTCTACTGTTGATATTCTATTCCATTGTGAACTTAACCTTTATCCTCATTAAGTTCAAAGCCCTGCACCTGGGGAAAATTCCATGTATCAGTATATGATGGAAAGCATCTTGGCAGGAAAGCACCTTGGGGTCCTGGTGGACACCAAGCTGAGCAAGAACCAGCAAAATGTTATTGCCGCGAAGAAGGCAGATGGAATCCTGGGTTGCATTAGGCCAAGTACTGCCAGCCTGTTGGTCTCCTTTACTCTACCCCACCTGTAGTATTGTGTTCTGAGCTCCTCAGTACTAGAGAGTCATGGGAACACTGGAGAAAGTTGAACAAGGGGCCACAAGGATGGTTAAAGCGATGGGGAGCATCACATACAAGGAAAGGCTGAGAGAGCTGGAACTGCCTGAAGAAGAGAAGGCTCAAGGGATATTTTAAAAGAAGGTGCAAGGAGAGCAAAGACAGGGTCTTTTCACTGCTGTCCACTGATCAGAGGTGACTGGCACAAACTGAAACACAGAAGGTTCCCTGTGAATATCAGGAATATACTGTGATGATAACCGAGCACTGACAGATTGCCCAATGAGGTTGTAGAATCTCCATCCCTAGAATTATTCAGAAGCTCACTGTATATGAGTGACTTGGGGAGCTAGCTGTAGTTTGTCCCACTGTAGTGGGGGGTTGGATCAGAGGATCTCCAGAGATCTCTTCCAGTCTCAGCTATTCTGTGATTCTGAGAACATCTGGAAGCCTTTCCTTCAAAATGCTGCCATATAGAGGCCCCACAGAGTTGCTGCCTATGGGCATACCTGGCTAATTCCATGGTTATTTGTAGCAAATTCTTATCATGTCATAGTGATTTTTTTCCAGACTCAAAATCTTTGCCCACAATGAAAAAAAAACTGTTTTCTAAAATTTTAGCCACCCAGAGGAGGCTTAATTAGAGTGTTAGGCTTATCTTGTAGTGAAAAATCCACTTTCCGTCTCCTAGTGACATTCAGTTGAGGTTTAGACACTGAAAACTAGTTATAGGGTAGGTATTTCAAATACTGCTATAGATGATGGAGGCATTAATCCTCATTCAGTTGCCTCAACATAGTGTATAATGTCATTGGAATTTCCTGGGAAACACACCTGCAAAGGGCTGGTTACCATGATAAAGAGCCTATAGGAAATCCATATCTTTTTAAAAAGGTGGTTGGAGGCTCAAATGAGTCTGCAGGTATTTGCATGTATGAATCCCCACACTAATCAGTACAATCAAGAGCAGAGTAGAAGGCAGTTTTGGTAGCAATCAGCCACTAAGAGGGCAGTCCAGATATTTACATCTAGACTTGAGTGCCTGTAGTTAGTCCTAGCTGCACTGTATTCACAGTGGTATCTCTGTCATGGTACCTGTAGCATGCCTACATATTCCCAGAAGGCTGCCTAAAGACCAGGAAAAATATCTTGGCTTATTTTTCTTGATCGACTGGCATGTCAAGGTAGTCAGGGCAGTTAGATTTCTGACTGTAAGAAATAGCATTGCAATGAAATGCAGTTTGGGAGAGGGTCCATCATCCTTCATGAGGCCTCTGTTAACAAGGATATATCCTTGTTTAGGGAACAACAGTTTTCAGGAGTCAGATGTGGCACAGCTTGTTATACGTGCTCATTGCAAATTAGTACATAAGAGCATACTTGAATTACAAACACATCTTCCGAAAGGTGAAGAACTGTCTCTGTATATCCTCACAGTGAAAGCAGAGCACAGGCCGAAGCAAAAGCATTTGCTTTGTGTGGGAGGAAACCTAGGCCAGTGATACAGAATTACCTCCCACACTTTGGCTGGTATGTGTCACACTTTGAAAAGGGTATTAAATATTAGATGAGACAACAGAGAAACTTTCAGTCAACTGGCATTTTGTTCTCCTCTGTCTGCACCCCCTACACTTCTCTGAATGCCATTCCAGTATTTTCCTTTTGGCAAAATTCTGTTTGTTAAATCTTCCATTGATCCAGTGGAGTTCCTGCAGGTCTCCCTGTTCTGCAGGTGCTGCCGAGATCTCTCTGCCAGGGTCGTGTGAGAGCTCTGCTCTCCCCATTCCACCAGCTTCCTTCCAACTCCTGGCCTGAACCCTACCACAAGCAATACAGGTGGTGTCCCGCATCCATGCCAACATCCTGTGGCTGCAAACTTTCGTTGAGAAAGCAGGAGAGTCCAGCCTTGAAAGTAAGATCTGTAAGGTGTGTTCTACATGACACGTTCTACCTCGTCCTGCTGTCCATCCGACCTAATCATGCATCTCAAGAGAGCATGTGAGCCTGGCCTGTGCAGTCACTGGTTTAAAGGTAGTGGTGATAAATTCCTGTGTTGTCCTTTTACTATCTCCTATTGTGCTTGCTTTCTAAGAACCTACCTATTAGCCTTTTGGACCTGCCATATTTCTACCTGTAGGGTAGAGGCATATGCATGAAGTCTAAGAGCAGAATAATTTTCAGGTCAGCTAGTCCAATAAAGATAAAAAAACAACCCAATTCCTTCACTTCCTTGTTAAGTCCAAATCTGTACATTACAACAAGGTATTTAATTGCTCAGAAAAAATAATCTATTCAAAATCCCATCCCACAGGGAGAAAATGAACACACACATTGGGCAAAAAATTCTATAAGCCCGCATCAGAATACTGATGACACTATATGGTTTTCCTTTGCTGGCTTTGGCTAGTCCTTGGTTATTAGGAGAAAAGCAATAAAAAAATCTAGGCCTTCCAAAGGCAAGTACTACTAGGGTAAAAATCATTTATACTAGTGCAACTGAAAACAAAATTTGTCCCATTCTTATTCTTTTTCTCCCATCATCTTCCCACTTCTGTGTTTCATTTATTCTTTCCCTCCTGCTGCAAGATTTTCCTTAAATCATATCTTCCCTCAAGGCTTTGCTATGTGTCTTTTCCAAAAACATTTTGTGTTTGAATTCTTCTGGTATAATATAATTGTCTGAATGAGGTAGCACATTTATCATGACCCAGACCCTGTCTTTTAACTTGGAGTGGAGAAGTGGGAAAATTTATAACACTATGGAATTATTTACAAGTTTAAGCTCTGTGCCTTTTTTTTATTTTCTGATAAATATGATTTTTGTTCTCATTAATGATCATGGCAGCATGTCACTGTTATAAGCAGTTATTTTACCTTCTGATTACAGCAGCACCTCTTAGCCATGGATTTCAAAAAAGATTTGCAGTCTTGTAGTACCCCATTGAAGAGACAGGTAGTTTATTATTGCTGTCTGAAAGACAATGAACTTAAATATTTTACTTAAGATTTGTCAACAACTAGGCTGAAACCTAACCCAAACATCCCTTGTTTCTTTATGAGCAACTTTCAGTGAGATTCAGCTCAGAAGTAATTTCAGGATTGGGATGTGCTGTTGAGTGCAGAGAGATGCTGATTTAGACCAAAAGCCTTGTATTTATATAATAGAAGTCAGGTCAAATGAATCACAGTGTTGGTTGCCATATCATTACTGAAACTTGGGAAATTTCTTGAGGCAGAAAGAAGACTTAAAAAGGATTTGGTTATGTTTCTCTTGCCAAAGTGTTCCAAGTCAGAGGACCGGTGCTGCATTGCTGGTGTGCCCACAGGCTGGGCTGGTGCTGTGTGCTGCATAGGGCAGCACATGGCCTGACTGCCTCCTGTTTGACCAGCTGAGCACAGCTGCTTCAGCTTTGCTGCCCTCTGCCCTGCACAGACCTCCAAGTGTGCCCCAAACTCCCCTCTCAGGGTGTGCAACATTAACTCACTGTGGGAACAGCTTCCAGCTGGGCTGAGACCCACAGCCTCACATCTACTGTGGGTCTGAACAGGGAAAAGCCCCAGGTGAGCTGAGCAAGAATTGTTTTGGATCTTCAAGGGACTCATCTCATTGAACTTGGAAGAGACCCAGGGCCTAGGGCTGTTTAGCCTTTCTCCCTGGCTCCATGGTAAGATACTCTCTCAGCAAGATTCTTCCTCAGTTTTATATAGCAAGGCAGATGTGTTCTATGATGCAGATGTAGTCAGGCAAGAGTATATAAGCAAAGCAAAGAATTTTGTGTGTTGATTTACATATCCTGAACATTGCAGCTCTTTAGAGAAAGGCCATATGAAGATTACTTGAACCAGCTCTGCTCTGCTCCAAAGCTGCTGAAGACGACCAATGTTTAATCAACTTAGAGAGTAAAACTAGTGGGATGAGGAGAAAAATAGTATCACATTTTTGGAAGAATAATGACGTGGTATTTAACTGTGATACTGTACTTTCATGCTTTCTGAGCTTTTCTTGCAATTTAAAAGACACTTTCAGCCTGTGCAAATGTGATGTGGATACTTAACCAAGAGTAGAAACCTCAACCTCACCTCTCAGTGAACTGAGATAGTACCAGCTAAGTCAATTGCCTTAAGCAACTCAATTTAGTATTAATCTAGTCCAATAAACACAAGAATATAATCAAGTTTTGACTGAAATTGTGTGGACTGATAACTCACTAAACAGCATTTCATATTGTTAGGTCAGCATCAGCTGCAAGGCAAGTGAAATTGCAGGGTTCTTTTGAAATCATATTAATGAGTAAATGAAGGATGTTCTTATCTCACACATGAATGATAACTTCCTGGTGAGGGAAAATTGTACATCCTATCCCTCTGCCTCACACTGCTGGCTAATCAGTCCTGATGACTCTGGAGATTCCCATGCACTGGAGTGCAACCAGCAGCAGATGAACTTAAATGGAAGGATAGGATCTGGGTTATTTCAGGAGGATTTCCCTTTTCAGCTAAATGACAGCATTACTGAAATTAAGACCGGTCAAATTTTATTTTCTGATGGGCCAAATGCAGATTGCTGTGGTTGTAGCACAAAACTGTCCAGGCTCATCCTTTTCTCCACATGGGATATGAGTGAGAGACAGCCTCAATAAACTGTTAATGTATTCACTCTCCAGACAGGTCAAATCACAACTAATCTCATGCTTGCTGCTGTTACTTTGAGAGCTAACTCAGAGCGTACCATGCAGCTATAATTTGATCTGACCATGCAGAGGAAGTGATAAAGGCCTGCAGAGAGTCACAGGAGATGTGAAAGGAAGGAGTCTGACTGAACAGACCCCTCTTTGGGAAGGGTGGACCCCATCAGAGGAAAGCCTCTGTGCACTGTGGGGTGTCTGAGGACAGACAGGGCAGTCTAACACTGTCTGCACTCCCAGGAGCCTGGCTTTGCAGGGAGTGTCAGCCACCCCTCTGGGTGTGCAGGTCCAACCTTGCCTGATGGATGAGGTCTTCAGAGACAGCTCTGCTGATGGGTGTAGATACAAAATAAAACACTTCTTTGTCAGGAAAAGTTTAATTACACACATGGCAGCACTCTCTCTGCAGTTTTTAGTTTGGAGATCTTTCTACGCAGGCTGGACTTGCTAGTGTGTTTTCTGCAGGATTTCTTCTCTCTGGCAGAGATACAAATATCTTCAGGAAGTATTTTTTTATTTGTTCCCAGCGGTGAATACCCTTTTGTGCATAAACCATCTACTCTTTTATGTAATTTTGCTATTAACACTGCAGTTGTTATTGTGCTTTTAGTAAATTGTTATTTCAGCTCATAATCCCTCATTTATTGTCTTTTCCTTGCTGAACAGGGCAGGGGAAGGTGAATGGCTTATTTGGACTTCAATTTCCCTGCTGGGGTTAAACCCAGCACATTTAATTGATGCCCAGTGCAGGGCTTGAGGGAGAAGTTGAAATAAAATTTTGATTGAAGCATTTGTGTATTGGGTACAGGACTGCCCAAAACATTTGTGTATTGGGTACAGTGCTCAGTCTGTTCCTGTGGGTGTGGTACCTAGCCCTGTACATATTCCTGTATGTGCTTCTCCTGATAATATTTGTCAAGATAGAGAGAGGGATTAGGATTGCTTCGGTGATGTACTGTGTGACCTCAGTTTATGACAACATAACATCAAGGAGCATGAGGGTCATTTGGGATGTGAATTCAGTGCTCTTAGCCTGTCCTGGCCTTGGCTGCTGCTTTTGGCACTTGATTAATAGTACCCAGCTGGTAGGGACAGCAGGAGAGGATGACTTTACCCAGCCTTTCACCCTCTTAATCCTTTTTCAGGTCTGCTACAACAGCTTTTGAGAGTTTTGAATTCTCTTAGGATGTTAAGGACAGCACAACCTAAAACTGCGATGTCTCTCCATATGGTCTACACTGTCTTTAGAGTCAGGACAGAAATTTCCAGGGATGTTGTTCAGAGACCTGCCCCAGGGGTGAATAGTCCTGAGTGGCATGAAAGGTGAGAGAAAATGGACCAACTTTTGAAGAGGTATTCTGCTCCAATGATTTGGAATTTCACCCCTGAACAAATACAGGACCCCGATAAAATGGCAGAGTATTTGAAAGAAAATTGCTGTGGCGATTCCAGAGAGGCATGAAGCTGTGCTGGCCCTGGTACTGCCTACCACACACTGTTACTGTACAGCACCTTCAGGGCAGGGGAAGGAAAGCAGACCAACAAGAACCATGGCCACTGACACTGCAGCTGAACCAGAGCAACAATCCACGCCAGCAGCTGTGACCTCTGTGAAGAAGAAGAAATCCAAGACCAAATCAACTCTTACAGAGCATGATGAAGAGGAAGCAGGATCTTCAAAACCAGTGGAAGAAACAGGACCAGAGATAATCACCTGATCCCTATCCCCGAGGAGTCCCTATTGACCTGGCTTCTCCAGTGCTGGAATATCATAGCCAATAATGTGGCACCAGGTGGTAGTGAAGCCAAACAAGTGGGATCCCTCTCCCAGTGCTGGCATATTGACCAGGGAATCAGAAGACCAGAAACTTTCAGCCTCTGTAGACAACTCTTGTCAAGGGTGAGGGGAAAGATACCCATGCAAAGATGAGGTTTCAGTGTGCCACGAAGGGTGGAACAACACGGCACAAGGTATCTGGTACCTTAGAGAATTAGCTGTGCTGGAGATAATCTTTTCAGATAATGAACAATTCCCTAATAATCCAGATAGCATCCAGTGCACAGAAAACATGAGGCAGGTATTTGTATGGATTGTGCCAGCATCATGTGCCATGTGATGTTATTGAAGAAGGGAGAACAAAAAGTGGAAACTTTGGCTGGCAAATTCTGGATATATGAAGAAACTATCTCTGCCCCATTAAGGCCCTACAACTCTTCCATGGATCAAGAATATCCAGAATTTGAAAGAAGAAATTAAAGAAGACCACAAGAAACTTAGAGAGGAGTTTAATGCTCCACCAGTACAGACCAGAGACTTTGCTATTAAAAGCAGGTGCCCTCTCCATTCAAGAGAAAGGGTACACTGCCCAACCTGTGCTTTTACCTTTATGAACATGAAGAACACACGAGGAAGTGGGATGGAAAATGCACCTCTGCCCCAGCAGCCTGGCTTGACAAGAAAAATGACTACCATTGTAGTGCACAAAGCTTCTCTCTTGTTTTCTGAGAAATTAACAATGGAAAAAATTGAACAGTAGATGCAATAACAGTTTGTCCTTCTCCCTGCTCTTGATACAGTCTGGCAGTTTGAAAGGGGACTGATGGAACAGGTTAGGTTATTGCAAATGGACTTCCACCATGTATTGGGTCTGGATTCTGAGATCAGAGATTCTCCTGAAGCACAAGAGTTCAGGGCCAGGATTAGATACTGACAATACAAATTGTACTTGAGGGCACCAAACCTTGACCAAGGCTGCAAACTGACTCCTATGATACTGAAGGCCGCAGGTTTCATTTGAACTCTTCAGTGCATGCAGAATTTCCCTAAAGAAGGCAAGACAAATAATGAATTAGCTCATGGTGGCTAATGAGCCCTCATCTCCCAAACCACCAGATGTAGCCATTCACCACATATTTGAAAAGCAAGGCATGTGAGTAGAGAATATTTGATAGTAAAGTAGCAAGTGGATTTTCCAGTCTTTCTTCACTACCACAGGTGGGTTATATCTTCAATATGCCACATGAAATAATGAAAATTGCTTATCTCCTCATTTTCTATGTTCAACACTTGTTTTTCCTATTACTTCTGAGACACGACAATGGCCAAAACGGGTTTAAAAGAGCCGAGCAAAGTTAGCCCTCAGGAGTTTGCATTCGGGTTTAACACGTGGCCTTGTTCCAGGAGAAGGCTGCAGGACACATCTCAGCATGTTCCTGCAATTAGGGAAGGAGCTGAACCGAGGCGCTGAGGACCAGCAGGGCTCTGCCCTCGCTTTGCTGCTGTTCCCGGGAAGAGCAATGCTAATGTTCTGAGGCCACCTACTGTTTGCTTTCAACACCTACATGGTAATGTGTGGGATGCTGTCCAAGAGAGCAGGCTTATCCTAATGACCTGCAAGTATTCCCAATACTCCCTAAGGATGTCAAGATACATCAGAAACACAACTTGCTCTACTTTAACTTAAGCAGCTTTAGAAGTACAATCATACTCAGCTTGTTAAGATGATTGTTCAAGGAAAGTAAATATTACTATCTTGATAACTTTTTACTTAATTAATATCCTCTGTAATCTCTCTCTGTAAGACTACTCTTAAAAGTGCCAAACACTCCCAGAGCTTCCACTTTCAAGTACTCAGGAGGAGTCTGGATGCACAGAATGAAATCCTAGCTCCACTGACTCACAAGCAATTATTCCCCTTTGCATGAATAGAGCTAAGTTAGGATTTTTCACTCTCTCAGTTCATCATAATAGGAATTTGCTGATCCCATGCTGTTAAATCCATCTGCTGCCTCAAGCTTTGACTTGAAGCACAATGAATAAAAGAAGGAGAGAAAAAAGGAGGAGGAGAATCAGAAACTGTTATCCACAAAATGCCCTAGACTGAAAGCCTCAAGCTGAGCCAGTGGAGGCCAGCTACTGCTGTACAAATGGGAAGAAAGCTGAAACTCCAGGCACTACAATCTTCTGCCTATTACTACTAGCAGGATTCAGTTGACTCTAATACACAGGGACTCGCTTCCATTTACACATTCGTTACACATTCTCAGCTGCTATTTAGGCATTGACTCCCAGTTCATGTTGTAACATGGGTCTCACTTTTCTTCCTTTTAAAAGGGGTCAATTGGATGCTGAATCCTCTTCTTTCAGTCCCATCTAGTGTGCAATGAGACATTCAGGCTTGTTCACACAAGTCCCTCTCACGAATATCTGACTTGTAAAGGCATCAATGCTGCATCAATCAATCAATCAATCAATCAATCATCATCAACAGCTTTTTCTTTTTTGTCAATTCTGTTCCACTAAAGCTCCCTTCTATTTAAACCATTTTCTCCGGACACCTTTAGGAATACATTTTCCCAAAGTTCTCTCTCCTCTGTTTGCTGTACCTTGGCTGGATATCAGGTCCAGTTGTGCAGAAGCACTGCTGCTGGGTGTAGTCTCCAGATCCTAACAGAGAAGTTACCCAGCAGGTTCTGCAGAGCTCCAATCACCCATTTCCAAGGAAAATGAAACAACTTGGAGTATGTATAATCTCATATTCTTTTTTAACACATTTAAAATATTATAGATAGGGAAAAAATAAGGAAAATTATTATTTTTAACCTCATTGTAATGAATGACCATGAAGTCCAAGAAAGTCACTTTCAGGGACTGAAAAATCATAAATTCTTTATTAGTTCCTTCACTCATTCTCAAAGAAGACCTTTAGAATAGGTGGTGCATGAGTGGCTGGTAAATTTGATATATGCACTGCTTTTCGTCAGCATCAATGCAAGCTTGCCTTGAATTATTTTTTTCTTTTTAAATAAAAAAAATTACCATTTTTCCCTAAATTCACCTTTGAAATTTACAGGACCATACTGAATTTAGAAAATGAAATAATTTCTGAAATGAAAGCTAAATGCTACCTGGATACCAGCAACCATAACATGATTATTCTGAATTTGTAAAGACAGAGATGGTCCCAACTATAAGATACGTATTTTCTGTTTTGTAGAGCAAAGAATTTTCATTCTAAGGAAAATTATCAGGAGAATAGTGTAGCCATGAGAAAGCAGATGAAATGGAAGAAGAGTATTAGATGAGAGTTACACTGTAGGATGAGGCAGGGCTCAGAGGTGATGTAGAAAATGACAGCTTGGTGGCTTGGGCAGTATGCTGCTCTTCACTGGTGGGCACCAAACTGAATTTGCCTTAGTGGCTGTGTATTAAAAGAACTGTCAACATTAACCTTGAACAGTGCTGCCATGAGCTGCAGACAGGAGCCCTTAAGCAATCAGGA
This sequence comes from Alethe castanea, assembly GCA_024734035.1. Lineage (NCBI taxonomy): Eukaryota > Metazoa > Chordata > Aves > Passeriformes > Muscicapidae > Alethe > Alethe castanea. The sequence continues at coordinate 35,638,150 of JANRGV010000051.1, read as the reverse complement.
TAGTAAAATCCCACAGTGTTGGGCTCAAGTCCCTTCTTCAGCAGAGAGGTCAGCCAGTGGACATGAATGATGAAAAATAAAAATGCGAAAATAGGGAAATAGAACTATATAAAATGTAAACGATGCATAAAACCAAAGACATGAAAGGGGAGAAATATAAGAGTGCTGGCAGTAATGAAACCCTAGCAATAGCAAAGTCCCATTATTAGGTGATATAATGTAAAGCTGATATATTGAAGGTTTCATGTATGGAAGGAAATGTTAAGAATATTTTATTCCAATCCAGGTTTCCATCCTATTGCTAAAGATAGTGATATCTCTTACTTGAACATTTAGAGCATTTAACTTGCTTTAGCATTCCTGTTAAAAGTCAGTACTGTACTGCAGAACATGAACTGAATGGATAAAGCCTTTGGTAAGTAAGGCTATATATGTGCTATCTTTTCAGAGTCAACACACTTAAAACTACCGGAGAATATTTTACTCATCTACTTCTGTGCAACTATTGTGAAGCCACAAAGCCTCTAAAATGGAGCATGTGAGCCTGGTGTCCAGTGTCCACACTGCTTCAAGGCAGTCTGAGAGGAAGCTGTCTACCCAATTCATGCATCTTGACAGCAAAGAATGTGGGACCCCTGCAGGAAGGACTAGCAATATGCCCCAAGATTTATTTTATGACTGTACTTGTTATGAAATCCAAGCAGGAAGGCAGATTACAGTTCAGAATCAGAGAGGAGGGTGTCCCATACTCTGTCTAAACCTGTTAAATATAACACAAATCACACCTCAAACATGAATGACTGATTCTATCAAGTGTAAGCAGATTAGAAGTTTAAGCCATTGAATTTCTTCATTCAGACTCTCGAATTATTGCAGATCAAACTATAGACCAATGTAGTCACCATAACAAACAGGAATGTGCAGACAGAATGAATGATCAGGGCTGCTTGGTATTCTTAGTCCATCCAAGCTGTGTTTTAATACAGCCAACAACAAAGGTACACATGTAAATACCAGTACAAAATGGTAACAGCATACAGAGAATACACAGAATACACAGTAACTCCTAAGCAGAAGTGGTTGTGAAAGCAATTTACAGATTGTGTTGAACAAACAGATGTGGTGGTAAAAAGGATTAGTATTCCTGAACCTGTAATCAGGGCAATAATTGGTAAACATAGTCAGACTGTTCATTGTATATTTGGGATATTTAATAAACCCAGCACTGGAGAAATGAATCCTTTCAGGAGTGCTTAATAATACCTGTGGATGATCAATAAAGAGCCACAGAAATATTTGAGGGCTGAAGGAAGTTCTTCTCTGGGACTAAATTAATGAGCTTAGTGGTTTTAGTTTGTTAGAGCAAAACCTTACAAATTACTTGTTTTCATTCTATAAGACCATTACAGACTGTGCTCTTATGGCACAGAGGAATGCTGAAATTTAAAGAATTTGAGAGAAAGGAATAAGAATCAATACCAGAAGATGGAAGCAACCATTTGCAAATAAGAAATTAGGCAGAAATTTTTCTATTGGAAGCAATTGACAAAAGGAACAGGCCAGCAAGGGAAGGAGTAGGACTTCTGTTCCCTGATATCTTCCTTTTTGGACTAGAAATCAGGCCGGAAGGTTTCCTTTATTTTAGCACAAGTCCTGTCTGTGTATAGCTGGGTGAAATGCAGTAGTCTGTGTAACACTGCAGTGTATCACTGAGTATTTTCCTTATACCCCTACAGTTGTGTCTACTCTTGCCTCTGTCTCCAGCTTGCCTGCATAAACACTGAGCACAAGAAACTTGGACAGAGTCATCACTATTTATCTTGTCCACAGGCCCTCTTCTTGGATGCAGGCTGCAGTGATCTATTCAATCATTAGCACACAACTAACAGATAAGCTCTCTCTTGTCTTACACTGGTCTGGCATGCTACTTTCACATGTTACCAATGTACTGTGCTGCAGACCTAAAGAGAAACAAAATTGTGAATGCACATTTATTTGGAATAGAATAGAATAGAATAGAATAGAATAGAATAGAATAGAATAGAATAGAATAGAATAGAATAGAATAGAATAGAATATTTGGAAGGACTTACAACAATCATCTAGTCTCTGTGCCTGACTAATTCAGTCAAAGAACTATGTCCAGATGTTTCTTAACTTTGCTGAACATCTCCTTGAATAACTGAAAGCTTGCACCTCTGAAGGCCAGGGTAGCAACTTTGCTGTCTTTTATTTTTATTTCACTGAAAATTTTAAACTCAACCATTTTGTCATCACTGTGGCCAATACAGTCTCCTACCATCACATTCTGTAATCCTCACCCAGAAGCTCAACCACACCACCACTAACTGTCAGGTGTGTGCAATCAAACTTCTCCCTCACACAGAGTGTCCCAGCCCCTGCCTTGCCTGTCCTGTCCTTCCTGTAACCCTCCACCCCAGCACTCCAATTGTGGGACTGGAGAGGACCCTCTATCTTCTCCATCAGGAAGAAAATTTCCCCAGTTTTCTTTATCCTGCTAGCCCCAGAAGGAAGGTAGAGAGGTTACACCCAGTGTACATATTTAAATGCTCATACAAGTATGACAAAAGTTATATGTACATACGGCCACATAATTTAAGTACATCTGTAGAAGGCCCAAATAAACTGGTTTTATTAACAGTCAAAATTTCAAATTAACGCAAGTATAAATCATAAAGTTCTGTAATTGTGAGTTCTATGACCTAAAAATCACCTGGTGGTTCATGAATATTGTCAAGTTATGTGAAGTTTGCAAGACTTGTTGACGCAGGAACAACTGATGTTAACGAGCAATATCTCGTGTCTCCTCATAATTAATACTCTCCAGTCACTAGCAGTAGCACAACCACCATTCAGATTGACATTTTATTCAACCCATTTCCAAAACATTTTAATCTACATAAAAGCTCATGTACAGAACTAACCATGTGCAGTATGCATGTACTATTTGACGCGAGACATTGCCAAACAAAGGGAAAAAAAAACCAACAAAAAATAAAATGCTAGTTGCTAATTTACCAGGCCCCTTTTCATTTTTAGTCTCTATTATACAAAGTCTAAAGCTAAAAATAACTGTCAATGCTAGTTCTTCCCCACGGAAGAACTCCGGCTAGGAATCTCACTTGTTCCTCAATCAATTTTCTTCTTTTTCAGAACATTCTCTAGGAAGCATTCAGAGACTGTGTGCTTGCATGTACATACTGTGGCCTTTCAGTATAGAAAAGGGGACTTACAAGAAAGATGGAGATTTTCACCACGGAATGCAGTGACAGGACAAGGGGCAAGATTTTTTAATTGAAATGGGGTGGAGTTAGATTGGACATGAGAAAGAAATGTTTTTAGAGCAAGGGTGATGTGATACTGGAACAGGTTGTCCAGGGTTGTGAATGCCACATCACTGGAAGTGTTCACAATGAAGCTGGATGGGCTTTGAGCAGCCTGGTCTAGTGAAAGATGCCCCTGCTTGTGGCAGAAGGGGTGGAACTAGAAGACATTTAAGGTCACTTTTAACCCAAATCATTTCACAATTCTTTGATTCTAATGCAAAGATGGCAAAGACTAGGGGGACATAACAATCTGCCTTTATGAATAATCTGATAAAAGCATTTGCCTCTGGAAATGGTTGAATCACCATCCTTGGAGGTATTTAAAAGACATGTAGATGTGACACTTAGGGACATGGTTTAGTGGTGGACTTGCCAGTGCTAGTTATAGGGTTGGATTCAGTGATCCTAAAGGTCTTTTCCAACCTAAATGATTCCCTGAATTTATGATTCTCTGTATGCAGAATAAAAAGACAATGAGGCATTACTTATTCTCTGAGGAAAGGACAGTGTCTATAAATGTGGGATTGGTTATGTGTGACTCATTAATTCATCACTCCTTTTAGTTGTCTTGCAAATTTATGTCAACTTGAAAGTCATCTCCTTATTTTCAGTATGAAAAAGCTCCCTTTGAGTGGAGTTGGTCAGTTTGTATTCCGTGGTGGTCATTATAGCAATTTCTGGCCTGCTACTAGAATTTTAATATGGAAGGCCAAAACTGCTAGCTGTTGCATCCTGGGCAAATCCTTTTACTTCAGTAAGATTGCATGGACTATTAATTAGTGCAAAAATTGGTCCAACTTCTGTAGTCTTTTAGGAGCATATAACACATGCAGCAATACAAGAAGGAAAAAAAAAAAAAGCAGTTATTTGATAGAACAACCACCTGGACTCCTTTACAGTAATATGAACACAACAAACCACTTGAAATATCAGTGTCCTTGAATTTTCTTTCACAATTGAATGTGTCATTTTAAGTATCATGATTCATAGCTACTCAAATTCTGTACTTTTACAAAGAGCATTTATACATTAACTTGTAATACAGGTTGTTAAAAATGAAGAAGTAGTGCTTAGGGTTGTTTTTATTAGGATAGATCACATTAATTAGCCCTGGTATGGACGGGAGGAGAAGTTTCTCTTGAATGCTCTACTCTGCAGTGCATTATTAATTTTCTCATTCATTCCTTTTTAGCTCTCATTAGCTTTTAAATGTTATAGTCTAATGTCGAGGTGAAGTTGCAAGTGTCTGTTCCCTCTGCCACCCATTTCAAGCCATCTCACAATCATTGTCATTATGGTTAATTTATATTGCAGTGGCACCCAATCTAGGGTAGGGATGTTATCATCACAGCTTGTGGTGATGACAAAATGGAACTCTTAAAGAATTCTTTCTGCATTGTGATAGGACATTTTATGGTTAAACTGAATTAAAGAATGAATTAAAACTCAAGTAATTCTCCCATTGTTAAAGAAAACTTTTTTAGCAGATAGGACTAAGCATTATTCTTTATAGGCAGCAAACCCAAGAAGGAAAACTATCAAAATACTAATACAAGAATTGTGGACTGACATCCACATACCAGACAGCCTTTCAGGACCTTTGAGCTGCTAGCTTCATTTTGGAGGATATCCCTTTGATGAAGGAATTACTAAGCCCACACTTTTTGAAGAGATCTCCCATATGAGATTGTGCAACATTTTATGGCCTGAGGCTGTAAACAATTCGTTTGCACTATTTTTTTTTTATTGCACCATGTAGTGAATGTCATAGAGCTCTAGTCAACTGACCTACAATATCTTAGGTATAATTATTGAATGTACCTGTAATTCTCCCTTTGTCAGTGGTGACTCTGTTAGGTACACTGCAGAAAGCAGCTCCTTCCAGCACTGTGCTAAGGAATAAAAGTACCAGGAGCTGGTGTTTTTAGGAGGCAACTGAAATATGTGAGTTTTCTGAGAGTACTGTGACCCCACTTTTATGTGTTAGAGTGTACTACTGAAAGGATTGTATGGAATGAGAAGGGATTATTTTCAAGCAGGTATGGCTTCTCCCACACTGTGAAAAACATATGACTCACTTTGTGCTAATCACACAGTATTTCTGTAGCAGTACGTGATAGCAATTTCTTCAGTTCTTGCCAGTAATTTACCTTCCTAATAAGGTGGAGCTGCTGAAAGGGAACCAAGAATCAATAGAAGTTGAAAGTCAGTGAAATCTGAAATGTGAACCTAATGATGAATCTCTTCACCTTTACATCTTCTCCCATGCTTCCCCCACCCCTTCAAATTCCTTTTAAAATCTCCAATTATTTTAGTCCTTCCTTAACACAAGTCTCAGAGGAGCATCTCTGCCACATCTACCTTGCTCAGAAACCACAAGGGGTCCAACTATGCAAAGCATGGCTCTGCCCCATGTAATGTGTGAGAGAAGTTCTGGATAGCCATCACTGTGCTGAGTGTCCTGCATGGCACAGAAGCCCTTTTCCCATCAACACACACCCTTTACATGCACTGCATTGCACTATTAAGGAAGAAAGCTTATTTCAGGTCTTGCCAAAATCTATATAAAGTCACAAAAAGTTTACATTTTTTGAAAACATGTGGGGCAAAGGCCTGATGCTTTTCTGGTCTTTACCTTTCACTCCTCTTCATGTCTCCACAATAGTATTGCTGTCAGCAATATATCTTGTTTTCTATGCTCTGTTTTTTGCATAAAAACTAATATGTTTATAAAATAACTTATCTCTTGCTTTCCTAGTCCCAAATATATTTGAAGCCCACTCTGCATGCCTTACTGCACGAGTTGACACAAAATCTGTTCTCTATCCCTTTTAATCCAAACATCTGAAAGCCTCATAACCACTCCTTTTTCGAACTGATGATACGGATCCTGAGTCCGACTGCACCTGCTGGAAGCACAGTGGCCTGGAGTGCTAGAGCAATACATTCAGATCTGTATCCCTGTTGGAAACAAACCTGCAAGTCTGGGTTTTGGGTCTGTTGCTGCAGACTTTTACAGTTTTATAAACCTATTCATTGTTATCTTCTCTCTGCCTCTACAGCTGCTTCATCCTCATGGATGAGTCTTGAACAGAGCTGTTTGCACCAAGTATAATAGCTGGTTGCTGCCAAAAAGGAGGAGTCCCAGTTGTCTCTCCTTGGAACACACTTTTTATCTTCTCTTTTGCCAGTCTTTTCTGTTGTTCTTTAAGCTTTTAATCACTCAGTAAAAATAGTAGATATTCTTCTGCTATCTTAGCAAGCTGAGTGGATCACAGCACGCTCCAGAGAGCAAACTGACATTGTGCTCATTCACAAGAGTGAGTGTGTGGTTTGGAGGAGACAAGGCTGGAGCCTTAGTGCTTTATTTGATGGATGGGATTGAATCAGCTTGGATATCTGCTGGATGCCTTGACACTGGTTTATGGTCTATCATGGGGGCACCTTATCACATGCCTTCGAGTCCACTGCCTGGAGATAAATGATAGTCAGTCACAAGTTCTCCATGGGCACCTCCTCACTAGGACCTGGAATGCAATGCTGAGATACTAAACTGGTAAACACCTGAGGCAGTAAAGCTACATGATGTGGGACTAGGGCTTGTCTGGTAACAGCACAGCCCTGCTCCCACCATGCTGTGTGCAGGCCAGGGTAGCTTGCTCTCTTAGAGTGACAGCACTTCTGTTTGGAAAGCAACAGGTCCAAACAACACAGCTTCTGAGACAACTAGCTGCCACAGATGTACCAGGTCTGGACAAATCCTCATGGACATTTAGGTGACACTGGGAGAATATACCTATTACAAAGTTTCAAGTAACAAAGTATTCATTCACTTAAAAATTACTTTGTTAACACAATTCTTGAATAATAATGATTCTTTTGCATTGAAATTGTGTTGTCTCCTTGTTGTGATAATAATTTTAGTGAATCACTCTAGCCTATTGGAAATTAAAAGTTTTCAGACTCCAGAAATTAAAAGTTCAGAGGGTTCATTTGGGAAGTGCAGAGTGCTACTTCCTAGAAAAAAAATATTGACTGTGACTCCATATTGTTACCACTGCTACTCTTTAAATAAATTAAAGAAAATCACCATTTTACTTGCAAGTTTGTATCAGCAGCTGACTTAACCGGTTATAAAGAAATCGTAAACGTTCTAAGGGAATAGGATGATCCAAATGGGTCCCTTCTAATTCAGCATAGTCTATGATTCTATGATTAAGGATATTGATGCAACAAAGACATTCAAGCTGCATGTCTGTGAACTCTCTCTCAGATCAGAAGGCTTCTTAGTTCTAAATGTTCTGTTATTCCCTTCCTGGAAATATTAGCTTTATTTCTGAGTCAGCCAAGACCACCCAGGCTGATTTAACCCCCAACCCAATGAATCTTACTGGCAATTTCCACAGCACAGAAGGAGGTCAGGCTCCTCTATTGGGCCAATTACTGCATCCCCAGGTGCCAGATTTGGAAGGTGGGAGCTCGTCTCAAAATCAGCAATCTGGATGGATCTCTTCATTACACAAAGTAGAAACCACACCCATGCAGTTCATACAGCCTATTATTTATGATATAATTACTGTGGTTTAAACCAAGCTGGCAACTAGGCCCCACAGAGCCATCCACTTTTCCATGACCTTGGCATGAATTCTTCCCTCTGCTGTCAAACCAGAATCATTTTGATGTATTTGTTTATTTGTATGGGGAGTTTTGGTATGGCTTGGTTTGGTCTTTTGGTTTTATTTTTCATTGGTATTTTGTTTGTTTGTTTGTTTGTTTTTATTTTTCTGTTATTTTTTTCCAGAAACAAATTGCTGAATTAAAGCAAACAGGGAAAAGATAAACTTCTTAGCTGGAAAGTCAAATTTACAAAACACATTTTTCCTGAACTTTTCCTTTATTGTGTTTAAAAGTCGTTCTTTCTATTTCCCAGCATATCCTGTCTGACTCTTATCTAGTAGCAGTAATTCCCAAACATGTCTTTTTTTTCTCTTGATTTAGAAAAGAGGTAGAAAGAACCCCAAAGAAAGAAACTCTGCCTTTGTAATAGAGATGGAAACTTCTGGGTTGTACAGCTAACTGGGCATTTAAGAGATTTGGCTCATCTTGGTTGTGAACTGCAGCTTATTAGTGTTAATTAATGAACAATCTGACAAAGAATTAGCATGAAAATCCCTCCTTCTCCTTTTCTTTCAAGCTCTTTCCACAATTTTTCTTCTTTTATCTTCTGTTACATGGGAGTCTGGTCAGAGATACTCACTCTGAGTCAAGGCTTATGTTAGTCATTGCATTAGCCACTCTACATGGCAGGGGTGGAAGTGGAGAAAGAAAAGTGGAAGAGAAGATTTGAGAAACTGGAACAAAAGGTGGAAACTCCAAGGCACCTCAAACACTCTGGAATTCCTCCCCAATAGAAACATCAATGATAAGGATTTTGTGTATTCTTGAATGAAAATGGACCTTCTTGAAAGCAAGACACAGCAAAGGTAGCTATTTTTATTTTAATATTAATGGATTGGACACACTAGGCTTAATAGCTATATTTAAATGAAGAAGAGTATGACAGCTAGACAGTAACAGACATCTGAAAAGTACTGTGCTCTAAAAAGAATGATGCATTTGAAAGGCATCAACTTGATAGGAGAAGCCAAAAGAAAGGGACTGCTGCATCATTTATAACATATTTGAAACTGCACAGCTGAATATGCAGTTTTGGATGGTTTGCACAGTCTGAGTGCAGATGGGATATCAGAGACTCAAAGGAGAAACAGAAATGCTAGAGTTCCTTTTTTTAAGTTGAGGAAAAGCAATCAGAGTTTGTCAGGCTGCAAAAATAACTGTTCAGAAGGAAAACAGAATAGTGCATAGTGGACTGCAAGATCAGCAAGATCCTAGAGACTGTGAAAAGGAAAAACAAAACCACATATTCTGAGAAAGGATTTTAAAAGTACAAGTTGAGTATATTTGTGTGAGAAAAAAAGAGGGAATTTGGGAAGCGTCATCATGCCTCTGAAAAGCAGTTATTTTGCAAAAGTCTTCAAAAGGGTATGTAGGTAAAGAGTATTTCCAGTCAACTTAGAGAATCAGAAATCTTTGTGAGGCTGGTCAAGATGCAGCTGCTTCCAGTCCATAGATACTACTTTGCGGTCAAATGCAACACTCACAAATAGGCAACTGAGGCTCCAATCCATGGCATATTGTGCAGAGACAACTGTATCTTTCTTGAAACAAAGAGGCAAATTTCAGGTCTTACAGTTGGGCATCATTCTTTGAAATTCTTTCTGCAAACAGATTACCTTCTCATTAAGGGGAACTCAGCCCACATCAGGGTTAGGGATGGTCTCACCTCACCTGAGGTGTCTGCAGTGCACACACCTACACCTGAGCTGGCCCACTGGGTCCCCTTCTGTGAAATGGAGAGGGAGAAAAAACTTTTGTAATTCAACCAATTCACTTATTTTGTGTGTCTGCACAGTGAATTTTTTCCTTGAATTGTCCATACCTCTCTGCCTGCTTGGACATTGAGGGAGGGTGGCTAGCTCAAGGATAAGCACATGAAGTCTGATAAATCTCCCTGAAGGTATCAATGACAGTGTTTGTTCTGTAGAAGCACCAAAGCCCAGAAAGTTTCAATCACCCTGCCTTCTCTGTTCTCATCTTACTGTCCCATACAAAGATGTTTTAAGGGAAACATTATATTATGTGTCTGACATTAAACTTGTTTTTATCCACTGAGAGAAAAAAATAGTATATCTATATAAAAAAATAATGATGGGTTAAACAGGCCATTTTCTGTGTCAATATATATTTACTAACAATGGAGACAGGGGATACCATTCTATTAATGAGATGATCATCACAGTCAAATTACTGTCCTTGTATTTCCTAGGAAGGTTAGATTTTTAGTTCAGAAAAACAGAGCTTTTTGTGCTTGGGAGGTCATAGCTGGACTGCTTCTTACAGGATGCTTTCCATTTTTCAGGGTAAAGTTGACAAGCAAGGATTTATTGTGCATCATTGGAAAAGGTGAGTTTTCCTTACATGAATGAATTGTTTCTGGTAACAGGGGATAATGAATTTCCACATAAAGAACAGATTCAGCCATTTTATAATCTATCATGTTTTTGAGAAAAATGGTTCTTTTTCCGTCCCAAGTAAGAATCTTGCAATTATCTTTTCTATGACTGACTGTCCCCAGGACTACATGAATTTTGAACATGCTGGGTAGAAAACTAGAACTGTCCTGTCATGTGCTAATCCTTTCAGCAAAGATATTTTTGTGACTATTACTGCCAGACATACAGACATACTATCATTCTGCAACGGTGTCCTTCATTGACCATGCATTTAGAAGTGTACAAGTGGGAAGGATGGACATCAGCTCTGTTGCTTCATTCTGAAAGGCTTGAAAAAGCTGTGCTGCAGATGAGTAAAAGCCCAGTCTGACAGGTAAAGTTGGTCTAGCAAACAGTTGTGGTGGTGTCAGGACCTACTGTATTCTTTGAGGGTTTTTCACAGCTTTTTCCCATTTGGGTGGGTGGCACTGGCCGTGTGCCTCAGGTCTCAGTTTGCATGTGGGCAGCAGGGCAGTCAGGGGGCTGGGCTGGGTTGTTGGGCAAGTACCAGGGAAAGGTGGAGCAGGCAGCTGGAGACAGCCCCACAGTAAAATTCACATAAAGTTGTGTAAAAACCCTAGGCAAGTCTGTGTAACACTGGTTAGAGGGATTCCTGCCAGTGTTTCTCCAATCTCCTCCTTCAAGGTCACCAGCACTAAAGTAGTGTGGCTTTGCTAGCTGACTTGAACACCTTACAATGGATAATTTTCAGACTTCTTGGACAAGCTGTTCCAGTCCTGATAAAAAATTAATGTCCAACCTGAACCTCCCATATCACACTCTGTGACTGTTGCTAATTTTTATATATCCTCTTACTGCTGTTGCTGAAAGGAGTTTCTATCTCTCCACTAAATTCTGCAGACTGCAGTTAGGTCTCTGTTTAACCTCCTCTGCACTGTACCAAACAATCCCAGATCCCTTAACATCTCCTTGTTGGAATTCTAGGTACTGACCACCTGTATAGCCATCCTTTGGCCTCTTTCCAGTTTCTCCACAGCCCTCTTGGTCTGGAAGACTCAAAACTGGACTGAGTTTTGCAAGGTGTGGTTTCACCAGGGCCAAGGAGATGAGGCTCCTTGCCTTTTTCCTGTTGGCCTTGCTCCTCCATGTAAACTCTGCTCTGCAGCTTGACTTATTTGTGAGGAGAGCACACTCTAGGTTGAGCCTCATGCCCATCATAACTCTTGGGTCCTGTTCAACAGTGAGCCAGTCTGTTTCCCATGTGTATTATGTTTGTAACAGTGGAGTTACTCTGCCCCAGATGGAGCACTTTGTATTTCTTGCTGAACTTCTTGAAATTTTTATTGGTCCTATCCCTGAATTTACCAAGGTCCCCTTAAATTAAATCTCTACTGCTTTGCATATCAAGTGCCTCCAATTTAACTTAATCCACAAATTTGCTGAGGCTTTGTTCTGCCTCATTGCCTGTGTAACTGATGAAGATAATCAACTCCTGACGTATTCCATCCATTCCATCCTGCCCACTGGGCACTGGGACTCTGCTTAGTGCTCTCTGATTCTGGCAGTCCAGCCCATTTTTAACACATCTAATAACCTGTCCATCCAGCCTGTGGTTTCGATCAGTCCCAACAAGCACTGTCCCCTGCAATGCGCAGGCAGGGCTTGGCAGACACAGCTGTGGACCATTCCCAAAAGGCCCTCTGGGCAGGAAAAAATTGCGTGCTAGTTGGACATGGCATTAGATATTCACATTTTAATTTGTTATTCAAAAGGAGAAACTGTCTCATAACATAATTAAGGCTGTAGTCAGGTCTTAATTAAGGGCAATTTTAAAGGAGGAAATTGTGTTTTTACTAAATATTGCATTCAAGCATGGAAGTCAAGAAGGTTCACATGAGATCAGACTAAAATTTTTCAGGGTTTCGCTGAAAAGAGTTTATTCTTCCCCATGAGCCTTTCCTGTAACTATTTAGGGCTTATTTCTCTAAAAAGGCCCAGAGTAAGGAGATATCAGCTATCTCTTTATGTTCCTTGATATGGATGTTTATAAATCTATTCTATACAGAAGGGATAATCTAACTGTTAAGAAGCTGCTGTTTCTCTCTCGAAAATGTTTCAGCATGCAGCAAACAATAACTAGCTTTAAATTTGAATGATAATCCAAGATACAACATTTTCTTTGGGAGGAAAAATTATGAAAGTATTTTGGTTTTAGTCTTCTCAATCATCTAAGGGGTTTTACCCACATTTTAATCTTAATTTTAATTTTTATCCATATTTAATTCAAATGAAGCCTCTAAAGAAATAATTATTTTTTCCTGAAGAAAATCAAATCCAACAACATTGACATTGGATGCTTAGACAGATTAACATTATACAGATCTTCTATAAAAAAAAATTGGCCTCACTGGAAGTGTACTTATTTACAAAAATCCAATTTCTGGCAATTTATATTTGCTTTCATGAACAAAGTACTATGTATTTTCTCTAACATTAACCATCTCAGATGTGTTGGTAGAGAGAATGGAGTGATGCTAACCAGAGAAGGACCTGGCTAGCCTAACTTCCCCATCAGTATCTTAGGAATCAGCATCTGGACATTTTGGCTCAGTCCCAAAAGGAAAGCAAAGATGCGAAATCATTGAAGTTTATGATAAAATTGTTATTGTATGTCTGCACAGCATCATGTCCAAAGAAGTTTGCTCTTAGCAGGGTCTTGCAGCAGAATTCTGATAACAAAAGATAATAATTCACTGGAAAGGAAGGAAAGCAGAAACGCAGAATTTGGGACTATGGGGTCTTTTTCTTGCTCTGCTGCACCAATGGAGGTGATTACCTACTGTGTGCATTTTTCAGGGGATAAAAGCTAATGGTTTTCAGATAAAGATATCTAAATTGTAAAGGGTAAGTAAGTTTTGAGTTGGGTAACAGCACATTCCAAAATACATGGATGCTTTGGGAGTGTCTGAGGGAGAGCTAGTGCATTTTAAATGAAAAGACTTTCATCACAAAACCTATCTTTTCAATGGCTGAAATGGTCACTAAACATTAGGACTTGCTTTGAAAGGGGGGTGTTTTTTACAAAGGAGTTCATCAAAGGACAGCTTGTACCTGTGCATTTTTGTCTCCAGTGTAAGAGATTCAATCCATAGCAGTTGCTCCAGTTTGGGTAAACTATCTGAAAGTGAATCAGTGCAAAAGCAGTGTACTCACAACTGCTCCAGGCTAAGCAGTCACATGGGAGTAGCTATTTTGGCATAACGATTCTGGAAAAAACTATCTGCAGAAAGATGTTTACTTGGGAGTAAGTATTCAAGCATGAAGTAGATGCTGTCCTTTACCTTCATAGCATACATTATTCTGGCTTAACTGCTAGATGTAGCTGGATACACTATAAAACTCTCATCCCAATATTGAATATAGGGTGGAGACACAGTAACAGGGTTAGGGAGAAAAGCAAAGCTTTCACTAAAACTGAGCTGCTTCATCAGGTGCATCATGTGGCTTGTCCTTAGCTCACACATCTGATGGTGAGTAACCCTTTGCAGTCCTTGTAGAGCCTCACCTTTGTTTTTAGTCACTGCATGATCCTGACTATTTCTGCTTTGAACTTTCTAGTGCTCTGGGCAGTAATATCATTCCCTTTATAAGTATGTGTTACAGCCTTAGGGTAGAGCTCCAAAGTGTTTTTCACATCTTCAGAGTAGCCAATAAAAGTGTTTGGGATTTTTTTTTTTTGCTTTTTTTATCTTGCCTTTTTAAAATCCCAAACCAAAGCATACCACAGTCCCTTCTCATCCTTTATAGTTCTGTTGTGAGGGAAGAGGAATTGTGATGCTCAGAAAACTTCACCATGGGTGAGAGTAGGTTTGAAATTAGTAGGAACACTCACTTTAACCCCTATAATCTTTTAAATAATTTAGCCTCTGTGTTCAAGGAATATCCATATTCCATACACTGCAGATCCTACATGGCTCATTGCTTTTTAGCCTGAGAATGAAAATGGCCCCACTAATAGAAAGTTATATTAATTTTATTAGATTGTTATTCAAGAGCATTAGAAGATATTAATGTCTTTTTATAGTTCTGTTTTTAAGACACTTTCTCTTTTATGTAAAAAGGATCATTAATACTAAGAGAACAGTTCTGTTTTCTTGTGCATGTTATTAAACATGTCATAATATTTCAGGTGTATTACACAGAACATTGAAATGAAAGACCTCACCTTTCAAAGCTCTTTGTACCCACATCATTATGCATGTCCAAATTTTATAATCTTGCTTACAATAAATATGAATTGAAAATATTATTCTGGAAGCTGCACAGTTAAGAATAATGGAGTAGTTTACATAGCAATATACTGCTTGCCAGGAATAAGGATACCTGCACTAGTCCCTGTGTGTTAGTGATAAAATAAAATAGGAATACTAATGTATACTTATGCTAAAATAAAATGTGCCACCAGACATTATGCATCACAGGATATAAGCCTGTTTTCCACTCTTCCAGACTGCTGTTAACCTCATCTTATGGGACTAGCACATTTCTCCTCATCTTTCCTTGCATTTACAACAGAGGTCATACTCTATTACATTGTTCAT
This sequence comes from Alethe castanea, assembly GCA_024734035.1. Classification (NCBI taxonomy): domain Eukaryota; kingdom Metazoa; phylum Chordata; class Aves; order Passeriformes; family Muscicapidae; genus Alethe; species Alethe castanea. The sequence continues at coordinate 35,623,129 of JANRGV010000051.1, read as the reverse complement.
TCAAGCAAGGGTGGTAGAAGTCAGAGGTACTTAGGGCTAGGAAGGGATCTAAACAGAGGTAAGTGGACATTATGGTCAAAACATCCCGCTCAAGGCACACATCACTCCTCTACTTGAAAAAAGAACCATAATTGGCAGCCCTTCTTATAATGGACTGTTTTCATTCTGCCTTCAGCTACAGAGACATTAATTTGCTAAAGCTGCAGTGATTCAACAGAGCTTTGCACTTAGGTGAGGCTGAAGTACTCTAGAGGCCGTGATCCCCAGGAAGCATATTGCCTCTCTCCATTTTCCCTTCTTAGGCATGCAGAAGTCATAGGCATATTATTATCCCTTTATTCCCTCCCCACCACTCTCTTCTTCTCATACTGCCTTGAAGTCTGTTCCAGTCCTGTGATGCATTCAGCAGGTCTCTGTAAAGGTCCATATGTCGTCACCAGGAGACCCAATTGTCCTCTGGCTTGGGAGAACTGTGCTTTAGTAAACCCCTAAAAGATGCAGGTTTTTTGAAACTGTGCCCCAGGAACCTGTGAAGAGACCTGTGTGTGACTCACCCCTCAGAAAGAAATAGATCTGGTGGTTAAAGAGAAACATGGTTTGTGGAGACAACCCTGCTATAGCAAGAACAGTCAGAATGGGACTGCAGTGAGAAATGGGAGCTGATACCTCATAGAAAACTGATTGTTAGTCCTTCCTGTAGCTAAGGTCAAAACCACAACCTGATTCATCAAGGCAATCAGTAGAAAGGCTTTTTTTCCCTGGTTTGATGTATTTTAATTCAACAGTAGAGGCTTAAATCCTGGTTTGTTATGAGTCATCCCCACATTCTCCTTCTCCTTGTTCAATGCAATTGCCTCCCTGCAGTAGTCCCTCCCTACCCAGCCAGCCTGGAAGCACAGCACCCCACACCTGTGTAGTGTGGGGGCACAGCCCAAACACCCTGTGCAGCAGCTGAGAAGCCTTTCCCAGCTCCTTTAGCCATGTACGTGGTATTTCAGCACAGCTGTGTGCATTTGGCTCTTTTCCTCCAGGTGAGTGGGTTTTTGTACATGATCAGGAGGTGACTTGACCTTTGATAAAGAGATCTGAGCGTTGTGTTTGCCAGAGGGACACAGGGTGACACACATGGTATTTTTACTCTGTGCTATGTCTGGTTTCTTTCTGTCCATGTGTACATAAAAGAAGGGGAACTCATGGATTTGACGGATGTGCTTGATAATTCTTTTCAGCCAGCACACGCCAATGTAGATATGTATTAAAAATAAACAACACCCCTCTCTCCAGCCCCCACTGGTAAACACACCCCCATGTCTGCATTGTTCCCATTGCCAAGCCCAGGTGCTTCCATGGTGCTGGCAGTCTGTGCAGGAGGAGGCATCACACCCCAGCTTTCTTTTGTCACAGGTTCATGGCCTGCAGATACTGCTGGCAGGTTCTCAGGGTTCGGATCAGCTTTCTTTTAGGCACTGGAAACAGCAGCAGCTGCTGAGTGCTGAGCATTGCTGATAAAATCATCAAACTTGCTAGCATTTTGGTAAATATTGCTCTTGGTGGAGACAATCAAGCACAGAGAGAGAAACCCATTTTGCAGAGGCAATCCGTCCTCTCCAGCAGAGAGCACGGAAGGCAGCCATGCAGTGGGCTGGATACTAGAAGGGCTTTTGGGAAGCCCTGCTCAGGGAATGGACTACAGACAGTGTGAGCCCCAGGGTGAGCCACCAAGCATCCTTTTGTCAGGAGTCAATACATCCCTGATGGACACCTTCATGTCTCAAGCCACAATTGTGTCATGAACACCAAGGGGAGCTGAGGGCCAACAGGACCCACGTTTAAAAGAGGGCAGTAAAGAAAGAGTGTTGGACACAAGGAAAAGAAAACAAGTAAGGCCTGGGAAAGAAAAAGGAATGTGTAGGGAAATGGAGATAAGGATCCAAGCAGCCATATCAACTTTTACTTCTATCCCCTCAGTGACATGCCCTGCCTCTTTACCAGCCTTTTTTTCTTCATTTTGGCTCTTCAAAGAACTTTAGCTAGGGCGTCATCAAACGGGATGAAATAAACTTATCCAACACAAATTTGATGTGAATAAGCAGACACTTCTTATTTGGGGCCACTGGGACACAAGGCATAACTCCTCTGAAATGTGTCCCACTCAACAAACAAAACCTACCCCTTTTATATACTTTTTCTGCTAAAGTATTGTTACATAAGTTCTTATACATAATATACATACTATGACTGCTCTTAAATTTAAACTTTACACTGATTGGTTCTAATAATTAGTAAGTTCATCAATATTCATATCCTAAAACACTCATTGGCTATTTCTACTGAGGTCTACTGACTGGAATCCTTGATATTAAAATCAAGATGGGAAGGGTTGGGTTTCCAAGGGGCATAACTGGTGAGCGTGATTGTCTCCACAGTTTCTTGACTGAAACATAAGGGTCCAGTAACTTCTTGGTGAGGTTTCTATGGTTACACAGCACTCCAGGTATTTCTATTCCTTATACTTCACAATTTTCTACTTATAAACATAGCTAACCCTTTAATATGATTTAATTGATTATTTGATCAAAATATTCACAAGGAAATTAGGAAATCATGGTTGAATCCATTAGTGAAACCTTCCAGGGGAAGGTTTTCCCTTTATGTTTTTCATACATTTTGATATCAAAAGAAAGCCTTCACCAGAAGATTAAAGTGTTAGTTTAATGACATAAGAAGGGAGTCCTGTTGGAAAATAGAATTTGATAAGGAACTGATGCTCTTACAAGCCTGTGAGCTGCTGACAACAGTATTGCTTAAGGCACTTCTATAAACCATGTGCTGTCCATGGCAGACATACTATTAAAAGATAAAATTCTCACTTACCTGATGAACTGGACTAGAAGTCTATCTAAAAAGACAGGCTTCTAAGACTTTGCATTAAAAGTTAACTGCAATTTTCCACTCCTCGAGCCCAGGTGGGGAAAAAAAAAAAAAAAAGGAAAGACAAAGTTCAGCATTTATTCCTTGCACCCAGATATTGTCCCTAAATGTAACAATTCCAGAGCTCTGCTCAAAAAGGAATATTGGGAAGCCTGGCTTGGAGCCATTCATGGAAGCCCTGCACAAGTAGTGAAGTACCACAGCCTTTTTCCATAAAAAATTACTTATGAGGATGAAGTTTCTACTGTGAGGGACCCACAGGGCTTCTCTCTTGACCCAAGTGAAGCAGCTTATCTACTCTTTCCTGTTGAGGACTCCTTTGTCAAGGAGTCTCATAGTTAGAAGCCCACCTGTGCTGTGGGCAGACTGTTTTTGCTTAGTTCTTCATGCATAAGCCATGCCCTGAGGCAGTAGCAAACATCTGTACTCCTTACTCAGCACAGGCAGCACAGGCAGGAGTACTTAGCATTTGGCTCTTCACCTTGGGTTAGTTTCTTCTACTGGCTGAGATGGATCACTAAGTGCCTGTGATCCATCCATATCCTGCTTAGGACCTCTCAGCCTGTGCATACTTGGTGGTCCTCCATGCCTATGGCTCTCTTTTGCTTTTGCAATGAGTCTTGGAAATGCATTTGGGCAACACACCAAACCAGCTTTGTGTTGTGATATGAATGAGGATTTGACTGTTCATTGTATGAAAATTGCATTCATAGCATAAAGTCCAAGCTGTCAGGACAGACCATAGGCAATGTATTAAAAGTGATATATTTTTCTGTTTCCAGATGGAGGGAATGAATTTCTCATTATTTCAGGTTCCCCCAAGAAACAGGAAAGACAAATGTCATTTACAGTAATAACAGGGATTTAATAAAGGAGTAAACAAAATGCTTATTTTTTTCTTTGAGGAGTAATTTCATCCTGACAGAGTGCCTAAACTGGTATTCTGGGAGATCCTTTCCTTATCTATCATAAACAGCGTTAATCTATGTATGTCTGTGTCTTTTTGTCTGCTGCCAGCACTCCATGTGCTATGCACTTGAAGGTAGGGCTGTGTCTTGAACCAACTGCCTGTCTGTTACAGACACCTCTGGAGAGAAGTTTCTCCATTCAGAAGTGTCATTGTAGTACATTTATTTTTCTGCCCACCCTGTTATTTAACAGACCTTTAGCAATAGTAACTGCCCAATGCAGATTTACTGTTTGACTGGCCATGATCTGGCCGTGAGTGAGTGGTGATGACTAAGTGTCCATTTCCAAGGAAAATGCACAAATTCATTCCAAGAGACCTGAGATTGTCATTCTGAAAATGGCACACATAAAGACTCTTAGGCTCCTGAAATATTTTGCTCCTTTCCCTGCAATGGCCCCTTAGATACTCTCCAATAACCTCTCATTTTCACAAGGGTGATTATCAGTGTACAAACAGGAGCTGCAGTTTGTGCATATTGCTGTGAAAATAAGGCACAGTTCTCTTTTTCTCTGAGCCTTGATAGCTATGGCAGATCAGGATACCAACAAAATCCTATGGGAATTTTACATCTCCTTATTATTACATGTGTAGTAGTGCAGTCAATCACAGCATTATCTTCATATATAGGCAATAGCCTGGAAATGCCATCTACTCAAACAGAGACCCCACAAGTTTTACTGGAGGGTTTTCTGCAATGTGGCAGTTTGCTTTGGTTTGGATCCCAGTGTTTTTCTGTTTCTGTCTCTTTCTTGTTGTCCAGTGTGTGTAGCAAGGAATTGGTATCTAGAGTTACCAGTAGTTTTCTGTAACATCCTGCACTAAGAGGGCTTTTTTTTTTTTTTTCCCCTACTGGAGTCATCCTGAGTTAGTGGAGGGCATTTAGCTTTAATGTTTTCCAGGTCACAGAATCTGTTCATTTAGTAAAAGTGACTGCTTTCCACATTTGTTGGGTTACTTTGTGCAGCAGGTGAAACGTCTCTGAGTCATTCATACCTTTTAAGATACAATATATTTAGACAGTATCTTTCAAACAAGTCTTGGCAGTCTCCTAGCAGTACAGTTGTAGAGGAGCCAAAATAGTCAGTGTGCTTTGATATTTTTTGTGTTTTATTTGTCCTATACTTAGCTGTTCCATAGCATAGTTTAGGCCTTAGGGTCAGGTGATCTGTACCTGAAAGAAAATACATCCCTCTTAGCCTTCTGCCTGAGCCTCTGTGCAGCAAGACTAAATCCAGGTTATTTAATACTCTGCTGTGGGTGTGCAATCGTGCCCTCCTGCTGTCCAACTCGACCTGTGCCTGGCTGATGTTGTCCAAGTACCTTGTGAAAGTTTCTGCCTCTTCCTCTTACCTCATAACGAAATAGAGCAACAAGTCTTACATTTAGAACTCCTTACTCCCCATGTTATTTCAAGTTGGTGCAAGTCATCATCATTTTTATTAAATCTAGAATAGAAACTGATTTACTGGCATGGTTATTTTTCTCCCCCTGCTTTCCCACTCCTTTCTGCCTTCTTCCCTGCTTGCCATCCCACCCAACACACTTCTGACATAAAGCTGACAGTCTTCTCTCACTACATATACAGCATTCTTCCATTAAGCGCTTCCTGAAAGTAAGTTTTTGTTTCCTCTTAGCAGTTTCCTTAGAGAGAGATGGGGATGAGATGGATGTGCAAGCACCACCTAAGAGAAGAAATGAGAATTTTGTTTCATGTGTCTCATTATGGTAGTGACAGCATTAGTCTTTGAGGAACTAAAATGGCACGTGTGTGTTTCTGTTCAGTCATGAGCCTATCCTGCTATACTGTGAAACTCCTAGTTTTACATCTATGAGTCAATAATCACCTGTTGTGTCTCAATTCTGAATGACATATCTGCACATTTGCTCTTTCTTCCTTTCCCCCCTCACAAGTACTGCAGAAGCACAAGCATGTATTAACAATGTCAGCTTCAGTTCAGTTTTTCAGCTGTCTCTGTCAAACATTTTGGAATTAGGTTTCATATTCTTTAAAAAAATTAGCAATTGCTGAAGCTCGTCTGTTTCTAATCAAAGAAGGATGATGAGGTAACTCAGTGGTCTCATTTAATGAATTTCTCATAAACAAACATGAAAAAGAAAGATTCTGGCTTTGTTTTTAAATAAGCAGGATCCACTGACGCAAAGTCTTTAAGCACCCTTATGTTTTAGAATATAGAGTACTGCCAGGAGAAAAAAACAATGAAGTGCATCCCTGCCTCCAGGTAGTGTTTGCATTTAATGATTCATCTACTTAAATGTCAAAGCAGATGCTTGAAATCAGACTCTACTTGAATGTGGAGGAGTGGCCTTCTTGTACCCATCACCAGTAGCACAGTGACTAGATTTGGTATTTGGTTGCAGTGTGTAAAATGTAACATTTTATTCTTGTATTTTATTTAATCCTTTTATTTCTCTTAATGTGGAACTTAAGGGGCCTCACAGAGAAATATTTTTGTCCTAGAGAGCAAAGGAATCAGAAGTTTGTGCTGAATCCACACTTTTAGGAAAAGCTTGAAGTGAGATTATAGACAAGTGGCCTCCTAAATAATAATGGACTTTTTTAAAAGAAATCCTCAGGTTTAAATTTAATTTTTTTTCTTGTTGAATGACCATAGGCACTTAGCACTTGACACTCATATATGAGACATAAGACAAAGGTGTGAGATTGCAGTTAATTTTGTTCTTATTTATAAAGAACTGTTGTCTATAAATAACATTTATTTCAGGTTTAACTTTGTACTTCTTGGAAAAAACTTATCTGACATTCAGCAATAGCTTAAACATCATTATTGGTTGCTGACAGACACTTGCATTCATGGAACACAGAGCAGACTTGCTCCCTCAGGAGTGGCTAGGGAGGAAATACACATGCTTTTCTTCTCCCCTTGACCCATCTGTTAACAAGAAAAGTGTAGAAGGGAAGTAGGAGCTGTTTCCAGACCTAAATACCAGTGGTACCTAACTTAGCTATTGCACTGTTCAAAACTCCAGAGTGCCAAAGGAAGGCACTTAGCTGCCCAGTACACTCACTGAAAACATTCTGGTACTTCTCAAGGGTGAGTCAAAGCATCCTCTCCACTGACTTAAGAAGGTGCCTCAGTATTTTATACTTCTACAGACTGGTTCACAACATCTTGACATTGAGAAACAAAAATAGCAAGAAACAAGAACCAAGATAAACTAACCACCAAGTATGCCTTAAAACAGGCTTGAACTGGAGATGATTTATGGGCATTGCTGACTGCAACGGAACCAATGAGACCTTCTAGAGATTGTTAACAGAAGAGGCAAAGAAAGGTGCAATGATGCAGTTGTCTAAGAAGCAGAATTGTCCCCAGTACTGTCTGAGTCCTGGGGAACCCCACTTGTGACCAGCTGGATGTAACTCCATTCACCGCCACTCTCTGGGCTCCAACAGCCAGCCAGACTTTACCCAGCAAAGAGTGCACCTCTCCAAGCCATGAGCAGCCAATTTCTCCAGGAGAATGCTGCTGGAGACATTTTCAAAGGCTTTAATAAAGCCTAGGTAGACAGCACCCAACCTCATTCTCTGGGCAGGTCAGGCTGTCACAGAAGGAAGGAGATCAGATTGGTTTGCTGCACAGGATGCGTGAAAGTCCCACTCCATGCAAAAATATAATCTGTTCCCAGGGACTGAGACTGCCACTCACAGTGTGAAGGCTAGAAACACAATATGCACTGGTTTGATGTCATAGCTATGAATTATGAATATTTCTTAGTCATCGCCTCCAGATTGGAATGCTAGTAAGGAAGTGCAATTTGTCCTATTCATTTACTGTGGGTGTTAATACAGAAAGGCCTTTCAACACATTTTTAGCTATCAATGCAGAGAAGATTTTCCTCTATAAGCAGAAATCTTTAAAATTCCTTACTATGCCTTAAGCAGCTATTATGATGGTTTTAGGTTCTTTAAAAAAAAAACAATCATTTTGGCTGCTTGTGTTTAGGATGCCTCACTTTAAGTCTGTTTTTTTGAGCTCTCAGCATGGGCTGAAAGCCTTTGTAACCACACTGTGCCTCAGACATAGCTTCAGAAAGTCTGAAGAACAACCTGCACACACATTTTTCTGGCCACATGGGTAACTATTAGACAGGTACTAATGGGCTCATGGTATTAAGCAGCAAGCCCCCAAGCTTGGGGTGGGAGGGTTGAGTTTGTGTGGGTTTTTTGGTTTTTTTCCATTAGCAGTGAAATTTATTTGCATGCAGTTTTAACTAGCCTGTTCTCTAAAGGCACGTTATTCCAAATCCTGATGTACATGCATGTTTACATGTACATATGGATATGTGGATGTAGATGTGGATACAGATAACACATGCAGGTGCTATCAGTACAGCTTCCAGTAAGTTGTATCTGATCCTTTTTCCCTGAATAAGAAAAGCTTCAGCAGGCCAGGCTCCTCTGCTGAGTGCCTGGTTCAGATCCACCTTACTGTGTATCTGTGGTTAAGCAGCCTGATGTTCCTTTCTTCCTTCAAAATCCCTTCCCTTTGCACAAGTGCACATAGCTGACATCCAGCCCCCTCAATGACCTGATGTTTCAGCAGCTCTGACAGCTGCACTTGAATCCATTTAGTCAGTGAAAGCTGTAATTTATTCTGGCAGCATGCCAGCCAGGTCAGTCACACCCAGGAACTGCATGTCTGAACTTCAGATGAACCTTTCCCAAGAACATGATGGCAGATGAAGGCAGTAATGGAAATTAATGTAAATGAACACCAGTGCAATCAGTTTTACAGGGCCTAATAGTCAGATCAGAGCTGATCACCCAGACAGTTGTTAAACACCTTAAAACACAGTTGAACACTGAGAGTATCAGCCTCTAATTACAAAAGCATGGTTCAAAAATAGGGTCGGGATTTCAACTGTAGTAATGTAATTAATCTTGTGAGAGACAAATGTCATCTGACAGAAGGTAACCTGAAGTTTGGACCACTCAGCTAAATCAAAAGGCTGGTGCTTCTTGAAGAGAAATTGATACAAATTAAGTGATTATTGCCAACTTACATTATAAAGGACTACTGAGATTTGTATTCCATAGCATAGCAAATTTAGAATGTAGGAACACAGGGTGACACTAACAGGCCATATGTCCTGTCTCTGAAGGTGACTAGCACAAGATGCTTAGAGAAAGAACATAAGAAAGAGAATAACTCAAAGTATGTAGCGATCCTTGCTAGTAAAGAGGGCTGGAGAACTCTCCTAGGAAATACCTGAACCAGAGGTTTCCTTTAAATAATTTCAGTTGAAGAGCCATCAAGGGATCTGTGAAACATTTGCTTTATAAACTTCATATGATTCTATCTTAAGCACTATTTACATTTTGGACTCCTTAACGTTTTTAAACAAATGTTTCTCAAGTTAAGTCTACATAAATAAAGTATTGCTTTCCATTTGTGTCAAAGTCATTGCTTAAGAATTTCATGGAGTCTCTCTAATTCTGTATTAGGAAAAGAAGATTGTTTCCTAGGCATGTTCTCTGTTCAAGTGTTCAATGTTTCCCGTACTTCCAGGTCTTTTTCATAAAACATTTTGATATTTCTCTCTAAGATGTAGTATCTTAATACATGTTTTCCTGTATGGTGGAAATAGTGCTATTGCTGTCCTTTTCTACCCTTTCTGCAGTTCAGCTATACCCTATGTGAGATAGAATACAAAAAAAAATACACAAAATTAAATATAATGGTGCTTTATTGATTCAGAAAGAGGTATATTTTCACCGGTATTCTCAAATACTTTCCTTATAATTCCCAAATACTTTCCTTATAATTCCCAATACAAATTGCTTTTGAGCAATGTCTAAGCATTAAGCTGAAGTTTTCAGAATTTCTTCTGAAATTTTCTATAATGACTGCTGACAACTCCTATATTCTTTTTTTGAATAAAAATGCATCATTAGAACCCACTATACACAATTAGAGTGATTTTTTGTAATGTGGAGTACCAATCATTTATCAACATAAAATTTAATCTAACATTTCTGAAAGTGTTTGTAGTCATCTTAAGTTATAACTATCACAAATAATTTTATAATTATTTGCACACTTTGGTACAACACTTTGGAGAATAATTTGTGAATATATTGAACTACCCAGATTCTATCACAGAGCTTCCTGAAATTATTCTTGTAACGCTGTGATATTAAAACTGATGGCTTCCTATCTTTTATTTCTGATGTTTCAACCAGATTTTCCTCCTGAGGGATCTCTGATTTTGTACATTAGCCTAATTTCTTCAATGATTTTTTCCTTGTACCATGACATCAGAAGTTTTTTAAAGACACTAAGTACACCATGTTTACCAGACATCAATTACAACATCCTCATTGACCTCTCCAAAGAATTCAAGTAGATTTGTGGCAGATTACTTCTACCAATCTCTGTCACTGTTTTGAGTTATTTGCTTTGTGCAGTGGTCAATCTTATGGGTCTGTTTTTACCTGGAGCTACCTATAAAATTTGGCATCATACTTGCTGTCTTCCATTTCCCTGGTGTTTTATTATCTAAAGCAATAAGTTCTTCACTTAGAAGTGCAGAAAATCTGAAACTGTAGAACTCCTGGGGAAATCCCAGGAAATTCAGATATCAATTCACAGTGGGGCAATCATGGCCAGCTACAAAACACACATACCTTTATAGGAAACAAATTTTCACTTATGACCATATCTAGGGCCATGAGAAATCACTTCAAGAAATCTGAGATGTTGAAAGTCCTGATTAAATGTGCAGTTTCACCCCATGGTTTGCTTTGCATGTTTTCAGTAAAATGGTACAAAGGAACTTCAGTTTTAATCCATGTTCCTCTTAGTATTTTGTTCCTGAGTTCTTCTTGTAAATAGATTGAGCCAGATATTTGAGAGTTAAGTATTTCCATACTGAACAAAATTCTAATTATCCCTTTTACTATAAGTACTTCATTTATTTGGGGAGACAATGGTATGTAACTTAGCAAAAGGGCAGCAAAATTATTGCAATATTAATAAAAATGCATCACAACAGTTGTGGAATAAACTATTAGGCTTTAAATCAGAGAAGTAATTATAGGCCTATTATCCAATATGGCTACATCTGCTCTGTGTATTTATACACACAATTGCTTTCACATATAAACCAGGAGGATTAGAATGAAATAAAATCCATGAAAGAAACTATTTATCCAGGGAGCTGGAGTAAAAGCAAAGATTTAATTTCCATACCAAGAAAAATTGAACCAAGCAGATGTTCAGTTATTTTGGATCCTTGTTCTTGCTTGACAATGATTAAAGATATTAAGAGCACCAAAATGACATGTCAAGATAATAAACAAGGTTTTCTTGGTGATCAGCATCTGTCATCAGAACTCTTACTGCTCTCAGAAGTATTTCTCTACTTACCAGAAATTGCTCTTTCCAATAAAGATTGCATTATATTCTCAGTTTCACATACTTTCTTTCTTCTTTTTCCCCTGAATATTGAACTATTGCATTGCAAAACTCTAGAGATCGAAAGAGGAAAATGAGAAAAATGATTGGTAATAAGGGATCTTACAAACTGCCCATTTTGACTGAATGAAAATCCAAAGCCCATGTGTGCAAAATGTTTATAGGCTTTCAGGAAATCACTACCAATACAGCTATGAAGCCCACGTTGGTCTGGCATCCAAGTTCCTGCATTTCTGTCATGGCCATGCACAAACATTTCTGCCATGCTTCTCTTCTCCAATATTCAATTGCATTCTAACCTAAATCACAAATTATGTTTTCAAATGCCACTTATTTACTGCTCACATTGCACTTTGCATTGAGATAGTTTCTGTGAGCACTGGAGGGTCCTTTAGCTACTCTAATCTGCTTTCAGAAAAAGTGAAAAACCCCCAAACAACAGTAATTTTTTTGAGAACTAAAATTTTTATATTGCAGCCAGGAACTGGGAGAGGGAAAAAGATGAAAAGCGCCTCTACGCCCAGCGGCAGTTCCATAATCAGCCCCACTGCAGAGCTATCCAGCTTTTGCTTGCACTGCATTCACAGGACAGAGGAATTGCCACCCCATGCTTTAGGAAATAATCCAACATACTCATCCAGAATAACAAGACACATGATCTCCTCAGGCAAAAAGAGCATTGAGAGGAGGAATGCCTCTGCTTATCACAGTCACCACAGGCGTGCTGGCTCCTGATAGCCCCATCTTATCACGTCCAGAGCAGCATCTCCCAGGCAATTTGCTCCTCTCTGTGCTCAGACAATCTAAGTAGCTTAGCTTTGAAAATAGTTTATAGGACAAAAGCAGGTGTCCTGGGATCCTGTCCTGGCAGAAAGCCATGCTATAATTGACACCATAAGTCTGAAGACGAGAAGAATCCTCTTGGTGTGAGCAACAGAAATGACATTGCAATAGGTGGTGGTGCAGAGGCTGTTCATTAGATGGACCTGCACAAATGGAAGCATGTGGGAGGGACCCAGGCATCAGGATGCAAAGGAGAGGGCATATCCAGGCAGCTGCCCACTGAGACAGCTTCCAGTTCAGCATTGGATCCACACCAGTGCCAGCATCGGACCCACACCAGTGCCAGCATCACTACCCTGGTTGGTACAGAGCAGCCCCCACTACTGTGACTCACCCAGGTCATAGCCAGAATCTTCAGCTAGCCAAAACACTGCAGAGAAAACTGCTGCTTCAACTTGACTCTTGTTTCATCCTTGAGCCTTATTTGAAAGCTGCACTTTCATACACAGCCTTTATGGTTTCCCTGAGCTACTTTTTCCATGCGTCTTGTTGTACTTTGTTTATATATTCTTCTGCCTCCTCATCCAGACAAGAAAGCAAAGGTTAGAAAAAGGACAACAATTCAAGTAGGCATTGATGCAAGGACCAGCCTTTCAGGGTAAAAAATAAATAAAAATATTGATACAGGAAGAACAAAAAGCCCCAAGTAAGCATGGAGATATCTTGACTGCTAGACAGAATGGACAGAACACCTTCTGCCTTGCTGCTCCCCTGGCTGGTGGAGACTTGCTGTTTGCCTGCCAGGTTGCTCAGTGCTCTAGCTAGGAAGGCAGGAAAACATGACAGCTCAGTGACTTGCACCTTTCCTGACAAATAAGGGAAGGAGTACAATCTGCTCATCTTTGGCCTTTGATGTGATTCTATTACATGGAGGAGAATTCAGAAGAGCCCAAAATCAATGGGGAGAAGGACAGATACTTTTAATTGCCATTAAAGCAGCTAAGCAACAAACAACATTTCATGGGAGATGTTGTTTTGCCTGGGTAAATTTGAGATTATTAAATCAATGTATATTATTTCAGTGTTGTCTATCCCATACTAGGAACTTGACCACACTTTTGTAGGAGTTTTAAATTACTACACATTGCTTCCCAACAGGAAAGGGATGTTGACAACATGGAAGACAATGTTGACATGTTTACAGTCCGTTATAGAGCATTAACTTAAAATGCACAGCTTGGATTTTGTTCAGTTTCTCAGCACCATCACAGAACAAGGATGGGTATCTTTGCATTATCTGCAAGCCTTCAAATGCTTATCAAGATGTACATACTAAAAGATCTCCTTCCAAATCCTGAAAACTTGTACTAACACTGAGTTGTTCGAGATGCACAACCCTGAAATTCAGTGAAACATATATCCCTAACTTGCTGCAGCCCTATGCAAACTCGGTCATGGATTTCTGCTGTTGAAGACCAGGAGGCTGTGACAGTGTCTTTGTGAGCATCACATAGCAGTTACCACAGCAGTCCTGTGGGATGCAGCAGGAGCACCCAACACAGCGGTTTTCCCTATAATAAATCTCAAGATGTCAGTGCTCTATTACCACAACTAATTCTAATTTGATGACCTAGCTGAAAGCCCTGAAAGCTCCTACAGCTGTTGTCTTGTGTGCTGCCAAAAGTGAATCCATTATCCTTTCTAATATATCTGTGCAGGAACATGGAAGATCCCTTTCAGTTATCTAAAACATATGTAGTTTGAGCTTCTAGTGAGTGCTTTTGACAATTTGAAGTTTTTATCTTTTGCTTACTTTCTCTAAGCAATGAGTAATTCTCCTTCGCATGATAAAATCTATTGTCCCCTAAAATTAGTCCCCTGTGAAGAAACCACGTCAAAGCAGTGATCTAATGTCAAAAACACCTCTGGCTCTTGAAATCAGAGCAAACAAGAGAGAAGAAAAATTAAAAACACCTTCATTGGCAATTTGGAAGAGAATTTATTTCTTCCTACAGGGTATATGATGAGTAATTCCTTTGCAAATGCTAAATTCCCTCAGAAAGTGTTCTGGAGAAATATTGTTGAAGTCTCATGCTTTCAGTATTGCAGCCAAAAAAATGAAAGTCCCTTGATTAAAAATATGATTTTAGAAAGAAAATAAGCAGGTGGTAAAATAAGAAATAAATATCGAAAATTTAGGATTTGTGCTTATAAATCACCCATCTCTCCCCCAGTGGTTCCTAGCAAAGTTCAGCTGCAGACTTGGTTGACCAGGGCAGGAGTGCTGCCATGGTGCTCACAAGGCAGACACACTCCAGGTTTCCAGACAGGATCTGCTCAACACCAAGGGGAATTTTGTATCTCTTGGACTTTTAATTTATTCTCTACATGAATATTTTTTTCCTTTTTTTAGATCAAAGAAAGGATTAATTCTGACCACATGGACTGGCTTTTTGTTTACCACAAACCAAACAACTTTCCTGTACTGGGTGTACTCGGTCAGTTCTGTAACTTCAACCTGAATGATAGCTTATCTTTCAGAGATACAGATGGAGTCCTGTTAAGGAATAGACAGATTTAAGATCAGAGTGATCTAAAGACATCCAGTGTTGGGCACTCAATCCAAGCTCTAAGTGAGTAATTTCTTGATGTCAGTTCACTGCCTTGCTACAGAACTAGCCTGAGACAGACAAAGCTTTGTTTTCTCTACAAATTTTTAACAATCTTTTCATAGCTAAACAAGTAAGACACTGCAAAGTTGAAATCTAAATTCTTACTTCAGTTTTTCAGATTTTCTGAATGCTTTCCAGCTTCTCAGCATTCCTTTTTATGATTTGAATGAGTCTTAGTATAGCTGGAAATATCACCTACCTACTATCAGTCTTACGCAGCCAGATTGCTTCTCAGCCATAGATCAAACTCCCACCATCACACTTAAAGCACTTATTCAAAGGATTGTCTACTACACTATTCCTGAGTTTAGTTCACTGAGACACAATAACAACTCACAGCTACAAAAAAGTCATGCTCAAACATATTTAAGGAGGGAGCTGCAAGGGTTAAACACATGAGAAGAGACAATAAGGAAGCATGTGGAAGGAGACATTGGGAAAATGGCTGGAAATACTCTTGGAAAGAGGTGCTCCATGCCAGAGAAGGCACACCCAAGGGGACTGCAGCTGTGGGTGACCCATGCTGGGGTATGATCCCCTCTGAGGAATTGTAGCCATGGGCTACTCACACAAGGGCAAGGACAACCTTGAGGGACTGCATCCTGTAAAACAGCTTTTCCCCTGGCTTTTTGTGCAATTTGCTGTGGTTTTATCTTCTTCTCTTACCCTGCTATCTAAATCAAAATCAACAGTTATTGCTAAAAAGCAATGAATTATATTAAATAAAATTCCTCAAGTAGAGACTGCTTTGAACATCACAACCTCTTGTGCACCACCAGCAGTTCTCTGTGTTCTCTGGACTCCTGTCTGGGGAGCGCTGCTCCCACACCTACCCACGTCCAGCCCAAGGGAACAACATGACAGGGGCTCTAGTTCCTTTGAAGAGGGTGACAAAACCACAGCCTCCAACACTCCAACTCACCAGATCTTTGGGTACTTTTAGAGGGGAATTATTATGTTCCTCTGAACGTATTTCAGTTTGCTATTACTCATAAGTAATTTTTCATTACATAGCTCAAATTTATCACTGAACATACCAATCAAAGGGATTTGATTGCCTCTGGCCTAGGAGAAATGAGACCATTTTCCAAAATGAGAGGGCTGTACAGCACAGACAAAGCCAGGCACTCAGCAGTGTTACAGTGCTGTGTTTTCCTGCAATCTTAGAGCACTGCTGCTCTCCTGGCACCTCTCTCTCTGACTCTGCTGTGTGCTGAAGAAATCCTGCATCTCTGGGTATGAACTTGGTTCACAATGGTAGACCAGTGGAAAACACAACAATCCTAAACATTTTCAGTTTTTTTAGGGATGGAAGGAGGAAAAGTGGGTTTCTGGCCAACCTGGCTAATCCTGAGTGCTGACTAGGTCTCCCTACCTGACCAGCTGCACTGATGCACAGCTCTAGTGCTGCTGGTTCCACCAGGCTACGTGGGGGTGCATTCAAAAACAGACAGTAGGGCAGCATGTGATAGCAAAACTTTGAAATGGAAAAAGGCTTTGATCAGAGCATTGTCTTCTTGCTCCAGGAGTAAATTTTTCCTTCTCTTGTAGAGTAACATGGTTTTTGATATATGGTTTTGCAATAATTAGTATTATTAAAAGTTAACAGCAAGCAGGGGCAATATAAAGTCATTTTTCTTGAAGACCTACTAAATTAGATTTGCACTTACAATAATTAATGAAAGGAAAATAATATTTATACATAGCAATGAGAAATTTCAGTAGAACAGAAAACATTTTATTTCTTAGGACAGAAAGCACAGAAATAGATAGACTCTTGGACAAATGTAAGTTCAAACCTTTAAATTCTTTCCATATGTCACATATTCCAGGCTCTGGTCCTCTTAATGGCTCTCTTCTGACCTCTCTCCAGTTTGTTAATCTCTCTCTCTCTCTCATAGGAGTAAATTTTAAATATTTATATTAAATTAAATATTAAAGCAATTAAAATTTAATTAAATATTAAAGCAATTACATGAAACAACAATAGGAAATTATGTCCTGGAGGTAGAACCCATAGGATCCAAACAGAAGTTCATGGCTGAGATGATTATCATCTGGAAGCCTTAATGGTCACTGAAGACAAATAATCTGTTCTCAGAAGGTGTCCTAAAGTCGATACTAACATTAGGTTAGAAGACTTAATGTCTTAGATCTCTTCACTGAACTCTGAGCATCCAAGGATGACTGGCTCAGAGGGAGGCACTGCCACTGCAGACATCTGAGGGTAGATGACAGCAACCTCCCCCCAGGGCTGCATTTCAGTCTGTGCTGGGAAGCAAACACAAGGCACAGCTTGGCACTGGAAGCTCTGCAGGCAGCAGCTCCACTACTCCAGGTATTAATCTTCAACCTCAAGATGCACAGAAGCTGTTAACTGGGCTTTGGTTTTAGCAGGATGCAGAATGACAGGAACTTGGTCTCCTTGTAATGTATCAATTCACAACTAACTTTAAATAGCATATTTAAGTTTTCCTAGCAAACAATTGCCGGGAGAAATCCTTCCTGTTTGTATTTAGGTGTTGCTAATGCCCAATAGGTGGATTGCAGACACCCCATTCTCTTCAGGGAGACCCCTGAAGTTACTGAAGACAACTGGAGTGACCTAGCAGACTTAACAAAATCAGCACATGACCTTTTATGCGGTTTAAGGCTTAAATACTCATGCTGCTTGAATCCTCACAAGTTGTTCTGTACGTGTCTGTACTATCACCTTCTACCACTGTGTTAACACTTAATGCATTTAGTTTTCTGTTATTTGAAATAAATGCCTTAAAGTGACTTAAAAAATTATCGCCATAGTTTCTTTTTTTTTTTTTTTTGGTTTTAATATATATTTGCCACATCAATGACCTTACAAACACTGCCATGTAACTGCTCAGTAGGCTGCAGCAGGCAGCTGCTCTCTCTGCTTGGCCTGATTCTAGCAGCATTTTTCCCTGGAGGGCAATCCGTGGCACGTCTGAGCAAGCCAAGAACTAGCCAAGTGGGACAGCTGGAACTGGCTTCTGTGCAGTTGGTTCTTTGTACTTTCTGGCTTCACTGGGCAATAGCTTCAGAGCAGCAGTGTCCACTGATATCCAAGGATTCACCCTGGCTTTTAAAGTCCATCTCCTGCAGGAGGTGCCCGTGGCTATCCAATGGCTCCTGGCAGCTCAGGTTATGTGTGCTGCAGAGTTACTCCAAGCTATAAATCACATCAAAGCAGTGGCAAAATCACAACTCACATGCCTGGGGATAAAGACTCCCTTAACTGGCTTGCATTTGATTGTCCCTGGCCCTACCTCCCTGATAAACAAACACAGAATCACAGAATCATGAAATGGTTTGGATTGGAAGGGACCTTAAATATCATCTATTCCAACCCCCTACAAAGGGCAGAGAAACCTTCCACTATCCCAGGTTGTTCCAAGCACTATCCAGCCTGGCTTTGGACACTTCCAGGGATGGGGCAGCCACAGGTGCTCTGGGCAATCTGTGCCACTGCCTCACCACCCTCACAGTGAAAGTTTCTTCTATGGCAGTGGCTTAAGGGACCCTGTAGGGTTTCACTGCCAGGGCTGCTCACACATCTCTAGTGCCTGACTCATTAAATCCTATAAGGAGCCCTCCTCCACACCAGAACCAGAAGCATGGTTTCAGGCGCTGGAAGAAATTCATGCAGTTTCTGGAAGCCTAGAAAAGCAAGTTTAAGTGGGGATATGAGCTAAATATATGCATAGAAAGACCATTGGTACCACTGGGGAGAACATACACCTGAAGAAGTTAAATTAGTAGGGGAAGAACTTGACATTCACCTGCTGTTTCAATTTCCTTGCCTCTTCTCCTATGAAACCACGCATTTCTCTCCACAGCCAGGAGTCCGTCCTGCAACAGGCAGACGTGCCTTCTGCAAAATGCTTTCTTCTTTGTGCCTATGACTGCTGGCTGAGAAGAGGTAGGGGGTTTCTAAATTGCTTACTTTGAACATTAGAAGAAGCCATTGCACTGTTTTGTCCCCCATTATATGATAGAGTGGGGGTAGACAGAAAAACTGCAAGTAGGAAAGGTTTTACCAGCATGGAAAAGTGTCTTTGATCTGAAAAAGAAGACTCTCAGTAAGTGTTCAGATAGGATAGACTCTCTGCTTCTTCTTAATGTCCACCTGACTCATGCCTAGAATAATGCAGAAGCCCTCCCAAGTTTTTTCTGAAGGGCTGGAAATGCCACAGCCAAAGACCTATCTCTGCTTTTCACGTTGTTTTGCACTACAGATGTCTTCTCCTTTTCATACTTTCTCAGGAGGTGTTCCCACCTTAGTTTTTAGACCACACAGGCTTCTGGTGTGACTTATGCACCAGCAGCACTTTCCACCATGAACAGAAAGTACTGCATATTTACAAAACCTGTTACCAAAACACACGGAAGGAAGAAATAACTCAGTTTTGTTTGATGTTAAAGGGAAAATCAGTGGTGCTGGTTCCATTTTGACAGAACACTTGGGTGCATTTTAACCTGTCTGCCATCTCAATTCTCATCTTTTCCATCCTAATATAAATACTGATGTCATTTCATATCTCTAGCTTTGAACATTAAACTGAAGCAAGAATTTTACATCATTTAACCTTGAATGTTCTCTGAACTATACTCACTTTCTCTTATAATGCTCTGCTTTATCTCACTCTAACAGTGAGCCTTGCTGAACTGCCAGGCTACTTCTGCTGCCACAAGTATTGCCCTGAGACGGCGTCATCTACTGGTAATGGTGGAAAAGAAAAAAAAGAGACCCTCTACAAGCAGAAATAGAAATAGAAAATTAAATAGGAAACTGGATAAAATAAGGTAGTCATCCACGCTAGGAAAAAAATAAAAGGGTATTCTTGAGGGAAGAGACACTTCTAATGTTGACTTGGTATTTTGCCTTTCCAAAGCTTAAATGTCTGTTTCAAGGTTGCTGAGAAGGGGTATTTCTGTGCTGACTGGTGGTGGCTGAAACACTGCTCTGAGCCTTGCTCTAATGGGACACACACTGCAGGCAGCATCCCTCCTCCCCAGCAGCACGAGGGGCGCTCGTGGCCGTGTCATGGCAGGGTGTGCCAAGAGCTCAGGAAGCACTGTCAACCTTTCTTCCTACACTGAGCTTCTGAAGCCTTGCTTCAGTCCAGTCTAGCTAGGGCAGCTTGGGCTGTGGAGCTGAGGTGTGATGAAGGAGGAATAGATGGGGTATCCCTGAATGCAAGCCCCTGACAGACTGAGTATCATGCCCAGCATGACAACATCTCTTTCCAGGGGCAGTGCTAACACAATGAACTTGTCCCAGCTTGTCCCACTGCCAGTGCCATGATGCTTTCTGGAGCACAGAGATGCCCATGGCAGGCACACTGTGGAGTGGGATGCTGCTTTACACACCCACTCCTTCTACTCCCACTAAGCAACTAGACAGCTGCTCTGTCCCCTGAAACTGCCTCCACTGATGGAGCTCACTGTATAGATGGCTACATGATACAATGATGCCTCTTGCATTCCTTGAAAATGTGGGTTTAATCAGGGAACTGCCTTAGCTTACAGACATCAGCTAAGTAACTCCTGGCAAGAATGCCCTGCAGTGCAAGTAGGGGTCCCTATGAAGGAATTTCCATGTAATAATAAAATTAATTTAAAGAGTCCAAAAAAGTAGCATTTTCTGCAACACAGAGAGGCAATGAAATGCTACATTCCTTGAAGAACTGGTGTATGTTATCTTGCTCCCTCCTTTTAAAGTAGGAGAAAAATCAAAAAGCAGTCAACACAGCTGGGCTTTTCTTTTTGTTTACTTGGAAAACTTATTTAAACCATCAACTTTAGCAAATTTTGGCAGTTACAAACCTGTACACTTTTTTTGTTGTTTTGTTTTTATAGCAAAAGAACACAAGACAATACTGCCAACAGCAATTATGAAGGAACAATTAGTTTTCAGATGAAGAACTATACCCACTCAAAGTGATAAACCTTCCCTTTTGCATAAGGTTGAATTTGTTGTCATTGGAAAAATGACATTTCTAAATACCTACTTGAAATGGAATAAAAATCATATCTCTAGGTTCTTTGTGCAAAACACATTCATTTAAAAAATTCAATAAAAAAATCTTAAAACCAGAAAGAAGTTAAACAAAAAGAACTCAACCCAAAGGAAACTTACAGTACATTTTGAAATGATTAAAAAGTTTTCAGATCTAAAACGGTTTTGTTTTTTCTGTTATCTTAGAGGTTTAAACCAACTTTGATGACTCTTTAGAATTATATCAAACAAACAAACAAACAAACAAACAAAAGAAATTAAAGCAACCTGATTGGCATCAAATATCTACAAAAGCCTGGTAATTTGAAACCATTATATACATTATTTTATAAACTTCTTTTTAAACACCAAAACATACATCTTTACAAACCAGCCTGCTTGAGACAGGCAAAATTTACAAGACAATCTTTTCCAATACAGTGCTTTAAAGAGAACTGCTTTCACTCCTAAACATCTTTGTCATCTCCTGAAAGGCGGCAGTATGGGCTCATTGCATTGCTGATTAATAGTGTTTCAGGTATTCCTATGACAAAAGAATGCTACAGTTCTGAGGGCTCCAATCTCTTTCCATAACACAGTTCAAGTGCACTCTTAACACTGGTAAAGATTACTTATGGCCTTTGTGTAATACGACATACTTGCAATTATTGCTTTTCACTATTACATAAAGAAACGAATTTAATTTAATTTCCTCCCCATCCGCCCATCCCTTGGATGATGCAGCTAATTTACTAATTGAATGGCCCTTCTGATAATGGAGTTGTTAAATGTCAAGTTCATGAACACAGGCTAAAAGCCATGAGTAATGGGCAATGGTCTAAATTTCTAAGGCTCAAATCACAGTTTGGTGTATTGAGAGGAACAGAAATGCAAACAGGCAAAAAGCACAGTTTTTACCACATGGTAAATGATGGTAAATCACCAGGGAATGAAGCTGAATATGTAACTCTCCTGTTGGAAACCAATGAAATGCCCACTATTACTGAGTGAATAGCTCCAAACATTATCTACAAAGCACAGATGTACTTTCACACTGGTTCTGAAGAGCTGGCTGGCTTCCTCCATTATTAAGGATGCTTCCTTTTCAAATGAAGCTTAGCAGAACTGTTCCAGGGCACTTTCAACTCCCTCTCCCATGACTGCAGTTATTATTGACTGTAAGGATATACTTACTATAGCATCCATACAGCTTTTTCAAGCAGGAGCTCGATGAGGAGTAAAGTGTATTCGCAGCCATTTGTCCTGTTCAGCCCACATTTTTCTTTGTGATGGAATTTATAGGAGACAAGAGCAACAACTTTTATGTCATATTCTCAACATGTCTCTGCCTGGCTTCCAGAGACAAGAGGCTGCTGGCCTCCCCACTGATCAGCATTTCATGACATGCTTTTATTCACTGTGCTGCAGCCACACGAGAGAGGGTACTGATACATCAAGGCTCTCACTACTTCAGACTAAACTAGAGAATTTAGAGAATGGGAGAAAAAACTCCAAAGACCAAAATTTAAGCTCTTTGTGGGACACGCAGAGGTGGAGACTCTGCCTGACAGATGGAGCACACAACTTTCAGGTTCAGGAAAACAATGGCAGTGAGAAGCCTGTGACTCCTTACAGCCTTCCATGGGAATTATATGTTAAAAGAAACCCACGGAATAATTCGGGATCAAAGATGTCACTGAGCTTAAGGAAAACAGCTTGACTGGCAGGAAATCATGGTTCTGTAGTGAATCTCTGCATTCCCAAATCCTCCTGGTTGCCTTCATATACTATATCCTATAGGAAGATCCTAGAGGAAGGTAATTTTATGGTCGGGGCTGTCTAGTGGGGTTGTCCATTTTCTCCCATGGGAGGGAAGTGATTCTACAGCTCCATGGTGTCATGTTTGGCCCTTTATTCCACTTTAAGATACTGGTCAAGGACAGGAACTACATCCACTATCTATAGTTTTGGTGGGGGGGAGGGGTTTGCTTTTTTTTTTTTTTTTATGTTTATAATACAAAGGCAAAGTAATTAACATACTTAAGAATGGTACAGAAGCCTCATTTTTCCTTTTGCACAATGCCACCTAATGTGGTATTGGCAGAATAAATCATGCTGTAGTCACTATAAGGCTCTTTCCACTGCCAGTGTTCTTAAAAAGGCCAGCACAGTGCATGACATTCTCAACTTGATCAAAATGCAGAGAACAAGCACCCTTTTACTTAGACTCATACACCCCTGGCTAAGTTCGTGATTTCTGATATAAATGTGTATTTGCATTTTAACAAGATGCTTCTTTTTCTCCTGCTGCTTCCTTCCAAAAAGCAAAAACTTTCTTGATCCTAAGTTATAAGCCAGTGATTCTCAAAAATACTTCATTAAGCCTATGAAATCATCTGCTACAGATGATTCTTAGAGAAAATATCGTGTAGTGGAGCCATCTACAGGGATGTGGTTTGAAATACAGACACATAGGATAAGCAGAATGTGCAGGGTAGCTCTTGCAGAACCACGGATCCGACAGCAGCAATGATACAAAAATCATCATATGGCAGAAAAAGGAAATATATACTCGAAGTGCTAATATGAATAATGTAATTCTTACATTATGTTATGAATGTGTTCTTATGTTCCGGATTAGAAGATTTTGACTTGTTCATGAGGAGTAGTAATTAAAAAGAAAATAAAATTTCTTGGTTTAACAAGAGATGTTAACATGAAAATCTTACTCCCTAAGAGGTGTTTCACCTTTAGATTTGCATTTGGGTCTTATCATTATCAAAAAGAGCCTGAACAAAACCAGAATGGCCACAGAAGTACCAATATTCACAGAGGGGTATCTGAAGATGGATTTGGAGAGGAGGTATTGAGGTATAGAAATCATGAATAGGACAGAGAAGGCTGAACAGGTGATCCTTGGCACCTTCCCAACAGCACTTTAATAAGTAGGTGTTCAGTGAAATGAAATGGCAACAACATCAAACAGAAAAAGTACTATACATTGTATTTATGCATATTTTACTACTAGAACTCACTACCAACAATGTATTACTGAGGCAACAAGCTTGGTAAGAAACATTGTTTGTTTTTTTTTTTTCTTTTTGTATGGCAATCACTAGGCCCCCATCGTGGTCCCTAGTGACACTTTTGATATGTCCCAGTAAAAGTTTGATATTGGTGTCTCAGGCTTATGCAAGAACTCTCACCACAGAAGACAGGTGACAAGTACACCTAATAACTAGCTGGGGGCTTGAACAGAATTAGTTGCATAATGGATAAAAATGTCTCTAACCAAAACTGAGTAGGAGCAAACCTCATATAAACTGCAGCTTGATACTAAGACAGTATCACATTCTCAGGAGGTCATACAAGCTTTAAAAGTGCAGCTAAATTTGCAGAATTGCTTTGCCAACTCTGACGCTCCTAACTCTTGAAGAGACATCAACCCAATTGCATTTCCTTTCCTGTAACACAGACTTCATGAACAATACGAGTTATCTTCTATCCGTGCCTCTAGGCTTGCCAAACCATTTTATGGCTTTCTGGCAAATCCCTCAGTTCCTTGCAATCACAATACAGATTTCTGTATTTTTTCCTTCTTAAAAACACAGGAATAATATCAGAGGAAAGGGTTTGAAACGCATCATGAGCACATTCAGAATATATCACTGTTACAGAAGCATGTTTACTTTGAGAAGACCAAGTGACATTCATAAATTCAACGGACAGGACCTATTTGCAGACAAGTACTTGATAATACTTGTATGTGCAGTACATTTGTTCTAGAAGTTCACTCATTTTATTCATATGCCTGCATAATGAGCTGTTTTCTACTGAAGAATTGCTGCATCATCCCAAAGAAAATATCCACACCAATCTTTCACAGCTGTACCAGATATTGGTAGGAAGCAGCAACACACAGTACCTACTCCAAGAATTCTAAAAACCCTGTTTTATTAAAAGTGTTACAAGCTGCAATTATTTAAATTACATTGTACTAGTAATTTCTTTGTGTTGGTGAAAAGTTCTGAATAAGTCCTTCCTGTATGTCAAGAAATGGCTCACAATTTAATTTTGTGTGAAACTCATGGCAGTCAAGAACATGCCCTGGCATATAACTGCTGAAAACTATCCAGTTAAGGTGACTGACCAAGTGACAGGACAGGGAGAGCAGCATGGGAAACCTGCTAATGAATCTGTGCATTTATCACAATGATTTAGGTATTCAATAGCTTTACAGAATGACAGAATTATGCCATGGAAGAAATGGATGAAAACCCAACAGTAATGCAGGCTTGTAGACTCACATTCACAGGTAAGGTACACGGATGCTGTAAAATGAAGTGGTAAAAACATTTCCAGAGCACCAAGCAACAGGTGTGTATACTCTGCTTTAATACACTGAGTGAAAATGCCATAGTTCCAGATTGCACTTGACTGCTCTGACCAAATGAGTGTGAATGACCATTTACTCCAATCAGGCTGAGGGAAGCATAGAGGCATACAGATGCCATGGTTTTCTTGATTCCACAACAAACAATACTCTGAAGTCTGCAAACAACCTTTGGATGTACTCAAATCCTATGAAATCACGCACCCAGTGGAAAGATAGCAACAGATCTTTGGCCACAGTCCATTCATGCAGCTCCACTGACTGAGTCAGTCTACAGCAGCTGAGAACTCATCCTGTGAACTCTAGGGATGGACATTTGCCAAAAGATGTTAAACTAATGATGTGAGGTTACAGCAGTCTTATATGTAACTTAATTGCAACTAATTTTACTGCAGTAACTGCAGCATGAGGACTGCTGTCAAAGAGCTGATTGCCCAAGCATGAAATTTCAAAAAAACTGATCAGGTGTGTAGGTTACCCCATGTTTTCAGATCCATGTTCACTCTGCATACATGTTAAGAGAGGCTGTGCATACACAGCTGGGGCAAAACTAGGCACTCCTGAGCCAAACTGGCATTTCAGGAAGTCCTCATGGGCAAAGCTATGCACATATACCTGACTTCAGGTTTTAAAAATGACAACCAAAGTAAGCCAATTTGGAGTAAATATAAACTGTACGTACGCGTGTTTCTCTACACAAAGTAGAATGAAATGCTATGTAATAAACAAAAGTATAGATAAATATTTATGGACAAATAACTGGTCACTTGTCTTTGATAGGTCAATTCATAAATGTTGCTTTTTTTAGCCAGCTGACATGTTGTATGCAGCAGCCCCAGCAATCAATAGCTTTCACTCTTTGCCGAAATAAAATTTCATGCATCAGTGCATCTTAGAATGATGCACACCCGTTTCTTAATACTGTGGGGAGATCATAACACTGTAACACTTTTAATAACACAATGTGGAAAAAAAACCCCAAAACAATCCAACTTTGTGAGAGAGAAAGAAATTACTTAGCAGTTATTTTTCCCCCTGCCTCAAAAGCTGAGTTTTATTCTTGATAATAAATAGAAGGTACACACTCTCGAGATTGTCTGTAACAATTTTGCGATGTACAATACTTAACACAATTGGTCTCTTTGTGTCTGCACATACAGTATCATTTCTGAACAAGTTAATAACGGGTTATATTGTACTTTTCTTTGCCCAATATATATATAGACACACCTTCAGAAAATTTCGTCTCAATATTTATACTATTAATTGGACCAAATGACAAAATTAAAAAAAAAGGAGGAGGAAGAAGAAAGGAGCTTCCTTTACACTTGTGTCTGCTGCTGGGTCTCCACAAATGGAATGTGAACATTTTCTAGGCTGAGTTCCTCCACACTTTCAAAGTCACTCATGGCTACTTCGGAGTCATCAAAGCCGCAGCCGGCTGAGACGTCAGAGGAGGAGGCGTTGAGAGAGTTGTGCAAGGATAAGGGCATCTTACCTGCACTAACATTTTCTGTGTTCTGGCTCGGGCCAACAGCAAAAGTACTAAACTCGTTCCCAGTCTGAGATGCCGTGGTGTCCGTCTCGTTGGGGAACTGGTGGGGAGGGAGGTATTGGCTCGGGTGGAAGCGCGGCCGTCTCCTGCAGTCAGGGCTGAGAGTACTCGCCATCGAGACCGGCTGCGAGGGTGGGAGCGTTTCGTACTGGTCTGGGTAATCCTCCGGAAGAGGAGGGGGCAGCTGGTCCTGGCTCAAGAACTCCTCTTCGTGAGGGGGAGGGTAGTCGCTGTCGATGTCGTAGCCACCAAGGTAGTAATCTGTTTCCAGCTCTCTGGTACTGCCGTGGTGAGCCGAGCCTCCTTCTGCCGTCTCAAAATTGGGCACCTCCTCAATGTCGGACAGGCGAGCGCTGGGCATCCAGTCAGAGGTATCCCAATGGTACGCTGCAGGGAAGAGAACCACAGGGCTCTGTTAGCATGAGACCACAGAGGAGAGCAGAGCGTCCTGCATGCCCTTGCTGAGTCCTCACAGAACATTCAAATCACAGCATGCGCCACGGATACAGGTCAGCCATGCTCTGACCAGAGGGGTAGAGGAGGAGAACAAACTGTATTACGACGCTAATGCAAACAAGTAAAGAAACAAAACACGGCCACTCTCAGGCATTTTGCTTCTTAAGATGCTACTGTGTTGTAGTAGAAAGTATGAGTCCAAGAAATCAAGATGTCTGAATCACTGCTTTTCCCAGTTATTTGAAAAAAAATCTTTAAATGCAGTCAGCATGCTTATGGAATCTTATCTCCCCTTCTACCTCCAATGACTTCAAGAAAGAAAGTGTGCAAGCAAATAAACCAATTGACTGAAAACTGAATTTTCAAACAAAAAAAGTGGCTGACCATTCTCATGCATCTTTTGAACCCAACAGAATTCAAACAAAAGAGTACACGTGAAGCAGTTCAAGAAAAAAAACCAAATAGATCAAGTCAGTGCTCTGCCCACCCCGGCCCACAGGCAGAAGCTGTCCCAGAAAAATCACCTCTGTTGTAGTTCTGTCCTTGATCCATAACAGACACTGTCAGATACAAAGTGAAAAGCAAAAACTGGTAACTCAGAGCTTGTCACCAGCATTGTATTACATGTGAAAATACAAAATTCAGCATGCATATTTCTAAAGTACAGCTGCCATGGTGTCATTTTAGTAGGATTTTTAATTATTCTTTATTTTAACGTACAAAATAAGCTTGTCTGTCAAATGCAGACACACATAAAGAAATGTTTATGTCGTCTATTATATTCCTTTTCTATCATATCTTAATTATTTACCCTCACTGAACAGATACAGAATTACATTAGAGCTGTAATTCTTAAAATAAAAAAGGGCTATCCACCATCGACACGGCTTATAATTGTAAAGTACATTTTTCTCTCACTTGTTCACTTTGAAACAGAAAAATAAGAATCTACCATTCTCAGGGCCGGTTCAAACAAATCTGGGCCCACCTGGGCTCAGATACCATGGTGATGGGCACGGTATAAGTACCTGAATAGAATAGAATACAAAGCCATTTAATGGGGCTTTCAGCTACAATGCTCCGCAACCCCACACCCACCTCCCACCTGCACTGCCATGCTAGCTGGCGGGGAGGGAGGCATTCCAGTATGGAGAGGGTGCCGGGGTGGGGGAGAGAGCAAGGAAGGAGGTTTTATGTGAGACAAGAGCAGGGAGTAAGCTGCAGCGTATTCTAGATGGATATGCTCTTGTTCAGCCGCATGTTATCGGGCTTCATGCAAGGAGTCATCGGGCAAAGTCTCTGGATGGCGCTGGGAGGAGGTCTGGCAGGAGAAACAGACCTTTATGGCATCACAGCTCATGACCCCTGTAGCTCAGACACAGGCGAGGGCAGCAAAGACTTCTCCAGCCCTTCACCTACTAAGAGCACACTTGCCCTTGCTCATCAGCACATGGTGCATGTGCTGATGGTGATTTCTTCCTTAGCTCAAGTCAGGAAGGAGCTCTCCACCTGCTCTGCCACATCCTGGAGTGAGGAGGGCTGGGGCTACTGCAGGTTTAGCAACAGTGTCTGAACCGGCCCTAACCTCTCTTCTGCACTTCTTTCTTCCTTGTACAGTGGATTTTGCTGTATCTGGGTCGGTGTGATGGCACTGCACCTGAGATATGTCAGGCCTTTCTGAGTTGTGTGGATCAGGATCCAGTAGAACCTCACTAATTTCCTGACTTGCACAACCCTGGGCAGGTCCCTGGGGCAGGAGCCCCATCCTCCCATGACTCTGTGGCAGGGATCCTGCCCAGAGCCCCAGTGTGGCTAATTATTCACCACTTCCACCAGCTCCGCTGCAGAACCCTACGTTTCACATAAGGAACTGGAAAGTGGGCAAAGTTTCCAGTGACAGTGTTTTTAAACTGCTGGCACACTAGCTTTTTCTGACCTGTACAGGATGATAATGAGACAGTGTGTTTGCTTAAGCTTTCCCTTAGGAAAGCAAGGTCATTTGCAGTGCCTGTGGTTTCTTTTCAATATTGGTTTTTTTTATTTTTTGAGTGGGATTTTCTTTTGAATTAACCTTGGCTAGTTAATTTTTTATTTTTTTGATAGTGAGAAGAGCGGCACTCTTACACTTCAGGAAATCAATAAATGTACTATGAACAAATACTCAAGTGGCAATCACTAGCTAGGAATAAAAGTGTTTTTCAAAATTACTGTGACACTGGCTCAAGCAAAAAAATCAGTAGTTTCACAAAATTAATTTAATTAATCATCTTTACGTATCATGCAGACTAGATCAGCTGAAGTATGCAAAATCTGTCTTAAATTTGCTAAGGACAGATGAAATTTTTGACTTGTGGATAACCTGAGTTGATGCTGAGTCGACATTTGCCCAGGAGTAGGAAAAAATGTTGTAAAATAAATAAAAGTAATGTGCTTATCTATGATAACAAGACATTTCCTCAGTGCTTTATGGAGAAAAGAAAATAGTGACATCCCCGCATTACAGGTTCACTTCTAACATGATATGCCTGAGGTTACCCAGGAGGTCAGTGGAAGAGGTGAGTGTTGGGCCCTTGGAGCACTCTGCCATGCTCTGCTGAATGGGCACACCATGGCATCCGTGGAGCTGTGCCCACACATCCACTGTCTGGCAGGCTTTCCTGGGAGAAACCAGCCCCCAGCCAACCACACTGTGCTCCTCTCCGTGTGACACCACTGGGGCACATAACCCAGCTCTGCTGCAGCATGGGATGCTTTACAGACTTCCTGTGCCATCTTCTGTTTCCCAGCCTCTGCAGCCAGCATAATCTCAATAATATGGCTCCATTATCAGCCTATTATTTTCTCTGAAGACAATGAGAATAAACAAACAGAAACATTGACTTGAACAGAAGAGGATGAAGGCTTGCCACCTTTTCTACCACCTCCACAGATATTTTGTGGTACATTCCTCTGGCATTTTCATGTTTGCTGGTGAACATGCTGATCTGCAAAACCCAATCCCTGCCACAGGATTGCTGGTCAGTGTAGATTAGTGAGGTTCTGCTGGAATGTTTCACAATGAAAATAGGAAGCATTGTTGTATAACAAGAAAGAAAAAAAATTTAAATACCTTCATTTTCTATAGTGTCAACTACATTGTTGACAAGCTGTATGACAGTCACTATGGAAGCTTGCAGGGGAAGGAAAGTAGAAAATAAAGGGAGGGGAAGGATAGCTTCAGGTTAGTATTTAAAACACACATTTTATGTTACCACAATAAATTCTCTCAAAAGACAGAACTGACATTGAAAAAAAAAAAAAAAAGCTGCTGACCAATGCATGATTTATGCAGCGGGTTGCAGGACATTTCATTTCAGATAATCCCATATATCTTCAGAGTGGTGATAAATTCCAAACCAGCATTTCCAGAAAGGCATATGGGATGATGTGTATCACCTCATAAATTCAAGCAGACTGGTCAGCTGATTCAATTAACCAAAGCAGTATCTTGTCTACCTGACACTAATTTCTAATTCATTCTTGCTTAGAGGTCCCTAGAGATGGTGCCATGTGCTCCAAGGATCATTATCTTTTAGACCATCACAGCATCAGAAACGGTGTTAAGCTCAATCTATTTCCTAAGACGAATGTTTTACTTATTTACTGTCTGTGCCATGCCATGTAATAGCTCAGGGAGGTTAAGCAGCACAGCTATAATTAGGAGGACACATCCATGTAGCTGAGGTTCAAATTTTGACCCGTGCTTGACAGAATAGTTTCACAAATGCTTTGTGCATTCTCTGCAAGTGTTCCAGCAAAACATACTTTTCCCCTGAAATAATTAATATAGACTGTGCAGCTGCAGGCTGTGGAGGCCTATAAAGTGTGTTCCTCTAGATGATTTTGCACCACCTAACAGCGCTGCCTCAGAGAACATGAGATAAACCCTATCAAAAGTGAAGGGAAAGCTCTGGATGAGTGGGCACTGGATCCTTCCCTTTTCCTTTGTCTTTAGTTATGAGAAAATCAAGTGTTTGGAGCAGGCTGAGAGGGGCAAAACATACTTTTTTACTTCACACAGCCAACAGACTTAGAAGTCACAACAAATGTTTTAACAGTGCAGACATACGTTGAATATTTTCACATCTTTACTGAATTTTGGGCATGGGATCAGGTATATAATCCAATTTCCTCAGTTCTAGTGAGGGCTTAGCAAGAAGAGCCTTGATGAACCAAAGGACCCCATTCTGTGTCTATGATCAGTATATTTATGTCATCAACAGCAATGGTAATTATACAAAGGAGACTTGTACTGGCTAATGCAAAATAAACATAGAAAAATAAGGGTCTCCATGCAATTAGTGCTGCATGGCTGGGAAAAAAAATTGGAGGGTAGCTGAAATATATTAGAGGAAAAAACTGAGAGTGAAAATCAGGTCAGAAACCAGGGCCAGCCCAGTTTTCTTTGCAGCTAAGGGTTGGCTCTGGTGGGAGCTGAGCAGAGTATGTTCACAGAAAGTAGGGAACCCCGCCCCACATAGCTCAGTGCAAGTCAGTGCTCAAATACAGCTTTTTTTTAGGTTTTGGACTACA
Organism: Alethe castanea; assembly: GCA_024734035.1. Classification (NCBI taxonomy): domain Eukaryota; kingdom Metazoa; phylum Chordata; class Aves; order Passeriformes; family Muscicapidae; genus Alethe; species Alethe castanea. Next base: position 35,591,321 of record JANRGV010000051.1, on the reverse strand, counting down.
AAAATTACTGCTATCTACTCACAGAAAGACTAGGGAAGCAAAGCAAATTAAATGCAGGAGAAATAAGGCGAGAAAAAAAAAGTAGCTCCAAAATCTCACACTCTGTGAGTTTTCATGGTAAGACAAGCCCTTGACACAGCACCAGAAGGCTCCAAGAGCCCTGGAGAGGGGAGTGGAAGCTGCCTGCACCTTCAGTGGGATTCATCCCAGAGCTCCACTCTGCAAGATGGGTTTCCCCAGACAGAAGCTGCTACCCAGTTTCACACGTCAGTGCCAGGACAGTCATTTGTACATCTGTGTGACACAAGCCTGCTCCCTCTGCTAGCCTGAGAGCCCAGCAGCATTGCTCCTGGCTTGGGAGGAAGGGGTTTGGAGAAGGAGCCACTGTCCTGCCTCATCAAAGAGCATGAATGCTGAACTGTATTCGTTGTGGTTTCACTGACAACCTTCTAAGCTTTGCAAGTGTGTGAAGTACAAAGAATTAAAATGACAAGAAGAGCAAGGGATATCCATTAGCCCTAAAGTACAGGCATGTGAGTATGTATATGCTTACCTATGCCTGGCTTTGCATTTTAGGCTCTTTCACTGCAAACTTTCCCTGCTGCTTCAAGCAAACCAGAGTATCTGGTCTTGCATTGATCTCTGCAAATTACTCAGATGATTTAAGTTTCTTCCCTCATTCTCCCTGAAGATATGGATTTGTTTGAACCCTGAACTAGGAATGTTATCTCTAAAGGCCGTATTTTAAATGCAGCTTTCACAAAAAATGAGTGGGCACAGAAGGTCCAATCCAGCTTCTGTGGGTACTGTGTCAATGGTTTCAGTGGTGACAGGATCAGGAGTTTGAAATGTCTAATTAGAATCTGGGAGATATAAAAAGCAACATTGTACAATAAATGACCACTTGAATAATTATTTCAAAGGTAACTATAATGTAAAATACATATCACTAAATAATACTTATCCTAAAAAAGGCTAAAGGGTTTTTTTTTTGGTGCAGAGGCAGAAAAGTATTGAGAAGCCTGACAAAAATAATTGTAATGCTGCAGCCACAGCGGACCAAAAGGAACTGCAAGTGTACTTTGCTATCAGTGCTTTTTCCAGCATTTCAGAGTTCCTAGAGAACAGCTGCATGATATGACTGAGGAACTGAGTCTATAGACAGTTCATTAACTGGTGGCTGAGAAAACCAAGTACTATTTCTTTGTGCTAGTCTTTTTCTGTGTGTCTGAATAAAGCTTCCCTGACATCCACCATCCCTGGAAATATCTTGACTTTTCTTGGGCCCGCTGCTCCACATCTGTGGGCTGCAGGAACAAAGGTTTGCTCTGACTTTGTGGCCTCTTTGTGGGCTGCACACGGCTCTGCCCATGTCACCCACTGAGATGATGATGCAGGACATGAGAAGCAGGCACTGAGTAAGCACCAAACAAGGATTTAATGCTGCTCTATTGTTTGCTGAGCTGTGATTGCCAGGGAGAAGCCAAGATGCTGGGGACTGGCTCATCCACTCGTTGTGGCTAAGCACCAGCACAGTTTTGTTGGGACCATGAATGAGATCTGGGAAATAGCACAGAAATCCCCTTTATTTGACTGGTGAAACATGAAAGTCATGCTCTTCCAACAAGGAAAATTATATAAATTCTACAGTTTCACTTGCAACCTATTAGTCAACTTACATCTTGGCACTGTGACTGCTGTATCATAACTCTAATTTGCTGTAAAGCTTGGTCCTGATACAACAACCCCAAGCACCAAGATTTTTATTACGTTCCTATAATTTAGTAAGTGGAACACAAAGTGAGGGTTTGAACCCATGACTTTCTTACTTTCGGCATCATTAAAGGGTTTAAAGATGTCACATAAATGTTTTAATAATATTAGAAAGAGAGATAAATAGCTTTTCCGCCAGCATAATAAAGACGAAATCATTTCTTACCATTATCATCTCCGGAGTCAGACTGGAAGGAGCTGAGGGACTGTACTTCAGAGTTGCTGCCTTTATTACTTCCTGAAAAACAGGTCACTTCTTCAGCGTCATCAACCCCTTTACCTTCATTGACAGCAAAGACAAAGCAAAATGGTACTCTCTAGGTATGCACATTTATTTATTCATACCATGGACACACTTAAATCCCACCTTCTATTATCTGAATCACAATGAAATTATTTCCTTCACACAGAGGACATGACCTATTTGCCAAGAAGGCAGTTGGTGAAGATACCTAGACTTTTGAAGTGTTTGAGACCCAAAGAGTCTTTCAAGTGGCTGACAACACTGTAATCAAGGAAGAAACATCTGTATTCAATATTGTCTTTTTAGATGACATATAGTCTCAAAAGCAATGAAAATGATGACTAAAGGAATGTGGTGGTATAAACAGCTTATACAAGAGATTACACTTACATTTATCTTTACTGTTCATTTCCTAATTTGAGAGCCTCATTAAAGGCTCATTCAATGCTCACTGAAGTTACTGTGCATCTTGTTATTCATATCAGTGGCCCTTGGATCAGATTTTAATAGCTCCATCACTGACATATAATAGATTATGCTTCAATTTACACTGCTTTTCATCAGGGACATTCAGTCTACACTACTCTACTGTTTAGAAATGTAACTGCAACCTACGGTATAAATTCTCCTGTAATCAAGCACATATAAATAAACAGATTCAACTACACATTATGTGGGCAATAATCAGGAACACAAAAAGCTATCCTCCATTGTAAGCACTGAGATACCTGAGCCAATTACAAATGAAGAAGCTCAGGTGCTATCAACATGAAGGTACAGCTCTCTTCCTGCCAGCCATAGGTATTTCTACTCAGCATGGGACACCTCCAAAGGTAAGAGCTGATTTGCTCCTGCTTAGCAGCAGGGTATGGAGCTGATGGAGTGAATGCTGCAGTAACAAAGCTGCACTGCTTCCCACTCTGTGACAGCTGAGGTCTGTCTCCCTGGTATGGCCTCATGGTGTGCAAATATTCATACCAGTACCAGCAGTGTCTGTGGCACAAACACCCAGGAGAATATAGAACAGGGCATGTGTGGGGGCTGGTGTGATGATGCCTTCAATCACCATAACTATATTTAAAGGTTTCAAAGGTCAGACACAACACAACCCTGAAATACAGCCCAAATAAATGAAAATTAATTCAATTTTTCATTACAAGACCTTAGCCAGTGTACTGCCTTGGATGAAAATGTGTGGATCAGGGCACAGGTATAGAATAATGAAGTCTGTAAGGCTGGAAAAGACCTCCAAGATCATCCAGCCCAAGCTCTAACTGAACATCACTGTGCCAACCAAACCATAGCATTAAGTGCCATGCCCAATCATTTCTTGAACTCTTCCAGGGATGGTGACTTCACCATCTCCCTGGGCAGCCCATTCCAAGGCTCAACCACTCTTTCAGAGCAAAAATTCTTCCTGATGTCCATCCTGAACCTCCCCAGGCACAGCATGATGCTGTCCTCTTGACCTGTTGCCAGATTCCTCTCTCTGTTCCTCAGTTCCTATTGCTTTCAACTACAGGACTGGATTGTGCAGCTTTACTTGACAGTTTTGGTTAAAGCTATGTTGCAATAGGGTTGAAGATCATAGAATCATATACCAGTTTGAGCTGGAAGGGACCTTAAAGATCCCTTTAAGGATCTTTAGATCCCTTAAAGATAATTTGGTTCCAACTTCCTTGCCATGGCTAGGGAGGGAACCTTTCACTAGACCAGCTTGCTCAGAGCCCCATTCAATCTGGCCTTGAATACTTCCAGGGATGGGACATCCACCCCTTCTCTGAGCAACCTGCTTCAGTGCCTCATCACCCCCACAGTAAAGAATTTCTTCCCTAATTGTTTATCTAAACATACCCTTCAGCTTAAGGCCATTCATGACTACAGGCCCTTGTGAAATGTCCCTCTCCAGCCTTTTTGTAAGCCCCCTCCAACAGGTGCCTTAAAGATGCATTAGAAAAAATACCTAATAAGAGAAAACACCTTAAAAAAAATCATATATGGTGAAGCAAACAGCTCCAGTCCATATGATACGTGCTGACTTGAAAGTATAGATGATGTAGGGCTGTAACTTAGTTCCAGAAAACTGTTATTTCCTGCCATGACAGAAGATGTGAAGTTTGCTGCCTCTCCAGCAACTCATTCAGGAATGGAGGGAGCACTGTGTTATCCGGTGAGGAACCATCAGAGCACAAGTAGGGTAAGTGTGGGGATTGAAAATCCTGTGATGGCTCTGATCCTGAATGCAGAGGGGAATGCAATGGCCTGAAAAGGTGATCCCATATATCAAGCAGTATGTGATTTTCTGCTTCACTTCACAGACTCTGAAAGTAGGGAATATTAGTTCATTTCTCTCTGATGCAAAACAGAACTGCTTCTTGCAGGAGGTTTAAATATTTTTAACTCCCTTGGGAAACAAATAGCCTGAACCTAACAGAACTTATATTTGAGAATTCTGCCCCAAATTGTTTTTTTCAAGAGAAAGATGATTGCATTGTATCACTTGAAAAACACTCATAGCACTTACTCATATAAGCTTTCCGAACAAGTGAAAGAAATGCTTTTAGTCATACTTCAGGGATAGAAGTAGAGGTCTTGTATGCCTGGTTTAATTATAATCTTTCAAAATTAAACCAGATCACTTCTTGGAGAAACAGAACAATTCACATGTATTAGGCTGGAGCATTAAGAGTACCTGTGCCACTGTACCTGCTGCACCCTGAAGGCAACCCTCACCGCCTGCGGGGAAGAATGTGACCGTACGCAGTGTTACTTACTTTCTGTCCCCGCATCCCACGTGCTCTTCCTGATGGAGTCACAGTCGGAGCGACAGGGAGACACAGCAGGCAAGTTTGGAGCTACACTGCACACCACCACCCCTCTCCTGGCTGTCAGGATTCGAGGGGACTCGGGATGAAACGTTGTCATCTCCTGGTGCTCCACGCCAAGCCCATCCACTATCTTGTCCAGGTTATTCCGTGAGTCGCTCTGGAAGCACGGGGTGTAGGCCATTGGCCTCACTGGCACCTGTGGAGGCCCAACCTCTTGGTAGATATTCCTGCTGTCTCCACTGTTCCTGATGTTCTTGAATTGGATGCCATTGCTCTTGTTGAGCAGCGCTGCAGTAGCCGGATCCTGTACGAGCGTGATGTTGTTGCGGGAATAGTTCTTCCTGAAAACTTTCTTGCGAAAGATGATGAACAGAACGATTAACACAAATATGACAAACAGGACCACAGCTATTCCTATCAGCTCCTCCTTGCCAACGTAGGAATGCCCAGCTTGTATGTTGGGAACCACCACGGGGCGAAGACCACAGTATTGACCCACATAGCCAGGGGTGCAGTTACACAGGAAGGAACCAAAGATGTTCACACAGGAGCCACCGTTCTCACATTCTTCTCGTTCACACTCGTTGATGTCTTCTTCACACCTTGAAAGAAGAAAAGGAGAGTCTGGAATCTGGGGAACATCTAAGAAGCAGTCCAGCTTGTGCATGATGCCTTATCTTCTCAAAATGGTGTTATTAGCTAACACCTTGTGGTACTTTGCAAATTATCCTACTATTATCATATTATTTAACAGCATGTAATTTTTTCTACAGCTATGGATTTTTAAAGAAAATAAAATGGAAATATCAAGAAGGAATTAAGAGTTTAAAGCATCTAATAGATACCATATAGGAAATAAAGCATCTGACAGGAAAAGGCTCCTTGACCCTAATGAGGCTTACTGAATGTAATAAAGAATCTGTTTTTTTATATTATTTTTGGACTACCCCATGAGTTTCAATAGAAAATATTAGAGGGGGATTCAAAGAGAAGATAGTTGAGAAAAAATACAATAAAAAATCAGATTATTTATTGAAGGAAAGAGAGGACAGAAGAGAAGGGGAGAGAAGAGAAGGGGAGAGAAGAGAAGGGGAGAGAAGAGAAGGGGAGAGAAGGGGAGAGGAAAGGAGAGGAGAGGAGAGGAGAGGAGAGGAGAGGAGAGGAGAGGAGAGGAGAGTAGAGAAGAGAAGAGAAGAGAAGAGAAGAGAAGAGAAGAGAAGAGAAGAGAAGAGAAGAGAAGAGAAGAGAAGAGAA
>JANRGV010000051.1:35535173-35585122 GCA_024734035.1 Alethe castanea | reverse complement strand
GCTCTGAGAAAATTACATTAATATTCAAATGGCAAAAGTTTAAAAAAAACAATTTAAAGACCTTATTGTTTTATATTTTGGAGGTTCTTTTAATGTTTACATTGTCTCTGAAATTAAATAAAATGCATGGGTATTCTAATTCTAAGAGGAAATATTAGGAAAAGAGGAAAGACTTGGAATAAAGACTTGCACTACGAACTAGAAGAGTGAGTGAGGATTTTTCATTTTCCAGAAGATGCACGATTTTCCTTGTAGAGAGCTATGCCATATACCTTTTCTCTTGTCTGCTGAGGCATCTTTTAGTTATTAACTTCTTCAGGATGACTGAGTGTTGCTTATATCTCTAAGAGCAAAGAGTCCGCAAGTACAGGAAGTGCACACTGCAACAATTTACATGACAGGGTTGGTTTACGGAGCAATTTACAGCATAAATTTTCCGACTGGGAATGTAGGCTTTGGAGAGATGCCAGGAAGGAGGAGGTATTATCTATTTTGTTTTGGCTACAGGTTTTTTCAGATCAGGAGTTATAACCTTGCATCTGTGAAGTACCTTGAAAAATTAAGTTGGGACCCATCCGGTGCTACAGAGCACAACTGTTACATACATCAGTCCTTGTGCTGTAAAGAAAACATACATCATAAGAGAGATGTTTCTACCAGAAAGAGAAATAAAATTTGTGTCTGTATGTGCGTATATGTGTGCATATGTGCCTGATTATTGGCTTCACATGGAAACTCATTGTGGCAAAGAGCATTGTCAGTTTTAGTCCCCTAAAGACTGCATTTCCATGCTGAAGAGTTTGAGGTTGAACTCTTTCAAATAATTTCTGTGTTTGAAGATTTTTTTTTTTTTGAGATCTGACAAGCTGGTTCCTCTCATTTATTTAGAGAGGGATAGCAGCTGCTTCTTGAAAATGCTGGGAAGTGGGGTTTGTATTTTTTGTGTAAAAAGGGGAACATGTGGAAAAGCATCAGATTTCTTTATTTTTTCTGAAAGGAAAATTACTTCTGCAATACACCTCAACATCTCCTTTGTGTGTTTTCATGTGTAGTAAATATACACTGATGTTGATAAAATCTGTTTTCCTAATGAGTGTTTTAGTATTCTTTTGTTCCTTTGTATTACATTCCTATTAACTGGCTTACTATTTAGGTACTGTGACTAATTCTTGGTTTCTAGTTTCTAATTTGATTACTTAATTAGTGGTTTCCAGAGTTCCAGAATGATGGTACTTTTATAAATGAAATGCAGCTACCACTGTTTTTGAATATGAAAAGGACTAAATGTCAGTCAAGTCCCTTTTGAAATATTTTAAGAGAAAAAGAGAAGAGAGAAGAGAAGAGAAGAGAAGAGAAGAGAAGAGAAGAGAAGAGAAGAGAAGAGAAGAGAAGAGAAGAGAAGAGAAGAGAGAAGAGGATATACTGCATATGTAAAATTATTTAGGTCTGGAGATAAAATAAACAAATATTAGAGGTGGGGGGAAAAAAAGAACAGGCACCATAAAGAGAGAGAAGAATTGGAAAGAACAAGAGGTAGTAAAATGCAGAGAAAAAAGTACAAACAGTAGACAAAACAGATGAGGGACGAAACATATTGATGGGCAGGTGGGGATTTTCTGTGTCTACACCAAGTTTACGATCAAGGCAGGGATTTAAAAAATGACTGCAATAAATTAGCCTTTTATATCAGGGCTAAGGTGATTAAATAATTGATCCATTTTCAAAACAAAGATTACAAAGCAGCTTCTGCAGATTTTATGAGTTGGTTCAAAAAGCTGGCAACACTTAGATAAGTGTATCTCAGAGAAAACTGTCGTGAGGTAACATTCTGAATCAAAGTTTGGAGGGTAAGTTCAGAAAAAACATTTCAGAGTATGCCAGTCTCAGGGATTTCTCAGCTGTCATTAGCTTAGACTTGGAATAAGTGCTAAGGTTGGAGTTATTTTTTGTGAGGTGAATCATAGCTTTTGGATACAAAATGACTGGTCAAAAAGCCCACCATCACTGTGACAAAAAGCTCCCATTGCCCACCTGGGGAGGGACACTTACGTTACTCCTGTCAGGCCATTTTTGCAGCTGCAGATGAAAGCATTGCCGATGGGATCACATGAGCCTCCATTCCGGCAAGGATTTGGGAAGCAGGCTGTGATCTCTGACTCACAATTCCTTCCTGTAAACTGGGAGAGGCAATTGCAATGGTACCCTGGGAGGTGAGGGACAGAGAGAGGGAAATTAGACTCCTACCACTGAGTCTGTCTAAAAGCAAGAGGACCCATTTGGCTGCTTTACGCAGAAAAATAAATTGTACTGTGGGGGCAAGGGGATGCTTATACTCATCGTGGTCTGTTCCATGTGATCCACACATTGCTAGTCAAGAGTTTGTCTATCTGAGATACCCTGACAATCAGAGCTCACGTCTACAACCAGGGACCAGAGGAATTGCTGAAGCCCAGACCTTTCTAATTTCCGTAATTCAGATAAAAATAAATGTTATTTGCGAACACCTTTTAAGAAAGATAACAATATTCTAGATCACGGATGTATTTCCCAACTTTTTGAAAATGTTTACCACTGTAGTGACAGTCTACTCTCCTTCTGGGGCTTCACCCACGAACAAATACATCAGTTGAGAGCTTTTCCATCTCTGCCCTTTACAAAGATGACACAATGGGGATGTGGCAGTAATAAAACACCAGTTTTATAAAGTGCATCATCAAGGCAGAAACTATAAACTTTGAAATAGCAGCTGACCTGGCAATACCGGCCCTAATCAGAACTGATTATGTTCACTGTGTGCTGTCACATTCTGATTAATCACTGACTGCAATTCAACAACATTCTTGTGGAGTGGTACCCTGTCACGGATTGAAGTCCCATTTCTATGTTTTTTTGCCAACACAGGAGCAACATCAAAATTTAGGAAAAAACCCCAAAGATTTTAAACACATCAGTTCACCCTGCCAAGTATCAAAAGACAAATCTCTTTTTTCTTTTTCTTTCCCTGTGAGTTCATATGGCACACTGCCATTAATAAAATCTTTATTTAAGGTCACAAGGAAGTCCAGTGAGGCAGTACATCTCTTAATGCTGTGAACTGGATATGGAAATCTGGCTGCTTTTTCACTTGAAAAGAGCATGGAACACGTAGGCTGTGAGAGCCATGAGATGGCTGAGACAGTCCCTGGAAGTAGAAGACTCCTAAGTTAGAGCTGTTGAACCAGCAAAATTTTCCTGGACATCTGTAAAAAAACTTTGGCTGATCTTTCAAAAAGTTCCTTATATAATCCAAATGTCCTAAACAGATGTGTAGGCAAGGTTCAAGTTCCAGTTATGGGGTTCACATACTTACTGAATATAGCATTTTAAGCAGCTAAAACAAGGAACCTTCCTGCCATTAATACAGCTGCAGTTAGAGCTGAAATGGTTGAGTGCAACTCAATTCAGTGTCAAAATTATTGGCAATCAAGCTGATGTTGTGGTAATACCATCTCTCAGTGGTAAGCCTTTTAAACATATTTTTAAAAACTTTCTATATGTATATAACTGGAAAAAAACCAAAATGCTTGTTTTAAAAGTTACTCTTTCTACAAAGATGGCAGGAATTTCTAGCACAGTTACAAAGAAAAGAATTTAATGGAAACAATATGGAAAAACCCAGTGGAGGCATAAGGAAAAAGCAATTCTGCATCAAGACTCCCACATCTTTTATGTCCTATATGGTTCAATTCGCCTTGTTCAGTTACTCTAATTGAATTCTTTCATGAGGACAGGGTCTTGAGAATAAACTTGGAACCAGATTTGCTGGCATACTCAGTCAAGAGTCCAATGCTATTTAATTGAGGATAAATGAAATACTCAAATATCATGCTGTTTCATTGTCCTGCTACAAGAAGGGAGACAGACACACTGATATTTCCAAGGTTACAGAGTTAAGAAGAGAAATTATTCAACTTTTGGGCTTCTGGAAAGCATGTTTAGTCAGTATCAGCAAAATGGGATTATTTCTTTTTGTGTCTTAAATATATCTCACTCAAACAATGTAAACAGCTTTCTAGACCTATAGTGATCTGGGTCTGCAGAATTACAAACCTGTGACTGTAGGTAGAATCCACAGCATGAACAAATTAGGCTATTTCAGTGTTTCCTTTTTATGACTGAACAGTGACATCTATAGTTCAAAAATTTTTATAGTTCAAAAATAAATGTTTTTTACAGTCTCAATGAGTTTAAGCAAAAGAATGTTCAATTCAAATATAAAGGACTTTAATCACAATCAATTCTGTTGCCTTATATAACAGCAGATTATATATGTTATTCTATTTGTTATCTGATATTTTATAAGCCTCCATAACTCTAAAGTGATGCTAAAAGCCAAGTTTCTGCTGTTTTTCAACCAACTTCTTAGGTGCCAATTATATGTAAGTCAAAGCCTTTGAATCACTTTCTTTTTGTGCCTTGTGTTTGTTTCAGCTAAGTTCTAAGTTCTGTAACATATTCTGTTTACATTTTTTCATTATAAAAAATTGAGAAGTATTGATTTGGCTAAAAAATACTTTTACCATAAACTACAAAAGAAGTATGGATTTATGAATTTTATACTAAAAAGAGATGAAACTGAATGCACCAGATGGGTCAGAGCCCTGTCCAGCAGCGTAAGAACAGGACCAAAATAAAAGTCTGCTTCTGAAAGCCTACATTTTCCACACAATTTGATTTAATTATGGTGGAACTCGCATCAGATATTAGAAGACTAAAATATTCACTGTAGATTCTAAGTCTAAGGATCAAAGTTAGAAATCAAAAAGGCACTAAAACAAGACAGTATTAAATTACCATATTTATCACTGGTGTTTCCTCTCTTTGGGTTCACTGCCATACACCTGCCAAGTCCAAGCCACTGGCAAAAGACACAGAACTTCTCTGTGACACACATGCTCAGAGCTGCAGAGCATTCACCCGGGAGGTCTCCAACACAGCAAAGCATATGTCAAAATTCATGGAGTGGGGAAGAGGAGAGCTGATATGATGGCTCAGTAGACAGCATACAGCAGCTCAGCCAGAAGACCTGCCAGACCTTTAATCCTTCTCCAAACCTCTTAGCAGAGGCTGTAATTTTGCGGGCTACTGTGTATTTTAGCCACATGGCTGTGGACAAAGGTAAATTGTAAAAAAAAACCCTTCTGGCTGGGAGTGCCTCTTGGGTCTAATAAAGGATTTTTATTATACTTCTAATTTAATATCCTGCTAATGTGCCATTCATTTCTTCCCTCCTGTTTAGAACAAGAATAACAAGCAAATTTCTCACATTCAAGGATGAGAAAAGGCTTGGTGTCCTCTCAACAAGGGATGAAAAATCTCTTTTAAACAATGTAGGGCTTGATCCTGTTCACAATGAAAGCACGGAAGTCCTGGAAATTCATCAATATTTAATATCACACAGTCCATCTGAGATTTCTCCAAGAGGAATGAATATTTCATTCCTAGAAATGTTGATCTACATTGTCCAAGGCAGCACATTTTGTGATGTCACCACTGTATTTCTTCAGAGAGAATAAGTGGAAAAAGACAGGAAGCTCTGGAAAACAGCTCTAAAATGCTCCTAGGGTGGGACCACAACATTCTCAGCATGTGCCATAGCAGCATGTACCAACAGCTGACCTAAGGGCAACAACAAGCTGTGAGCAACAATACAGCCCTTTTAGGCTGGATCCACATTAACAAGCCCTGCAGAGCAGCAGCAGTGGGTCTGTGGAGCCAAACAGCTGGTGCTGAGGACCCAGTACCCTCCTGTGTGCAGCTCAGGGCTTTGGGAGCAGCTGTCTTCCAATTCAGCCCAGTCCTGCCCTCCGAGGCCTTGCCTCTCCACAGTGGGAAGTGAAGCCCAGGGAGGGATGACCATCAGAAGATTTGCATCAAATACCATTCATGACCTGAAACATTATGTAGACATAGGTCTACACATTGTCCTGGGCTTATTGGTTGTTTTATAAGGCTTCTCTCATGCCTCTTTATTAATCTGAGTCCTCTCTACACAGTTAAATCTCACCTCCTCTGTGTGATGCAAACAGCTTCTCTAACTGCTCCCTTGGCATGTCCCTAGTCAGAGGAAAAGGTGTTTTTCATCCCAGACCTTACTGAAGAGCAGCATGCAGTAAGACAGGACACTACACAGGCTCCCTGCCTGTACCTATGTTTGCTTGGCACTTAAGAAGCAGAGGCAGCAGCACAAGGCAGGCACGGTGCCATCAGCAGATGGGTGTCATTATGTAGCGAGCATCTCTGTTGGTAGCATTCCCAGCCTCAGCATCTGAATGTCTGTCTATCCTAAGGTTTACTTGGCTTTATTAAAGAGGATGCTCTCAACTGCTGCCAATTTTTTTTTTTGAACATGTGTATGCTCCTGTTTCTATCTATCCCATGCAAAACAGGCTGGCTTTTATCTGTTAATGCACTTTGGCTTTTCCTGGTTTCTTTCCTTTTCTTTTTGGCTTTTTATGGCCTCTCTGTGTAGTTTCTCTCCCTGCTGTGCAGCTAGATCTGACAAACTCCATGTCCAGAAACATCCCTGCCCTTGGCATTGACCACACAATGTTACACACCAAGTTAACCAATGAGAACTACTGAAGGAGAAGAGGACCTCTCCCAACATTTGTATTTTGGTAGGTCTATAGTCAAACCATGCCACCTTCAAGAAGAGTGTTCTTCAGCCATACACAGTCTTGCCACTCCAGATTTAACTTATCTGTCTTCAAACAGATGATTGCCTCTTGCCACTTGTTGGTATGAAAATGAACCTCAGTCTTTGCTGAACCAGTGCTTTCTATTAAAGGATTGGCATGTACATGCTTTTAAAACAGGAATTTGAGAACAGATGCCTATAATCATAGCTATAAAAAAGATTAAACACCCCCAAATTTCTAAAAGGCTTTTAAAATATAATTGATGTGAATTTGGTATACTCACATCACAGAATGCTGTGTTGTCTGTGTGAAAAAGCAAGATCAAGATATTAGTAAGACCAGGTCAGTTCTGTGGTATTACACTATTTTTTCCCTTATTTCTTTCTTATGAACTACCTTATCCTCAAAACCAGCTGTGAGTAATGCTGCCAACAGCATTTAAAACATGCAAAACCCACCACCCAAGTGCCATGTTGCATTTTTCCCTCCCTTTGGATTTTAGTTCTGTTAATGAAAAAAAAAAAGAAGAAAAGTCAAGAGTGGGGAAAGCAAAATGACTTTATGTCCTCACACTCTGCCCACAGTCCTTGACTCAGTTGATATTTCTGCTCAAATGCTTCATGTTCAAATAAAATTGCCTACTCATATAAGCCATTTACTTTAATCAAAGCCAGATGTATATAGGACTGACCAAATTAAAAGGAAGTAACTATACTTATAATTGCAGGCTTTACAAGCGTGAGGTTTCTCTCTGTGGTTGAAAACCTTGGTGCAGTCTTTGCATATGCTTACAGTAAAGCTTTCTATTGATGAGATTGCTCATGCTGTTACTCATGCAGATAAACATACATTTACTATTGGCAGCCCTGGAAGGGCCACACTATTATTAAGGTTGTGTGACATTCCCCATTTTAAGACCTCATATTCAGCAGCTTATAGCTTAACCACACTTTAAACACTTGGTTGAATTTTCTTGGGAAATTTCAGTTCAAAGAGCCAAGATGTTTCTGAAAGTCACGCTGTACTTCAGGTTTCAAAATGCTAACTTTCTTTAAAAATAGCTTTACTGACCCATACTTATGGAGAGGGACTGAAAATGTGGAATAATGTGGCCTATACTTCAGGGCTGTGGTTTTCACTGTCTCTGAAGAAAACTGTCCTGAGTACGTCTCTTTCTGCTGCGAGTCTCCTGAGCTGTCAGATCTAGAGAGTGCTCATCCTCCTCTGCCAGCCCCTATTTAAGCATCTTCCCATGGGTCTCTGGACACGCAGCCTCCCCTCTTGAACCACTGACATCACCTGGCCAACAATGCTGCCATAAGAGCAAGCAAAGGTTCATGTCATGGTCGCTTTTTGCTGGCTCAGAAACCAGAGTTTGAAAGCAGAGAGGCTTTTCTCTACTCTTGGAGCTCCTACCTGAGCTGTCTGTGCTCTCATACAGGCTGAGATCCTCATTCTGCCCTGCTCCATATGCAGAGAGGTCGGGCAGAAAGAGCCACTGTGGGTCAGCTTAGCCCTGTGCCAGCCCTGCTTTGGGGCTGTGTGGTCAGTCCTGAGCTGTGTGCAGCCCAGGCACAGCCCTGCCCTGCACTGGGAAGCTGCTGGGAATGTTTCCATCCAAACCCTGGCAGCGCCAGCACGCTCCCAGTGCATACAGGGCACTTCCCCAAACAGGGCCATGGTATCACCCTATTCCCATAACCACAAGGTGAAGTGAGAGGCAACTGAAGCAGTTTTTTATTAATGGTGAACAGGGCAGTAGGCATTTCTACTGAAAGGAAGAACAACAGGAACATTGTTATGGAGGTTTGTGTCGTAGATGTTCGATGTATGCAAATTATATGTAAATTAGTCATGGCCTCTGACTTCTGGTAAGCAGCCAGCAAGTCTTTCAGGTTATAATGTTGGGTAACCTCTGCTTGGCTGTTTTCTTCTTAAGTTAGCTATAAATCTCAGCTTTCTTTTGCTCTCTCCTAATTTTCTTGTAAAGCACAGAATGTTGTCCATAATAAAAAGGATGCTAACAGTATATGAAATCTGCTTTGTAAAATTTGAATTAGAGGGTGAATTTATTAAAACAAATCTTACACCAAATACTCTCTGTTTAGGAAAAGGAACATTATTCTCCAAAAACTGAAAAGTGAGGGTAATATCATACAAAATATTAGTCAAGAGATCCTGATGCTACTGAATGCCCCATGATTGGGAAAAGAACCTTTGCATGGTATATTTTTGCATTCTTTCGCTCACCAAAAAATAAAAAAGCTGCTGTTCTCATTCTATAGAAAATTCTTAAAAGAATGCAGGTTTTTATTTTCTATTTTAAATGAAAGTCAGCTGCTAACATCTATGTCAGCAAGTGCAATGGTGGATGGTTCTTAAATGCACATTGCAATTTGTGGTTCTGCAACTAGGACTTGCTGTCGGACTCCTGTGCTCTTAGAATTTAATTACGTGGCCTTTCAGCATATGGAGGACACCATCAACAGAACTGCTTTGCCTAGTAGAAGCAAAAGTGCCCATGCCTTCTCCTTGAGGGCTGGGGTGTAGAACCACTGACATACAGTCAGGGCCCATTGCACTGGAATTAGGGCTTTATAACAATCCTTTATTTACACACACTGCTGAGGCAGTAAAAACAGCAAGCAGATTTTTTGACGGCAGGCAGCCAAAACATCCCTGCAGGGCACATGCCCCTCGCCGAGGCAGGAACACAGGCATGTTAAATCAGTTCTGTGACTGCTTTCCAGCACCAAATTCTGTTCACATGAAAATGGTATTTGCCATGCCAGTAATAAGATGGGTCCAAACTTCAGGGCTGCTTGTTTCTCCCCTACCCCGTGTCTCCCCTGAGTTTGAACTGGCATGCACATAGTGCTGGGAAAAAAAAAAATACTGTAAGGAGTTCTGATAGAAAGGTTTCAATTTACTCATCATGAGATTGCTGAGCAATACTGTAAATAGACACAAAATCATTAGAATGAACTGTTCTCATGCTTCCTAGGATGTGAGACAAATGGTTAACCTGATTTATTATGTATGGACTCTGAATCAAAGCCATCATACATATGTTCCCGTACATACTATGGCCATATTTCCTAGGAATTTCAATAATCATGCCTAGCAATTCTTCCAGTGGCTGCAGCATCCTTCTGTCTCAGAATTACTTTCTTTTTCCCTTGTGCAGCCCTCCTTTTCTCTCCTTCCTTTGGTAAATAAAGACCCTTAAGGACAAATACATGCACAGCAACATTCCTAATCGTGCCCCACAACACATCCTGGATTGCCAGGGCTGTGCTTCATTCCTTCAACTGTCCTCACATCTCTTTCCATCAACTGCAAAGCCGACAGCATCCTGATGCATCATTTGTGATAGCATGGGCGAAGAGGTGGCTGAATCAAAGCCAAAGATCCAGAGGGGATGCTAGCTGAGACAGCCCAGCATGGACAAATCCACATTTTCAGGACTTACTTTATAAGAGTGGGGCTACCCAACTGAGAAACTTATCACAGTTTTGTTATCTCACCCCATGTCAGTCTTGAACTGATCTGAAGTTTAGGCCTAAAAAATCTGTGTGGTGGAGGGGACTCAGAAAGAAAATATAAGAGTCAGGCTTAAACTAATGAAAAACAGAAATAATAACTATGGGTGCAAGGGAATTGCATGGACACATTAAAGCAGAAAGCCCTGGGACAGTGGTTAAATGCTCCATAAAACAAGAGTTTACTAGGAACTTCCCTAGAGAACCATGACCAAAACTCAAGATAGTAAGTGGATGGAAAGCTCTGAACTTGCAGAAAATCTCTCTGTTGAGCAACCTCCTTTTCAGAGGAAGTTCTATTCTGCCAGAAAAGGTGTGCAATGCTGCATGCTAATACAGTATGGGGAATTGGAAGGGAGCCTCCTACACTGCAGAAAAGAGAACTGCCCGAGAGGGAATGTTCTATGTGTGCCATTCGCTTTTCTTGGGCTGACATGCTGACTGTTCTGGTAACTTGTGCACTGCAGTAAGTCACTGGTATCAAATCACACAAACCACCACATAACCACTGGATAGGAAACTCCAACACAAGCACAGTTTAAATCAATGCCCTATAAAATTTGGATAACATTACTTAGACCTTAGAGCACTCAGGCTCTGAGAAAACTGTAAAACACAGTTCAGGGGGGTTTATAATGGGCCCAACTTGCTATTTTCCATGCAGACATGCAATGAAATTACTCACTTACAAAAGGACGAAAGTGTTTGTGGACAGCTCAGTAATTATTTGTGACAGCTTTGGAAACAGAGTAAGGCAACACTGCTGTTACATCTGTGATGGACATTTCAAATCACCATCTATGTGTACAGCCCTCAATGCTGTAAGGATGCTGTAAATGGATTTTGAAAAATCCAGCTGAACATTACAGTAATTGTAATTCTATTGGTTTCTATAGAAATAGGATTATACTAACAGCCAATAAATCAATTTCCTCCTGGAACACTAATGCAATAAGAAGGGGCACCATTTCACTGTTATTTATAGAGCAAACAGCTTTTACCCAATTTGCAATACCTATCAGAGTTTTATAGAGTTCACGAGATTTTTCAAGCATGTTGCTGCATAAAGCCATCTCTGGCAATAAATTACAGAGGAGAGCAGGGAGGGGGAGGCCCGTAACGCAATGAAAACACTTACCACCAGATGGCACGGCAGTACAGGTGCCGCCGTTCTGGCAGGGGTGTCTCTCACAGGCATCGGGATAAAGGACGCAGCCAAGCTTCAGCTCCGTCAGCCCGACCACCTCCGCGAAGCTGCTGCGCTTGTTCTGCAGGGGCAGCTCGTTGTTGTTCAGCACCACGGAGTCCAGGCAGCCCTGGAAGCCGCTCAGCACCTGCGTGGTCCTCTTGTCGCTCAGGCTGCGGACGTTGTCCACCTGCACCTGGGCGCCGAAGTAGACGGAGCTGTCGGTGCTGAGCGTCTGGAAGTAGAGGGGCGCCTTGCGGCGCTCCACGTAGCTGTCGTCCAGGGACAGGCTCGTGAAGTTGCGGTTCAGCTCCAGGAACACCGAATGCCAGCTCCCATCGTTAACGGCCCTGCCAGAAATGCCCAGGATTCCCGGGCCACTGCCGCAATCCAGCTGGAACCAGAGCTTGCCATCGACAATCTGCAGGAGGAAAGCAGAAATCAAAGCGCTTCAGGCGCTCAGCTGTCTCATAATACGCTCTCACAGAGAATCTGAAAGCAGAGAGAACTTCTAGACAGTGTCTGCACACTGTTAAAGCTGCTCTCCTATATGACACTAAAACAGCATAAAGCTGTACCTTTATCATGAGCAAAAAAAAAAAAAAGGATGGAAAATATCAGCTTACTTCTCATTTGCTCAAAGCCAGTTACTGCAGAAAAAGTAAAAATACAGAAAACCATATGGGTGCAAAACACAGGTGAAAACTGGGATAATTATATGTTTTACTGAACAGGGAATGGACTTGAGGACCCTTGTTCTGCTCTTGGCTCTGCTGTTGAACAGCTGTGTCTCTCTCATCAAGTCTGAGAGCTGTGATTCTGCTCCCAGTGGTTGATGTTATCAAAAGCACAGGCAGGGCACAGGATCACCTCTTAGTGTTGGAGAGGCTTGCGGCAAAGTCAATGGCCACACTTTCAGCTGATGTTAGGTACTCTGCTCATGCAGCATCCTGGGCTTCTGTAACCTTTAGGAGCATCTCAACAAGGTGTGGATTTGCCCCTAAACATCGTAAGTTCAGTATCTCTAATTGCAACAATAAGATACTAGTTGAACAAAAGTCAGTCATTTCCCCAAGATGCTACACAACCTGCTGTGTGCATACCTCTTAGATGACATAAGATGGGTCTTTTCTTTCTGTCCTAGTATTTATGCTGCACTCATGGATTTGGAGAGTTTATAGGGGGTTTCTCACTCTCCCTCCTGTCCATGACCCACCCCAAGTAAAGGGAAAATCTGTGTTATCCTGCTGGGGCAGGCAAAGTGCAGAGTGAGGGAATGGGTATGAAGTGCTGCTTTCCTGATTAGCAGTTTACCCAAAGATTTTAGGTTTCCCTAACAGATGGTATATAAGTTTAAAATGGCTGACAAGGTTGGAAATAATTTCTTATGACACATTAATTGGATTCAAGTTCTCTGAAAGCTCTTCCAAGTATTTTACCTTTATGTCATACTCTAGGAAGTATTTATTTCTTCAAATTCCCCCATTTCAAGACAGTTCTGTCCCATTATTTATCCCCCTCAAAAATTCAGGTGCTGTGTCATTTTTCATCCTACCAGGCAGCTCACACTGTCCTCTCACTGGTGTATCTGCTACAGAGTCTGACTGCTCCCCCCAGTGAGAGCAGAGTTGCCCCCACTGTCAATGCAAGAACCTCACAGAGCTTTGGTGGCCTGCTGAATTGGAATGGCAAATGCAGATGTGAGGATGCTGCAGGGTGTCCATCTGCCTTTGACCATTTTTGGCCATTTCTAGCATGAACAGTCGTGTTAGATGGAGACATCTCTTGGGATGTGACTGTCCAAACTCTTCTCAGCCAGGCTCCTGGATGTGGCTTGAAGGTAAACAGGAAAGTGTTAAATCTACAGGAGCAGATCATGCTGCTGTGCCATCATCAGCATTTTCTGTCCTTAGAGGTTGACAAAACTACTTGGAGAAAAGCTAAGGGCAAAATCTTGAAATGTGTAGATCTCCTTCTCCTTTACAAATGCTTGGTTTCTTGACTGGCTGACTCTGAACTGGACTTCAAGCCAAAACACACTGGGAAGTCAGGGTATAAACCACAGCACTTCTCTGCTCGGTGATTGCTCAGCAGCATGGACACAGAGGTGCTGAGCATAGGCAAGCTCCCTTAGATGCCAGCTACCCACTTACTCTGCATGGTTTGAAGGGGTGTAGAGGAATGAATACACACATAAAAGGAGCTAGAATTAGCCCCTGCTATGAACACCCAGCTGTTTTGAAGTCCCTGATCTGTAGGATGTAATGAAACTGAGAAGAAATCAGATCTTGACGGTAATACATGCTTAAAGATGTATGTTGCTTGATATCCCTACAGCTCAATCAAATAAGGCTAATGGATGTATAGAATAACGAGTCTAGATCATTTTTCATTAAAAAACATGAACTCAAAACTCAGCCATAAACAGTTTCCGTAGATTGAAATTGGGTCTGTAAAAGCATTTGCTCGGGAGAAATCTTGATAAACAAGATGCCCTGATAAACAGAGAATTTTTTCTCTCCAGAGATGGAGCAATAGTTTCTTTCCTCCCTATGCAACAAAACAGTTCATAAACATTGAAGGTGCTGCTCAGAAAGTGTGGTCTGTCTCACCAGGAATACAAATCAAACAGCAAAATGCATGCCAACATACTCCACTTTGAAAAACAGTCATCACTGGATAAGCAGATAACTTGCTGCTTACTCAAAAGGCTTTTTCCTATGGAAACTCTTCCACTGATTGTGTATAATATACATATACCTCCCCTATGACTACTTATGCCCTGAAGGACCTACTGCCTGCGTGTCTATTACTCTTACTCACAGAACATGTTTTTCCAATTATCTTTATAAATACAACACCACATTTGAGCACCTGGGATAAATATTACACCATTTGTATACAGGAAACTATGATCTAAAAGATTTGCCATTAAAATATGTTTTATACATCTTTCTCATGCACTTTTATTTCTTTTTTACCCACAGATGATCTGACATACACAGCAAATATATATTGCCTGAAGAGTTAAGTTTCCTTCCTGTTATTGAAGAAACACGAGCAACCTCTAACTAGAGTGAAAGATGGAAAGGATGGTCTGATGCTTACAGTACTAGCCTAAGACATGACAGATTTGCATGGGAATCCACACTGCAACATTCTTCCTCTGAGATCTCAAGCAAGCCATTAGTTTCAGGTATCCATCAGTAAAAGAGGGGTAACGTCATTTCCCTACCTCACACCACTGCTTTACGGATACATACATTAAAGACTGTGAGACATACCCAGATACCCCTAGCAATGGGACCATAAAAGTACTTTCATTAATCAGATGGTCATGGGCCTTGCTGTAGAGGGGCTGGGAGGAAACATTTGTCCCCTGAAGGACCTCGAGGAGGAGGAGTAGGAAGAACAGGAAGAGCTGGCAAGGAGCAGATGCTGCAAAGTGCTCCACTCTTGAGTACTTGTCAGCTGGACTGGCCAGGCAGGGAGGAGAAGGTTCTTCCACCTAACAGGTAAAATTGAAAGCACAGAGACACTCCTTCACCCTGGCTGGGCAGAAAATTCCCACAAAGCTTCCACTTCCCAGAGCTTTCTAGGCTCAGGGTTTAACAGTCTCAGTTATAACAACTATGACAAGAAGGTTAATGTACACTTAAGCATACATGCCACAAGATTCCTCACCTGTAGAGAAGTTAAAAGAACAGTGAATACTCCAAAAGCTGATGCAATCTGTTACATTTCAACAATTTCATTCAATGAGCAGAATGGAGCCAAACACATACTGTAAATTATATTAGAATATTAGTCTGGCTAAGATGTTTGGCTAACATCCATATTTGTGTATCAACATAGGTAATAAAATGATCAAATGGTTCTTCTGAGACCACCTCCAGCTCACACAGTCCATCTGCAGTCAAATACCATGGATACAGCATGCTGCCTCCTAATCTATCTGGGGAAATATTTTGTTAGCTGAATTGCATTTCAGGTTCGTTTGTGTAAAATGGTGTATTTAATTAAAATATTACTCGTTTCAACTCCAGCCACAACTGGGATCATATCCAAACTTCAGCTCTATCCAGCATAAGCCATGAAGCAGTAATGCATTAAAATGTATGATACCCACTTAACTAAACCACACAAAGTTTCACATTAGCTGCCTGGACAGAAGAACATATGCTTGCCTTTTACTGTTTAGCTGCCATATTTATGGCACGATGGGAAAGTCTTTCTTTACTTATTTTTAATCCTTAAAATTTCACAAAACAAGATGGATCTCCGTTATATTCCTAGCAAAAACAAATGGA
Organism: Alethe castanea; assembly: GCA_024734035.1. Taxonomy (NCBI): domain Eukaryota; kingdom Metazoa; phylum Chordata; class Aves; order Passeriformes; family Muscicapidae; genus Alethe; species Alethe castanea. The sequence continues at coordinate 35,569,404 of JANRGV010000051.1, read as the reverse complement.
GTTTTCTTATGAAATGGCCTTGTAATGGTTAAAATGGTTAAGTCTTACTTTTCTGAATTAACTGCTACATAGGTAAAAAGGAAATGATGGTACTGGTTTTGGGACATGCAATCTTTACAAAGGAAAAAAAGCCAACATTGACCTGCATCTCATTTTGCTCCAGTTGCCTTAAAAGCAAGAGCATGAAATAAAACAAAACAACAAAAAAACCCCAAAAAAACAAAACAAGAAAAAAAGGCCAACCTCTCAAAATCGATGGATGAGTTGCTTTGTTTGAAACAGCTGCATAAATAACACCCTTATTTTATTATATCAATACAGTGTAGCTGGTAGGCTTTCAGCAAAGTAGTAGTCAAGCAGTTTGCTCTATGGAATTGATTATTCATCCAGGAAGGACATTGTGTTAAGATTATGAAACATTTCCATCCCTGGAGTTATCACAAATGTATGAGCTTCCAAAATTAAGCTGGTCATTTAAACACCAAAAAGCATATTGCAGCATGAATGTTTAAACAGACTGCAATGGCAGAGACTTGCTTCAAAACAATCAATGCCACCCTATGCCCTGACAGCACAGGTGTTTTCTGCCTGTCTTCCCATGGGCTCATACTTTGTGGGCCTAAATTTCTTCTACCTCTGCCTTTATTTGAAGCTCAGTGATGGTGCTGGGCCCTCTGGTGCTAATCCAGCAGATACTTAAGTAGATGCTTAAAATTAAGGTATGTGAATAATTCCAATTGCTTTCAAATACAGGAAGTTAAGCAAGTGATTAAGTGCTTTGCTGGAGTGATGCCAGAGTGTTCAAAAGAACACAGGATTTCATCCTTTATCCTCTATTTGGAAAGCTTCTCCTCATGTTTAATTTAATTGAAAGCAATGCTCAAATGATAACAACTTCACACTTACACACCTCTAATTAATCTGCTTAATGGCCTCATTTCTGAGTGCCTCCCTCCCTCCCAACATATACACCTGGTTAAAAGAAAAAAAAGAAGCCTTACCTCTGGTTTATAAATGAAAAAAAAGTGTGGACTTTAGAAAGTTGAAGCATAACTTCCTTGAAAACACCCGAGTCAGGGATCCCCAAATTGCAGTCCACGAGCCAGCTGCCATCCCTGAAGAGACCTGATAAGGCTGAATCCCATGAGCATGATGCCATTTGTCTGCCACAGAGCACTTTTGTGAGAACTTAGCCTGATATTCCTCAGCTAAAAGACCTTCACAAACTAAAGTCTGACAATTCCTGATCTTTGAAGTGATACCATCTCTTAAAAAAACTATGCTGAATGTAATGATTTTGTTTCCTTTAAACCCCATTCATGCAGAAGCTCAGCTCCAGACCTGGGAAAAGGACATACTGCAACAGTGAATCTTGACCAGCTGAAAAGCTGAGCACGAGGCTTGGAGAAGGCAATTCCCTATAAATAAAAAAATCCCCTGATAAATGCACAGGAGAAAGCAGAGGCTTTGCATCCATACACAACCCTGGACCTCACTTATCAGATACGTGAGGTAGCAGCTGCATATGAAGCTCTCTACTTTCTCTTTCTTTGTTTCTTAGACCTAGGAAACAAAACAGCTTGACATGTAGGTTGCTGACTGAGATTGGAGCACAATAACCACAGGTCTTGTTGCTGCTCCTTGAGGTATTACATTTAACTCAGCATTTTTCAAAGCAAAATAATTAGGTGATTATGTGAAGCAGGGACTGAAAACATGATTCCTACCTCTCAACTAAAAACTCAATTCAGGTGATTGCAAAGGGAGTTCTTTTACTGGTTTGGATTTTTTTTTTGTTTTGTTTTTGTGTTCACTTGGTTTCAGGGTTTTTTTTTTGTTTGTTTTGTTTTGTTTTTTTAGCAATAGTATTAGCATCAACTTTTCTATTTGGGTGGCAAAATTTCCCTGCTTCAACTGGATATTTTCACTCAGTTGTTTATGACGTGGATATGCTGTGCTCCTTGATGATGAGATCCTTATACACAAAAATCTAGCAAAATGAATTATACTATCACCATTCTAACTCCAATTCAGGCCATCTCTGTATCATCTCCTATTGTTTTCAAGTGGCACCTTTCACCAGGGCCATTTGTTTTTTCCTAGGTATTTTTTGAAATTAAAAAATTGCCAACATTACCTACTGCCATATGCTAAGAGCAAGCATGATGAAGACTTCAAGTAAGGTCTTCTAATCTGAAGTTTATCTTGGTTTCTTCACACAAAAACATATGCTTGAAAGTTTAAACTGCACTTCTACGCATCTCAAAGCAGAGATTAATTGTCTTGTGTATATCTGAACAATGCTGACAGATCCTGGTGAATGACAGACAGTACTCTTGCTCATGAAATACTTCAGTCTAACAGCCATACAATTATTTGTTGCCCATTATTAACTCATCTAGCCACTTTAACATTACTTAAGCATTCATCCAAAAGTACCCTAGATTGCAAATACAGACACAAAAGGCTCTGTGCCATTTCTCCCACTGCAGAATTATAGAATGTGGCTGAATTACAAATGCCAATGTTTTCATTTTGTACCTTAGAGGCTACAGCAGAAATACTGTATGTGCAGGCTCTTGGATGAGCCTAATACTCTCTGTCCATCCAGCATTTATTTACCATTTCAAGAAATAAAAAAGATTAAAAAAAGAAAAGAAGAAAAAGTTAAAATGCATGGAAAGCTTATCAATTAAATATTGATTTGGTATCAATCTCCACTGACCCCATGACTCTCTCAACAAAGAATCTTAATCCACAGAGTGTAGTGATCTTCATATTCAGTAGGAGACATGTTCTAAGCAGTTGGTTCCTGGAATTAGCTCACTAACAGTGAGGGCATATCCTCTAACCACAGACAGGACAGAAGGGAAGAACAGCAATTTCAGCAGGCTTCGTTTTGACTACATAGTCATATAAATGGCCAAATCTTGCATCTCGTGCAGACTGGCTCCTGCACACAGACACATAATGTGCTTATAATGAACAGCACCCAGTGGGGAATTTTCCAAGTAAAGCACCACTAACAAGCTGCTTTTCTGATCATTGTTGCTGCTGCTGTTGTTGAAATTGTTTTTCCCTGCTAGAATCAGACTCTTCTCAATCTACAGCCAAAATGAGAACAGCATTCTCCAAATCAAGAGCCAAGAGAAAATATAGAATCGAGAAAAACAACTGCAGAAAAGATAAGTTATTTTAATTACCTTCAGAATTATACAGGGATTTGCTCTGGTGTACATTATAATCCCATTGCTTTGCAGGGTTCGCAGACGGAGAGCCAACTTGAATTCCTCTTTCTTGCTATTTTCAGAAACACGGTATTTAATGTAGCTATTCCCAGCAAAGCTAAGGGAAGTGTGGCCTGAAACAACCATTTTGAAAAGACACATGTGTTTTAGTGATACATAACACAATTCCTCAACTGTTAAGTAATTAAAGAATTTATAAAGTTAATGAGAATGACTAGGAAGAAATAAATAAAACCCATTTTTGATGAGAGAAAACAAAGCTGGCATGTACTACAAAGTATTTCTGCATTTCTGTTTTTTAAGCTATTTTTCAGGGGATAGAGGAAAGCTCCATTTCTCCATACTTAAAAATAATAAAAAAAAAGAGAAGTTTCTCCAAGTATTCAGCATTTTTCAGCTTATGCACTCCTGGAGGCACCAGTCTCACCTCACTGATAACAGAGGGAATCAAAGATGACCACACCTGTACATCAGGCAGTCGAGTTATGGGTGTCAAGTTACATGTGGGCAGATGTCAGCCAAACCCTTGCAATGAGTCCCCTGCAACCAGTGCCCAGGACCACAGTTCAGTATCTGCCATGATTTCATCAGGCAAACAGCACAAATCCTCTATCCTGCAGCCTGGGATTCACTGAAGTCAACAGAAAGCTCTACTTCACTGGCTGTCCACCTGGCTCTTCATATCCCAGGGAACAACACAGATGCAGAGAACTAACAGATGTGCTCAAACTTTCTTTTTTTGGGACAGTGTAGTGTTTTCATTAATAAAGGTTGGAATTTTGGTAATCTAAATAGTAAGCAGAAGAGTTAATTATGGAGCTTTGCCCATGGGCAGGAAAACATCTGGCATAACATTCACCAGGAAAAATCCTGTTTTCTCAGCAGTCTGCTTTACTGAGCTGGTATTCAAGCAAGCCAGTGGGAATTTCCAAACAGAAACTGGATCTAAGTATACACACAACCCCATAGCTATAAAGACAAGTATTTATAGGGCTTCTAAAAAGACACCCCAAGTGACCATACTGAGATGGGTTAAGCAGTTCATTTTCTGTTGACTTCACCCGCACCTCTGCCTACAAAATGAGAATAGCAGCACTTCATTGTCCAAGCATATCCCCCTTTATGGCTGTGACATGCACCTGAACACTCGCCAAGCTTTCCTGGTGGGCACTGGCAGATGAAGGGTCTCCGGTTGGCTTCGTACCCCACACACTGCATGTCCCCTGGACATGGCTTCTCCAGACAGGGATCGTTGGACCCTGGGCAGAGTCCTCCTGCAAGAAGTTAAGATACTGTCAGGGAGACACAGTGTAAAGCATGATCTGCTGCAATAAAAGAGTAATGAAAGACAACTATCTATTGCACGCTTCAGTACAAGCAAAATATGGCTTAATAATAATAACAACAAAAAAGCCCCAACAAACCTTCATAGAAGGAACAGCTTTTGGACAAGTGCACAGAAGAACAGCGATAGTTCCTTTCCAAAGACTGCCCTAAACCCCATGGCAACATATTATGCAAACAAACTATTATGAGCAGTAACTGGTTTATAAATGGTGTGATAACTCTCAGGCCATTCATTTCCCAGAAAGCTTTCTGCACAGGGGCTTTAGAGATATGAGGGAAAAAAATTGATTGAAGACATGCACTCCTTTTCCCCCAGCACACCACGAGAAGCAAATTTTAGGAGGTAGAAATGGTCACAGCACCAAGTCTGCCGGAGTTCAAGAAGCATTTGGACAATGCTCTCAGGCACATGGTGTGATTCTTGGTGGTCCTGTGCAGGGCCAGCAGTTGGACTTCGATGATCCTTGTGAGTCCCTTCCAATTCAGAATATTCTGGGATTCTAAGTCTTGACTGGGCTACAGTGACACCTGGATTTTTCATTCTCATACTACACAGGGCATGCTGTCAGCTTGATCGTACAGCAAACTTGCCCTCCCCCTATGATCCTCCTGGTATTTCTGAGATCTTACATCCTATCCAGCTTGCCTAGGCTACCAAAATCTGCCCTCTTTTTGTCTAATCTGCAGGGACACAACTATATTGACTTTTAAATTTGCTTGAAATACTTGAGCAACACAATTACAGGTAGGTTTTTAAAAATCCCCTGATTTTTTTACATCTATCAAGCTGAGCATGTCAAGGACTTACTATTTAAAGACTGTCAATGTCAAAAGAATTTTTTGCATTTCATGGGGTTTGGCTAAAACTTCAATGCAAAACTGTCTAAACAAATCTGTTTTGATTGCCCTTATCGTAAAAGATTTGCACACATTGTCTACAATAATGCAAAACATGACACAATGATTGCTGCTTAATATATGAAATTTCAGAAATATGGGACTTCCACAACAGCTAGCCTCTTCTTGGTTGCAATAAGGTGCTTGGGAGATGCAGGATCAGTTTCTACCTTTGGGCATCTAAGTATGGCTGTTATGAAAGTAGACTTCAAGTGCAGGAAAAAAGGCACTCCTGCCCTTGCCTTTGTTGATTTGCAAATCCAGCATGAATGGAGGGAAAGGCAGTTGCTGGGAATGGACAGACACCTCTTCTTTTGTTTATCAAGTTAATTTATTTAAGACATGCAGGTAATGAATTTAATGATAAAAAGCACCTTCCTACCCATTGCTTTCTGAAAACGAGCAGTTCTTGTATATTTCAGGGTCTGTATTGTAAGATCCTTATCATATTCAAAAACTAGTTTACTTTTGAGCACATAGTTTTATTTACAGTTTACAAAGGAAGGAATCAACCTGTCATGGAGTACATCTCCAAAAGTAATGAAAGAAAGAATCTTACTGCTCTCACACATTTGTACAAGCCAAGCAGGACTCATAGGAAGCACAGCTGAAATTACCTGACACTGTAAGCATTTTCTGGGAAAAGAAAAATGACTACTGTAGCTTTCAAAGTGGACATGGACTGACTACAAATATGGCAATTACTGTAAATGTCTTCCTTGATGTACAGCACAGTCAATTTAATGTTTAACATCCTCCCCTCCTTTATCAAACATTTGTTTGAGAGGTCTGTGGAGTAAAAGATTTACAGTACTGCCTGTAGCTCTGTTAGAAAATGATGCATAGCAATCTTTATTAATCACATTAGTAGGTAACATTAGCAGGAATAAAAGCTGCAATACACAGTCACACTTTAGGCCTTACAGAATCAAGAAAAAACTGTCATAGGGTTCTGGACAACAGATTTATATTCTATTTAGTTATATAGAATTTAACAGAGAATATGATGTTTTCTATACTTTGGTTTGCTGGGCTTTTTTTGAATAAAACTCATTTCTTAGAATTAAATGGCAAGTAACAATTATTTCTGGAATTATAACAGGTTGTTAAAACTTCTACAGGCTGCTTTGTACTTTCACCTTGGTTGTTTTAGATATTTTAACTCATTCTTATGTGACAAATACACAGCATTCTGATGTCTGCAGAGTTTATCTGTTCTTTGAACAAACTTAAACCTTTTGTGAGGCTGCAATTCAAGTGAGCCTCTGTGTAGCTGACAGATGTGACATTTGGACTAAAGCCCCACAGGTCGTCACTGTGCAGCAGAAAGAGGCACTGAGATTTCCAAATGTGGCTCTGCAAATTTTCACATCCCCTAACCTATGACTGTATCTTTGACATGAAGCAATAAAGGAACAGCTTACTTTGTTATCCATCTCTGCCAGGTTTTTTTAATCTGATTCAAACTCTGATTTGCACTTTAGAGCCATCCTTCTGCATTCAAAAAATATATGGAAAAGATCTAACGTACTCCAGCAGTGGAACAGTGGAGGTAACTGTTTATCCTGAAGGGCCAAGAACACTCCTTCTGGTAAACTACAAGGAAACCAACTTTCTATTCATCCTGCTGCAGCAGCATTTCATAGCTGTCACAAAACTTTAAAATATTCAGACTTGCAAAAAGTGCTTTATGCCTGTCTGTATGGTTATAAGTACATAAGCTACAAATCGGCATTATTGCATTGCCCCAGCTAACACACATTTTCAGGCTGATTTCACAACTATGTGGAGCAAAATTGTAAAATTGTTCAAGGTTACGTTGTCCACATCAAAGATTTACAGCCTGAGTTAAAATAAAATTATTCTAATGTTGCATTTCCCCTCCAAAGAGCAGTCTATTTTCCATCTAATAAAAGGTTCAAGAAATATAGGTTCAAATTGATTTTTTTTTTCTAGGCAGGTCCAGACAATCCACAGCATTCTCTTGAAACTCACATTAGTATTAATAAAACTGTTCTCTACAAGGTATCACAGAAACACACGAGCTAGCATCAACCAGTGCGTGGCAGGAAAAGGTGGAATTGACCCACTTGATTTTGACAGATCATCTTCAGTTTGATTCTCTAAAAGAAGATAAAACTATTTCAATCTTCTAACCAATATACCGAGGAAGAAAACACTGTTCCATTGCAAGATGAGAGATTTATTTAATTCCTATTCCTTCAAAAATTGAGCACTTCTAGGATTGTAAATATATTTTGAAAATTGAGTGCTTCAACAATTTTAACTTAAGCCTTGTTATATTAGGTGGTTTTCTATCAGCCCAGTCTCCTGAATCTGTTTTAGTATTATAAAGACTGTTTTTCTCACTTGCAGGAAGAAAGTTTGACAGGAGGGAGACTTCTGAAAGCCAGAGTTGCAGGAAGCTTGTAAAGCAAACTCCAAACTGCTACTTCAAATAATAATTAGTTTACTGTGGAGAGAAGAGTGGTAACTCATGATCTGCAATCTGCTTATATTTTTGGAGCACAGTGACCAGGTATTTTATGCAGTGATTATTCCACCGCAGAATTGTTTCTGCACAAGCCAACTACAAGTTTCAGTTGGCTCAGGTGCTCCTGGAAAACTCTGTGTCACTTAGATTGTCCCAATGAAACAGATCCTCTCCAAGTTTTAAATGACAAGACATTTGGACACTTTCACCCCCTCCTTAATCCCAGATTCCATTAGGACTCCTCAAGTGATAGAGAGCAATTCCCACTTGCCCTGGTTCCACAGTCATGCCCCCAACTTCTCTCTGCAGCTCTTCCACTTTTAGTATGAGCTTGTGCATTCTCAGAATAGGCTTTACTGCTGGAGATATTCACAGGGAGAAAACTTTCCTTGGACAAAGGTGACATTAAACAGACTACAGCCAGATCTAACAAAGGTATCTGCAGTCCTTTGTTCCCAAACACAGACCTTTTTCTGCAATTTTCCTTGCCAGGAGAATTCCAGGCTCATTAATACGCATGTGGGTCCTTCCTGAAAATCGAAACACTAAGAACCAGGTTGCTGATGCCCAGTCCTTCAAAGCATCCAAACAACATCTTTCAGAGGCCATGTGTGCTCTGTGGAGCTGAGGCCAAAAATCAGCTCTGAAGAATAGGTCCTGTATTAACAGCAGATCCTTGGAGTCTATGATTTCCTTCTGTCAGAGCATTCACAAAATACCAGAAGTGGCTTTATAAAGTCTGAATTGTCTTGCTTCATGAGAAAGTGGTCCAAGACTGCTGTTCTCTTGATTAAATGACATGGATGTGTCTGCACTTTTACTGAACTCTCCTGGGTCTATTAGAAAAATTCTTTCAAACTATTAGACCAGAACCATATTAAACACTTGAAATGGAATTCATCTAACTTTAGGGCATGATTCATCTCAGTGATTTTAGACATCTAGGGAGAGATGTATCACATTATTAAAAATACCTCATTTTTCCCACTGTCTGCAAATGGGGCCTGGAGTGACCAGCACAGATGCAGATACATGCCCATATTTGTCAAGATTATTTCAATCTATCCCTCTCCTGTGAACATATTAATATACCATCACCTTTGTAAGATTATAATGCAGAACAACTCTAAGAGCAAAGTTGTTCCAACAAAACCTGCTCTGCCCCTGGACCTTTGTCTCAACACAAAAGAATTACTTTGCATCATGAAAAAAAGAATAGATTTTTGCCTCTGAAAAATGAGAATGCCATGAGAACTATTTTACAGGGATACATTTATTCCACTCGTCCTACTATTCTTTTCCCCAGCACTGACAGATGTTTGCATACCTCGTGCCATGTGACATAGCCCCTCTGGTCACACTGACACAAACCCCAGTTTGTGACAGTATTTTTCATACAAACACAAACAGATGAGCCAAAAATCTAAGGGGACAATCTGTTATTGGAAAACACTTCAGTTCAATTTTATTGATTTAAAAGCTAAGATTGATGCATGTGAACTTTTGAACTTATTCTTCCAGAGGTGAGCTGCTGAACCTCCAAAAAGTTCACCCACTGCCTACTTTACAGTCTCCCTGCATCTTCACATTAGATAACTCTGTTTGCTCACAAAGGTAATCTAGGTAAGTTATGCACAGCTGGCATGCATAAATTGTGCATATCTGTGACATCTGCCAGTGGGAAAAACACTCCAAGTATGATACATATTTCAAGAATGAGTGAATTAGTTCTATCTCAAGCTTTCTGGGCCGTAATTGAATCAGATCTCTGGAAACATATGCAGTATTTTAATGGATTTTTTGCAATTCAATGTATTAATATTTACTGGATGTGGAACTCTTTTAGCAACAAGGGAAGTATAATACTTTTATTATACTGCTAATATCTTGCTAATGCTGTCTCATTAAACAAGCCAAAATAAATTTGTGCATCTTTTCCTGAATTGCTGCATTTGTGCATTTATTTATAAGGACTGCTGATGGATGAAGTATTTGCATTTTTCTAACTCTTTTACTCTAGTCTTTAGCTATCTTGAAAGCAAAACTACCCATACATTCTCTAACTATTTTATTCTCACAAGTCTGCGTTATCTCCTATGTGAGAAAATGTGTTTACCTAAATACCAAAAATATTTTCCACGGTTCCTTTAATTAAAAACAATAGAAGAGGATGAAGCATTAACTAATGAGGAGAAGGTGCAAAGCATGAATTTTTGCTTCCCACCAAGATGTATGGTTTCTTTGTAAGTAACAGACACCAAGCTGATCACCTCTTTGGCAGCTATACCTAACTCAGTAGCTCTGGACTTCTTCTTTTTACTACAGGCAGTATGCCAGGCTGGATGTGCTCAACCCCACTCCAAATTGTGCGGATCCCCCATGGCAAATCTGCACCTAGTGGCTCAAAAGGGAGCAGTGGGAACCCCTCCAGCTTTTCAGCAGGACCAGGACAAGCTGCCTGTTGCAAGTGTTCCCACACAGCAGTCTTCAATGCCATGATAAATGGCCCAGAGGCTGGGGAACCACAGTCGCTCTCAGAACCACACTGCCTTTCCAGCAGCCAGCCATCCATTTTGAGGATTGACTGCTACATGACAGAAGAATTTGGAAATCGCTGTCCCAGCTGAATTTCTGTGCTTCCATTGCAAACTTGCTGTGCCAGGAGAGCTGCTGGGTCAGAACTGTGCTGCACTGCAAAGTCCCTTTTTTGGAGTTAAGCTAAGGGATTATGAGGCAGAGGGAATAATACATCATTATTGACTTTAATAGGTAGTGAAATGAAATGATAAACAGTGAAAATTTTGGCTGCCAGAAAACCAATTTCTGACTGAGGACTATGACTATCCCCATGGAGATGAGGATTTGTGATTTCTTGATTCCAAAGTGAGACTAAGCTATAACTTAGAGAATATAAAGAAGTTTGGCAGACAGTGTTCCTGCACTGGCTCCTGGACCTGACTGGAGGATATTGCAGCATTGTCCCTTTTAAATATGTGAAAATCCTTTACTTCAGAGCCTTTCATGTGAAACCAAATGCTGACTATTGTTATAATAGATATGTCTAGTTGAAACTTGTAAGACTTACTTAAAAAGTGGACAGATAGTGTGCTCTTGAATGTACCTCAGTGAATCATGGTATTTTTTTCAGAATTGAACTTCTATGGCATTGTTATCCATGTGCCGCAGGAAGAAAAATTATTTCTGGTTAAGTTTTATGCACTTTATGCCTGTTTTCATCCCCACCAAGGTCAGTGGTAAAACATGAAGCCCTGCTGACTGTTGCAGAAACAAAGGTTGGTTATTGAGGGATATGGCTGCTGAATTCTTGTATTGCTTTGTGTGTGCATGTGTGCTGAAGATGAGGGAGACTTAGATGTATTGATTTTACAGTGGCTTTTTTTCTCTGCTCTTAAATGAAGTGGAATGAGGAGCAAATAGCCTGGCAAACAAAAGAAACAGAGCCAGTATTATATCTGCCTGAGGTTTTAAAATCCAAGTGCAGAATCATACAGAAGATTGGCTCGCAAGCCTACTTGTCATATGCCCATGTGGAATCTCTGCCAAAATGTGGAGCAGCCCGAAACCTACCCTGTCCCCTACTGTAGCATTAAAGGTCAGGAAAAGCACTTGCTAGTAAAATACTTCATTGGTTTCTGTGGCTCTCTGCAACAACGGGACTGGAAAAGGCCTTTCCACCTGCCTGGCTTAGGTCAGGGGTGCTTTTCCTTGGAGACTGCTGGTGCATTGCTGGAGACCAGGCTGCTCTGCTGCAGTCACAATCCAGGTTTACTCCAGTGGTGGCACCAAATGATTGGGAAACTCCATCCCTCCCTCTCCCCGTCTTTCCCCTCCCACTCCCTCCCCTCCCCTGGAAGCTGGCTGATGGCTCTGATTGCAGAGCCTCCAGGAAAGTGGTCTTTGTCGTAAAAGGCCAAAGTTCATAAACTTCCATTTACATCAGTAAACACGAACAATTCTTCCCGAGCCTGAGAAATCAATTCCCACAACGCACCAGCCAGTCGTGCTTTAGTGGACTGAATTGAAATGCCCCTTCTAATCTGCATCAGAGGAATAAAATGGATCCCATGGCATAATGTGCAGCGATGGGAGGGGAAGAGGGAGCAGTACTCACCATTGCACATGCAGCGCACATTCCTGTAAAAGCGGGGACACACAAAACTAATTCGCGCTGTGCTGTAAGTCATCAGGGAATGCGAATCAATAGACAGACTTTGCTCACAGTGCTGCTCCTGACAATCCAGTCCGGAGCAATTCTTCTCCAGGATAGCAGAAATGCGAATCACATTTTCCAAGTGTCTCCTCGCATTGGAAAGCTTCTGAATCAAATAGGCAGGCTTATAGAAGCCACCGCTGTGCATCTGAACGGCAAACAGCATGTCGAGCTGGCTGCTGCCCGCCACCGGCTGAATGCTGATGATGTGCAGGCTGTCCTGCTTCTGGGAGAGCACGGCGTTGCGCAGGGTGCGCCTGAACCCGTGCATGTGCAGCCCCACAAAGTCCTCCGGGGAAACGTTCTCGAAGCGGATGGTGACCGTGCTCTGCAGCATCTCCTGCAGCAGCTGCTCGACGTGCACCACGACGTCGATGGGCACCTGGAAGCGGCCGTCGCTCACCGAGACGTTCAGGACGTACTTGCCGTTATCCAGCCCTCCAAGGGCGATGATCTTCCCGTCATGGCTGTTGACCTTGAACAGACTCTTCTGCTCTGACTTGAGCGTGTAGGTGAGGACATCGTACACATCCTGATCTGTGGCGTGAATTTTCCCAATGACTCCCCCAGGAAAATCATCTTCCATGGTGACAATGAAAATCTCCAGTGGAATGGCGGTTGGTTTGTGAATGCTTTCTTCAATAACCCTCACCTGAACATAGGTATGGGAAGACTGCTGAGGCTTCCCAGAGTCCTTTGCCTAATGGAATTTAGAAAAAAAAAAAAAATAAAAACACACATAGAACAGAGCCTGCAACCATAACTTCTTGCTATATATATTCTCACAGCATCAGTAACTCTGAAAATAAATTCTCAAAAGAACGCTCGAATTTGCAAAATACGTATGTAAAGAAGTGTCTCAGCCATTTCTAACAGTGGAACTTACAAACTCTTTAGGGAAGCACAGATCTCTAAGTGGATTGCAGAGAGAAATGTGTCAGTAGAATGTCTCATTACTCAAACTGAAATGTCCCCAGGATCCCATAGTTATCACTTGTCATCTTCGCAATGGAGAATATACCAACTACGTGGTATATTCTGCACCAAACACAGTTTGGGCTCACTTCTACCCTGGAGATGAGACTGAATTCCAGTGAAATATCAGCTTTCTCCATTGCTTGGTGTGTTCCAAAGCATTTCAGACCCTGCTTAGCTTGTGTGAATGTGAGGGAGTTCAGAATTTTCTAAAGCATTCTGTACTTCTTTACCTGAAGCAATCAAGAAACATGCTTGACATAAATAAAATTTATCATCCTCCAAAAATGAAATAGGTGCTTGTGCTGTTACAATTGATAAAATATGAGAGCAGCACTGTACTTGGACCAATTACTGGGTGACCCAGAGCAGGTATTATAGCATCATTTGCACTTTTTTTGTAGAGAGCAAAAGAGCAAGTATGACAAAAAACCCAAGGCCATCTTGACAGAAAGGTGTGCAAACTTGAATCAGTGTCCTTTTTACAACAAGGAAAATGTTTTATTGCAGTCCCTATTACGATATACTGCTCCACACATTTATTTGCTTCATAGAGGAACAGAAGGCTAAACTGCCACTAGGCAGAGTTGCAGGACATGTTCAATCATCTTTGTATTTGGACACAGGAGGAAAATTTAAAAGCTGAAGGAAAAAATGGCAGGATGACAACAGCAATATGGATACTACTAGGAGCAGATTAATAACTCTAAGACACACTAGAATTCTTTCATCTTCACTCCTAAAAGAGCTGGGTAGAGTATTTAAAATATTTTATATATATGTGCAAATACCCATGTACATGCAAATGAGGTTATGTCTCATTCCACTTTCTATTTTAACATTAATTCTTAATAAACCTAATACAGAGGAGAAACCTGATAGTGGAAAAAGGAAAGCAACACTCTGGCACATATGGATGGAAAGAAACACTTTTATGGTCTATACACAACAGGAAACTATAAAATATGTTTTCCCTGCAGAAATCCCTGAAGAAAATAATACTGGGAGGAATCATGCCTCCACAATCCAACAGCGTGGTTTTCTGATCATGTTGGTGCATCTCAGACATGGTGGTCTAATATTTCATTTATATGAAATCTGTGGATCTCTAAAGCTAGAGGATGCTGCTTAAATTTAACTCTTCGTGCCCAGTTTTGGCTGCACTAGAACTCTGGTTAGCGAATTACCCTGAAAGCAGGGTATTTTATGATTAAAGCATGATAAGAAGGAAAAGTGATGATTTCTTATTTCCCTACAAGGCTAAAAATAGGTTTCAAGGATATTAAATGGCAAACTTCTAAAACTTTGATTTGAACAGTTAATTAGCATCAGAGCTCATACTTTGTGAATCTTAACTAATAATTGCATCTAAGCATGATACTGCTGCAGTGAACATCATTAAACGTGCTTGTAAAGGAACAGACAGGCTGTGTTTAGAGAGATCAACCCCAGCAAAGCAAGTGGCGGAGGCAAGAATTTCAGACACAGCTTATGGGACCATGACTCATTCCAGTGAAGAGGTTAATTCCCTAGACTTGTATATTTACTGAATCCTAATACAATTTCTCTGGCAGATCTGAGAAATGTGGACAAATTACTTTTGGATTTACAGGTTTTGGCAATCAAAATTACCCTGGTTACAAAGCTTCTCAATGATTACTCTAAAGCTAAGTTTGAGCTGGACTTCTATTGCATGTCTTACTTTGACATTCTTTAAAAGCTAAGTTGACCTTGGAAATGTGATTTCATGAATTCTTGGAAGGCTTCCAAAAATTTATGATTAAATTTATGACTTAAAAGCCAAAATGATTTTCATTCCTAGAGCAGTATTTTGCAGTCACTTGTTCTGGGGTGTATTTATAGGTACATAATGCATTTTTTCTCATTTTCCTTCCTTAGCTACAGAAAAAAAAGATGAAAATCTTAAACCACAACGGTCGCTGCTCAGAAAATTCATTTCATGCCAAGGAAATTGGAAAGGTGGCTGGCTACCTCTTTATATTTATATTTATAAGAAATCAGGTTTAAGAACATCAAAGAAAATATTCTGCATTGTGCATTTGCAAATTGGAATGTGTGGTATTTACTCGCAGAATACAGTCCATTAAAACCAACCCATACAGGCAAAGTACAGGCTACCTACCCTTAAAAAATTTGTTTCAGTGTAGATGTAAAAATCAAGCCTTACCTGCACGCAGAGCACATACTCAGTTGAGACCATGTGCTTGAAGATGACTGCAGATCTCAAAACACCATGAGGGTCCAGTGTAAACTCCTCCTCTTCATTGCCAGTGAGGATGGTGAAGGTAAAAGGGGGGCCATTGTGAAAAGAGTCTTTGTCTGTCACTACCAGCTGCAAAATGCTTGTGCCCACTGGTTTATTTTCCTTTACACATATACACAGCGTATAAAGAAAAGGATTAAAATGATACATATTGCAATCATAAAATACCACATTTTTCTATTGAGAATATTCAACTGAATGCCCTTTGCCCAAGCTGGCATCTCCCAAACTGCGTTTTGTTGACACTGCTTATACCCCATGGACTAGTGGCAGAGATTAAGGTACCCACCACACCTCCAGGGCCTGCTGGGCTCTCTCTGATAGATACTCTGATCAGAGTAAGTCAAGACTCACACCCAGAGCAAGGTGTAAAGAAGTGTGAACTTATCCCAGAGCAGACATTTTGAGGCTGGAGTACCTGGTGCAGCAGGGGTGAATGTTAAAATGTGTGACAGATGCTGTGGTTAAGGAGCCTCAGCAAAACTTACCAAAAGACTCAAGAAAGATTTGTTTATACTTTCCTTTAGATAAGATTACTTGATACATATTTTGCAGATAGATCATCAAAGGTACTTAACTGAAACCAAATGCCCACGCATTTTAAAAGTCAGAGAAGTTTTTGATGTGCAGGATAAACTTACTTGAATTACAGCTGTGTAGTTAGCTGGAGTAAACACAGGGCTGTTATCGTTCACATCAGAAATGTCCACATTGACGGTCACAGATGAAGACAAAGGAGGGGTACCACTGTCTCTTGCCTGGACAACTAATGAATAACCAGATATCTGAAAAAAGGTGGAAACATTAAATCATTCTGGTGATTTAGTGGTCCTAAATTTTAACCTTTAATTCTTTAACATTAAAGAATGTTCTTTAATTTCAATGCACTACATTCCATATTCTAAGGAAAGCTGTTTGGCCTCATTACCTTCCTGCCCTTAGTATACCATTATCCTGTTTATCGCCACATTGTGTCCCAACTTCTGTTTTATAAGGCTACCAATAAACATAACAGCTTCATTGTATTAAAATAACTGTATCAGATAAAGCATTCCTGAAACAAAGGGGCAGACAGAAAATACATGACAGATAATATGTGAACTCAGCTATTCGTCCTGTAAGCTTACATTTTCATCTCTCCTAGGTGTCACCTGGGAAAAGTGACCTGAATTTATTTATCTTACAGTTGGTTTCCAAGATATTATATAAATTGCTTATTAGAGCCAGTGTCAGTTTGAGACATACTGTTTCTAACACGGTGATGGAGAGCCAAGAAAAAGTTCACAGGCAGTTGTCTTAAACACACTGGAAAACATTTGGGAGTATGAGGGACAACAGTCTCTGTAGTTACAGAATAGTATCCACCATTCTGCAGAAGGTAAGTGGGCTTGAGTCTGCTTGTTTGCAACAGACACAAACAACTCAGTGCAGTGCAGGCAGTTCAGTGCATCATCCATGGGCTCTCTACACACATATGTGCCCGTGTGTGAGGTGTGAGCATATGTGACAACTTGCAAAAGCTCTGTCTATGCACAGTTTATGGATGGCAGTTGCATTTTCCAAACTGCATCCTTATGTTGGCTTCCATAGGTCTTACAACTGCTTTTTCCTGTATATTGCTCCTTGTTCTGCAGGGAAAGCTGCTGACATTTCTGCCCCTGATCCTCCCACAGTGGAGCAAGTGAAGGGCAAAACATGCTAGATACAACACTGTGCTCCACCCTCTCAGTGCAGGGCTGGAAAGGGGAAAAGCATGGCCCTGCAGAGAGAAACAAGATAATCTTAAAGGGGGTTTTTGGGGAGGAGGGTGGGAGGGAAGGAATTCCAAATGTATTAGAAAAAGAAAAGCTTTTTTTGCGGTAGGGAAGAGCTCAGACTGAGCACACAAAATAAGGTGGCTTTTCTGGGATGTGGGACCAATACAAAGCAAAAGGGAACATGTTTTTTTTGGGGGACTGTATGGAGGAGATAGACTGTGATTTGGTGGGGGCAAAGTGACACAGAAGGGAAGAGGAATCCTGAACTAGGGAAAGTCAAGAAACTTGAGAAAGACAATAGTTTCTTAACCACAATTTCCACTGCTAGCTAAAGACAGAGAGTTTTGTAGAATATTTCCCAAGTTCTTTTCTTTGTTTGCTTTCATTTCAATGTGTCCCAGAAAGGTAGATGGCAAAAAAATCATGGTCTCTATGTGATTACAGCTCTGGAAATAAGTGTCCTTAAACCACTGAAACCTGGGAGTCAGCAATGCCTTTGAGGATCTACAGCAGATGGGGCATCATATATAATTTTCCCTGAAGGGGTCAGAAACACCTGTGTTAGGAAATGTGCCAAGGAAGCAAAGAAAAAGACAATATCACAGCTTATTTTAACTGAGGGAGATTTTGGAAAATGCAGACCTAACACAGCTGGCATTACACATGCACACCCTTGTGAGGGTAAATGTGTGTGTCTGAATGCAGCTGCACATGAGTGCACTTCAGAAACTAAAAAAAGTCATATTAAGAAATTCAGCCTGGGCTTTTATTACAGCCAACTTGTAACATGCACAGCCACTGTTACTCTCCTGTTGTGGACAGTCTGTGGCAAAGTCATTCTACCACCAAACACGAACAATTTAATCCTGCCTTTGTGATAATACAGAAAGGGGTTTTTGCCACTGTTTTAAGAAGCAGGTCTGCTTCCAGTAAAGAGCTTCTCCAACTGAGCCCATATTCTGAAGGTATCAATCTGCTTCCCAGTTTTGTGGGTGCATTGCTGGGAGGCAGGAGGCACGGATTTCCTTACGCGTTGCAAGATTTCTGAAGCCATGTAGCACTCTCCTGCCCTGTAGTAGCACAGGCAACTGCATTTGTTTGTTTTTTTTCCCCCAAAAGTTGCTAATTGCTAGCTATGGCAAAATGGTGACAAATAATCCTGAACGAATAATGGAGTGAGCAAACAAAGCAGCGGAATCCGTTTAATGAAGCACTCTTTCACTCCTGGTACAGCCTGGCCACTTCACAACAGCCCCTCCCCAGTGGCAGGTTTTGCAGAGCGCTAATTAAGGGCTGCGGTCTCAGCTCGGCGCTCAGCGCCCCAGTCTGGAGCGCTCTGTCCCCGCTCTGCTGCACACACGGCCGCACGCCTGCGCTCGCACGCCCAGGAGAGGGGCAGCTCGTCACCGCCGCAGCAGCTCCCGCTGGCACCAGGCACAAACCTCTGCCCTGGCGTGACCCCGGCCGTGTGCGGGTGCAGGGCTGGAGCGGCAGCAGAGCAGCTGCCCTGTGGATAGACTGGGGACAGGGCTGGCACGGAAACAAGGGGGAAAACGCTACAAAGACCTGTTGGAGCATCTTAGGCCAATCGCTGCAGGGTATGAAAGAAACTCCTTCAGCACAAGCTAGCAGCAGAGCGGAGATTGATGCACATCTGTAAGTCATTGCAAGTTAAGAAATCCCATGTGTCTTACCCTTTCTCTATCCAATTTCTTTTTAACCTTCACGAGTCCCAAAACAGGATCAACCGAAAATTCATTGTCTTGATCCCCATTCACTATGGAAAAATGAATCTGACCATTCTGAGGACTGTCCAGATCTTCTGCTATCAACTTGTTTTAAGAGAAGAATAAAAAATTGGTAAAACAAATATTAAGTGATCTGTGTGATACATTAATTGCTCAACGCTACAAAAAGTACACTTCACATTCCATCAGACTAGTTATACCTGAAGTAGGTATACTATGCACACCTCTACAGCATCAATCCAATAGGTTTTTGTTAGGAGGCTTCACTTGGGCCTTTTCAAAATTCCAGTCTGAAAACATACAGAGTATGTTAATCTTAATATTCTATACAACGCTCTCTCTCTGGATGCACAAGCTGCAAGATAAGAATACTGTGAAGGATGGCACACCGCGTGCCAGACTATAGAAATACTATGTATTTGGAGCTCCAAGCAATCTGGTGCAGTGAAAAGTGTCCCTGCCCACAGTAGGGTGGTTGGAACTGGATGATCTCATCTAACCCTGTGACTCTGTGATTGTATTTCACTGAAAAGTTGGATTCTGCCTTTCTGTTAAAGCTGACTCATGAAATGCAACACCTTAAATATGCCATTGCTCTTCAACAGCGTAACAGGGTTACAAAGAAAGGGTCAATACCACTACTCCTTTCTTTTGGGGAGAAACTGACAGCATCTTGGAGAGCAGCAGCAGATGCAGAGTATTGGCTAGAAAATGGTTTGGCGGCTTCAGGACGTAGTAATTATCATTATCAAGCAGCGCAGCATTTTTTTAGGGGCAGAGGGCTCATCGCACCTAGCTGGCTCCCAGGCCCCACTGACCATGAGCACGGAGTCGCCGACGGCCGCGTCCTCGCTGACCACGGCGCTGTACACGGCCTGGCTGAAGGTGGGCGCGTTGTCGTTGACGTCCGTCACGTTCACGTTCACCGTCGTCACCGCGCTCAGCGCCGGGCTGCCGCCGTCCTTCGCTTCCACCACCAGGTAGAAGTCCTTGCACGACTCGAAATCCAGAGCTTCGAAAATGGAAATCACTCCTTCGAAGCAAAGGAGGGAAATGTCAACGGCCAGCAAAAAATAAATAATGCCACAGAGTAAGGGATTTGACTGCAGTAAACAGTGCAGCATGCTATTTATCACCGTGGCGCACACACAACACTAACTGTAAGACTGCCCAATCCAATAAAAATGTTTATTCAGGTTTCTACTGCTGTCGTTTGATTAAAGAATGATGCCAATTGCACTTGGGCTGCCTCTGCAGAAAGGACCTTTACAAGGCATAAGGCAATGAATGGTTTCTCATGAAAATAGCTTTCATTATGTGAGTATCATGGATGAAGAAGTGGGGGCCATATCCACCCATTTACCATCTCATTCACAGAGCCGTTGGGAGAACTGGATGCCGACTCTGGAAATAAGCCCTGACAAGTCAACAGAAATTCACTCCCACACAATTAACTTCTCATGAATTAAATACAAATGAATAGGATATGAATACCGCTGAGAAATCAGTTGTCTATCATTTAAGTGATTAAACAGAGACTTCCCCACTCAAATAGGTTTATAAACCTTGTGTTACTTCACCACACAGCCAAAATTAGGATTCTTTGTAACTTGATTCACTCCATGCACCCAGACTCCCTCTAGGATAGAAATTATTTGATTTCTAGTGTTCTTATAAACTTCCTACAATATCAGTTTCCTAACCTTCTCAGGAAATGTATTTCAGGACTTCATAATCATTACAGCTAGGAATTTCTTCCTATCATTTAACCAAAGTAATCCAAATGTAATTTAAGCTCATTCACAACTTCTCTTCTTATAACTGGGCATGGAGTACAGTTTATTCCCCTCTTCTTCCACGTACTTTCGACAGGCATTAAAACTAGCAGCATGTCATCTCTCTTCTAGCTTAAATAGCCTTAATTCCTTCAGTCTTTCCTGGTAAGTCACATTTTACAGACCTCAGATCATTCCTCTTAATCTTTTCTAGGCTCTCTCCAAACGATTTCCACCTTTCAGCATGACTTGCTGAAAGCAGGAGCCCTGAAGAGAAGCTTCCAAGTGGCTAGCAAAGAGTTCCCACTGATAAATGGTTTGAAGGACATTATTTTTCAAGCTGTGATCAGGCATGCTACATCACCACTTTGATGTCTAGAAACTGAGCTCCTGCCTCTAAACAGATAGTAATGGAGCTGTCACACATTAATGAATAATAGGTAGTTTTAGTTTTGTTTTTTTTTTCCTGTGTGATTAAGCTTCATTATGGGTCTTTATTGATTTATTTCCTTGGCTTCATTATCAAATGTGAAGCTCAGTATCACTGCCTAGGCATATTTATGTTTAGATCTTGCTAGCACTAATCAACATGATGAAGATGACAGACAACACAGTTACGTTAAGTCCCTCACATAAGAGGCAGCAGTCTCGGCAGAGTGAAGAGCCACTTTTGCACACAATTATAGAAATGACACAATGCATAATTCTGAGATTTTTCATGTTACTGGCTATTACAGTTGCACCCAAAGAACTGTTTCTTCAGGTTTTAAAATCAAGACTGCTTTGCTCTCAGACTCTGGTGGCAGATTTGTACTTGTCATCCTGAATGCTATGAGAAGAAGGGGATTCACTATAGGAAACATAGAAGAAATAGCTTACAGTTGATGGAATAAAAACTCACTGAGGATAAAGAATATATCCCACTAAGGAAATTCAAAGAAAATGTGCCATTTACACCAAATATGATACCTTTGCTTGATATTTCTTATACAGAAGCAGTGGTGTACCTCTAAAATTTGTAATGTATAACCAAAAATATCTCAACCCAAGCCATGGCTGAAGTCAAAAAGACAAATCAAAACAACCTAAGTCAGGGAAGCTGCATAAAGCTACATAAATGGCAACCATGTATTAGGACTGAATTGGTCCTAACAGGTCCTGGTAGCACTGGTTGATGCTTTCTAAGGGGCAGATAGTGGAGGCTGTAATCAGCTGGTAAGCAAGTAAACACTGCAAGTGTTTATAAGTGTTTTGCACAGTTTGGTTAATAGGCTGTCACAACTATACTGGCTTCAAAAGACTTGCTAATGGAGAAAAGTATTCTCCACTTGAGCTGAGGCAGCCATGTGTGACTGTAATTGACATCACTCTCCAACCTAAAATTGCTTTTTAACTGTGTAGTTAATTACACAATGACAAGCTGTGAGTCTCTAGCCTTGGAAATCTTTTGGTCCAAGAGCCTTCCCCAAAGCACACATGTTTT
This sequence comes from Alethe castanea, assembly GCA_024734035.1. Classification (NCBI taxonomy): domain Eukaryota; kingdom Metazoa; phylum Chordata; class Aves; order Passeriformes; family Muscicapidae; genus Alethe; species Alethe castanea. The sequence continues at coordinate 35,547,165 of JANRGV010000051.1, read as the reverse complement.
TCTGATGCTTTAATTTAGCATTGCAAGTAAGAGCCACTTTACAAACCTGTTTTGGAATTAATCCTGAACTTCCCTTTCTCATTTCCTGATCTGATGAGATAGGCAATCTCAGCATTTGTACCAATATCTTGGCTTGTAGCAAAAACAGAAAGGACCTCGGTGCCAGGTGAGGTGTCTTCAGGCACTGTAACAAGATAATCTCTTCTTTCAAACACGGGAGGGTTGTCATTAATGTCTAGCACTGTAATGGTAACGGTGGCAAACGAGGATAAGGTCAGCACAATGCTCTGATCTGAGGCCTTTACAGTGATGTTATAGGAGGACTGAAGCTCTCTATCAAGTGGATGCTCCAAAATAATGATTCCTGATGACCGGTCAACTGAGAAGAAACCATCTGCAGAGTCTGACAGGGAATAGGTGACTTTTCTGTTCACGCCTGAAAGAGAAGCAAATGGCAAAATGAAAACGAGAAATAAAGAAAAGAAAAATCTCTCCTCATCTAATGGAAACCCTAAGCAAAATCTGCTATCACACTGAGCATTTCAACTGGGGGTTGAGGTAGGAGTGTCTGTGAGTATAATATTGCTGGAAGTTTGGGAGATCAGGACATGCTCTTCTCACATGAAAAAATCCCTGTGGATAAGTTAAGTTCCTTCCCTCATCATGATACATTTTTTTAAAGATTACTTTGCAAAACTGCTGTGTACTGAAACTTGAAAGCAGAATCCAGATATGGTCCTTGCCCAGAACAACTTATAATTGAATTAGATGAGACAAGCAGAATGGTGAAATTGGAAATGTCTCAGAGCACATCTTGAAGGAATAGAAATGTACATAAGGGGAAGATAAACCCATAGAAATACATCAGGTGCCACAGAATGCACTTGTACCAGTGCTGCCTTGATTCGACTGTTGAGCAGAAAAATATTATCATAGGATGATACCTGCTAAACAAAAGCTTCCTCAAAAAACTCCTGCCAGAACATTTTACGAAGGAAAGTCCCTCTGTCTCCCAGTCTAAGAGCAAAGATTGAGTTGTACAAAAGATATCCTGCATTTTTAAAATCGTGCCCGTATTTCCCAATACAAAGCACCTATCCACCCGGCTGCTGAATATGCAGATCTGTGCTAAGGTTGTTGTCAGTAATAAGGCCTGAGGGGATGGTACTGACTTGGTTTCTGCACTACAGTGGGATAGCCATTTCAAATCTAATTAAAAGTGAACGCAGATATAAGCTAATTCAACTCCCTGGATGCTAGTTGATTTTGTGATTTCGTCCTGGGTGCTGCAGTAAGAGATTATAACTAAAACACAAAGATCCTCTAAAATGGAGAGTCTCTGTTTCTAACGTCTCTCAGTTGAGCATTAGCTGTTGTTTTTGTTGGAGAACAGACTTTACAAGCCTGACATTAATCAGATGAACAAGAGCTACCAACCCCTTCTAGGCATATTTTGTTAATTTAAAATTTGTGACAGCATTATTCTGCTTTCCAGCAGCAAAGCATTGTAGAAATGTCTGATCAAAAGCAGCACAAATCACAGTTGTTTTCTGCTTGATGTAGCAGGAGTTCAGCATCCACACAAGGGGGAGCTGGGAGACTCTTTGTTCAGTCACACACACATAAAAGCTAGAGCAACTACAAAGTCCCAGACCCCACTTGAAGGGCGTTAGGAATTCCTATTTGGCTCCTCAGAGAATAAAGTTTTTATGCAGTGCTTGAGATACCAGAGTATATTTAAAAGGTTCAAATGTCTTTAAAATATGGAACAAATTAAATAGCAACACTGCAGTGAACCAGGCTGTTAGGTTTTTTGTGTTGTTTTGGTTTGGTTTGGTTTGTTTAATCACAGCAGAGCCTCTCTATTCACCGTGCCATCACAAATGCAAAAAATAAAATGTCCCACCTTCCGCAAAACAGCATGCAATCAAGGAAGTGACTCCTGTCCTACAGATGAGGAACTGAGCTGTGCCCACGAACTCATAGGAGATTCCTTCATGTTAAAACACGTAGGCTTTGAATACCCTACAGCTGCTGGAGAGCACACCCTTCCTTAGTCTCTTGATATATACATTCAAATACTCTGCCAGCTGACAGTCAACCACACTGACAAACATTAAAAAGGAGTAATGCCCTCTAGAAAGTGGAAGGTTTTCAGAGTCTGAATGATTGGAGGTATCTACATTTCCAGCTGGGGAGGATCTCCTTCAGCTAGACATCCTTGTTGAACTTCCATTTACAAAAACAGGACAGACCTGACTGTAACAATTAATGAGTTACTAATAACAGCTGATACTCAGGGATGCTGGAAAATGGGATTTTTTTTCCCCCTTCATTCAGAGCATGCTGCTGAACACCCAACCTACATATGAGTTTTAACTGTAAAACTATTTAGTATTCTGCACTATCCACTCTTGGTGCCTGCCCGTTTCCACAGAGTATCAAGCACTCCTCTGAGGCAGAGGCCCTAACACACACTTTCTACAGGTCTGTGACTGCAGGAGAGCCTTAGTCTGGTTTGCACTTTTCTCTGGCACAAACTCCCTTTTTGATACTCACTACAGCACACCTGGGCACAAGACAGACTCATATACCACAGTCCTTCAGGGCACAAACAGGTAGAAAGGAGATGGCCAATAGATGCCTTGTGCCTTGAAACACCACAAAACTTCAGCAAGAGTATCTTGGAAGGGGGAATGGGGAGAGAGAATTTGGTGCATGTGACACCACAGAGGGGTGACACCACTGAGGGTGAGTTTATGTACAGGAGGGAATAACTCCAGTAAAGGCAATCCAGCCCCTCTTCTTGTATTCTATTTCCTAAAAATGATGTCCATGAATTAACAAAATATTAACAGTGTTTTTTGTAAGTGATTACTGGTGTTCCTACAATGGAGACAGATCAGATACAGATTATGGTGTTCTGATTGCTCACTAATATATGGGATTTTTAGGCATAAATGGAGACAGTAAAATCTTGAAGGTAAGTGCTTTTATTTTTCCTTACTGGAAAATGAGAGAGGGATATAGAAATTCCAGAGAAAAGGGTTATCTTGTACCAGTCTGGTATGATGAAGAGAACAGTCTTATTTTTCCCATGAGACATGAAAGAAAAGCTCTTACATGTGAAAGTGCCACGTTATGCAAGGAGAGACAGATTTGGTCAGAAGACCTGACTGGGGATACAGACACCGACTCTTGGTGGCTTTTGGCCCAAAAGCCAAAAGGAGAAAAAAAAAAGGAGACATACAGAGGGAGATCTTAGCTGTGTGCTGACCCTTTCATAGAGTGTTTTGAGGGGTGGGATTTAATACTTGCTTCTTAGGGAAAAAATCAGTGAAAGACTGTGGCAGAAACAGCACTTTGAAGGAAGTGTTGTGTTACATTAACAGCTGTTTTTACTGAGCTTTTGGACCCGAGGCTGGGAGAGAAATGGGCATGAAGCAAAGGTGAAGTAGGAAGCTATTTCTATTGAAATTCAAAATGCTTTACTCCAGAGGCTACCCTCTGCTGAGAGAGAAGTGTCCACCATTGTGTGTCAGTGGCCACAGAGGCGATGGCAAATTCTGCTGTGACTATAAAGGAGATGCCTTCTGTGGAAAGGAAACAACTGCTTCAATGCCATGGCTGCTGCACTGGTAAAGAGAGCAATCCTCCCACACTGCTTGCCTACAGCTGTTGGGGGATTAATGTTTGCAAACTGTTTTGTGTCAACTCACTCACTCAAACTTCTCAGATTTCTAAGGTGCCAATCATGAACATGAGCTATTTGAACACAGAAAGCCTTTGCAGGAATCACTATTACAATAAGAAAACTGCAGTACATTTTTTAAAAATGAAGGAATAAGGTAGCACATTTTCTATTCAGACTTGTATTAGCATATGACAGAATATTGCCCTTTGCCAAATCTGGTGTGAAGAGCTTGTAAGACATACACCTGCCTAGTACCCCAAATGCCATTCTTCAAATAGGCTTTTATTCTTCATTTCTTCTGTACTAAAACAAAGGGCATACACTGAATGTCACATCATGACAACTTCTATGTCATTGCTACTTTGAATAGCATCAGGAATATAGGATAACTTTGCTTCATAATCAGCACTATCAATATCCTCCTTGTATAAAGCATAGAACCACAGAATCATTCAGGTTGGAAAAGACCTCTGAGATCAGCCCAGCATTGTTGAGGCCACCACTCAACCACATCCCTGAGTGTCACATCTACACATCTTTCAAATACTTCCCAAGGTTGTAACTCAACTACTTCCTTGGGCAGCCTGTTCCAGTGCTTGACAATGGTTTCAGAGAATAAATTTTTCCTTCTCTCCAATCTAAACCTCCTGGGGGTTTAACTTCCTGCCATTTCCTATTGTCCTATTGCTCGTTACTTGGGAAAAGAGTCTGATCCTCAACTCGCTACAACCTTCTTTTAAGTTGCTGTAGAGAGAGAAGGTGCCCCCTGAGCCTCCTTTTCTCCAGGCTAAACACCCCCAGCTCCCTCAGCTGCTCCTCACAGCACTTGTGCTCCAGACCCTTCCCCAGCTCCGGGTCCCTTCTCTGGACATGCTCCAGCCCCTCAATGTCCTTCTTGCAGGAAGGGGCCCAGAACTGAATACAGGATTAGAGCTTCAACTGAAAATGGTGGAGTTACAACACATTTTGATCCAGACTGACACGAATTAAAAGACTGAGCATTAACCCAATAGGCACAGTCCCCACTGACAGTAAGTTTCTGCAGTGGGCAACATCTTTATGCATCACACATACAGTTAAAGTTACACATACTAAAAGCCACACACAGTGTTTCTCCTTTCTGTTCTCATCTGTCACCCTGAACTCATTATTTAATGTGTTTCTCCAAGTACAGCTAGACCACTCATTTTTGCTTATGTCTGAAAAATGACGATTAGCTTTTGTCATCTGCTCAATTTCATCTTGAAAACCTTTGAAAATAAAGGTAATGGCAAGTATTAAATATAAACAAACAAGACGCAGACCAGAAAGCAAGCTGAAAAAAAAATTATGTTTCAGTTTAGGAGTGGTTGCAAACATACAAAGCAAGCTATCTGATTATTGTGCTTCCTCTTGCCTCTTTTATGGTGTGATTATTAACACTGGTATGTACCTATGACCTTTGCTGACTACCCAAATGTTAACCACAAAGCCAATCACTAGAAGTCCACAACTTTGTCAACAGCAAACAAGACAAAAGATGAATTCTAAACCAGATTTCATAGTGCTCTACTCCATCACTTTGAGACGAAAGAGAAATCTTGCCTGAAGTACCTTGTTGAACAGTAAAAGAATATATAGCCCCATAGGGAAAATATTTCAAGTGGTTTTTACAACTTAACAGAAAACTTGGCCGAGTTCAATCCATAACACAGCTACCAAGATAGACTTCCACTGTTTTTCCCATTTCTGAGGGAAAAAAAATAGCCCTAACCCCAAAGGGGTTCACACCTCTGCTCCAATGGAGTCAGGGCACTATGGGATGAGGGCAGGGGAGAGCTGAAGATAATCAGCCTCTTACTGAAGGGAAATACTTGACAGAAATGGGAGGTATAAACTCTTAGCAGTATGAGACCATCCATGGGTGCCTAAAGCCCTGCTTTACATTTCAGCTGGGGAAATGTTGTCTTTTTTGGTAGGATGTCAAGATCTGGATAGTTGGCTCACCCTCCATCTCTTTCCTGCTAGGGATTTACATATTCCTGGGTACTGGCTTAGATCACTTGACATATATACTTGTTTTCTTCAGTGCTTCTGAGTCAATTTTTCTGAAGTTGGGATTTTGGAGATACCTGATTTAGGGTTACACATTGCAGCTGGGAACACAGGGAAACATAACTGGAAGCAGTGGAATGCACAGAGAGAGAGAGATAAAAAACATAAATAAATATGTATAAGTATGAAGAGAACCATTAAGATAGAGAAAGACCCCTAAGATCATTGAGTCCAACTTGTTAACCCAAGCAGCACATCTTAAACACTTCTAGGGGTAGTAATTCCACCCCAGACAGCCTATTCCAATGCCTGTGAGGAAATTTTTCCTAATAGCCTATCTAAACCTTTCCTGGCACAACATGAGGCCATTTCCTCTTGTCCTTTCATTTGCTACCTGGGAGATGTGATCAACCCCCACCTCACTAGAAGCTCCTTTTAGGTAGTTACTAAGAACAAGAAGGTCTCAGTCTCCTTTTCTCCAGGCTAAACAACCCTAGCTCCCTCAGCCTCTCTACATAAGACAGGTGCTCAAATAGTTTGTATATTATATTTTATATATATGTGTATGTGTATATATATAGAGACTATTCATATACATATATGTTTAAGTGATCCAGTTTAAAGACAGGGTTTATCCACTCAATATAATCCAAGAGATGCAATTCTCCTTTGTCTAGTTCTTTGCCTCTATGTTGTTAACAATGTCTTGGAAATCTCAAAAATTAAAGAAACTACTAGAAATCAGAAAGTGCAAAGAGATCCGGGATCTTGAGAGGTCATCTAATTTATCCCTGCACAAAGACAAGATGGATTCAATTTATCCGCAAAGAGAGGCCTATCCTTTGATCAGGAACTTGCATAACCTCCTTGGATAAGACACCCCAGTGCCTCACTTCTCTTATAACTAAAAATCTTGTTCTGACTTTTTGCTGAGATTGAATAAAATTAATAAAAGACAAGGGGAAAAAAAAAGAACAAGGGTCAACTTCTTTCCTCAGAGCTACTTATCTGATAGCTGAAGACTGTTATATTTTATCATCTCAACTCTTTTTTCCTTGGCAGACTCTCTCATCTGTTTCAATATTTCCTGACTTTTCTTCCAGACTTATGATCTCTTTTGTCAATCTCCTACATCCTCCTGGAAGATGTAGCCCACATCTTCTTGAAAGTGCTGTACCCAAAACAACACAGCTTTTCAGGTCAGGATTTGCCAACACCAAACGAACAGAAAGAAGTACTTCTTTTTTCCAGAATTACTCTAGTTTACCCATCTCATTAAAGTATTTCCCTTTTCACACCAGCATTAAAGTGTAAATGCCTTCAGCCTGTGGGTCACAGTAACACAGCTGCATCTCTGCAGTTCTGCTGCCCAGGCAGTCACCACTCAGACAATAGCAGTGCACTTGGTATTCCTGCCTAAACACGAGACACCACATTTATCTTGATGACTTGCACTGGGCTTTTCCATACCACTTTTCCAACTCTTAAATACTACAAGTGAGGCTTTGACACTATCCAGGATAACTTGCAGCATCACTCTGCTTTCTGACATTTAGCAATCCATTTAGCAGTCCTTATGCCTACTTATGTATTAAAAAATCTAAACAGCAATGCTGCACCCAGTACCTTTCTTAACTAACCCCTCCAGTATAATGGTTACTACAAACTCCCCTGACAGCAGTTTGGTGCAGACCATGTTTCCCTGGCTTACACATAAAAACATGGTGTAGTACATTGCCATAAAACTCATTAAACCTAAGCCATAACACCCATAATATTTATTTCAATATGGCCTCCTCACATGTTGCAGAAGGAAATGAGATGGTTTGATGACTTCCAGTTCCTGAACACAGCCTAGCTTTTAGTCATCTTGATACACACATCTCATTATTTTAATGCAAGGAGGGTTGCTGCATTCCCCTGACTACTCCTGAAGCTTTAAAAATATGGCCCTCTGAGGGATTCAACAGGGTCATGCTGAATGTTTTGATAGTTTTCAAAATCCCTGAATACCTTGTTTATTTACCTCCTAACAATAAGTCAAGTCTAAACTCCTAAAAGCCTATTATTTTTTTATTTGGCAATTTGTCAGGGGTCCAGTGTGCTTTATCTCTGCATTCCTATTAGTGCTTTTGCCTTTACTAGGAAGGCAAAATCTAGGTTTTCTCCAGAACAGTTCATTGAGTGAAACTGGACTTGCAAGTGTCCATAGCATTGGCCAGACATCTGGGGAATGTGGGGCATTGCCCTCCCACTCTCCTTAAGGAAGACTGGACGAAAGTCCAGTGGTAAGGACACCTTTCCAGGAAGGAGTACAAGGGTACAACATCATGGAATACTACTATTCACTGAATAAGCTCTGAGGAACAGAGCCCAGAACCACATCACCCACCAGGCTATAGAGCAATGCTCACTCATGCCTTTTGTTTTATGTTCTGTTTGTTTATGTCTTTGGTTGGTTGGATGGTGTTTTCTTTTTTGTTTTGCTTTACTTTTGTTTTCTGGTTTTTTGTTTGTTTTGTTTTTGTCTTTCGGTTGATTGGTTGCTTGGTTTTTTTCTTCCATGGCTGATTCCTGAATTCTTTATGCAAACAGCTTCAGCGACAGTGGACAGACTTCCCTACTTCAACTATACCTCTTATGCAATGCTGTTTTGGATTGCTAGAGTAAAAGGAATTAATAATTCATGTCTCTTTCATATCCTGCATTAGAGCCCTAACCTGGTACTATTTTAGAAGTCTGTGAGGCAATGATGTGGGTGAAGATACAGGAAGCACCATGTATATTTTAAAGAGAATGAGTCATTCTCTGTAAAGTATGGTGTAATATTTATTTTACAAAAACTCAGACATTACCCAAAAATGTTATCTAGCTGGCCCCATTCCCAAAGTTAAATATCTATTAGCTGTTGAGTTTTAGTAAATCTTCTGTCCTATTATCTCTGTTATTCCTTTTATTCATGTCTTGATCCCTGCTTTCGTCTTTTGCAGATCCTGAATGCTCCAGAAGTTTCTAGGTCCATTTTAAGGGACATGCCTAACATTAACAAGCATGCCAAGTCGAGCTTTGCTTTGTACTGGTTTTTGCCAGAAAATGCAAAAATCAGTATCTACTTCAACAGTTCTATTATTTTGTTACTCACCATTACACATAATTCTGAGAGCTGCTCTCCAATCAAGCTGTGACTGTTTTACACTTCTCTCTGACACTCCTGCAATCTCACCCAGCAGCACTTTACACTTTCCCAAGCCTAGCTGGGAAGCAGCTGTGACTGCAACAGGCTTAGCTGCCCTAATTCCTTCAAGAGTAAAGCATTGACGAGGCTGAAGTCTGTACTCTAGTTTCACGCATGTATTATTGAAAGTGGTGACCCACTGAACAGCCTGATTGATTTTTTCCCATGCTGGGCTCACCAGCATCCTGATGCCACTTTCCAAAAACCAGTGATAAACCTCAGAGAACTATCTATATTCCTTGGTCGCTATTTCTGGCAGATATTTAATTTTTATTGTTTTAGTAATTTCTTATTTTTTTCTCATTTTGACTCATCTTCTTTTTTTTCTCATTGTCCTGAAAGAGAGGACAGGAAGAAAAAGAAGATAAAATATGCTTGCTTCCCCATCCTCTTGGAGGTAGGTACATACTAAACTGGACTGGCTGAAACCTGAAGAAGAAGTCATATTAAAATTCTTCCCTAGTAGAGACATTTACTATTTCATGTGCAGGTGCCTTGTGAGCACACATGGCAAGGGTTTGGGTTTGGGCTTTTTTTGAAAATGCAAGCCTTTATTGGAACATCAAAATCAGTGACGTCAAACCTTGCAGGAAAAATGTAATTTTTGGACACAGATTTCCTTGAAATCCAACATAAAATTTTCTATCAAAACCTGAAAGAAAATGGCACTCCTTCCCCCAGTTTGCCACTTCCCCTATCAATTCTTGTTGGAGAAGTTTGGGTTTAGGAAGCAGATGTCTTCTACTAAGAAGGGCAAACAACTTCCCCCAGAAGGGCTGAGTCTCTTCTGCTGCAGCTCTTCCACTTTGTGTGAAAAGGTGAATAATTTGCTCCCCGTACCAAGAATCAGACTGATTAGACACTTGGTTGATTTAAACTCTCCAGATTAAACACAAATGCACTGATCAGCTGCCAACAGAATCCTTTTCATAAATCCTGGTCCAAGTAATATTTAACTCTATAAAACTGCTTAAAGAACATAATCAAATTCAACCACAATTAACTCATATAACCTGACTGTATAAACATATCTGTAGGAGGGTCTCAAATCTTATTCTGGCTTCCTCAATTAGGCTTTCAACACCAATGTTTTCTCTCACATCCACCCAATTACTAAAGCTTCACATGCTAGGAATAAAGAACAGAAATCCAGGCTCATCATTCAAATCTACTGACCCCAAAACTAGCTGGACTTATTTTTTTTTTTCCAAACTGTTGAATAAACCTTAGACCATTCTGCTCGTGAGGTGAGAAGCCCTGCAGAAGTTGGGACACATCTGAAACTGTGTACAACCTATGCACAAAAGTGAGAAAATGCTTTGGATAAGGTAGCACACTGCTTATTGTTTTTCCAGGTTGCATTACTCAATGCTATTAAATCTGCTGTAAGGTATGGGAGGGTATTTCCTGAAATTACACTTCTTTTCATGTACAACTGATCATGGTGAGGATGTTACACTTTTGTCTGTATCCACAATTCAGGTTATCCCCAGAGGACCTCCAGGGTGCTCACGCTGCACAGCACTCAGTCCTTGGAGGACAGCACTCTGTCCTTGGAGGTAGCCAAAAGCCATCTGGACTGAGTCCTAGATAACCTGCAGTAATGTCCCTGCTTGAGCAGGGTGGTTGGACAAGATGCCTGCTATTCAAGGAAGAAGCAGATCAGTCTCACCAGTGACTCTGAGAAGCTCCTGGATTTTCCTCCCCAAACCAAAACATGGATACCAGATGGCTCCTAGCAGCATGCATGCTACCACATCTCCTGTGTGATGCACTGGCATGGCTGGGGAAGGGCTGTGGGGGTGAGGGGCAGCTGAGCACAGAGCAGGGCAGTCTGCACGCTGCTGAACTCTGCAACCAAAAAAAGGCCACTCCTGCCAATTTTTTACCTACATGCCTGTGTTTTCCTGCACATTGGCTGCATGCAACACAAGGTGCTGGCTCAAAGATGGCCCAGTCCTTCTGTACTGGCTGGTAGTGCAGGGAACGGGGATGATAGGCCACACCTTTAAACACTGGCTAATGGAGAGAGAGGCTGGAAGGCAGCAGTGGCAGGCAGGACAGAGGTGCCTGACAAGGCTATTCCCATTTTGAGCAAAATTAGAATCTCATATTCATCATAAACCTCCCAAAAAATCAATTGGTCAGTGAAACCACTAAACTGACTACAGGTCTGGATGGCTGACGCCCAGAGTTTAAGAAGGAAGATGGATCCATCCTGTAGAAGGACGGATAATGCACTGTTCGTTTTTAGTACAGTAAGTGCTCCTGCCTTTGGTAGACTACACCATCAATCATCCTGGAAACAGGCCTCAGCTCAGAGGTCATTCACAAATCACAGCATCTGCAAGTGAGGCAGGATTTAACCCTCACTTAAAGCACTGCTGAGCCTGGATGATGCTGTCATTCATCCTTGTACAGTGTGAGCGAGGCCACAACACTCTGTGCACGCAGAAAACACGAGCAGAACTGGAAATGAGTATGCGCCTGCACCTCAGCTTTCGGCTCCACTTTTATTCTGAACTTTAGCACTTTTTTTACATCATACCTGCCCCAAATTCCCATGTAGGTTTTCTTCAGAGTTGCTGCCCCAGCATGAACCTAATTCCTTTGAAACAGGCTGATACTGCACTTGTGTGATGGGTTTGCTCAGGTAATTACACCTCAGCATTCATTCCAGCTCTTCTTGTGCCTTAATTTGACCAAAATGGAGTAATTTGGCACTTTGCTTTGGAGACAGTGGGAGGTGAAAAATTCACTGCTTTCTGTGAACATCTTGAAAAAATGTAGAACCAGCATTTTGCTTTCATTTCTTAGTTTGAACATTTTCAAACCTGCTGGTGGTAAGTACCAGATACCATACTGTGGAAATACTAAAAATTTCCAATTGCAGCAGTACAGGAGAAAGAATTGTTTTCAACTAAAACTACTAAAACATCCTAACAAATAGACCTATATATAGTCTCTCTCCTTCAGGAGACCATGTAGTTTAAGATCCCCAGCTGTATGTAGAGGTTATGGAAAATGAA